>CM042147.1:12722092-13027710 GCA_023376005.1 Doryteuthis pealeii
TAAGAAGAGATTCTGGTGAATAGTTGACTACGAGGTAAATTGATGGATATTTTCCATGGAGAATGCAACAGATACCCAACATGGAATCCAACAATCCTCGATTATCAAATCATTTGAATTTCATTTTTTTTGTTTATTTCTGTTTTTTGATCAACAAACTATTTAGTTTCATTGACATTTCTGACAAAATTTCTGTTTTTCATTTTCATTGTCATTTTCTTTTTTCTTTTTAGAGGGGGGGGGGGGCACATCCGGAAAGAAAAAAAAATCTTTAAATGTCAGACATTAAAGAGATGTCCAATCAGTTAAAGAGGAAAAATTGATTAGGAGTCAACTGTTGTTATTCTTTTATGCCTGTCTTTTTCTTTTCTTTTCATAATGGAATGCTGAAAAGTTCTCAATCCAACTAAGATGATAATGTACTTTTTTGAATTTCTATTGAATTTTCTTTTGTGGTTTTTGTTGTGGGGTTTTAAGGGTGAAAAATAAGACAAACGACTGGTAACAATGTAGACAAATGTATTGAACAAAAAAGTAGAAATTTACAGCAAAGAAAGTGGAGATTGCGTCCAACCAATAGAGTTACGAGCTGACTTGCATTTGCTTCGTTGTCAAGCCACAATTGTTGTTATTGCTTATAGTAGCCGTCGGCGTATTCCATTATTGTCCATAGGTTATATCACCTATAACAGTTTCCAAGATTTGTTCTTTTTTTGGGAGGTGGTGAGGGGTGTCACTCATCTGGTTTAACAAGTTATGCTGGTTAACAATATTTCCATCATTTCTCCTCCCGCTGCTGCTTTTCCTCCTCCTCTTTCCCTTCGCCCCGTCCTCCTGCTGCTTTCCTTTCTCTACCCTTATTCTTTCTTTTCTCTTTACTTCCTTCTTCTCTCACTGATGCCTGTTCACTAAATGATCAGCTTTTCGCCTCTTCAGGGAAGCGGGTGTCTTTTATCCCAATCTACTTATTGACAATGCATTGCACTCTTCTTTAAGTAGGCAACTCTTCTTCCTTCTCCCTTCTCATTTGTCACAGTATGCCAGCAAGCACTCCTTGATCACACACACATTTCCAGCACATTAGTAAGTACTTTTTCGACCACAGAAGGACTAAAGAAATGTGAGAAACTATGTTCCTGAGTGTGTTGAACTGGATGAATATGTAGAACAGTATGTGTAGGGAATTATCTTCCTTTTGCCTGAAGAGTTATCTCCTTGCTACGTTGCTGTTTGTTCCCACTAGGGGGACCTCTGGTAGTTAAGCGTGTCATTCAAACGCTGCTTCCTCTTTTTAGCAAGATCTTTCAACAACTGCTAGATGGGCTAGAGTCTATCTACCCCCTTCTCGGTGGGGCTTTTGCCTCCCCCCTTACATTACTGTAAGTCCTTTGTACAGCATGGACTATCCTTTAGTTCCATGTCTGTAATATTTATATGTTAGGTACATTTAGGTATTTTGTTTATACCTAAATATTGTATATGTATTTACATGTTCTATTCTCCTGTACATTATGTATCTTATTGTTTCCATGTGCGGTTATATATACTAGCAAATATATGCACCCTCCGGGTGCAAGTATTTAAGTTTTAATGTAATAAGATATTGTATTAAATTAGAAGGCTAATGAAACTAAATGAGAATGCAGATAAAAAGATTTGAAACAGAGGGAGTATAATTAAAAAAATAGAACAACCGGAACTTACTCTTCTATCACTCTCGTCTTTCATTGTTATTTTTTCTAATTTAAGTATTTAGTTAAAATAGGAAGTAAAGAATAAAATGACAGTTATTTTTTCTTGTTAACGGATTTCATTTAAGATTCATTGAAGAGATTTTTGCTTATATTCATTAAAATAAAAGCAAACAATTAGAAATCAATAACACTGAGCACATATTTATTAAATTCTATTTTTTAATATCAATATGCAAATTAGCCTTTCCGTGTAAACCGCTATTTTGTTGTATATATAAATACAATTGCATATTGTTAGTATGCAGATATGGTTAACAGTATTAATAATGTAGAACAATTTTATTAATAATTGAGGTTTAAATAAAAATAAAATCATTGAGAATGTTATGTCAATAACTAAGGGAATTGTGACTTGAGTTGTGATATAGTTTCGGTTACATACAGAAAAATACACAATCTCCATTATAATAAAATTAAATGTTTTGTCTCACAACGTGTCGGAATTGTATGTTATTCAATTATCAACTTTGAATCTTACATATGTATGTATTTACCCAACCCCTCCACCTACAGTAACATAGAAAATAGTAAAAGCATATTTAAAAAGTAAACTAATAAATTTGGTTTGGTTTTTTTTTGTTTAATGGCATATCAACCTTCATGGGTAATCTAGGTTGGTTGAGTTTTATGGAATGTCAACCTTTGTTGGGTTATTTTATGCCAAAGATATTTTGTTTAATTCATCCTTGATGGATATTCATAGTTTTTTTTTTCAACTCAATTTTTTCTATTTAACCCTAAAAAATGGACCCTAAAAAGGTAACTACTACCATTCTGCGTCAAAGTGGACTTGGAAGTAATGACAATGAAGAGATACTCTACACTCCTAGAACTGGAATCTTACCATCAGATCAAGTTTATGTTGGAATTTTTGTATATAAGGCATGAGGCAAATGGTCACCTCTACTTATAGTCTCGCCGACTACCATGTGACCAGCCTTCTTATCCAATCACTGGCAGTGCTGCTGCATTTATACTAGCCGATTCTAATCTTAGCTCATTCACACTCGGATCATCTAGGACGTCGGACCTAAAGGACACTATCCCACAAGGACTTATTGATTTACTTACTTGTTTACTTTAAGTTCTTTTACAACTGGAACCAAGGATGGTGGCCAGTTACTCAACAGTTTAGAATCATACCCAGGACAACCCCCTTTTTGTGAGGGGTCTCCTCACCCCCTCCTCTACAGGGGATACAGGGGTGGGTGGGGTCAGCGTATACTAATCACTGCTGACAGAGCTTTATTGTAACTGTGATTCTTGGGTGTCTTTGAGTTTAGAATGAGAAAACTTAATTCCAGCAAAGTAAATTCATTAATAAATTCCTTCATTAATTTGACTTTGTAAAGAGAACGTCGAATGCCTGTGTTCATTGAAAATTATTTCATTCATAAGGAAATGTGATAATTAACAATTAAATGAATTAATCAGAGATGATTTCAAAATAAATGAAAAATAACATTGCTTTAAAAACATTGTTTTAAACTTGCATGCATATACAGGGTGTCTATAAAGTTCTGCAACAGACTTTGAATCTAACGACAAAGATATCAGTCGTGTTGAAATGCAATAATCAAAATGTACATAAAAAATAAAAATAAAAGAGATGAACTTTTATTTGGTTTTTACTAAATGATTCTATCATTTGTACAACATGATGAGTTATTAAGTTTAAAAACTGCTGCAAGACTTTATGAACACCCTCATATATTATTTCTTAAAAAACGTTAAAAATAAATTTTTTTATCTATATTTATATATAGATTTGTAAAAAATTATTTTTCTATATATTTGTTTTATTATCTTTTATTCTTTATATATTCTTGTTTTTTTTTGTTTTTTTTAAGTTGTTTCTATTTTTTCTTGTACAAACAAACATACAGGCATGCATACATAATCTTTATTATATATATATATATCATATACATATTTGGATAAACTCAGTTATACACAAAAGTATACATGATTATCATAATAAGGAATCACACACACGTATATGTAAACACATACAGAGAATAATCATTATATACAAAACCATCCACACATGGATGCACATGCATACACACACACACACACACACACATATATATATATATATCAATTGTTTTTTTGTTTTTTTACTTACAGTTCATGAAAATAATTCTTCTTCCTGTTTTTGATCATAAAATTCTTAACTATGATTTGAAAATAAAAAATAAAAAAATATTTTTCAAGTCAAGGTTTTTTTTTTAATGAAAATCTAAAAGAAATTATCCCGGAAGTTTTATATGTGAAAGTGAACCAATTTTTAAAAAGAAGAAAATTTTGATCCAATTATTTCAACTCAACTGAATAAAATAGGAAATTTATTGGCCACAAAAAAAGTTTTTTTGTTTTCTCCTTTTAATTCTCAAAACAAGGAAAGAATTTAAGTATGTCTTAGACAAAAGCAACCTGATTTAACTTTTTAGAGTCTCTTAATCTAATAAGTAGTTGGGGGTAACTCCACTGACTTAGCAACTGAGCTGGTTGCTCATCATGAGTAGTATATTACACTGGCCTGCAATGTTTTCAAGGTCAAATATATAATATTTAATAGCTGATTTTAAGGCAGTTTTTTATGCTGAATCCAAAAATCATACTCATTTTTTCTAAGATCATATTTTTAAGCTCTTCTTGAAATGTATAGAACAGTATTATAGCTGTGACAAGTAGAGTCAACAGGCTTTTGAATAAGTATTATTATTATGTACTACATGTTGTGAAGTATCTTAAAAACCAGACATGACTAAACACAATGAATAGTATTTTTGAATTCAGCATAAAATGGCAATCATATATACTTGTTAAAACTTTGACCTTTGGGAAAATTTTTTTAACGCAGGCCAGTGTTCAATTGTGTATCAGGAGCTAAAGTAAAGGCTACAGAGGTTGAACTCACAACCTCCAGGTTGTGAGTGGTGACTCTAGGTAAGCGTCCTGTTACTCTTGTTGGTTGGAGTGGTTTGGCCGGTGAGGAGGCATAAGTATCAAAGCAGTTTCTCTTGGAAAGGGAAATTACTGTTTTCACCTAGGAGAACCGGTTGTCCGTGTAAGTCTGAACAACAATGCTTGCAATGAGTGACAACTTGAAGACTTAAAAGATTTTTTTTTTCAATTCTGCATCACTTTGTACCATTTATTCTTTAATTCTTACTTTTTAGATATGAGCGCATCTTCAAATCATTAATTAATCAGACAATGAGTTAACTTTTATATTTGTTATCTATATATCAATACTAGTGTTCCTTAATTGTACGACCATTATCATCTTGCCATACCCTCTGTCCAAATCATCCAAGATGAAATGCAAAACTATAAATCCTGATTATCTGGTGTTTCTTATATGCCAAAATCTTATTTCTTATGAGTGTCATCCTCTCAGGAAAATAATGGACCATTATGTTTTTATTATAAAGAAAGAAAGGGAAAAAAAGGGACATGCTACACAGAAAATAATAATAATAAATAAATGAATAAATAAATAAATAAACAAACAAAGAGAGTCAGTGAAAGATAGAGAGGGGGGTGAACACGCAGAAGTGATAACACTAATATTTTTCATTCAAACACAAAGAAATAAAAAGATGGAAAGAAAGAAAAAGTGAGAGGGTTAAATCAAGTTTATTATACTTTTTACATATTGAAGTATTTTGGCAATAGCTCTTAAGTGAACATATCAAATGTTGCAATAATTAAATTATCATACTGTTGTATATCCACAGGTCTTGCTAGCTATCTATAATTATGCAACTACACATTCATATCTCGTTTTAAAGCTTTCAGCTGTGATATTTTTCAGCCTTGAAATTACCGGAAGTTGATTTGGACAAGAATCAAATTCACATCTCTTACCACAGAAGTGTTGTATACTCTCTTTCCTTACTTCTATTCTTCTTCTTCCAGCATCTCTTCCAGTGTCTGAACTTCGTCTTGGGGACTTTGTGTCTGGTCTTCCATTGGGGATTTCTCTTTATCAGAAGGCCTGTGTCATTGGTAGTTTTTAGATAATAACACAAGGCTTCGATTTAATTTATATCATATTTTATTCTGAAATCCCCACCAGACTACCTGCACAGATTGAGTCGGCACCGTGCATAACACGACTTACCACCGTCGTGGATTTGGCCGATCTGACTAAAAATCTCTTTCTAATCTAAACCGGAAGAGGGTCTTCTCCACCGATTCTCACGGTATCCTCTGGAAGGATCAGGACTGAGGTCAAGCCTTGTCATTCAATCCTTCAAGGCCGCCGGCTGAACTTATAACAGCCATTTTGGTTTCTACACTACTGTACATAAGTATTAGGAATCTAATAATTATGTAACAGAAGCTTGATATGTCATGTAGCATTAATTCAAAGCAAATCATGAAAAGAACTGACATTTATGTAGCTTATGTTCAGATTACCCAAAATCTTTACATTATGAAAGCATTCTTACCGAAATTTGGGATTGCTGTTGGCTAAATCTTGTATCTTTGAAAGAATGTAAGTAAAAAAACTCAAAACTCTTTTGGTCTTTCAAAGACAAGAGAATATCCTCTAAAGCCAAAAGACAAGGTTCATTATTTAGGATTGCTTCCATGGAAAGAAGTCTGGTACTTGTATCGAATTCACGTTTAGTCTCTTTGAAGATCATCATTAAGATTGGACTGGCCTAAAATGAAAAAAAAAAAAAATAAATAAATAGGTAAAAATTAAATAACTGAAAATACATAGATAATAAAATTAAAATAAAAAAATAAAATATAAATAAATGGAAAAAAAAAATACAAATAGATGAATAAAATCAAAAAATAAGAAAAGAAAAAAGTAATCTGTTAGATATTGTTGGTATTATCATATATAGAACTTTATATATTTTTATTATGTAATATTTACTGAAACTTATTACTTATCTCTTTATTTCAAAGACATAATTTAATATTTTCAACCAAATATAAGAAAATATGACAAAGTAAAAGAAACAAATGTTTTCATTTTCATTGCTTAGAATATATTATTTTCATGGGACTTGTTTTTATAAAGAAAATTATATTTTGAGATTTATCTTAGAAAGATATTTTAGTCTCTGTGGTCTTTGCCTACTCATGGTCTGCAACTCTCAATTGTCTACACCTGCCCATTGCAGTAATGAGTGATGTTCTCCTGAGACAGGCACCTCCTACACATGGACACACCAGTGTAGCCCCACCAGCAAAAATCTATAGTCTAAACCTCCCCGGGGTCTTCATCTCCTCATTGCACTTGAAATGCACTTGTAAGTGATGTTCTCAGTAGGAAGCGCGTGGTGTAATGGTTAAAGTCATGGGAAATGGACTCGTCACCCTGAGTTCAAATCCTGGACGTGGCAATTGCATTTCACTTAGCGCTAATACCTTTGGGAAAGGTATGAATCCTATTCTCCCTCCAGCTATGGGTAAATAGTAGGGCAGACTGGGCTCTTTAACCTTGATTAGACAACCGGTGTAGGAGAAGGAAAACCCTGAATTCAAACCTATTAAACTCCGCTTAAGAAATTGACCTTGTGTCGCATCCTGCTCGTGTGAAGGGGTTGGTGAATATATATAAGTGATGTTCTCCTGTGGGCACCTACACATGAACACGCCAATGTAGGCTTACCAGCAAAACCCTATGGTCTATACCTCCCCACGGTCTATACATTCTCATGGTGTACACCTCCCTATTGCACTCGATTTGGGTTTTTTCTAGATTTGTTTTACGGCATATCAACCTCAGTGGGTCATTTAATGCCGATAAAGTTTTGAAATAAATCAATTCTTAATGGATAATACAATTTTTTTATAACATTTTTCTATTTAACCCATAGATGGGACCCTAACAGGTACTACCACTCCGGGTCAGAGTGGACCAGGGAGCAATGGTGATGAATGGGGTGCTCCACATTCCCCAAACCTCCAAAACTGGAATCTCACCATCAGATAGAGTTTAACGTCATTCCCAGGACATGTAGACCCTCAGTCACCACCTTCTAGCACCCATATGATAAAAAGGGGTTGGGGCTTGCCATATTGCACTTGAAGTGGCAGGATCAGATTTAATCCTTGATTCCTGAGGTGTCCCAAAAAAGGAAATGCCAACAGAGCCAAGTAATTTTTATCCCTATACCCATGAATATAGATGAGAAATCCCCCTCAAATAACTTGACCTTATGTCAGACCTGTCCTTGTAGAAAAACAGATAAATACCTTATTTTACAAAGTTTTTTTTTTTTTTCTATTTTCTATTGGCTAACAAGAGATTATGATTCATAGTTTGTCTTTTTTATAACTTTTACAAAAGTTTCTTTTTTTTTTTTTTTTTTTTTCAAATAGCCGAGAAAACTGATCTGTTTGTTTGATTGGGGGATTAGTAGACTGGAAAGGTCATGAAATTGTTTCTCTAAAAACTAGAAAAGTATCCATTACAACCAATGACCTGGAAAAAATCTTTTGAAAGGAAACGAGATGGAAGAAATGAGTTTAGCTTTTGACTCTGATTTGCTTCAGGGTCAGTCCAAACCATTTCTATGGCTTTATATAAGGTTTATGTATCTCTTTTTAGCTTTCTTTTTGTTATTATCTTTTTCTCTTTGATTTTTTTTCTTGGTAGAAATATGCTTCCTCTCACTCGAGTCAATTTTTACTCTCTCGCGGCACAATATTGGTTGGTTGGTTGGTTGGATTTTACTGCATGTCAACCTTTGGGTTATTTTATGCTGAACACATTTTGTTTTATTCATTCTTCATGGGTACTCAATTTAAAAAAAAACTGAATTTCTTTTTAAACACATTTTTTCTATTTAACCCATAGATGGGACTAACAGGTTTGGTTTGGTTTGGTTTGTTTTGTGGCATATCAATCTCAGTGGGTCATTTAATGCCGATAAAGTTTTGAAAGTCATTCTTAATGGATACTCAATTTTTTTAAATAAATACATTTTTCTATTTAACCCATAGATGGGACCCTAACAGGTACTACCGCTTTGGGTTAGAATGGACTGGGGTGATGAAGGGGTACTCAACATTCCCCAGGGATCGAGAACTGGAACCTCACCATCAGATAGAGTTAAACATCATACATAGGACAATAAAGCCCTCAACCACCACCTTCTAGCGAATATGAGAAAAAGGGTTGGGGCCTGCCATAAGGGCAATAGGGTTGCAACAATCATATAGATGCTAGGGCTTCATGTGACTAGCCAATTGCTCAGAAAGGGCCTCTCCTACCTAAGTATGGGCCAAAGTGGAGTGTTGCATGTCAGCCACAAGGGTTCACTCCTTGAGCATCACAGGTTGACACCCATGGCCAACAGATGGTCCCATTGAGTGGGTCTTACCACTTTAAAAGGGTACTGTCAGTGTATTCTACTGTCCTGTCCGACCCAGCAAGAGCATGTTTCAAACAACATACCTAGTGTGAATCCTGTAGCAAATTATGTGTACCAAAACTGTACTGAAATGTATCTCAATAACAGAGGAGTTTTCCAGGTGTTGTGATAAAAAGGTTTATGATGAAATGAATTATAAATAATACAAGCAAACAGCTAAACAAACAGAAATTTGAGTTGAAAGAGATGTCATCTTTTTTATATATTATTTTTGATAATGAGCAGCAACTTACAACAGATATGTTGTGTGAGTATTAATCTTTGTATTACCATAATACATACTTGATAGTAATAGTCTAGCAGGACCTGTGGATATACCACAGTATGATGATTCAATTATTACAATGTTTGATATGCTTACTTAAGAGCTATTGCCAAATAGTTCAATATGTAAAAAGTATAATCTTGATTTAACTCTCTCTCTCACTTTTTTTCCATCTTTTCATATTTTCATTATGTTAGATTGAAACAGATTAGTGTTATCGCTTCCATGCACTCACCCCCTTTATCTTTCCCCTAATCTTTCTTTCTTATATATCTTCTGTGTAGCATATCCTTTTTCTTCCCTTTCTTTCTAATAAAAATGTTATGGTCCATTATTTAGGAGAGGTGACGACACTCATAAGAAATAAGAATTTGGCAGATAAACACCAGATAATTAGGATTTACATTTTTGCACTTCCTCTCGGATTATTTAGACGATCTCATTTTTAACTAGAGGGTGTTGCAAGATGATAACGGTTGTACAATTAAGGAACACAAGTATTAATATCTAGATTTGTACAATGTAAATGTTTTAGCATATTTTAGGTAAATTGGGTTCTTTAACTTTCACTAAGCAACCAATCTCGGAGAAGGAAAACTCAAAAACTCAAACCTGTTAAATTACGCTTAAGTAACTGACCTTGTGTCACATCCTGCTCGTGTAGAAGAATTGGTAAATACATAAATGTTTTTAACATTTTTCTTTGATACTTACTTGCTTGTCAGTTCTGAAATTCCTTAGAGGATAAAACTTATTTACCATCGTACGGTGATTTTGGGACTGATCACTTTTAGTTTGTTTGCTTTCTGATAACTACTGGGGGTGATACTTTAGTGCTGGGGGATTTTGGTCTATTAATACTCACTAGATTTTTGGTGGTAAAATAGGAAAAAGGGTTTTTCTTCTGGAAACCATGACACATAGGTCTTCTTTTTTTTTTTTTTCTTTTGATCAGGTGAGAGATTGAGGGAATGTTATTTATTATTTCATTCTCTTCTGCTTCATGGGTTATGCAAGCAGCTTTAACAGCTCAGAGATTCTTTGGTTAAAGAAGTATTGGAATTTTATTTTTGGTTATAGATGTTATAAACAGGGTTAGTAGCAAGTGTATGATGGCAAGGAAAAATAAACAGATTTTGAGGTTATTAATTGTACTAGCAAATATATGCACCCTCCGTAGGGTGCAAGTATTTAACTTTTAATATAATAAAATATCATATTAAATTAGAAAGGCTAATAAAACTGAATAAAAATGCAGATAAAACGATTTGGAACAGAGGGGTATGATTAAAAAATAGAACAACTTTGAAACTAACTCTTCCATCATTTTCCATTACTCCCGTCTTTCATTAGTAAATTTTCCTAATTTAACTATTTAGTTAAATGAGGAAGTAAAGAATAAAATGACAGTTATTTTTTTCTTGTTAATGGATTTCATTGAAGATTTATTGAAGAGATTTTTTCTTATATTCATTAAAATAAAACCAAACAATTAGAAATCAATAATACTAAGCACATATTTATTAAATTTTTAGTATCAATATGCAAATTAGCCTTCCCATTCACACTGCAAACCGCTATTTTGTTGTATATATAAATATAATTGCATGTTATTAGTATGTAGTTAACAGTAT
Organism: Doryteuthis pealeii; assembly: GCA_023376005.1. Classification (NCBI taxonomy): domain Eukaryota; kingdom Metazoa; phylum Mollusca; class Cephalopoda; order Myopsida; family Loliginidae; genus Doryteuthis; species Doryteuthis pealeii. The sequence goes on from CM042147.1 coordinate 12,733,158, forward strand.
TAATAATTTAAAAACAATTTTATTTATAATTGAGGTTAAGATAAAATAAAATCATTGAGAATGTGATGTCAATAACTAAGGGAATTGTGACTTGAGTAGTAATATAGTTTCAGTTACAGACAGAAAAACACACAATCTCCATTATAATAAGATTAAAAAAGGAACATGAAAAGGGTTGGAAAGTTGGAAATGATTTTAAAAGAGAAAGTCTGATATTGGCGATAGTTGTGACATGAATAGCAAAGTCAGTGAAAGGTCTGGTGGCCGAGTCAGTTGTAGTGGAGGTGGTGATATAGGCAGATGAGCCAGTGATAGTAGTCAGATGTTGGTTATGTGGGCAGAAGATCTGATGTTTTAGTAGTCACGTATGATAGCGGGTTTGTATCGTGTGTGCGGAAAGCCTTACGGTGGTTGGTAAAGGCTGATGGATGATAGTGATATAAAATAGGGTAGTTGTTCGCCCCTTTAAGACTGCCGGTCGGTCAGATTTTGAGGTAGGGGGTTGGTGAGATTTAGGTCGGCTGTCTTGTGATGTAGCGTTTCGTTTTGCGGACCTCCTTTGTGATATAGCGTTTTGTTTTGCGGGCCTCCTTTGTGATGTGAACTGTAGTGTTGTCACTGTATCTCTGCTCCGCGGTTCTTCAAAGCTGAGCTTATATAGCCTGTCGTTTGTCGAATTCAGATCAACTCAAACCTTTTTTATTTCTGCTGGGAATGATTTAGATTGGATGAAAAATGTGAATTCTGATTTTATTTTATCTTTAATTTTAAAATTGCCTTATGTGTGGAGCCTGGTGCGCAAAGACGAAATTCCGTCATTTGATTTAACACCTCGGCCTGTTTACATCTGGTCGGCATTCTCTTTATTGCGGTGTGTGGGCAAATTGAATTTGGTGAATTTTGAATCGGGAGATATCTATGTTTGTGTATATAACAGAGTTTCAATGCTGTAGAGTTTAGTAATAAATGATATCTAATAATATCCGTTTTTGATTGTATAATCTGGAATGGTAAAGCATATCAGGAGATATAAGGGTTTATATTATAATATAATAAGGGCATATAGAAGAGATCTAGATAATAGATGGGGAACATTACAAGAAGTACAAAAATTGAAAGATACAACATATCAACATTGATATGTAAGTCAGGCCAAGATGGATTTCAGTGCTTTAAAAGTAAAACACTAATTTATCATCTTTCATTTTAGCAAGATTTTGTTATTTTACAAGCATGATGCAATTGCACAATCATTTAAAACAATCAAGAATATGCACTCTCCAGATATAAGTATTTAAGTTTTTTAATGTAATGAAATATGTTAGATTAAAAAGACTACCAAAATTAAATAAGAATGCATATAAAAAGATTACACTTATTTTAATTGGTTTCTATATAAAATCATTCATAAAATTGATTTTAATTTGCTGGAGAATAAAACAATAATATCAGAGATCAATAAGTAAGTAAAGTTGTCAGGGTGGCCTAAAGTCAGTATCAGCCAATCAGCAAGGGAGTATACTCTCTTTTCACTAGAGCTTGGCCAAGGAGATTGTTTTTGCATCTGAGGTGGAGTGCCACACCGACCATGAGCTCTTTACTTTACCGTACAGATCTCTGTGCTACTCATACACTGAGTTGGCGAGGGCTGGTATCGAACTAGAACCTTATGGTTTCATAACACCAAGTAATTATTAATTAAACCTGGTTTTGTTCAAACTAGTATGCCAATTAACCACACCATATATTATGTAAACCTTTATTTCTTACTGATATATAACACATTGCAAGATTTTAAACGCAATAATAACATGGGCTGGAACTTTATAAATGAATATTTTATATATAAATTAGAATCCCTTCTGTCTGTGAATAGTCTGCCTAACCAAGGAATAAAGATTCCAGTCTGCCTACTATTTTCTCATACCTAAAGGGAGAAGAGATGAATTCATGGTTTTCCCAAGGGCTATAAAGCAAAGTGAAATGCAATTAACCTCATCCAGGATGTGAACTTAGGTTTCCAATTCTATTTTCTTACAATGATAACCATTACGCTAAGTATGCCTCTTCCCAAAAGTATAAACAGTAAATATTGCTCAGTTTATTTCTGGACCAGATATCGCTTTTTTAATCATCACGAAATTCTATCCATTTAGTTTTCATAAAAATATTGTCTATGTCATTACTTATGTATGAACTAATCTAAAGATAAGATAAATCTACTAAAGGAATTGATATGTAGGTGTGTGTAAGATATTCTCTATGTATATGTAAATGTATATATTATATATATATTATATATATATATATATATAAATGTATATATTCACTGTGTGTAAGTAAGAGAACATGCATGACTGAATTTGTATATGAGATGATTATTAGAGTGCCATTAAATCTAACTCCATCACAGGAGAGTTCCGATTTGCATGCACACAGACTTACATCAAAAGATGTCTACATCAAAGCTTAATCCCAGCAGTTAATATAAAATGAACAGATATTAAGAAATTGGCGTCCATTGTTGTTATTTCTCTTTTGATCGACGCCATTTTGGATTCAAATAGAAGAAAAATTTATGCATTATTTTGCTTTCCTTTTTTTTTAGAAAAGATAAAATCTTCAAGTTTTGGTAATCTTTGAACCTACACAATTCCTGTCTTCTATCTTCATCTTTATTGTCTCTTTTTCATCAAAAAGATTTTGTGTGATAATACTCACTTGTCCTACAATTTAAATAAAACTCCAATTTTGGAATGAAAGCAAATTCATATTATAATAATCTGAGTTTTTTGTATGCATGCTACATCATGTCTTGGCTTTGTGAATGAAAATTGAGGGGATGGTCTGCGTTGACTGCAGGCATATTTGTGGCTGATAAGGCCAATGCAAGACAGGCACAGTTGCAGTGCCTGCAGCTGAAGGTCTGGTCTGGGTTTGATGGCATTGTGTTATGGTTCTTATAGTAATCATCATTATCATCATGGATTGGTTTTGTGAACGAAGATTAAGGGGGTGGTTCACATTGATGACAGGCATGTTTGTAAGTCCAAAGCAAAACAGGCAGCCTCAGTCTCAGCAACTGCAGCTGAAGTCTAGTCAGAGTTTGATGGCATTTGTGTTGTGGTTCTTATAGTAGTCATCATTATCACCATGTCTTGATTTTGTGAATGAAGATTAAGGTGGTAGTCCACATTGACTGCAGGCATGTTTGTGGCTGATAAAGCCAATGCGAGATGGGCAGGCATGGCAACAACAGCTGCAGCTGAAGGTCTGGTCAATGTTTGATCGTATTGTGTTGTGATTCTTCTATGCCTCATGCAATATCAATTTTTTAAGTGCCCATGTATTAATGTATCTTCACAATCATTTTAAACATGTAAAAAACCTCCAGACTTAGTGTAATGGTTATCATCTTAAGAAAAGGAATTGGTGAACTGAATCCGGTTTGTGTTTCACTTTTTGCTAATACCCTTAGGGAAAGGCATGAATCCATTTCATCTCCCCCCACCCCCCTTGCTAGTAGGGCAAATTGGGTTCTTTAGCTTTGGTAAGGCAACCAATCTAGGAGAAGGAAAACTGAATTCAAACCAGTTTTACTCTACTTTTAAAAAAGATGACCTTGTGTCACATCCTGCTCGTGATGGAAGGCTTGGATAGATATGTAAAATCAATTCATCACTGAAAATTCGATGATCCATAAATCTATCCTAATCTTTATGCTACACATATCAACTGACCAATCATAATCCAGTTCTTTCTTCCTCATTTCATTAAAAGGACCAAACCACTAAACTAATTTCTCATTTGGTCTGAAGATTGGATTGGTGAGAAACTATCAGTAACCAAGGTGTCGACACCATGTCCAGGCAACCTTTACTTAAATGCTCTATCAATGATATTGAGCACTGTCTATCTATAAATATAGCACCTATATCATCTATGTATGTATGTATGTATTGTTTCCCTTCGTGGCACCTGTCCTTCCCCTAAATATGGACAGTGTTTAAAGCATTAATACATTTTGTTTCTTAAGTAAAGAAATAACAAAAGACTTAGAGATTTTGCATTTTAGTCTATTTCAGGGAGCTTAGACAAAGTGTCTAATTCTCCCAACTCATCAGATGCGAATGATAAATATTTTATTACTTTTAAGGCATTTGAAAACAGATTTTTTTTTTTTTTTTTTTTTTATTGTACTGTATCGCTCAGCTGTAGGGTAATAAAAAAGATATTTGACCACTTGTCAGTAATTTGTTAGGAATTTCTGTTAAATCAATCTATTCCAGATTTCAACTAAAAGGACCACCCCGGTTCATTTAGAATTTGCATCTGATGAGTTGTGAGAATTATTAGACACTTTGTCTAAGCTCCCTGAAATAGACTATAATGCAAAATCTCTAAGTCTTTTGTTATTTCTTTACTTATAATTTGCTCTGTGACTCTAACAATAAGAGTTCACATTGAGCTCTCAAACTGACAGGTTGTTTAAAAAAACTCCTATGTCATAAGGAAGATTTCTTCTCTGGACTTTTGGATTATATATATATATATATATATATATATGTTTGTGTTTTACTTTCTGCTACTGTCCTTGGGAAAGGCATGAATCCATCTGTTCATCATCAGATATGGACAGTGTTTAAAAATTAATCAATCTCATCTCTTTCCAGCTATTGGTAAATACTAGGGCAGTTCTATGGTATTGATAAAGCAACCAATCTAGGAGAAGAAAACTCTGAATTTAAACCAGCTTTACTCTGCTTATAAATTGACCTTGTGTCACATCCTGTTTGTGGTGAGGGATTTGGGTAAAAACAAACTGGTGGTTATTTTAGCCATGGGGCATGTCACAGAACATTGTAAACAGATCTCTGTTAAAGTAATTCTAGCTACAGAGAAATATATTGCATTTGCCTTATCAAGTACGAGGTAATCTTTGCTAACACGGAAGTCGTCAAGATTACAGAAGTGACAAGTGGCATTGGAGGTCATATTCCACATGATACACTTACAACGGACAGGGTTAGGGGGTCACAGATAAAAGATAAGTATTTAGTATTGGGTGAAACTGTCCAGAAATGAAATTGAGAAACACCATGGAAATAGTACAAGCACCTGGTGGTATCAGCTATCAGCATAAACAAGGTAACACAAGTACCTACCTAGAGAATCAGCATTCAAAATAATAGCTTTTACCTGGGCTTATTTATAGGGGCCGGTTTAGCTCAGTCGGATAGCACACCCATCTAGGAATTGCAAGGTTCTGGGTTCAATACTGGTCACTGTCAACTCAGAGCGTGAGTAGCACAGATTGGGTTATCTAATCTGTGCAGTAAAGTGAGGAGTTGACAGTAGGTGTGGCGCTCCACCTCAGCAAAAAAAGACACTCTAGCGAGAGCAAAAGCAAGATAAATTCCCTGATACTGACAATAGGCCACTTTGCCAACTTTAAGAAAAAGGCTAAAGGACACTCCACAGAACCTAAAACTGGAACCTCACCATCAGTTAGAATTTAAAGTAATCCCCCAAGACTTTAAGACCCTCAGCTACTGTTTCTAGTACATATGATAAAAAAGGTTGGAGTTTGCCATAAGGGCAATAGGGTAGGGACTATCATATAGGTGCTAGGGCTTAATATGACAAGCTGATTGATTGGAGGGGGCCTTTCTAACTGCCCGACTAGCCTAAGTAAGGGCTAAAGTAGAGTGTTGCATGTCATGGACTGCTGAGCCACCAGGTTTCTATTCTCAAGCATCATCGGTTGCCATCCATGGCCAAGAGGTGGTGCCATTGGGTGGGGCATCTCACCGCTCTGCAGAGGTGCAGTTGGTGTATTCTAAAGGTTGGTTTGTTTTTCTGTTTCATTCCTTTTTATGTATTGGTATTTTCTTTTTGTTGACAGGGCTTATGTATTCCTGGCAAAAAGGTGTCCTGGGTATTACACTAAGCTGCATCTAGTGATGAGGCTGCTGTTCAGAATTTCTGAGGAAGTACCCCTTCATCACCTTTACTCCCAGGTCCACTCTAACGCAGAGTGGAAATCCCTGTCAGGGTCCCATCTTGAGGTCAAATGAATATTGTTTTCTCTTTAAACTTTTCAGCTTTCTTCAATGTTGTTTCAAAGCTTTTTTTTTTTCCAAGTGTTTCATTTAAGTCCACAGAGTGGTGCAGCTATACAGTAGGACTGATACGGCTACAGATTGAAAGAATTCCCATTTTATTTTAACAGAGAGATCAGATTTCCATATATAGTCTATAAACCTGTCAATAGCTGTCCATGCCTTTCCTATGCGGATATTAACATCGCTTTCTGTAGATGAGATATTACTACTTAGATATGTGAACTAGTCTACTATGCGGGCTACTGTCTACTATGCGGATATTAACATCGCTTTCTGTAGATGAGATATTACTACTTAGATATGTGAACTGGTCTACTATGCGGATAGATATTACTACTTAGATATGTGAACTGGTCTACTATGCGGATATTAACATCGCTTTCTGTAGATGAGATATTACTACTTAGATATGTGAACTGGTCTAAAAAGTAAAGTTGTTGGGGTGGCCTAAAGTCAGTATCAGCCAATCAGTGAGGGAGTCTATCCCTTTTTTGCTAGTGCTAGACCAAGGAGATTGTTTTTGCATCTGAGGTGGAGTACCACACCTACTATCAGCTCCTTACTTTACCGCACAGATTCCTGTGCTACTCAAGTTTTCTGTAAAGGAGATATTACTACTTAGATATGTGAACTGGTCTACTATGCGGATATTAACATCGCTTTCTGTAGATGAGATATTGACATCGCTGTAAGCAGTTACTAAATAGATTTTGATACAAAGTAAATCATGTTTCAGGTAACCCATAGTCAAACATTTTTAGACCTTATTTTTTCAATGCAAGTATCATTGGGGAACGAGAATGGTTTTGGTAAACCAAGATTTCTTTTTCCTGCTCTTTTCTCTTAATCTCACAAACTCCTTCTCTTCTTTCTACAACCCCTCCTCTTCTTTTTTTTCTTATCATACACTTAATATACTATAATTCCCCTAGAGACAGTCAGGTGATATATTTCTGGAGCCTTAAATCTAATGTATATTCTTTCCCTGATCAAAGGTTCTTATATATGTTAAGCCTGCCCACAAGGTTATCAGAGTTTGGCATATGTGCCCAATGTTATAAACAATAGACAATCAATTTTTTCTCCCCTTGATATTTTATGAATCAAAAATTCAGATATTGATCAGTGAATGTTGGGTTATGATAAACGGATATTTTGAACCTTTTCTTCTTTGGGAGTTATTACTACATTCAAGGAGGTAGGTTTATTGCATTTCCAATGTGAAACTGTTTTGTATCCATATATACTGAGCACTTGACCATGTCCTCTCAGTTGCTACAGAGTGTATTTGGTTACTTATCTGATAACTGGATGCTAGTCACAGCCTTTCTGGGAAGGTTGGGTTATAATGTTCTACATGAAGGTTGGGTTATGATAAACATATCTTGAGCCTCTTCTCCTTGGGAGTTATTAATATATTCAAGGAGGTTGGTTTATTGCATTTTCCTTTCCAATGTGAACTGTTTCGAAGGTCATTATTACTATTATTATAAGTCATTTTTGATAAACAAAGGAATTAGGCTGAGTACAGTACCTGTAAGGGGCCGGATTAGCTCAGTCGTAGAGCGTTCGGCTAGAAGCCACAAGGTTCCTAGTTCGATACCGGTCCTCGCCAACTCAGCATATGAGAAGCACAGGGATCTGTGCGGTAAAGTAAGGAGCTGATGGTAGGTGTGGCGCTCCACCTCAGATGCTAAAAACAATCTCCTTGGTCTAGCGCTATTGAGAAGGGGATAGACTCCCTAGCTGACTGGCTGATACCGACTTTAGGCCGCCCCGTCGACTTTACTTTTACAGTACCTGTTGTTGCTTAAAAAGATGGTAATCATAAAGTGAAGAATCTATTTCCTATTTTAATCTAGTTATAAAATGATCCCCCATTATTTGACCACACTGTCTTTTTCTAAGATGAAAGCAATTGTGCAAAACATTATTGTTGGTTAGTTGGTTGTTTTAATACATATCAACCCTCTTTCGGGTCATGCAGAATCAAGTCATTTTCAATAAACAAAGGACTCAAGGTTACTTACAGTACTTGCTGTTGCTTAAGTGGTCACCCAATTAAGTGCTGAAAAGGCTTATTACTGCTTAACTGTGGGGATCTAATAGGAATTGGTGCAGACTCTAATGTGTAAATATAAATGTTTAGTTTTATGATTGATTTAATTGGCATGTTAACATGTTTAGGATTATTGCATGCCTAGAGGTTAGGGAATCATATTCATTGTATATTCATATTTTTGTGTAGTTTAAGAGTTTTTTTGACACAGTTACATATCAAGTATTCCTATGTAATACAAATAAAAAGAAAATAATGAGGATGAGGAAGGGGAAGATAATGACAATGAAGAAGATGATGATGAAGAAGAAGAAGTGTAACGAGATCGAACGGCAAAATTCACGAACCTGTGATGAGCCAACAACGGTCCATCGATCAAAGAGACAGCAGGTGGCATGTTGTACATATTGGCGGAAGCGGAAATGTGACGAGTCCGACTAGTCATGGAGGTAAAAATCGTGAGTGTCCTTGAGGCCGCAATTTATAATGGCAAGTCTCGTAGCTGGCGAGACGAGAGTTGTGACGTGTCTCGGCCAGACCGAGTATAAAAGGAGACGGTTGGACAGTGGTGACGTGGCAAAACACGACGAACTTAGTTTGTTAAAGATCTTCAAGTGTTACGTTGTCTTTGGTAGAAGCAGAAGTACATTTTGTTTGCTAGAAGAAGCTAATAACGCGGATGGGGAGAATAAGAAAATAATGCCAATGAAGAAGAAAATTTTTAAAAAAGAAAAAAAGAAAAAAAGAAAAAAAAAGAAGAATCTAATAGCACAGATAGGGGGTGAGGAGAGAGAGTATAAGGAGGAAGATGGACTGAAAGAATTGAGAAGATGAAGAAAGGAACAAAAGGATAGAAGATGAAAGGAAATGATTTTAAAGAAAGGAAGGAAGAAAAGAAAATAGAGAAAGAAAAAAAAGAGTGATTGAAGATATATCAAGAGAAGGAAAAGAAAGGAAAAGAGTGAAATAATAGTTTCAAGTAACTAATAATTATTTAGTAAAAATTATAACTTCAAGAAAATATTCTTAATATAGATAATTTCCAACAACAGTGATATGGCATCAAGTATTTCTAATACAAATAATACACTTGGGAAAGGTATGAACCCCCTTATCCCCCAGCTATGTGTTAAAAAGTACCACTACTGTTCTTCTACAAGGATGTATTAAATAACCCAGAAAGGCTGATATGACATTAAACAAAAAGCAAAAAAAACAAACAAAAAAAAATAGAAATACCCAGCAATAGGTTAAATAGTACTACTACTGTTGCTCTACAAGGATTGTTTTTGCATTAAATAACCCATAAAAGTTGATATGCCATTAAACAAAGAAACCAAATCAAATACAAATATTCAACTGTGGGTTAAATAATACCACTACTGTTCTCCTACAAGGATGTATTTGGCCTTAAATAACCCACAAAGGTTGATATGCCATTAAATAAAGAAACCAAACCAATATAAAGTATCCATATTTCTTCAACATTTCTTCATTTTCCAACACACTCGGCTTTTCATTTATCAAGTTTTTTCTAACTTTTCAAAAAAATGGTCTTTCCCATCTTGGTTTGTCCAAGAATTTCTCCGCATTTCCTAATGGCTGAATGAAAAATTAGAAGCATCAGTTACTGTAAAGCATGTTCAACAAGGATGTCTTTGGCATTAAATAAACCACAAAGGTTGATATGCCATTAAACAAAGAAACCAAGTAAAGGATCCATATATCTTCAATGTTTCTTCCAAGAGTTCTTCCTTTTCTTTCGAAAACATCCATTTTTGGTTTGTTCTTTTTCTTTTTCTCTTGTGGCCTCCTTCTCCAAATCTTTAATTATCTACACCTCTTTCTTTCTTTCTTCTTATTTCCCCATTTCTTTCCATCTTGTATATTCTGCAACTAACTGACATCTTTCTTCTTCTTCTTCTTTCCTCCTTAGAACTCAATCAGTTCAGCTGAGCTTTCATTTCCTCCAGGAATTCTTTGCCTCTTCACATTCTGTTTACTTTAAAATACAACAGACACTTTAATCTCATCAACACATGATCAGACCATTAAGCCAGGATCAGACCATTGCAGCTACACATTAATATATATATATATATACATACATATATATAAATGAATAAATGGATACCTTGGTACAGATATAATTTTATTTCAGTATTTCTTTGCCTCCTCAGTATATGTAAAAAATATACATGTAAATCTTTATATGTACATTTGAGTTCTCAATTTTGGTTGAATCCTATCAATGTTCTTATTTTAAAAGAAAAAAAAGAAGAAAAAAAAGGTGGCATGATTCGTAATTGAGAGAATGTTTTAAATGTACTGAATTTTCCTAAAGAGATATAGTATGTAAATTAGAAGAAGAGAAAGAAGAAGAGAAAGAAGTAGAAAGGAAAAGAAAGAGAAAGGCTAACTAATCCATACGGAATTAACATAGGTTTAATATATATAAATGCAACGCTCTTCTCTATAAGGAATGGAGCACTCTGTGACGGCCTTTACACACAAAGCGATATGTGTATCAAAACAGTTAAAAATCCCCTTCCCATTCTGTAAGTGAAGACAGCCTAATGGTTAAGGTGCCGGACTGACACCCAACCAACCGGAGTTCAATTCCGGCTGTAGGTAGCTTACAAAATGTCTAGCCACACTGAAGAGACTTGATAAGTCGAAACACGTTTCTGTGGATGACCCTATATATATATATATATATATATATATATATATATATTAACCTATTATTGTTGATTGAGCATGTATATCTAAGTTAGGGTAATATGGATATGAAGTCAACAGCACTTAGTTTAAAAATTGTATAAACGAGAAACTGTCAGTTAACTTCATGTCCATGCTACCCTAACTTTATATATATATATATATATATATAAGAAATAAAACAGGAACTATATTTATTCCTAATTAAGCAGAGAGAAAAGACAGAGAGAGTATACGCACTTGATAACCGTGTTATTGATGATATAATTTGTGTATACATATATATATATATATATATATATATATATATGTGAGTGTTGAGGTGGTGTACCTAATTACATATTAGCATTCATATGATTTCCTTTTTAATGGAAAATGTAAAGTTACCATTATATATATATATATATATATATGCACATACATATATAAAGAGAGAGTGAGAGAGAAAGGTATAAGAGAGAGAGAGAGAGTAAAGGAGAGCGAGAAGAGAAAATGAATATGTGCACTTAACTAACCGTGTTATTGATAATTTGTGTGTATATATATGTGTGTGGGGGATATATTGTACCTAATTATACATAAGCATTCACATGATTTCCTTTTTAATGGTAAAAGTTATATATATATATATATATATATATATATATATATATATATATAGATATATATATATATATATATATAGATATATATATATATATATAGATATATATATATATATATAGAGAGAGAGAGAGAGAGAGACTGAGAGAGAAAGGTATAAGAGAGAGAGAAAAAAGGAGAATAAGGGAGACTGAGAAGAGAGAGTGAGTATGTGCACTTGTTAACTGGATTGCATCCGTGTTATTGAGAAAGTTCCAGTGAATTGCATCTTCTGGAAAGCGCTGAGTCCGAATCAAAACAATCCTATATATAGATAATGAATTTTACTGATAGTACGTATATATTACCTCCTTTATCTAAACCAAAGATCAAAGGAGCAGATGGCTGATAAGCCCAGGCCATAATTACCCGAGAGGACATTGTTAAAGTAATCCCCCCCCCCAATCTCTCCAATATCATATTTACTGCATAAGGCAACGGTAATTTTGCCCCTGAGGAAAATTACTGCGAATATTCCTATATGGGTGCATCTTGCTATTTTAGCGTTTTAAGAAAATGCCTGTTTGGTTTAGTTAGTTGCATTTTATGGCATGTCAACTCTTGTTGGATTATTTTATGTCAAAGACATTTTGTTTTAATCATTCATGTTGGATATTCAATTTTTTTAAACACTTTTTTTCTATCTAACCTATAGATGGGACCCCAACAGGTACTACCACTCCTTATATAAGTCACTGATATGAAATATAGAGAGAAAATCTGCTGGTTGGGGAGAGAAAGAGAATGAACACAGAATAAGAATAATCCAAATATTAAATCCAGAAAAGTATTTCCAGTTTTATAAGAGAAATAAAAAAAAATTGGAAGAATTGAATTAGGACCAGAAAAAGTTGAAACAAATATGAAAAGATTAGAAAAAATTGTTGATTGTCTTTTGAGGATTCTCATTGGTTCATTTCTTTTCATTTATCCACACATACACACACACATCCATGCACAGGAGTACACTTATACACACACAACACAAATATACACAGGAGTATATAAACATACATAAATGCATACACACAAACATATTTACAGGCACACACATGTATACATATCTATGCATATATCCACCAAATATAAATATATACACATTTACATGCAGGGTACATGTGTGTAGATACCAATATTTGTGTCATCTTCTATTCTTTTATTCACTCTCTTTCTCTGCTTTCCTTCCTATTTCTCTCTCTCTCTCTCACACACACAATTAGTTCATTTCGTTTCATTCATTTACACACACACACACACAAAATCCATGCATAGGTAAAATTGTATATATACACACACACAAGTATATAAATACACATAAGTGCATGCATACAAACATGCTTATAGGCACACACACATATACATATCTATGCATATATCCACCAAATATAAATATATGCACATTTACAAGTTTATTTAGTTTTTATTTTACATTTGATATTCCTTAATTCAGTACTTATTTTCTAGCAGGATAGCTCCCTTAACTTTTTTTCTTCTATTCACACCTTATGTCTTTTGTCTTTATTTATACCGTAATTAATTTCAACTTTATATAATACCATCGATATTTTGCGTCCCCAAATAAATAATTTCTTTCTCAATTTTCTACATTACATGTGTGTAGATACCAATATTTGTGTCATCTTCTATTCTTTTATTCACTCTCTTTCTTTACTTATTTCTCTTTCCTTCCTATTTCTCATATATAAAATCAAAAAATAAATAACATAATAGAAATATTCCTGTTTTTTTTATCACTTTTTGTTCATATACATATATGTAAGTTGAAAAATGGAAATATCTTTTCAATATTATATATATTATATAATATATATATATATATATATATATATATATATATATATAATCCAAAAGTCCAGAGAAGAAATCTTCCTTACGACACAAGAGTTTTATCTAAAAAACCTGTCGCAGTTTGAGAGGTCAATGTGTGCTCTTAATGTTAGAGTCACAGAGCAAATATATAAGTAAAGAAATAACAAAAGACTTAGAGATTTAGCATTATAGTCTATTTCAGGGAGCTTAGACAATTTGTCTAACTCTCCCGATTCATCACATGCGAATGATGAATTCTTTATTACTTTAAAGGCATTTGAAAACAGATTTTTATTTTTTATTTTTTAAAAATTTTATAGTCCTGTGATATGAATTCCAAATGAAATCCTTGATGTTGCAAAAAAACTTTATGTCGTAGTTTCACTTCCACCACAAAAAAAATCGGTCAGCAAAAAATGTATTTCTTAAATGTATCCAATATTTTGACAGATTAGGAAAAAGAAAGACATATTCAAAATTCGTCACCGGATGAATTCAACTATTCAACTAATATGAAAATAAACAGCAACGGAAATTAGGAAGGATTTTTTAATTTAGTAAAAAATTATTTAAAAGATTTTTTGTTATATATAAAGTAAGATAGTTAAGAAAGAATGTAATATATATATATATATATATATATATATAACCGGGCCGGTTTATCTCAACTGGTAGAGTGTCCACCTAGCAACCACAAGGTTCCTGGTTTGATACCAACCCTCACCAACTCAGTGTATGAGTAGCATAGAGATCTGTGTGGTAAAGTGAGGAGATGATGCTAGGTGTGGCGCTCCACCTCAGATGCTAAAAACAATCTCCTTGGTCAAGCACTAGTGAAAAGGAGATAGACTCCCTCACTGTCTGGCTGATACAGACTTTAAGGCACCTCAACGACTTTACTTACTTATATATATAACCTATAAATAGTAGAATTATGGACACTATAATTCAGTTATTTTAAGTTTCATATGTTTAACACAATCATCAGACAGAAATCTGATATGTTCTACTTTGCCATTTTACATCTGAAGATTATGGGAAAAAACAAACATGAAACTTGAAGTAACGACTTATAGTGTCTTATACCATCATATATATATATGTTGGCATTTCATATAGCACTAATACCCTTGGGAAAGTTATGAATCCATATTTTCTCCTCTAGCTATGGGTTAAATAGTAGGGCAAACTGGGCCCTTCATCCTTGGGTAGGTAACCAGTCTAAGAGAGGGATAACTCTGAATTCAAAATTCCTGAGGTAGGTCGTTGATTGGGTTTGTGGCAACCCTTGATGCACCAATTTTTCCTATCGACTGTGCCAAAAAGTGTGGATGGTCCAACACAAGCCTTCACCACTATAAACAAATCACTGTGTGGGTGTTCATTGTATGAACACTCATACGTCGATCGACAGAGAGTCCATCATATATATATATATATATATAATATATATATAATAAATCATACATAAGTATAAAAGGTGAATATTCTAGTTAAAAAAGAAAAAAAAAGAAACAAAAAAGCACATCAATTTTATAAGTTCCAAAAATTCATTCTGAATTGTCCAGTTGGACACATGGCGCAATGGATATAGGGGTTGAGTTAATATAGTTCTTAGTGACAATCATCTGTAGGTTACAGGTTCAATCAAGGGCAATATAACAATAAAGATGAGGAGAATAGTCCAAAAAAATGAAAATTACCAAGTCTCATCTAAAAACTTCAGACAAAAAGATGAAAGATACAAAGTTAATAAATATCAGGAATATATTTATATCAGAAAACAAATACAAAATTGTAAGAATCTATCCAATGTTTCCTTTTAAATATTTTTTGACATTTTTCCCTGATAAAAATTAAAAAAAAAAAACTTTCCTAATCAAATATTTCAAAATCCTCAAAGTATTTTTTATAAAAATAAAAGATCTTGTTTATAAAATGTATCCAGTTCTTTGGGGAAAAAACAAAAACAAAATTTAAATTAAAAGGAATTAGGTTTTTTTTTTTTTTTCAAATAAATTTCCAATGTAAATTTTTGAAGGCAAAGTATCTATAAAATGAAAAATAAAAAAAATCCCTTCACTTTTTTTTTATAACGATAAATCTAAATGAATAAAGATTAAGAACATTTTATCTAATAAAATATATTTTCTTCACATGAAAAAAAAATTCTGACTGCCTCAGAAAAGGAATTTATATATATATAAATATATATATATATATATATATATACACACACACACACACACATACATACATACACTTTCATATAGGTGAAAAAGCCTAACAACCAGTCATTTATCTTCATATATGTCTATGGGTGGGCTTATATATATATATGTGTGTGTGTGTGTGTGTGTGTTTGAAGAGGGATGACTTAACGAAGGAGGAAAAAATTGAGCCAGTCTCAATATTCACTGTTGATAAAAATAACTAACCAAACAAGTCCAAGTTATGAATGGATATAAAAGTGCTCAATACGTTTGTATAGCAGGTTTAGAAAACCGATTGTTAGAACATGTTTACCCAGGTTTCACCCTGAAGATCATCAAAACTATTCTGTGTGGAATTAATTAAAACTAATCATATCTAGACACCACACACACATTATATATATATATATATATATATATATATATATATATAAAATCAGGAAAAAATTCAACAGTACATAAAAATGAAAAAACAAGTTTAAGCAATTTTCACAGCATTTGGTTTGAAAATCACATGGTCAAGAAACTGTCAGTTACCAAGCACTATTGACTTCATGTCTATGCTACCCTAACTTAGATATACATGGTCTATCAATGATATTGAACTCTCTTTACTTATAAATATAGCACACTATATCATATATATATATATATATATATATATATATACCTACTTTGGCTTGGTCACGTCAGGAGGATGGACAAAGGCCGCATCCACAAGACCTACTGTATGGTGAACTAGTAGAGGGCACCAACCAGTAGGTAGACCATGCCTGCGCTTTAAAGATTCTGCAAGAGGGACATGAAGACATGCCACCTCAACACCAACACATGGGAGGCTTGTGCAAAGACCGTGCGAGCTGGCACCTCCTCTCAAACAAGGAACAAGTAGGAGTGAAAAAGAGAGGAAAGAAGCCATTGCAGAAAAGAGAGCCAAAAGGAAGGAGAGACAACAGCAACTCCAGCAAGCATCACTGTACCAGAGATGGCCATTCAAAAATTGGTCTGTTCAGCCACTCACACAGTTGCAGATAAAAAAATTTAAAAAGTGGACACTACGCCATTGTCTTTAGTAGACGGACGGATGCCAACAAATATATATATATATATGCATACATTACAAGTAGAGTAGCCATAAAAAATGATAGAATTAATCCCTATAGATTGTTACATCTTGTAATGTTGAATGTTTTTTGTATATTCTGTATAGAATAAAAGTGTCGTTGCACAGGATCAGAATGTAGTATCTGCACACTCTCTGAAAAGTCTTACACACTCCAGATATGATGCATGCATTTTATATCTGTTTAAATTTTCTGTTAAAATATGTTTGAAAGAATTATTAATCATATGACTATAAGGAATTGGAGAAAAAAATTCTGTATTATTTGGATTTTTCAGACTGTTGTCCTCATCTTTATTGTTATATACACAACATTTCAGCTGGTGCCCTCAGGCCTTCTTCAGGTGTTTCTTGTTGAATTCAAGAACCTTCTCTTCGAACTCAGGATCCTTCATGTCATAATTGGTAACCTTCACGGAACTTCGAACTGAACCCTTTATTCAATCCACTAGGGTAACTGTTCTCATTCCATTAACCATGACTGAATACAAGATATTTTAAATATTCTATGTTATTATTGCCCTTATCCAGGATTGAACCTGCAACCTACAGATGATTGTCACTTAGAACTCAACACTTATATCCATCATCCCATATGTCCAACAAGAACTCAAAAATTCACATAAAAAAATTTTTTGATGAGAAATCAAATTTTTTTTGGGGGGGGAATGAATTTTCAATTTTTTTTTTTTTTTAATTATTTTTTAAAAATAATTTCAAATTATCTTTTAATCATTAAAAAAAAAATTACATAGGGTGGTAGAAAATGATTAATCATTCAAATATTTTAGTGAATTTTCTTCCTCATTAACGACAATTTTTTCAAGCGTAGCCATCCAGGCGGATATTTCTCAACCAATCCATTTTTCTTTTCTCTCCAGGGAAACAAATCCCTTAATTCTAAAAGTTATCAACCTAATGCATCGGAAAAACTGAAAAAAAAAAAAATTGCAAGATCAATTTCTGAGTTCCCATTGGATTTTATTGTAAAGAATGACGCTGTTTATATTTCTGAATATTCTTTCCATCTACAGTCATGTGTCTGTTATTAAATATTTATTGCGTTACTTTTCTTTATTTTTCTTTAGCTGAGACCATATTAACTGATCAGTGACATTGCTCTCCAATCAGGGAATTCAAAACAGATTCACGTCATTGAATTGACAGTTTCTTTTTAGGCTAAAAATATAAATTTAATTCATGAATTCAAACTGGAAATATCAAGATATTTTGCTGCAGAAAATATGAATGAAGAAAAAAAAAAAAAAAAAAATTTCTATCAAGAAGAAATATCAACATACCTGGCACAACTTGGTATGATTATATTCAAAAAGAGAAAACATATCAACACACATATACATATATATGTTGATATCTATCTCTCTATCTTTAATTTGTTAAATAATCTTCATACAATGACTGCTATTTACACAGTAGCATTGCAACCAACAAAGTCTTCATCAGATGATGACTCTGGGTTCAGGCATGGTTTCGGGGCTGAAGCTTCATTACCACTAACCCAGAGCCCCCCCAGCATATCTCACGATACCACCAGACTTTGTTGGTTTGATGTCACAATATAGGACTGCCATATCCACACTGATGTGGTCAGAGCTTCTCCTGAATCTTTTTTAAGTATTTCCTCTTGTCTGGTGGAGAAAGTCCAAGTTTAGACAAAAATTTGGACTTTCTCCACTATCTTTATATCTATCTATCTTTAATTTGTTAATATCTATCTTTATATCTATCTTGAGTGTGTTCATATCTATCACAGATTGATTTTATATATATTAGTTGATGTTGAGTCTAAGTATGTTTCTTTATAAATAAATAATATAATATATATATGGTTCTGAGGAATGTTCTTGATAATACTAGAAGCATTGGAAATATAAAAATTTTAAAGCAACACTAACGGCTAAACAACATTAGATTCTGTCTCTTTTATATTGATTTTGTTTTCTATTTTAATCACACTCAGTTTGTCTACACAAAGCCTTGAAAAAGGGTGGAGGCCACATGAAATATTGGATAAAATAAAGAAGACCGAAAGCAAAACACCATTCATCATTTAAAATTCTGTCTTTTGTTCTCTTTATATTTCCTCGTCAAACAAAGAACAAAAGGGAGTGAAAAAGAGAGGAAAGAAGCTGCCACAGAAAAGAGAGCTAAAAGGAAGGAGAGACAACAACACCCCCAACACCTACAGAAAGCATCACCTTTTGTTTGCAGTCACTGCTCCAGAGACTGCCATTCAAGGATCGGTCTGTTCAGCCACTCACGTAGCTGTAGGTAAAAAAAATGGACACTACGCCATCATCTTAAATAGACGTTAGGCTGCCAACCATATTTCTGATGCTTTGAATATTACCTAAAACTTCCCAAGAACAATATAAGAAAGATTCTCTACATTTCTACAACTGTGTGCATGTTCTTTTATGAAGGAAAATTGGTGGAGACCAGCAAAAACCAAAGTAAAATAAAATCCACACTAATTTTGAGTCTGAGAAGTGGTAGAAAAACTCTTTACCCCTCATTTTCCAGAAGAAAATCTAAATAGAAATATAATAAGGTAGAAATCAAGGATATATTTAAAAATTCATTTAAAAAAGGATTAAAAATTTAAAAAAATTAATAAAAGAATAAAACATAATAAAAAGGAAATAAAAGAAACAAATACAAACAAGAAGAATAATAAAAATAAACAACTTAATATTTTTAATTTTTTTATTTATTTATTATATTAATAATCATGTTCCTTAAAAGTATGCCCACTATCATCTTGCAACACCCTCTGGTTAAAAATGAGACCGGCCCTTCCTGAAAAGCAAAAATGTAAATCCTGATTATCTGGTATGCTTACCAAATTGTTATTTTTTATGTTATATTTTTTTCTGTGTATCATGTCCTTTTTCTTCCTTTTCTTTGATAAAAACGGAATGGTCCATTATTTAGCTGAGTTGACAACACTCATAAGAAATAAGAATTCGGTGGATAGCAACACCAGATAAGGATATACATTTTTGGATTTCATGTTGGATGGTCTCATTTTTATCCAGAGGGTGTTGCAAGATTATAACGGTCATACTTTTAAGGAACACGAGTATTAATATAGAGATAACCTGTCCTTTGTAACCTTTCTCCACAAAGTTTCAAACAACTAAGAAACAACTTGAACTCCAATTTCACAATCTTAGTGCAGAAGAATGTTCTTTGAAAAGGAAAGAAAAGAAAACCAAAAATTTACATTCCTTTGGTGTTGGAATTGTCCGCTTAATATCTGTATAAAAATGGCTTTTGTCCCGTTCTTCCGCAGAAAACTCATGAGGCGGAAGTTTTAATGTCCGCTTGGCCATCGGATTTTTCATTGGCTGTTGGTGACATGTGCCATCAATTCTGGAAAGAATGATTCAGCCAACTTTATTGATTATTATTTCTTTTTATTTTCATACGTTGGTTGTCGCAGTATTAGTCAGTTGAGGAGGAGGGGGACAAGATGAAAGTGTTCTACTTCCACATTTTGATCTTGGCCATAGATGAAAGAAAGAAAATTAATCACTTGTTGTGCAGACCCACAAGAGTTTTTTTGTTTTTTTCATGGATCATTTTTTTCTTTTTGGGTTTGTGTTTATAATGTTAGACTGATATATTCTTCCATTGTATCAAGCCTGAAGATGATCATGAATAAGATTTAGCCTCCTTTTAGATTTTGTTCTGCTCAAAATAAATGTCACTATTGCAACTAAGTGGACTCCCCCTTTTTTTTTTGTAATCATAAATTTCTCCCCGAAAGATTGAAGGCATGATCCTCAATACTGCTCTTAATTAACTGACTTCAAGAAAATGCAGAAAAAGCTCACAGGATGTCTGTACTGTGTTACAAAGAAAACTATCACAGAAGTGGGACTCAAAATCTTTATTATGATAGAGATTCCGTGTCTGTCTGTCTGTAACAAACTATGTCACGTTGCCCTCAGGAATTGCACAACTTTATTAATGTGCATTTAATTTATAGTCATAATCACTAATATATAGAATAATGAATATTATTTATTAATTAGGTCTCTATGAAAATCTGAGTTAGATTTACCTCAAAACAGCCCATGTTATTAATGAGTTTAAAATCCTGCAATGTGTCTTGTATATTACTTAGAAATAAAGGTTTACATAATATATGGTGTGGTTAATTTGCATACTGGTTTTAACAAAACTAGGTTTAATAAATAATTACTAGGTGTTATTGATCTTTAATATTATTGTTTAAATCAATCCTATGAATTATTTTATATAGAAACCAATCAAAATATAAAATAAGTGTAATCTTTTTATATGCGTTCTTATTTAATTCCATTAGTTTTTCTAATCTAATATATTTCATTACATTAAAATTTAAATACTTATGCTTAAGGATTTATCTTTATAGAAAATACTGCTCTTTTAAAAATTAGTGAAATAGATCACTTATTAGGACTGAGCATATTCTAGTAGTGACCACTCCAAGAGGAGTTTAACAGGTTTGAATTCAAGTTTTCCTTCTCCGAGACTGTTTGCAATACCAAGGTTAAAGAGCCCATTCTTCCCTACTATTTACCCATAGCTGGAGGGAGAGTATTTGGATTCATAGTATTTGCTAGTTTTCTATAAGGATTTATCTTTTAAGAAAATACTGCTCTTTATTCCCTGATTTGATTTAGTCTTCAAGAAGATTCAGAAAAGTGACAAATGTTGTTTTTTGTCTCAGGATGTGTGTACTGTGTAAGGCTGAACTTGCACAAAGGTGTCAAAATTTGACCCAGAAAAAACAGAAATTTTGAAATAAAACTGACAAATGTTGTATACCGGTCAAATTTTGTAATAAAATTTAATTTTAACTAGGCATGGGCAAATAAATAAATAATTTGGGTTCTGTTTTTTCTGGGTCACCCTAATTTTAACACCTTTGTGCAAGTTCAGCCCTGTGTTACATAGAAAACTCTAGGAGAATTGTGATTTGAAATTTTCTATAAGGATTTATCCTTGAAGAAAATGATTGATTTTAATGGTATATCAACCTTTCTAGGGTTATTTTCTGCCTAGATGTTAGGGAATCACATTCATTGTACATTTATATTTATATTTTTTGTGTTAGATGTTTAAGAGGATTTTTGCAGTTGTATGATATCAAGTATCTAATAAATAATTTGCACAGTTGTATTGTTTCAAGTATTGATGTAATACATAAAATTTTCACGCAGGTATATGATATCAAGTATTCCTATCTAATACAAATAATTTGCATGCAGTTGTAGGGTTTTAGTATTCCTATCTTATTTCTATCTAATACAAATAATTGGCACACAGTTGTATATTTTCAAGTATTCCTATCTAATACAAATAATTTGCACACAGTTGTATGGTTTCAAGTATTCCTGCGTAATACAATTAATTTGCACACAGTTATGATATCAAGTATTCCTATCTAATATAGATAATTTGCAAATAGTTGTATGGTTTCAAATAGTAATAACCGTTAATAAACTATTATAGCTTCAAATAACTATTCTTAATATCTTGGAAAAGTTATGAATTCTTTTATCCCCCACCCCAGGTATGGTTAAATAGCACCACTATTGTTATTCTACAAAGCTGACTTTGGCATTAAATAACCCAAAACTTGATATGCCATCAAACAAAGAAAGCAAAGCAAACTGAATCTTTTAAAACAAAATGGTGGCCAAAGAATAAATAAAGAAATGTTGGAGGCGGCCATTATTCTTTACTAATTAATGTTTCTATCTTGATATTTCATCAAAGTATCTAATATCAATAAAGTGGATGATTTAAGCCTGCTGGCCTTTTAGGACCACCAACAATGACATTTTTGTTCAGGCAAAAATATCCAAGGCTATCAGTTTTGTACCCATTGACCTTGTAACCCAGAGAGAGAGAGAAGAGAAAGAGAGGGGGAGAAAGAGAGGGGAGGAGAGAGAGAGAGAGAGAGAGAGAGAGAGAGAGAGAGAGAGAGAGGTGGAGAGAGAGAGAGAGAGGGTGGGGGAGAGAATAATTTCCTTTGCCTTGTGTGTGTTATATAAATAGAAATTGTATATCTTTGATAGTCTGGCTCTCTCCCATAATCATTTCCACATATTTATGTGTGTGACTGTTACACTAAAGTTATATTTAAGATGACATATAAAACAAGATATATAAATGGTGTCTTTAAAATAATACCTTCTCTCTTTCTCTTTTTCAATTTCCCTTTCTTTCTTTCATCCTATTTTTCTTTTTTCTTTCAATATTATCTAACAGTTTTCTCTCTTTTTTTTCTTTTATTTGTATTTTACATTTTATTTACGAATGTTTTGAATGAAACGTTAAAATACAAACAAACAAAAAAAACTTGTAAAGTTTTGAATTCATGTTTTTCAAGATTGGACTGAATATTTGTGAATTTTTGTTTTTATGAAAATATACTCAGATAGATGATAAAAACAGAGATAGATTGATAGGACAGACTGTGATGGATGGATATATATATATATATATATATATATATAAAGAGAAAGAGAGAGAGAGAGAGAGATATATATTAACAGACTGATTATATATAGAGATAAATATTAACAAACTGCGAGATCGAAGAGACTTTGATATATACATACATACACACATTATATATTATATATATAAATATATATTTTTGGGAGAATATGTGCTTAATTGAAGTTATACCTAATTTTTGAAAATTAATTGATAATTAATTTTCAAAAATTTGGTATGACTTCAATTAAGCACATATTCTCCCAAAAATTGTCAGCTAAAAAGCCATATCAAACACATTTGTTTGTTTGTTTGCTTCTCATATATATATATATATATATATATATATATATATATATATATATAAGAGAGAGGGAGAGAGAGAGGGGGAGAGAGAGAGAAGGAAGGAATGGACTGGGATAGATAGATATCTATCCCAGCCCATTCATTATCTATAAAATAAATAATGATAGATAAAATTTTAAAGATTCAGTCTCAATATTTTTCTCACACTTCATTGATAGATAGGTAGACAGGTAGGCAAAATTGTTGCTTTCCAAGATTGTAAATGAATAAAAATCAAGTTATTTTCAATTAAAATCATTCTTCTCTTCAGATGGAATATTTACAATGGAATTACCATATTTATTTCCTCATTTCGGTTCTTCTTATTTTCCAAAAAGGAATTGTCTTTGGTTAGACATGTAATTAACTGTCTCTCCTTTAAGAATTCTTCATCCAAAAAAGAAAAGGAATCTTGTAGTGTGGAAACAACAAGATGGTAGCCAACTGAGTTGTTGTCCAACAGTTTTTAACAAACTTTATTATTAAATGCAAATATCTTGAGGCCATGTTGTTAAAGTCAAAAAGACAAATGCTGATATCTTTAACAAACAATAAAAAAAGGAAATAATTCTATTAGAAAAGGAAAAAAAGAAAAGTAATTAGAAAATAATTAAATTTTCTGACATTTTTATAGATCAGTCAGAGATTATTAAAACCTTTCTTTCCAATTGACTGGAATTGTTGGTTTTTTTTTCATTTAGGAAAGTAGAACAATATAATATTCACAGGTTTTATGTGCTTGGGTGTGTGTATGTATGTAAGTGTGTTTTTAGTATATGTGTGTGTTTCTGTGCATCCATGTGTGTGTTTCTGTGTGTGTATCCATATGATAGTTTGTTTGTCACCTTTCACAGGTTTTATGCGTATGTGTATAAGTGTGTGTTTTAGTATGTGTGTTTGTGTGCATCCATGGGAGGGTTTGTGTGTTTGTGTATGTATATATGTGTGTGTTTTTAGTGTGGGTTTGTGTCACCTTTCACAGGTTTTATGTGCTTGTGTGCATCCATGTGAGGGTTTCTGTGTCACCTTTCTGTAGGTTTTATTTTGTGTGTTTCTGTATGTGTTTGTATTTTGTGTGTGTCTATGTGCGTGTTTCTTTGTGTATGTGAGTGTATCTATTTCGAGTTTATATTTTAGGGGGGGGTATTTGTTTCTTTGTGTGTGAGTGTGTGTGTGTGCATTTTCAGGTTATGCTTGTATTTTGGATATATATATATATATATATATATATATATATATTGCAAGTGTGCTTGTGTTTAGTTGTGTGTGTGTGTGTGTGTGTGTGTGTGTGTGTGTGTGTAAGTGCATCTATATGAGTTTATTTTTGGGTCTGGGTGTATTTGTTTCTTTGTGTGCAAGTCTGTGAATGTGCATGCTTGCATTTTGAGGATGTTTTGCAAGAGTGCTTGTGTTTTGTTATAAGTTTATTTGTATGTGTGTGTGTGTGTGTGCATTTATACGAGTTCATTTTATGTATGTGTGGGTGTGTTTTGAGTATGTATACATATTTTGCAAGTGTGCTTATGTTTTTGTGTGTGTGTGTGATTGTGTGTGAATATATTTATGTGTTTATTCCTATGGATGGATGTGTGTGTGTGTGTGTGTGTGTGTTTGCTTGTGTTTTGAGTTCATATTTTTGTGAGTGTGTTTGCATTTTGTGCTTGTATTGTGTACACGTGTGTGAGTGCATTCATATTAGATTATTCCTATGGATGAGTATGCTTGTGTTTTGAGAATGTGTATATAGTGAGTGTGCTTGTGCATATGTATGTGTATGTGTGTTGATACTAAAACAACTTGATACAAAGAATGGCTAAGAAAGAGGAGGACATTGAATGTTGAATATTGAAAAAAGACTCATAAATCTTGTCAAGTATTTTTCAGGGCATGTGGGGTGTCAGTGAGGGGGAGAGTCACAGGAGGGTGTGAACAAGGGTTAGTCTTTTAAAGAACAGGTGGTTGGGCATAGTAATGTAATGCTCACAAGATCTGGGGTGATTACCATATCTTCCATGGTTTATTCTCTTCTACTTTGTCTCACACAAGATCTCCAGCTCTTTTTTACTTTCTTTTTTTCATTTCAAATTCACAGCTCTCACACACATTTACTCTCTTTCTCTCTCTATTTCTTGACAATAATCAAGCCATTGATCTGTCCCTTTCTTTTTAACAACGGCTTTCTTTCTCTTCCTCACTTTCCCATCTTCTACAAATACCTCACTATCTCTCTTTCTAAAAACAGCTCTCTTTTTCTTTTCCCTGTCTCTTCTATAAATACCCCCTCTCTCTCTACAAATAGCTCTCTCTTTCTCACTTTTTTTGTTTTCTACAATACCTCACCCAACTATGGGTTAAATAGTCCCAATACTGTTCTTCTACAAGGATAGCTTTGGTATTAAATAACCCACAAATGTGGATATGCCATTAAACAAAGAACTCAAATCAACAACCCCCCCTCTCTCTCCCAATATTTTTTTTTTTTTTTTCCTTGTTTCCTACAAATACAGTGTTTCCAAAAAAAAAAAATTTGAAATTTGAATATCTAAGTAATTACAAGTCGTAAGCAAACAAAATAAAATAGGCTTCATGTTGAATAATAAAAGATTTATTCATCAAAATTTAAACAAGATGCTTCGAAGGAAATAGAATTTATAACTAATTTCACACTCTTGGTTGTGTTTGAGAATATTCTAACATATAAAATGAATTTTTTCATTGATAGAAAATGTCAGCCTTACATCTGGAAAAAAAAAAAAAAAAACCTTAAACTTAGTTTTTACACACTTTGTTAAAATTTAAGATCATTTGGACACAGCCTAGTGGATAAAGAGTTAGGTTAAACAGTTCTAAGTGACAGTTATCTATTGACTGCAGGTTCAATCCTGGTCAATGGCAGCAGTAACATAGAATAATAATTAACACAGCTTAACACCTGTAACCCAGCTATGGTGAGTGGAATGTAGCGGACAGGATACCCTCATAAACTGAATAAAGGGTTAGGTTCAAAGTTCCAAGATGGCTCCCGATTACGACAAGAAGGTTCCCAATTATGACACAAAATACCTGAAAAGGCCGGAGGGCACATCGGCTGAAGCATTGTACAAATAACAATGAAGATGAGGACAGTAGTCCGAATAATACAAATACTAATTTGAGCGACAATTGGCTATATTAGACCAAGTCAATTTTTGGGGAAACCATATATATATATATATATATATATATATATATATATATATATATGGTGTCTGGGAGAAATTTGACAGTTTCATAAGGAAAAAGAAAAAGTGCTTGGTAACAACAAAATTTAATGGATGGTAAAGAAATTCAACTGGCATGGAAATTACACTACTGTCAACAAGTTTCACTCAAAATAACTGCCATTAGCGTCAATCATAACCTCAATCCTGCTCCAGTATCTGGAGCAAGTTGATTTACAGTTTCCCTGGAAATGGTCTTAAAAATTACCTTAATTCTGTTGATTAACTGGGCTTCCATGAACCAGGTGGGTTCCAGTCATCCATTCTATCATCATGTATATGAATGAAGAAGGGTCCAAGCTTTTAAATGATGCGTAGTGTGCGTCAATACCTCCAACCTATGGAGAAAAATAACCAAATATAAATATATCAAATTTATCCCGAACATCCTGTATAATATATATATATATATATATATATATATATATATATATGTATATATTTCTTTCAGACTATGGAACTATTGATCCACCCTCACATATCTTCTAGATTTGTGTGTCCTCTAAAAAGAAACTTTTTTTTTCTTTTTTTACTTGATTTGTGTTTCCTGGTCACACAAAAACAGTGACACATTATACGAGCTTTGTTTTCCACTTTTCCTAAATACACAAAATGGCTTCCGTTGCTAAGCATCACAGGATACACTGGTGACACTTTTATACACTTAAGTATTACACAGTTTTATTTATGATCTTACTAGGTTTCTTTCCTTGGTGGACAAACTAATTTGGTCTTACTATTATACTACTATACATTGATTCATTAGAAGTAATTTTTGGATTTTGTCACAGTGTAATCTTGAGCCTTCCTTTGAAACATTGACAAATTATTCTGACAAAAAAAAAAGAAAACAAAAGAAAAAAAAGAAGAAAAGAAAAATGAAGAAATCAGTATTAACATGAAACCGCCCTGGTGGATGGGGCTGTAGAATACACCGACTGCACCTCTGTAGAAGGGTAAAATCCCTCCCCAATGGAGCCACCTGTTAGCTGTGGGTGGTGACCCATGATGCGAAAGGATGGAATCCTGGTGTGTGCATATATATAATATATATATATATATATATATATATATAATGTTTTTAACATACAGATAAAAATACGGAAGACTGAAATATCTAGAATAAATGATATATTGTTAGGTCTACCTACAATAGGATAGAATGTAAGGGGGGATGGATTCATGCCTTAAGAGCAATTGCTTGAAGTCAACTGAAGTAGTTAGAAAGATTCTATGTTACACTATTCTAGACTTATATGAATTAAGGTAGAAAAGACGTGGAGTCAACACCTGGTTACTGACAAGAAGATCTGAAGATTTCATAGGTGAGAAACTGTCAGTAACCAGGTGTTGACTACATGTTCATGCTACCTTAACTCAAATATAAATGCTCTATCAATGATATTGAGCACTGTCACCTTGAGAATGTAGCTCCCATATTATCTAATTACACACACACACACACACATATATATATATAATTGGTTAAAAAAAAGGCTTAAAAATCGGTCATTTTGTGGTTATAGACTTATTCCTACCCCCAGGTATCTTTGTATACCTATGTAATTCCTCAGTTTGAAGAATGACATTGACTTAGTTAAGTATAAGGTAGGGTCCTGATGCAATCATTTAGATTGAAACCATGGTAGACTCTTAACACTTTTCCACTTTTACTACTGCTAATATTATATATATATATATATATATATATATATATATATATATATATATATATATATATATATAGAGAGAGAGAGAGAGAGAGAGAGAGAGAGAGAGATAGATAGATAGATATAACTAGATACATATATAAGCACATTTAATTTATTGTGGAATCCATTTTGTAATATGGATCGGGGTATGTGTGTGTGGGGGGTTCACCCCCCCCACACACACACCCCCGTGGTTGGCCCATAAATATTCCTGTGTTCTATCCCAAAATGGCTGTTTAGGGAAGCAGAAAAGTCCAAGTGAAACAATGGGCCAAGCAAAATGTCTCTTGGGAGTCAAAACCCTTTCTGCCATGACACTGTGGAACAGGCAGGCAATATTTTATGGTAGAAAATGAAAATTGAATGGGGGGGGGTCTAAAATGTGGATGGGGGGGAAGGGCAGAGATAGATAAAGAGAGAGAGAGAGAAACACACACAGATCGATAGGTAAGTAGGTAGGTAGGTTTCAATATGAACAGATTAAATATGTATATTTGTTTATGACTAGATTTTTGTCCATCCAACCCAATCCACATATCTATTTACACATATATATATGCACACACACACACACACAGAATTGTGGTGGAGGGAAGAGATATATGAAGTGAGAGACATACACACAGATAGGTAGGTAGGTAGGTAGATAGGCTTTGATATGAACAAAATTAAATATCTATATTTGTTTATATCTACATTTTTGTTCATCAATATATCTATTTTCAAACACACATGCACAGACACGCACACAGAGGTGCATATGCACACCATAATGGTGGACGAGAGAGAGAGAGAGAGAGAGAGAGAGAGAGAGAGAGAGAGAGAGAGAGAGAGAGAGAGAGAGAGAGAGAGAGAAACACGCAAATAGATAAATAGGTATGTATGTAGGTAGATAGATATATTTTGATATGAATAGATTAATATATATATATATATATATATATATATATATATATATATATATTTGTTTATGTTTTTATCCATCTATTTATACACATACGTCCTCCCCCCACACCCACAAGCATATACGCATGAAATAATGGTGGGGGTGGAAAGAGATAAAAAGAGGAATAAACACGCTCAGATAGGTAGATAGATTTTTATATATATATGTGTGTGTGTGTTTATGACTACCCCCCACACACACATACACACATAAAACAATGGTAGTGGATGGCAGAGATAAATAAAAATAGGAAGAAACACACAGATAGCTAGAAAGACAGATTTCGATATGAACAAATTAAATATCTCTATTTGCTTATTATATCTCCATTTTTGTTCATCAATCCACCCATTTACATACACACACACACACACACACACACGCGCGCGCAATGATGGTGGTGGGCAGAGATAAAGAGAGGGAGAAACATATGCAGATAGATAGATTTATTACAGTCTAGGTATACCCAATTTGTCGAAAAATATGTGGGTTTTTTTTGTTTTTTTTTTTTCAATACATTATAAAATTCATTAATTGATAAATCAATATTGAAAATTTCATTAAAATCGGATAATTCCCTGACTTTTGGTAAAAAATTTTTTATCGCGAATGTTACAATTTATTTTGTAAACGCGGATTTTAAACAGCGTCTGGCGGCCATCTTGATCGAAATTGACCGAAAAAAATCGTTGTAAATCTATTAAAAATAAATTACATGTGTAATATTATTTTGCTTATTTTACTGCTGCTTATTATGTTACTACTTTTCGACTTAGACAAAAATTTGACCTTAAATAATCGATTTAATTAATTTTAATTCGTTTTCAAAATTCGTAGCAGACGAATTTTTGGGTATACCTATATTACACCAAAGAAAATTATCATTTATGAAAAAGATAAACATTAAAACATATTACAACATTTAATTCATTACATTCTATTAGATTTTTTATTCAATACAATGCTGGTATTTTTTTTTGGGGGGGAGGGGGACGGATTAATGGCATTTCAATTTATTTCAATGGGGGGATTGATTTGATATACGAGGGAATTGAGTTATGAGCGGAACGAATTAAACTCGTAAGTCAAGGTACCACTGTATCATTTTATGCTCTTTAAGTAGATCTCGTTATTGTAAGACTAAGTCTATCTACGCGTAAGAGCGGTTGATTGGTTAGGCTCAGTATTCGCCATGGGGTCGCCACAATGCTATTCTGGTATAGACCCCTTATATCAACGTCTGAATCGGCAATCAATGGGAGATTAAAGTGGTTCTTGTAACCCTTTGACCGTCGAAAGGGCTCGTCGGGCGTCAGTCCGGCTTTTGGTCCCCAGCAAGCACAGACGTTGCACTACATGATTATTGTTGTTTGATTGGATTGGATTCCAGAAAATATTAAGATCAAATGAAAAAGGTAGACTATGAATTGAGGGATGTAAATTATTACCATAGTCTACCGGACAGATGTTAGCGGAATAGGAAATGAAGTCCAATGTATATATTTTTAATTTCACAACTAGGATTAATACTTTTAATAAAAATCTCAAAGGAAAAACAGAACTTAATACGTTAATTCATTTATAAGTTTTAAAAAAGAATTAAAAGATAACATTAATTGATGTTGTAGAGATTTAAAGTTGTTGCGTAGTCATTCAGTTATACACTTTTTTCTTTTTTTTTCTTTTTACACCTCAGAACTGCAAAAGTGGACCGTTTTAAGGTTGTTTTTTTTTTAATTTTTAATTATTTTAATTATTTTTTTTATTGTTGCTCTAAAATGGAAATATCGTTAAATACTCGGCAAAAATTACCAGCGAATAGTAATTTTCGGTTTATTTCAGTATTGGACTTGATAAGTTTATAATCTCAATTCCTTTAAAATAACATCACAGTTCAACCTTTGTGGGTTATTTAGTGCCAAAGCCACCCTTGTAGAAGAACGGTACAGGTAATATTTGATCCATAAATGGGAGAGGATGAAGGAGTTTCACACCATTCCCAACAATATTAGCCCGAAAGTGAGCGTAATAGTGCAAGTGGAGTTCGAACTCGCTTACTACGAGGTCACAGCCCAGCACGTTAGCCACTATGTCACAGGTCTACAAGCCTTGCAGAAAAACAGTAGTGATACTATTTAACCCATCGCTGGGGGGATTGAGTGGGTTCATACATTTCTCCAAGGGTATTAATCAGAAAATGAACGTAATAGCGCGACTAGAGATCGAACTCCTTTACTACGGTGTTGCAGTCCAGCACGTTAGCCACTACGCCATAACGTACTTCTCCTTAACGACCCAAAAATGTAACAGACTTTGGATTTTCGATAAGCACCGGATGGGGGGGGGGGGCATTTACCAAGACATTTACATGGCAAATCGAACCCCACCCCTTTCTCGTAATTATCGAAAAACATTTGATATCTCAAAAACAGTTCATTTACGACGATTGGTTAGGTAAAAAAGAACAATATCCTCGTAAATATATTTTCTTTATTCTTTAACAAATAAAGAAAATATACTTAGTATTGGAAAATAACGGGTGCAAGAAAAATAAAACATTTATTGCAAAAACACGGACATAAAATGAGGTTTCAATTTATTTTATGGTAGGAATTTACGAGGATATTGTTCTTTTTTACCATTGGTTATTAGGAAAAAAACTGACATGCCACTAATTCATTCCACCCACAAAAAACCCCAACACCAATACAAAATAATAGAATGGAATGTAATGAACTATGTGCTGAAATATGTTTTAATGCTTATCTTATTTATAAATAATATTTTTCATTGGTGAAATAAATTTGGAAACTTAAATGCTTTTAGTAAAGTTATTAATATAAGTATATATGAAACTCGCTCGTATCTCAAATTTTTATCTCAATACAAGCAAAAAAAATGGACCGAGTGATAGTTCGTAACTCTGAAAATTCGTAAGTTGGGACACACGTAAGTCAAGGTACCACTGTGCTAAAAAGAATTATCCTTAATTTAATGCGTCTACATTGATTACAAAGATTGAAAATTATAATGAAGAAAGTTCTCCTCCAAGAAATAACCGTGCCCCCGGAAAATAAAGTTTGAACCTTAAAAGTTTCCCTTGTCTTTCGTCTCTTTTCCCTTCCTTAATTCCTTTTCAGTCTGACAACCCACAAGAAAGGAAACCACGTATAATGCGGTTTAAAAAAGAAATTAGCAC
The DNA here is from genome assembly GCA_023376005.1 of Doryteuthis pealeii. Lineage (NCBI taxonomy): Eukaryota > Metazoa > Mollusca > Cephalopoda > Myopsida > Loliginidae > Doryteuthis > Doryteuthis pealeii. The sequence goes on from CM042147.1 coordinate 12,765,852, forward strand.
ATAATAACTCTTCCTCCATACATTACAATTAATTAGTTATTCTTAATTCATTGGCCTTAATTTATTTTAGTAAACTCGAAAAATCATCGTTATAAACTAATTAATAATTGTTAATTATTTTCAATTATCTATTTATTCGGCTAACAAATACAATATTTTGTTGTTGTTGAAACGCAATTAAAAATGGCTGAGAAAAAAGAAATAAAATGAATACATACACTCTAGCGTCTGCTAAACATTGCAAAAAAAAAAAATCCGAGGTGGAAAAGAGCAATCAATTAAAAACTTGGGGCCAAATAAAATCAATAATTCTCATTGGATAAAACAATAAAAGTAAGATCCGTCCTTCTGATTGGTTAAATAGTATTGAGTCAGAGGTGAAGATTTAGGCCAATCCCATTGGCCAAAATCCCTACAATGAATTGCAGAAAAGGATCCAACTCGCGGAAGCACCACGTACATTTTCCCCCTGATCCTTTACCGGTTGTCTGTACTTCCACTCCCTCGGGCTCGGTTATTGGCACTCGAACGGTCCCTATTCTCACTTTTGTGGAAGAAGGGCCGGCCAATGGTCCGCAGAGAGGTTTGTTCCCAGCGACCTTGTAATGGAGGTCTAGGAATGCCAAGCTTGGCGGCTCACCGAGCCGCCGAGAGATTGTCTTTCCTGAATCGTTCTTGGGCACGATTAGCTGTGTGGCTGCCGTCAATCTGGGCCGTCTTCCCAGACTTGCGACAGTCCCTGGGGCCGAGGCCCGACGTAAGTCCCAGGGAGAAACACAGTTTTTCGCTGAATGTCGTGACGCACTTCGCAAGCTCCCTATGTCCAGTGACATTTCATGGCCTCGAAAGGCACTGTATAGGGCGTTAGTGGAGGGTACCGGTTCGGATCCGCTTGTAAAACGGTTTGACTTGTCGTTGGGGAGGTCCGCTCCAATGGAAATGGGCGCCAGGTTCAGGCTTTCTCAACAACTCCGAGTTCTCCCTGACCTGGCGGCTGGCCCGAAATGCGTTGCCGCTCGCAAGCGTACTCTACAAAGCGAACATGGCAGCAATGCCTTTTGCGACCGATGCGGCAGTGGGAAGAAGAAACGGCTGAGCACGCCTTCTTTCACTGCCCAAAGGTCCGTCCGCTTTGGGGCTACGTGAACGAGGTCACCGCTCGCATCGCACCCGATCAGTTGGTTCCACTCGACGTAGGTTACGTCGTTGACAATGTCGGTCCTCCGTTTTCGGGTGAAAACGAAGGGTGTTTTTCGCCGAGCTAGCCGTGGCTCGAATGGTGATTTGGGTCACGCGATTGAGGGATTGCACGAGAAGAAGGTTTTTTCCTGTCGGGATTTGATCTGTTATTTTAAGCATCAGCTTAGGATAAAGATTAGATGCGACAAAAAAAGGCTTCCTTTCGTGACATTCTGCAAAAGGTGGGTGAATGCAGCAAGCTTGTGTGCGAGAGTGGGGGCCGGACTAGAATCTACTTTCCCCAGCTCTCATGGTCACTACGGCCCGTAAGCGGCATTGACACCCCTTCCCTTAGACACCTTAGGGATGTTTTTACAAGACTAGCAAAGCGCAGGTCCGGCTTTGATATCTATTAGACTTCTTAGTTAGGTGTATGTATGTATACATGTCCCAGTTTTTTCACTTAGGACATATCCAGGACTCCCAATCCTAATTTTTCTTACCACCTCCCTGAAACTTAGAACTTTTGTTCCTGGAAAGTCAAAAATTTTTAAGATCCCTCCCAAAACCCAAATATCATCATCACCATTTCCCTTTTTTCTTCCCTACTGACCAATTAAGGAACCCACTCCCTTCTTAGGGGAACTGATCGGCTTGCTTTCGGTCTCCCGGAAGACAGTCGGCGGTCCCAGTACCTTAGATGAGGGAAAGGGGGTAACCAAAATGTCCCAAAATTTTGTTCTGTTCTTGTTTTATGTTGGGGACTTTTTCGTTTTTTGCCCCTACCCTTCCCACCTCGAAAATAATTCACCAAAATTTTTGTTTGTCATTATATTCTGTACATATTAATTTTAACGCTTTTTGTTTTACATCATATGGGTCTAAGTAGGGTTCGTTCACAGAGTGGCAGCGGAATTTTGGTGGAAGCAGCAGCAGTGAAAGGCGAAAGACGATGGACGACTGTATTTATTGGCATGGATCGGTCGGTGAATGAAGACTAGCTAAGACAGTTCTACAAGATGACCAGTTTTGTACCCCGTTCCCCCCTTTTTCAAATAAAACTTCGGGCATTTAGCCCAGGTGTTTGGTCGATTTGTATCTCTGTATCCGACTTCACGTGAATAAACAGTGTCGTGAGGCGTTGTTATTTTCGTGGGGTCGGATGCAGAGATGCAGTCGGCCAACACCAAATAACTCTCTTCTTGAAGACATGCATGAATTTAACCGTGTTGTGTTAGGATAGCATTTATTCTAAGACTAACAGCAACAAATAAATGAATTAAAACTTAGTTCAATTCAAACGTTTTATTTAAACAACAAAAACAATATGTATAGATCCAAGTTTGAGAGATATCCGGTATCTTCTGTTTTAGTCAATTCTCGGATATAATTTCTGGTTGACTGCTCCAATAACTGGTCCGAAAATGTCTATCTGCTCTTAGTGCCAAAACTTCTGGGTGCATCACATGATTTTCTGTCCAATCACAGAATGCTCTCCCTCACTTAACTCCACACATAGAATTAAGCGTATTTTACTGATCCAACAACTGGAATGCCAGTTGGGAAGGATCGCTCTTGGCTGGGTTTCTGGGAAAGTATGATGTTGCGAAGAGCCAAGACTTTCGATGACCCTAGGAGATACATCACTGACGAGGCATTCCAGCACGCTAGGACATAATTACTTATACGAACGATCATTGACTTATCTATTTATTTTGAATGTCATTTTGGAATTAATTATTTCCTTGTTGTAGACATTTGTAATTAATTTTGACTTTTACAAAATTCTTTAAACCGCAAAAACCGGGAAAAGGTAAAAAAAAAAAAAAAAAAAAAAAAGTTATGAATTCAAACTTACATCTCATACCTTATGTGTTCGTCTTTCATAGACAATAGGGTAGGTTGATTTTTCACTTTTTTTTAAGTATCAAGTTCTCTCGAACAGCGAAAGTTGTGTGTTGGTATAATAAATACAGATATAAAAAAATTAGATCTTTTACTTGCAGTATTGTTTGAGGAAATAGCATCAAAGATCGTCTGCGTAAATACACCAAAATCCTCTTTTTTTTGGCCTAGAAATTGGTTAGAAAATTTAGCAATTTCAATATTTAAACCAGCAAACGTTGTCATTTTAATCTACTAAAATAAAACAAATAAAATATAATAACTAGAATTCAAATTGAAAATATCCCCCACCTCCATCACCGCCAGTACCTTTGATATGCTACTTTTTACCTCATTAATTAATATGTAACGATCATAACATTTTAAAGAATTGAAAAAAAAAATGTTATGAATGAAACAAAAAAAAAACACACACACAAATATGGATGTTGCAAGACACAAATTAAAGGATCATTTTATTTAGATAGGTACCAACATTTTTGACGTCATAGATGTACTTAACAAAATCAAATCAATACCCCTGATTGAAAAAGAATTACCAAAAATCAGGGAATTATCCGATGTTAATGAAATTTTCAGTGTTGATTTATCAATGAATGGATCTTATAATGCATCAGTTATTTTATTTCAAAACTTTCTGATTTTTTTCTTCAGATCACTTAACTTTGCTTCCTCCCCTTATTTTTAGGACGCAAAATATTGGTGGGGATATATATAATCAAAACTAATTACAGTATAAATAAAAAGACAAAAGACTGAAGGTGTGAATAGAAATTTTTTTTAAATTAAAGAAGCGATTTTGGTAGAAAATAAGAACCGAAAATCTGAAAATCAAATGTAACCCCCCCCCCCCAAAAAAAAAAATTTTTTTTTTTTTTTACTCTGTTGTTTGTGAAATATAATAACATTTAGATTATCAGTGAAACAATTATACATCGATATTCGTTCGCTTTAAAAGGGTGGGGGTCTAACTTTTAAATTGAGATTTCTCCATTAATTATTACATCATCTTACTAAAGTAAGCTTGTTATTAAATAATATTTGTTTTTAGAATGTTAAAATATGAATTTTAAAACGTTAAATTATGTGCATAATATTTTAAATTAATTTTATCTATTAATCAGGTATATGAATTGTTGCTTTATAGTCTCATATAGATGCAGTTAACGGAACTATTTATTCTAAAGAATTTCGGTTTATTTCCATTAAATCAGTTTGATTGAAACGATTCAGAAATTTAAAAGAAAGGTAAGTACATTTCTTTATTTCTATTTTTAATTAAATCATTCATTGTAATACAAAATGAATTAATAGATTAGAGTGATACAGGTGATTACTACGAGTGATCTGTATCACTACAGTTAAACTCCATATGGAATGATCCTCAACACCAAGAACACACACACACACACACATATATATATATGGTTAAAAACAAACCGACTCAAGTTTCACGCAGATCGCAAATCTTCGGGGTATTTGTTGGTCATCTATCGTTCTACAATATAGAAGTGAGCTGTTCCTAGTCATACATAAAGGAGGCCATGGCCGTTCCCATTTTCGAGTCGGTCTGTTTTAAACGATTCACTTTATATTAGCTGTTTTTATAGAGCACTTTTACACGTTTTTAGTGCTAAAAATCTCCAAGCATCTAAGTTTTTATATTTATTTAATTTTGGGGAGATTTTAATCGTCATTTCGGATATATACATATATAAGGGGCGCGTGGTTAGAGTCATAGGAAATGAATTCATCGACCCAAGTTCAAATCCTGGACGAGACTGTTTGCATTTCACATAGCGCTAGTACATTTGGGAAAGGTATGCATCAACTATTCTCCCTCCAGTTATGGATAAATAGTAGGACTTTTTAACCATGGCTAGGTAACCAGTATAGGAGAAGGACAACTCTGAATTAAAACCTGTAAAACTCTGCTTAAGAAATTGACCTTGTGTTGCAACCCGCTCGTGCGGTGGGGTTGGTATATATATATATATATATATATATGAGGAAATAACAGATTGGGTAAAATCCAACAAAATGTTGTTAAGCTTTGAGGAATATTTATAGATAAAACACAAACAATTTGATTCAATTAATATTTCGCATCAGACGAAATATCAATTGAATGAAGTTGTTTGTGCTTTTATTCCACAACTTTTAACTATATATATATATATATAATATACTATATATATATATATATATATATACTTAACTATATATATATATATATATATATATATATATATATACTATATATATATATATACTAAACACGGTGTTTGTGGATGACTATATATATATATATATATATATATATATATATATATATATGGGAGAATAAGTGCTTAATTGGAGTCGTACCTAATTTTGAAAATTAATTAATTAATAATGAATTAGGCGGGAATACCTATTAAATGTATGGCTAAACAAATCGAGAGCCATACATTTAATAGGTATTCCCGCCTAATTCATTATTAATTAATTAATTTTCAAAATTAGGTACGACTCCAATTAAGCACTTATTCTCCCAAAAATTATCGGCAAAAAGCCATTCTAAACAAACCGTGTTTACATATATATATATATATATATATATATATATATATATATATATATATATTGATTACCTACATACTTAGCTTACTTGTTTACCTTCTCTTTAATTATTCTTTTACAAGTTTTTCCTTTACTTCTGTCATTTGCACCCCCCCACACACACACACGCACCTGATAAGGCAGCAGGATTTTATGGCTTACTATAAGACCCATTCCTCATCTTCGGTTAAAATGGAGAAAGGAACTTTGAATCATGAAAATATTGTGTCATCTTCATTAATCACGGGGTGAAGTGAAGCATGACCCATAGAACTTTCAACGTGTTCACACAATCGAGCCGACCCCCGACCCCGTCCTCTACTTTACGGGGGTGGGGGTGGGGACTTGTTAAAGTGGAAAAAGTGAAAGGGTGGGTGTGGTGTATGATTGAATTGGGTACAGGTTACTTAATTCAACACTTTGTTCTGTGAATTTTCTGATCAACGGCGACATAAAAGGAATTGATCACTTTGATGTTAAATTGATTTTGCTATGATCTTCACTTCTTTGCACAGAGAAATTCTTACAGAGTCAATGAACCGAAAAGAAATATCCAAGATGTCTTCTTTTTTTTGTTGGGATTATCATCGTCATCGTCATCGTCATCATGGTCGTCATGGTCGTCGTCATCGTTGTTGTTGTTGTTTTGAAGGTATGGATGTTGTTTATTTAGCTGTCTCTCATTTACAAGTACTAGCAAGCATATGCACCCTCCACAGGGCGTAAATCCGCCCTATCGGTGCGGTGTTAGAATACACCGACTGCACCTCTGCAGAGGGGTAAGATTCCCCAATGGAGCCACCTGTTGGCCGTGGATGGCGACCCGTGATGCTTAAGGATGGAACCAAGGTGGCTGAGCAGTCCATGACATGCAACACTCCACTTTGGCCCTTATTTGGGCTAGACAGGCGGTCGATGCGCCCCCTCCGATCAATTGGTTGGTCACGTCAAACCCTAGCACCTATATGATTGTCCCAACCCTATTGCCCTTATGACAAGCCCAAACTCTTTTTTATCATATATGTGCTAGAAGGCGGTAGCTGAGGGTGTTCATGTCCTGGAAATGATATTAAACTCTATCTGATGGTTCTAGTTTTGGAGGTTTGGGGAATGTGGAGCACCCCTTCATCACCATTGCTCCTTGGTCCACTCTGACCCGGAGTGGTAGTACCTGTTAGAGTCCTGTCAATGGGTTGAATAGTAAAATGTATTTATAAAAAAAATTGAGTATCCATTAGGAATGCATTTATTTCACAACTTTGTCAGCATTAAATGACCCACCAAGGTTGATATGCCATAAAACAAAACAAAACTAAACAAACTCAGAGCGTAAGTATTTAAGTTTTAATGTAATGAAATTTATCAAATTAGAAAGATGAACGAAATTAAATAAGAACGCATATAAAAAGATTACACTTATTTCAATTATATTCTAATTGGTTTCCATATAAAAAAAACATTCATATGATCGATTTTAATACGCTGGAGAGTAAAACAATCTTATTAGAGGTCAATAAAACCAACTAATTATTTATTAAAACCGGTTTTGTTAAAACCATTATACAAATTAACTACACTATATATCATGCAAACCTTTATTTCTTAGTGATATATAAGACACATTGCAGGATTTTAAACACGCTAATAACATGGGCTGTTTTGAATAAAATTTAACTCAGACTTTCATAGAGACATCGTTGATAAATAAGATTTATTCTATGTGTTAATAAATGATTTAGACTATGACTATAAATCAAATACTCATTGATAAACTTACGAAATTCCTGAGGGTACTGTAACGTAAGCATTGACGTAGTTTCGGTTACTGACAGATACTGAATCGCCATTATAATAAGATGACTCTAATCGTTTTCTTCTTTTCCTGGGATGACTGGAAGTGGGACTGATTGCAGAAATTTTTCTGTTAATGCCTCTCATTTACAAGTATGACTCTAATCCTCATCGGGGAGCAACGAGAATTGATAGAAGTAGATTCATATGAAGTGGGAAGATTTTATCTTTCTGTTAGAATTTTTAGTTACTTAAATTTTAGGGTGAGTCAAAAGATTTGCAACATTTTCGTATAAATTAGTTTGTGCTGCATTTATCACATGAATGAAACTGTTTATTGGTCTACTAAAATATCCTGATTATGTTTTTCTGGGTTACGGTTACATATATACATACATATATACATATGTATATATATATACCAACCCCTCCGCATGAGCAGGATGCGACACAAGGTCAATTTCTTAAGCGGAGTTTATCGGGTTTGAATTCAGAGCTTTCCTTCTCCTAGACCTATTGCCTAACCATGGTTAAAGAGCACAGTCTGTTCTACTAATTACCCATAGCTGGAGGGAGAGTAGGATTCATACCTTTTCCAAGGATATTAGCATACGTATATTATCAGACTATAAAACAAAAAACCTAAAGTGAAAACGAAACCATATATATACTAATACTCGTGTTCCTTAATTGTACGACCGTTATCATCTTGCAACACTCTCTGGTTAAAGATGAGACCGTTCAAATTGTCCAAGATTAAATGCAAAAATGTAAATCCTTATTATCTGGTTTTGCTTTTTACTCCAATTATTATTTCTTATGAGTATCATAACCTCAGCTAAATAATGGGTCATTTCGTTTTTATCATAAAGAAAGAAAGGGAAGTAAAAGGACATGCTTCACAGAAAAAATATCATAAGAAAGAAACAAAGAAATAAACAGAGTAGGGGAAAGATAGAAATATGGGTTGAGCGTGCAGAAGAGAAAACGCTGGTCTGTTTCAATCGAATAGATATATATAGTAGATACCTGCTGTGGTTGGTAGTATGGTGGTAATTTACTTGAACAATCCAGTTACTGTACCGTAATCAATTATGCCTTCTTCTTTCACATAACAAATGGTTTTGGATATTTCTGCAGCATTATGTCTCAGTTTGAGCTCATAAAACATAAGTTCCTGAATTAGACTACATTGCTTGCTCATCTGTGCAGCTTTCTTTCTTTCTTTCTTTCTTTCTTTTTTGGATTTTATGGCATGTCAACCCTTGTTGGATTATTTTATGCCAAAGAGATTTTGTTCTATTCATTCTTGATGGCTATTGAAAATTCTTTTTTTGAACTCAATTTTTTTAAAAACATATTTTTGTTAACTTATTTTCTTCTATTTAATCCATTGATGGGACCCTAATAGGTACTACCACTCTGGGTCAGGGTGGACCCAGGAGTAATGGCTATGAAGGGGTACTCTACATCATATGTTAATCTATGGGTTAAATAGGAAAAAATGAATTTTAATAGAATATGTTTTAAAAAAATTGAGTTTCAAAAAAATTTGAATACCCATCAAGCATGAATAGAACAAAACATTTTATAATTTACAAAATTCTATTTCCATCGTTGACATCCTACCGTCCATCAAAGATGATGGTGTAGTGTCCATTTATTTTTTAAATGCATCTGTGTGGATGACTGAACAGGCCAATTTTTGAATGGCAATCTCTGTTGCAGTGACTGCAAACGAACAGTGATGCTTACTGGAGTTGCTATTGTCTCTCCTTCTTTCTGGCTCTCTTTTCTGTGGCGGCTTCTCTCCTCTCTTTTTCACTCTTTTTTGTCCCTTGTCTGACAAGGAGGAATTTACAAGATTCTATTGTATTATTGAAATGATTTACAATATAATTTGCAGGTATATATATGAATTTTTTCAGCATAAAATAACCCAACAAGGGCTGACATGCCGTAAAACCAACCAACCAACCAACCAACCAACCAAATATGCTGGAAATTTTTCTATGAATTTAAAATTCAACCAAACAAAAATATTAAATTACACAGTTAAAATAAAACTTTTCTGTAAAACATTTTTTTTATTTGGCCTGACACAGAAAATTAATTGTATTCTCTTATCTTCCCAAAAGTAATTTACAATTTCCTACATCAAAAAAAAAAAAGGTGCTAAGAGTGTCCCCCCCCCCTCGCTGCCTGATCACTGAGTCTCAAGGGGTAAAGGTTAAGGAGTGTCACCTGTGGTAAATTACCTGGGCTTTGTAATCTTATCACCACTATGTCCTTCCAATCTTAGTACAGAACTTTAATAGGTATTTACTAGGATTAACATAGTCTGACATAATGGTGGATCAGTTAAGAATTGGACTCACTGCACTTACAAGAAATTCTATCTATTTTATCATTTGAATAATTTACAAGATTCATTTGAATAATTTACAAGATTCTATTTTATTATTTGAATACTTTACAAGATTCTATTTTATTATTTAAATAATTTACAAGATTCTATTTTATTATTGAATAATTTACAAGATTCTATTTTATCATTTGAATAATTTACAAGATTCTATTTTATTATTTGAATAATTTATTCTATTTTTATTTGAATAATTTACAAGATTCTATTTTATTATTTGAAATTTACAAGATTCTATTTATTATTTGAATAATTTACAAGATTCTATTTTATTATTTGAATAATTTACAGATTCTATTTTATTATTTGAATAATTTACAAGATTCTATTTTATTTGAATAATTTACAAGATTCTATTTTATTATTTTATTTTTGAATAATTTACAAGATTCTATTTTATCATTTGGATTCTATTTTATTATTTGAATAATTTACAAGATTCTATATTATTATTTGAATAATTTACAAGATTCATTATTATTTGAATAATTTACAAGATTCTATTTATTATTTGAATAATTTACAGATTCTATTTATTATTTGAATAATTTACAGATTCTATTTTATTATTTGAATACTTTACAAGATTCTATTTATCATTTGAATAATTTACAAGATTCTATTTTATTATTTGAATACTTTACAAGATTCTATATTATTATTTGAATAATTTACAAGATTCTATTTATTATTTAATAATTTACAAGATTCTATTTTATTATTTGAATAATTTACAAGATTCTATTTATATTTGAATATTTACAAGATTCTATTTTATTATTTGAATAATTTACAAGATTCTATTTTATTATTTGATTCTATTTTATTATTTGAATAATTTACAAGATTCTATTTTATTATTTGAATAATTTACAAGATTCTATTTTATATTTGAATAATTTACAGATTCTATTTTATTATTTGAATAATTTACAAGATTCTATTTTATTATTTAATAATTTACAAGATTCTATTTTATTATTTGAATAATTTACAGATTCTATTTTATCATTTGAATATTTGATTCTATTTTATTATTTGAATAATTTACAAGATTCTAATTTACAAGATTCTATTTATTATTTGAATAATTTACAAGATTCTATATTATTATTTGAATAATTTACAAGATTCTATTTTATTATTTAAATAATTTACAAGATTCTATTTTATTATTTGAATAATTTACAAGATTCTATTTTATCATTTGAATCATTTACAAGATTCTATTTTATTATTTGAATAATTTATTCTTTTATTATTTGAATAATTTACAAGATTCTATTTTATTTGAATAATTTACAAGATTCTATTTTATTTAAATAATTTATTTACAAGATTCTATTTTATTATTTGAATAATTTACAAGATTCTATTTTATTATTGTCTGATGATGATGTAAATCATCATTGAAATATCAATGATAGCAGCTGTGACTTTTCTTTTAAATATTCATTACCTTTAAGTACACTTGTCAAAATTGCCTTTGATCTTTATGTCATGGAATTGTGCTATACACAATGCAAATTAGACAGGTTCGTGTGAGCATGTGTTCAATATGCTTCTGTGTCGATAGAGGGATGTGAAAAGAATTATATATATATATATATATATATATATATATATATGGGAGTAAGATGAGGAAATTAATCTGACAGTATGTGGAGAAAATGTATAACAACCACGGGCTGTTATAATGGTTGGAAATTTATTTGTCGATGTTCGAACATTTTGGTTTACAAAGGAAACCTTCTTCAGGGCAATTCAAAACATCCATTATCTTTTATCTATATAAATCCTTTTTTCTCCTTGAATAATTTCATTGCCCTGAAGAAGGTTTCCTTTCTAAACCGAAATGTTTGAACATCAACTAATAAATTTCCATCCATCATAACATCCCGTGTTTGTTCTACATTTTCCCCACATACTGTCAGATTAAATTCCTCATTTTACTCCGATATATATATATATATATATATACCTTGGCATTTATGTCTAAACTTGGACTTTCTCTACCAGACAAGAGGAAATACTTAAAAAAGATTCAGGAGAAAGCTCTAACTGCATCAGTGTGGATATGGTAGTCCTATATTGTGACATCAAACCGACAAAGTCTGGTGGTATCGTGAGATACTGCTGGGGCGCTCTGGGTTAGTGGTAATGATGCTTCGGCCCTGAAACCATGCCTGAACCCAGAGTCATCATCTGATGAAGGCTTTGTTAGTTGCAATGCTACTGTGTAAATAGCAGTCATTGTATGAAGAGTATATATATATATATATATTATATATATATATATATATATATATAGAGAGAGAGAGAGAGAGATGTGAACAAACTGAGATAAATAGAAGTGAACAAACAAACAAAAATAGACTGATAGATAGATATGAATAAACATATAGATAGACAGACAGTTAAATATATTTCAAAATGAAAGGAACGATATTCAGTCCACATCTAGTATTAGGGAGTTAGTGTGTTTTAAGGCACAGAAACCAACTTCCATTATTCAGATGATGATGTAAATAGCCATTGAAACACCTATAATTCTTTTTTTATTATCAAATAATAATGTCTCACTTTATGTTTTTGACAGTTACTCTTTTATTCTTTTAAGAATATTTACGATCTGGATTTTTCTTTTTTTGAAAAACAAGAACAAGAACAACCAACAAAAAAAGAAATGTACTTTTATTTTATGGCAAAGATATCCTCACCTGAAAGAATGGCTCTTTTTTTCTTTCCCTTTAAATCAGGGGGTCTTGTCCCCTTTTTTTCTAAGATGATGTAATCTTAACTTTCCTGTGGGTGGGGAAGTGATTCCCATCTGCTGGCCGTTCCTTAAGTGGCATTGAAAATAATGAGAATTAATTCCATGTCCAGACCAATTTGATGCGACAAGAAATGGAAACTCTTTGAAGTGATTAATGGAACTGAACCATTCACTTCAAAGACTCCAACTCTTCTTATTAATAACCTTTCACTGATTCTGCTCTCTCTCTCTCTCTCTCTCTCTCTCTCTCTCTCTCTCTCTCTCTCTCTCTCTCTCTCTCTCTCTCAGTAGTTCTAGCCTTTTTTCTTTCTTTTCCGGTCTTCTCTTTTAATTTTTCTTTCTTTTTCTTTCTCTGTTTTCTGTCTGTTTGTCTGTCTCTCTCTCTCAGTAGTTCTAGCTTTTTTTTAAATTCCATTTCCAGTCTTCTCTTTTAAGTTTACTCTCTCTCTCTCTCTCTCTCTCTCTCTCTCTCTCTCTCTCTCTCTCTCTCTCTCTCTCTCTCTCTCTCTCTCAGTAGTTCTAGCTTTTTTTCTTCCATTTCCAGTCTTCTCTTTTAATTTTACTTTCTCTCTCTCTCTCTCTCTCACTCTCTGTCTCTCTGTCTCTCTGTCAATAGTTCTGTTTTTTTTTCTTCTTTTCTTTCCAGTCTCCTATTTTATTTTTTTTTCTTTCTCTTTCTTTCTTTTCTAACTCAAAATTTTTTTCTTCCTTTCTATCCTTTGTATTTTTTTTTCTTAATTGTGAAACTATTTCTTTATCTTTTCTGATTTTAACTTTTTTCTTTTCTTCTATCCACTTCCTTTCTTTCTTTCTTCTTTCTTTCTTTCTTTATTCTTTTTTCTTTTCCATTAATCTATTTCTTTTTCTTTCTTTCTTTTCACCCTCCCTTATTTTTTCATTCTTTCTTTCTCTTAGTGATTTTTTTTCTCTAAATTTCTTCCTTCCTCTTCCACTTTTCTGTTTCAATTTTTCTTTCTCTCTCCGCTTTATAAACATATATACACACACTGTCAATCTCTCTCTTTCACACACACAAACACACACTGTCTATCTCTCTCTCCTTCACACACATTCACACTCTCTCTTTTTCTCTCCTTCACACACACACACACTCTCTCTCTCTCTCTTTCTCCCTCTCCCTCCCTCCGCCTCTTTTGTTCTCTGCTGACCATACTCTTTTTATACTTTTTTGGACCATTCCTTTTTTTAAGATATTTTAATGTATATAACTAAGATTTTATATTTTATTCTTATAGAATAGAAATAAAAATAGAAAACAATTTTAAAAAATGTCCATAATAATCTTGGAGACTGAGGCAGTGGAGTTACTTTCCACTCACCCTGACTTTCAGTGTGTGAGCTCAGATAAGAAAAACATAACTTCCAATGCTAGTTTTCATAGCAATTACAAGATTGGTGCAACACAATCTTCCTTACTTTTAATTTCCTCATTTTTATCTATGTAGCAGATGAAACTAAGCTTAATTTGGTTTCTTTGTTTAATGGCATATCAGCCTTCATGGGTTATTTAATACCAAAGCCATCCTTGTAGAAGAACAGTAGTGGTACTATTTATGGTTTGGTTTAGTTTCTTTGTTTAATGGTATATCAGCCTTCATGGATTATTTAATGCCAAAGCCACCCTTGTAGAAGAACAGAAGTGGTTTGGTTTATTTGGTTTCTTTGTTTAATGGCATATCAGCCTCCATGGGTTATTTAATGCCAAAGCCACCCTTGTAGAAGAATAGTAGTGGTACTAGTTGACCCATAGCTGGGGGATGAGGGGGGTTCATAACTTTACCAAAAGTAATATTCCAAAAGTGAATGTAATAGCACAACTGGAGTTTGAACTTGCTTCACGGTATCTGCAGTCCAACACGTTAGCCACTGCACTATGGAGTATGGAGCATAAAGTGAAAAAACAAACTCATTTAGCCTAGTTCTCTAATCCTTATACCAATTGACGCCATCTTAGTTTGGTTTCTTTGTTTTAATGGCATATCAACCTTTGTGGGTTATTTAATGCTGATATAGCTGGGTTAAGGTATATATTATGTAGTTGGTAGTAAGGTATATTATTGCAGAGTAGCTGGTGTGTCGAATGGCTAGTAAGCTTAGGTGCTTGTACCACCACAGTGTTGAACATTTATAGAGGACACTGTCCAATCAGATTATAGTGAGGGGGTACCAAGGTATTTACATATTAATTACATCAAATGCCAAAACCATCTTTGTAGGAGAACAGTAAAAAGTAAAAGTAAACTTGATGGAGTGGCCTATTGTCAATATCAGCCAGACAGCAAGATAGTCTATATACTTTTCAATAGTGCTAGACTTCTGAGGTGGAGCTCCACACCTATCATCAGCTCCCAATTCTGCTGCACAAATCTAAGCTGTGTTACTCATGTGTTGAGTTGGTGAGGGCCGGTATCTAGTATCAGGAAAATATCAGAGAAACAGGAAATGGCTGTGAAATCCCAGAGTAAAATTTTCTGTTTCCAATAAATCTTTTTTTTTTTAATTGTTTTTTGTTTTCCAAATTGAGTTAATGTTATGACTGTATGGGGGAGGGGGGGTCTCTGCTATAAAGGAAACACTTATAGCTAATGTTTGGATACATGATCAGGTTAGACAAGTTTGGGCTGGTATTCAATAATTATACCCCAGGGCATCAGGATTTCCACCCCTGGAGGAAAATAAAACCTTTCAGTTGTTCAAGGGCAAAATAAGAACATTGTGTTGTGTCAATTATGTTTCTAACCACTTTAAAAAGGTTGCTTTTTTTTTTTTTAAATCTCTACAACTGGGTATGGATGTGGATGTGGTGTAATGGTTATCGTTGAAGGAAATGGACTTGCCAACACGAGTTCAAATCCTGGATGAGGCTGTTTGCATTTCACATAGCTCCATCAGAAAGACAACTGACCTTAGATTAACACCAGAATTCTTTGAACAACAATAACATAACCCCTACCAAAATAATTCTACAGATTCTAACAATTTCTCCCATTTTTACTTTGTTCTTTTATATTCCACATCCCAACTTTTGTTTTTGGTTTTTCTTTTGGGTAATTCCATGTCAAATCATCCAGGCCATGTCACCCACCCACTTCAATTTTTCTGAAAATTTGTACAGGTGTGGACTATGTTAAAGTTAGACATTCCCCAAAATTTGAGCTTCCAATTCCAAGAATTGGCGGAGTAATGTTGATTTTTAGCTCTCTAAATTTGGCGACTTTTTGTAATCTATTTTTGTTTGTAAAAGGGGTTCTAGAGCTTCCCTACTCCTAAAAGTTGGTATATAAATGTATTTTTACCATAGGAATCCAAAAATGCTATCGAAAACGTCTGAAATTTAACAAGTTTTAAATTATTAATGATTTCTGATTTGTCAAATTTTAACTGATGTTGTAGTATCGGTTCAGGGCAAACAGTTATTATGCCATTAAACAAACCAAACTGAACCAAACCAAATGAAGTTCATGACAACTATTTATACCAATTTAAAGATATTAAGAACTTGAAACAAAAACTTTTTATCAAAATGACGTTGTTTCAGCATTAAATGACCCAAAAAGGGTTGATATGCCGTAAAAGAAACAAACCAAACCAAACCATTACTGATGTTAGCATATTCAATCCTCACAAGGTGCCCCACATTTCTTGCCTTGTACCAGACTTGGCTAAGCATAGTAAATGTTTATGAACTTCCTCTTGCTTTTTTGGTGAAGTGGGGTTAGGTCTTCATTTTTCTAGCTTTTCAGAAAGAGAATCTTGATGCCAAGAAAAGGGGGATGAAAGAAAGTGTCTGAGAAAGATCGGACAGACGTAGACAAGGCAGAAAATGCATCATAATATCAGAGATCAAGTACCACACCCTAAAATTGCCGTGGGGGCTGGGGGCTGAGATCAGTTCTGTCAAAATACAAAGACAAGGAAGCTTAAGGTGTATTCACAACCAGTACATACTTGCATCTTTACACACATGCATACACACACACATGTATACATAATGTCTGTGCATATGTATATATATTCAGAAGTACATACACTCAGATGTGTGTACATGCACAAGCACATACACCTAATCTATATAGATGCACACAAAATGTGTCCACATGCCCCCATACACACACACACACATACATCCAGAGATACATGTATACATAATGTATGTGTATACATATATCCGCAAGCACATACACCAAATCTATATACATGCACACAAAATATGTACACATCCCCTCCACACTCATAGATACACACACTCATCCAAACATACATAAATACATATATGTGCATGCATATATCTGCAAGCACATACACAACATACACTGAGAGGTATGTACATTCACAAACACAGACACCAAATCTATATAGATGCACACAAAACATGTGCACATCCTCCCACATGCAAACACAGACAGGCACACACACACACACACACACACACATACACACGCATCCAGACATACTTGTATACATAATCTATGTGTATAGGGCTGGCTTAGTTAAGTTAGTAGAGTGTTCGGCTGGGAACCTCGTGGTTCCTGGTTCGAATCCGGCCCTCGCCAACTCAGCGTATGAGTAGCACATGGATATGTGCGGTAAAGTGAGGAGCTGATGGTAGATGTAGCACTCCGTCTCAGATGCCAAAAAACAATCTCCTTGGTCTAGCGCTAGAGAAAAGGGGATAGACACCCTTGCTGCCTGGCTGATACTGACTTTAGGCCCCCCACCCCGACCACTTTTATACATATATCCACAAGCACATACACCAAAGCTATGTACATGCACACAAAATGTATGTACATCCCTACCCCACTCACACACACACACACACACACACATCCAGACATACATAATGTCTGGGCATACATATATCCACCAGCACAGAAACAACATACACTCAGAGGTAGGCACAAACACACGCCCAATCAGTATATATACACACAAAATGTGTACACATCCCCTCCACACACACAGACGCACACAGACACACATCCAGACATACATTTATACATAATGTCTGAACATACATATATCCACAAATGCATACATAACATACACTGAGAGGTATGTACATGCACAAGCACATACACCAAATCTATATACATGCACACAAAACGTATGCATCTTCCACACTCATCCAGACAGACATGTATACATAATGTCCATGCATACATATATTCACAAGCAAGGAAGCGCGTGGTGTAATGGTTAAAGTCATGGGAAATGGATTCGTCGCCCCGAGTTCAAATCCTGGACATGGTAATTGCATTTCACTTAGCGCTAATACCCTTGGGAAAGGTATGAATCCTACTCTCCCTCCAGCTATGGGTAAATAGCAAGGCAGACTGAGTTCTTTAACCACAGCTAGGTAACCAGTCTAGGAGAAGGAAAACTCTGAATTCAAACCTGTTAAACTCCGCTTAAGAAATTGACCTTGTGTCGTATCCTGCTCATGCGGAGGAGTTGGTAAATATATATATATATCCACAAGCACAGACATAACATACTCTCAAAGGTAGGTACAAATGCATACCAAATCTATATACACATACACAAAATATGTGCATTTGCCCCCCCCCACACACACACACTGACACAGACACATCCAGACATACATGTATGTGGATATATCCACAAGAACAGAACATACACTCAGTGGTATATACATGTACAAACACATACACCAAATCTATATACATACACACAAAATGTGTACACCCCTCTCACACAGACACAGATACACACACATACAGACATGCATGTACACATAATGTATGTGTATACATATATCCACATGCACAGACATCAAATCTATATATATAGATACACAAAATGTGTACATATCCCCCCCACACACAGGAACACACAGACACATATACATATATACACAATGTATACATATACATATATCCACATGCACAGACATCAAATCTATATATAGACACACAAAATGTGTACATATTCCCCCCACACACAGAAACACACAGACACACATTCATATATACACAATGTATACGTATACATATATCCACAAGCACAGACACAATATACATTCAGAGATAGGCACAAATACATACATCAAATCTAGGTACATATACACAAAATGTGTACACATTCCAAACACACACACACACACACACACACACACACACACACACACATACATACACACAATGTATACACATTGTTGGGTCTGGGTTATCAAATAACATTGAAATCCGGAAGAAAAGGTTAACATAGGTTTTATTACCTTTGGTAAAACAAGATATAAAATAGAGTCCAACACAACAGTAATTAATTTTCCGTAGCAACTAGCTACTACATGAAGTCGACTACTTGACTATGTAGTCCATATTATTTCTGTTTCGTTGGACGAGTCCAACTTCTTGTATAGGAAAATATCTCCCCTTACATCACACATGAACAAACATTGAGTAACCTTATGAAATATTGTCTGATCAGTTTGTTTGGTATAAGGTATAATTGGTATAATGGTATTGGGGAGGAAACAGTAAAGAAATATGGCTACTGGTCAATTCTAGCTAGTTGAACATGTAGTTTTGGGACTTAACTGTTTAATAAAAAAAATAAGAACCAATTGTTTTAAACTTACTCTTATCTGGATGGTGAACGTAAGAATTATATTTCTATATAATGTACACAAACACGGGATGTTACACTGGATGAAGGTTTATTATTGGTGATAATGTCGACGTTCAAACTTTTCGGTTTATAAAAACCTTCTTCAGGACAATATTATAAAAGGAAGAGAAAAAAAAGGTTTTTGTTGTTCAAAAGGTTATGTATGTTTTTGAATGAGTTGAGTTGGAAAATATGTAGAAAAGGTTCATAATTTTTCGCAAGTCACCCACTCTCACAACACAGAATTTCACCTCATGTCCCGGTGAAGGGTGGATAAACCGAAACGTTATAACGTTTACTTCACCATCAGGAATAAACTCCTATTTTGGAATACTTCGTGTTTTTCTATTTTTCTGTCGGATTTAATTTCCTATTTTATTCCCTTTGTTTATTATGTAAGACTGATATTAGCGTGCACACACACACACACACACACACAACACGCACGCACACACGCACGCGCACACGCACACACACACACACACGCACACACACACACACACACGCACGCACGCACGCACACACACACGCACACGCACACGCACGCACACGCGCACGCACACACGCACGCACGCACACACACACACGCACACGCACACACACGCACGCACGCACATACTTGATATATCCGGTGTAGAGCACGCACTGTATTATTGTAACACACTCAGAAGAAGAAATAAAAAAAAACGTGTAAAGATACTCGCCAAAATAAATGTGTACATAATGAAAATCCTTCTCGTTAGTTAGCTGAGACAATGTCCTATTAGCCCCCCGAGCAAGTGGTTTGATTTGGCGCACTGTGGCCTGGTCCCCTGTCAGACGTCCAAAAATGACGTGTCAGGCTTTCTTTACTCTATTGTGGGGGGGGGGCCTTTTTTTATATAGATTCTTATTTTATTTTATTTTCTTTCTTTTTTTTTCCTTCTTTTTTTTTTTACTCTTACCCCTTTGATGAGGACGCGGGTATGTTTTGCTGAAAGGAACAGTGAGTCTAACACAAAGACTGAACCCCTAATAAAGACCGCGTAAGAGTTAACATGTTTCGTGGTGGTGAGGGGAAACGAGGCACATTGAGCAATTAAATTCTGAAGAGGAAATGACTCTTTCATCAAAGGGACGAAGTGAAAATGGAAAAAAAAGTGGGATTGAGATGGTAAATACTGTAACCAAAAATGGCGGCAAAGCTTGCAGCAGCAGCGGGAGTCAAAATTATTGACATGGCTTTTGGCTGAATTCTTCTTTGACGTAAATCTTTGAGGACAGGCTTTGTGTCATTCTAATGGTTAATACTTTGTTGATAATACACAACATAACTGTAGAGTCTGGCACAAGGCCATAAATGTAGAGCGTTCAGTGAATATCGAAGTCACTACAGAGACTACAATAGTTCACGAGACAATAGACACGAGTTCAAATCGCGGACAAGTCTGTTTGCATTTCATATAGCACTAATACCTTTTGGAAAGGTATCCATTCAACTATTCTCCCTCCAGCTATGGGTGAAATAGAAGAGCAGACTGGACTCTTTAATCGGTAGACTCTTAATTCAGTGGCGTAAATTATTTTTACCATAGTCTACCGGATAGATGTTTGTGGAATAGGAAATGAAGTCGAATGTATATATTTTTAATTTCTCAACCTGGATTAATACATTTGATAAAAATGAAACACTAAGGAAAATATAACTTAATAAGTTAATTCATTTGTAAGTTTAAAAAAAACTTAAACGACAGCATTAACTGATGTTATATAGATTTAAAGTTGTTGCCTCATGATTCAGTGATACACTTTTTTTCTCCTTTTTTTTTTTTTTACCTCAGAACTGCAAAAAATGGACTGTATTAAGTTTTTTTTTTTTAATTGTTACTCTGAATAGAAATATCGTTAAATAAGTAAGTAAAGTGTCGGGGTGGCCTAAATTTGGTATCAGCCAGATAGTGAGGGAGTCTATCTGCTTTTCACTAGCGCTAGACAAAGGGATTATTTGTGCATCTGAGGTGGAGAGCCACAGCTACAATAAGCTCCTCACTTAACCGCACAGTTGGTTATGCTGAGTTGGCGAGGACCGGTATCGAACTAGGAACCTTGCGATTCCTTGGCAAGTGCTCTACTGACTGAGCTAAACCAGCCCTACCGTTATATACTTGGAAAAATTACCGGCGAATGGTAATTTTCAAGGTATAGAACTTGGTAAATCTATAATCTCAATTCCCTTGAAATAACGCTGAGATAAAAAAAGAAAAAAAAATTTTTTTAAAAACAAAACAAAAACACTCGGAATTCAAACCAGCTTAAAAAAATAACGAACACAAAGAGTTGTTACAAAAAAAACCCAGTTAATTCGAAGATCTAATTATCCGTTATCTGGAAAAATAAGCAAAACAACCCGTTCTTTTACAACAGGGTCGATATCTTTATTGTTATTGTTTTGGCTACATTAAATTTCAATTGATTTAACGGTGCGAAAATGTAAACATTGTTTTCGTTCATAATTTTCATTATTTCCGTAAGCTGAATTTTTTAAAAAATCATCAGGAGTTTTTTTAATGTTTCTTCTTTTGAATGGACAAAAAATTTTCAAGATATTAACCTTTATGGAAGTTTCATTGTGCTAAATATGGGCGGGGGGTAAATTTTACAATGCAAATTGGAGGTACCTAATGCCTTTGAGAAAAATTATTGACAAGGCTCTTGACTGAATTCTTCTTTGATATTTTAAGACAGGCTTTGTGTCCTTCTATGGTTACTATTTTATTGATAACAGAATGTAGCAGTAGAGTATGGCACAAGGCCATACATGTTAAGCACCCGGTGAATATCGAAGTCACTACAGAGACTACAATAATAGGGCAGCCTAGGTTATTTAAGGAAAAAAGACAAGGTGACACGAATTCAAATCCTGGATGAGGCTATTTGAATTTCATATAGCGCATCCAACTATTCTCCCTCCAGCTATGGGTAAATAGAAGAGCAGACTGGGGTAATCTTGGTATGGCAACCAGTCTAGGAGAAGGAAAACTCTGAATTCATATCTGTTAAACTCTGCTTAAGAAATTGACCACATACAATAATAAAGGCTGGAGGGTAGAGTGGGCTCTTTAGCCTTGGCAAATATAGTAACAAAAATGGCGGCAAAGCTTCTAGCAGCAGCAGCAGCAGCAGCAGGAGGGGTCAAATAAATGACATGACTCTTGGCTGAATTCTTTTTTGACGTCAAATTTTGAGAATAGACTTTGAGTCATTCTAATGGTTGATACGCAACATAGCTGTAGAGTCTGGCACAAGGCCATAAATCTAGAGCGCTCAGTGAATATCGAAGTCACTACAGGAATAGTATAAGAGACGTGTGATGTAAATGTTATCGTCGAAGGAAATAGACACGGCAAAACAAAGTTCAAATCCTGGACGAGGTTGTTTGCATTTTACAAATCACTAATACCTTTCGGAAAGGTATGCATCCAACTATTCTCCCTCTAGCTATGGGTAAATCGTTATCTATCATTAGATGCCTAATTCCTGACATTGGATTATCGTTGATCGTTGATGATGGATTGCCTTTTTAGAAGGCTAGAAGAAACAGCACCCACAAAGAAAGCATCTGTGCGGCCACTTGCCTCCTATCACACAAACCATCAAAGTAAGACGAACAAGACACGCTAGACACAGCCGGAGAAGCAAGGACGAACTCATATAACGTTCTCCTATGAACACTTACACATGGACACACCAGTGATGGCCAACAAGCAAACATATATTGTTGGAATTTTTGTTGTATATAAGGCATGAGGCAAGTAGTCACTTCTACTTATAGACTCGTTGACTACCACGTGACCAGGGAAGGCAACCTATTGTCCAATCACTGGCAGTGCTGCTGCTGCTGTTGTTGTATTTATACTAGCCTGATTCTTAACCTTAGATCATTACTACATGGATCATCTTGGACGACGGAACGTAGTACTATGCCACAGGACTTATTGACTTACCAAAGGATACTTTACCACCGGATACTTATTGACTTACTTATTTACTTTAAGTACTTTTACATCTGGCCAAGGATGGCGGCCAGATACTCAATATATATATCGATCAGCTCTGTATAGATACCGAATGCCGTGTGGAAGACCTACCAGGAGTGATGATCGATAGGAGTGGGTGGCGAGAGAGAAGCATGGGAATCCGTGTTGTCAGTACAACCTGATGATGATGAAACAGCTCTAACTTAAACATGGTAATACCAATAAGGAGAAGGGCACCTCTTAGTGTTCATCTTTGGCAATGTAATTAGTGCTCCAGTTCTATGGCCTTGTGTCAGACGAAACTAAGCTTAAAGGACAATGCTAGTTTGTTGGTTGACCGGGTATATGGCTTCTCTGTTTTTGTTTTCTCTTTTAGTGTGGGGAGGGGGATAATTTGCTAATGTAATGAGCTTGAACCTCACTGAGTTCTCTAGTTCTATGGCCTTGTGCCAGACTAGACTAAGCTTAAAGGACAATGCTGGTCAATTGGTTGACCAGGTATATTGCTCCCCTCTTTTTTTGCTAATTTGTTAATGTAATGAATTCGATCCTCAAAGAGTGTTCCAGTTCTATGGCCTTGTGCCAGACAAGACTAAGCAAAAGACAATGCTGTGCTGGTCAATTGGTTGACCAGGTATACGGCTTTTCTTTTTTTCTCTTTTTGCCTTTTAAAGACAAAGAGAAACAGACAACAACGGTCTGCGTTTCTATAGCGCCCCCTCCGCTACCGCCGACCCTTTCTCCTTAAAAAAATCTTTTGTTAACAATTAATCCCCAATAGAAAGTCGACAAAAGAGACAAATATTAATCCGTCTCCTCTTCTCCAACCCTTCGTCTATTTTTTTAAATTCATTTTTTTATTTTTTTATTTCTTATCTCTTGTCTTTTAACAGGTCATTCTCAGCCGCACCTTTATTCAATGGCACCCCATGACCCCGTCTTCTCTCTCTCTCTCTCTCTCTCTCTCTCTCTCTCTCTCTTTCCTTTTCTTTCTATCCACTAAAAGCTTTTATTTCAAATCACTAGTGGTCACCTGCCTAGATCTAAGCGCCATCTCCCCTGTGGCATCACGCGGCACTAAGACGTCCATTATCAACGAAGTATCATTTCTCTCATGACCGTAAACAGACCAGCTTCTCTTTAATCTGCTACAACGCAAGTTCCATCAACCTTTGAAATAACAATCACTCTCATAAATAATAATAATAATAATAATAATAATAATAATAATAATAATAATAATAGACCTTGCTAAAGAATTTAATTCCCCCCCCCCCAAAAAAAAAAAAACTGGAATATGTGGGTAAAAGTGATACGAATAGTAGTTGGGGCATTTGGAACAGTCCCCAAAAACTTAGAAAAGAGACTAGAGGAACTGGAAATCAGAGGAAGAATTGATGAAATCAGCTAGAATACTCAGGAGAGTCCTGGAGACCTGAGGAAACTTGTCACTTAGACTCCAGTGAAAGACCATCAGCTAACGAAAATCTGAAAAACTCACATAATAATAATAATAATAATAATAATAATAATAATAATAATAACTAGCAGGATCTATGGATATACCACAGTATGATAATTTAATTATTACGTTTGATAATATTTACTTAAGAGCTATTGCGAATGGTTCAATATCTTGAAGTCGTCGGGGCAGCCTAAAGTCAGCGAGGGAGTCTATCCCCATTTCACTAGCACTAGACCAAGGAGATTGTTTTTGCATCGGAGGTGGAGCGCCACACCTACCATCAGCTCCTTACTTTACCGCACAGGTCCCTGTGCTTAGTTGGCGAGGACCTGTATCAAACTAGGAACATTGTGGTTTTTAGCCAAACGTTCTACCGACTGAGCTAACCCGGCCCTTGAATATCTAAAAAAAATCAATATCTTGATTTAAATCTCTCTCACTCTTTTTTTGTCTTTCTTTCCTTCTTTTCATCTTTTCATGCCCTAGCACCTATATGATTTTCCCAACCCTATTGCCCTTATGGCAAGCCCCAACCCCTTTTTATCATATGGGTGCTAGAAGGTAGTGGCTGCGGGTCTACATGTCCTGGGAATGACGTTAAACTTTATCTGATGGTGAGGTTCCAGTTTTGGAGGTTTGGGGAATGTGGAGCACCCCTTCATCACCATTGCTCCCTGGTCCACTCTGACCCGGAGTGGTAGTATCTGTTAGGATCCCATCTATGGGTTGAATAGAAAAATGTATTTATAAAAAAATTGTATTATCCATTAAGAATTGATTTATTTCAAAACTTTATCGGCATTAAATGACCCACTGAGGTTGATATGCCGTAAAACAAACCAAACCAAACCAATCATCTTTTCATTATGTTCGATTGAAACTGATAAGCGTTATCACTTACATTCTCTTTCCTCTACTCTCTTTCTTTCCTTCTTTCTTCTTTCTTTCTTTCCTCTACTCTCTTTCTTTCTTATTATATTTTTTCTGTGTAGCATGTCCTTTTTCTCCCCATTCTTTCTTTATAATAAAAAACGTAATGGTCCATTATTTAGTTGAGGTGACAACACTCATAGCAAATAAGAATTTGGCGGATAAGCAACAGCAGATAATCAGGATTTACATTTTTGCATATCATCTTGGAGGATTTGGACGATCTCATTTTTAACCAGAGGGTATTGCAAGATGATAATGGTTGTACAATTAAGGAACATGAGTATTAATATATAGATTGATGTTTTTCTTACTGTTGGGTTTCAGGGAAATTAGTAATTGTTGATTTAAAAAAGATGGTAGACATTGGATTCGAGTAGAGAATAAATGTGAAATTGTCAACCACATGATTACCTCCCTTTACTCTTTACTCTCCATTGTCTTGGGAGCATAAAAGACCATAATTAACTTTCCTTTCTGTTATGCTATCTTTATTCTTAATGATTCTTCACTTTGGTTCAAACAGAAGATATTCCCAAACGCTTGATTAAACTGGTACAGTTTATAGCTGTGCAAATCTGTCCGGATGGAATCGGATGGTCTTTGTGATGGAATTCACAGCAGTGGCAACAGCAACGGTGAAGTTAAGTCTTGGAGGTTCTTGATTCCAAAATAATGAGATTTTGCGTTTTTCTTGCTCCAATAAGCAGCTACAGGGACATTAAATCAGAAGCAAATGACCATTTCTTCCAACAGACTCTGGCTTTTATGTTCTTTATTGATAGTTTATGGAATGGTAAATGGAAGGTTTTTGTTGGACTTCATTGGTCTTAAATACTTGCTGATTGACAAGGTCTCTCTCTCTCTCTCTCTCTCTCTCTCTCTCTCTCTCTCTCTCTTTTCTTTGTCTCTCTATCTTCTTTCTATGTGTTAAGCAGATACTTGGTTGTATGTTTTGTGGGTCATTATGATATTGAAAGTTTTTTTGTATTTTATTTATTCTGAAGAGAGTTTTGTTATTTACAATGTTATCTGACTGACATTTGTATATGTATGTTTTGTGTTTTGTAAGGTATTTACTTAGTCTGGGACAAGGCTATGGACTAATGTATAAGATGTATGCACAATTGCCACTTATATTTATAGACTTTCCCAAATAAGCAGCAGGCATTGACCAATGAAAAACGACATAGAATGCATTTAAGGTCATTGGTAATTATTCTGAAAACAGTTGTTAATTGGACACAATACCAAAAGGACTACAATTGCTAGTACACTTATGTTCTACCCAGGATTTCAAGAAATACAATTGAGATTACACCCTTTTCTACCAATAGATTTACAAATAGAAGGCCGAAATACCTGAAATTGCGACCAGAATTGTAACACCGAAATAATTCCAATTATAGGTACTAGTACAAAATAAGAAACACCCTCCGGGCGATGTAAAAATAGATTTTTGAAACATATTGCCTGAGGGGTGGGAGTAAAAAAATTCAATGTCACCGAGTTTGTACCCTAAGTAAGTAAAATCATCAAATTCATTAAAGGATTTAAAAAATAAAACAATTTGAAATGTAAACTTTAAATATGTATTAAAATAAAACAAACTATATATAGATATATAATACCAGACATGTATTTATTAAAACTTGTTTTAAAAAACAATGAGTACTGTCTAATGCTGCATGTTCAAATTTTGAGTGTATTTATTCTATGTTATGATGATTTTGGGTAATGTGACGTAAGCAGTGACGTAATTTTTGTTACAGACAAAAACCGGAAGAGAATCTCCATTATTAATAGATTTGTTAATCATAGTATGGTACTAGGCTAAAATATAGAGCACTCATTGAGGAATTCATGTATTTAGTAAGATGAGCTTAGTCTGGCATAAGGCCAAAGTTATAGGGTCCCTTGTGAGGGTTAAACTAAACTACTGTATTTTTGACCTGTGAAACTTGCATACTAACCAGTGTTCCATGGTGAGACTTTCATATATTTAGAAACTTTGCTTAGTCTGGTACGAGGTCAAGATTATAGGGTGTCTTGTGAGGATTAAACTAGATTAATCTTGGATCTGTATAGTAAAATGGAGAGCTGATGGTAGGTATGGCACTCCGCCTCAGACACACAAACAATTTCCCTGTGAAAAGGGGATAGACTTCTTCACAGTCCAGCTGATACTGATAACAGGCCACCCCGCCTAATTACTATAGTAAGTATAAATATTTTAATAAAATGGCATAAGGCCAAAATATAGAGCACTCATTGAAGCATTCATTTGTCTAGTAAACTTAGTTTAGCCTGGCACAGGATCAAGATAATAGGGTGTCCTTTGAGGATTAAATTAGACTACTATAGGGGCTGGTTTAGTAGAAAACCCAATTATGAATTGCTGAAGGTTCCTGATTTGGTAACGATCCTCGTCAACTCAGCACATGAGTAACTCAGATTGGGTAAATCTGATCTATGCAGTGAAATGGGGTGTTGATGGTAGGTCTGGTGCTCCACCTCAATGCAAAAACAATCTTCCTGGTTTAGTGCTAGCAAAAAGGGGATAGACTCCCTCACTGTCTGGCTGATACCAACAATAGGCCACCCTGCCTAATTCAATTTTTACTATAGTAAGTATTTTGCTGACATTCAAACATGTCAGATAACATGTCTAACTTATTCTCTTCTTTTTTTTTTTTTAGCTAGATGGTGTGTAGCATAATGGTTAGAGTCACAGGAAATAGACGCATTGATCTGAGTTCAAATCCTGGACAAGGCTGTTTGCATTTCACATAGCTCTAAAAGTATAAATCCATATATTCTTCCACCAGCTATGGGTAAAATAGTAGGGCAGACTGGGTTCTTTAACCTTGGATAGGTAACCAGTCTAGGAGATGGAAAACTTTTAATTTGAAAACCTGAGGCCAGTCATTGATTGGGTTTGTGACATTCCTTGTGCACCAATTCTTTCCTATCGACTGTACCAAAAAGTGCGGAACGGTCCAACACAAGCATTCACCACTATAAACAAAACTACTGTGTAGGTTGTTCATTGGATGAACCCTCATGCATCGAAATCGACAAGAAAGTTTATTAGATGGGAACTACACAAGGATGCTGTGTGCTATCTTGGACAAATTTTGGAAGCATAAAAAAGCAGCTGTACGGCCACTTGCCTCCTATCACACAAACCATCCAAGTAAGACATGCTGGATACTGCTAGAGAAGCAAAAACGAACTCATAAGTGACATTCTCCTGTGAACACACCAATGTAGGCCGATGAGCAAAGACCTACATCAATCAGCTCTGTATGGATTTTGGATGCTGTGTGGAAGACCTGCCAGGAGTGATGACTGATAGGGATGGGTGGTGAGAGGTAGTCATGGGAAACCTGATGATGATGATGATGATGATGACTATAGTAATGGTCTGTGGAACTAGCATGTTAACCAGTGTTCCCGGGTGAGACTTCTATGTATTTAGGGTTAGTCTGGCACAAGGTCAAAATTACAAGGGGCCTTTTGAAGATTAGACTATTGGTGTTAAAGGTATTTGTTAATCATAGCATGGCATAAGGCCAAAATATAGAGCACTCATTGAAGCATCCATGTGTTTAGTTAACTTAGTTTAGTCTGTTCATATCTATCTATCTATCTATCTATCTACTTCTGTCTGTTCATATCTATCTATCTATCTATCTACTTCTGTCTGTTCGTATCTATCTATCTATCTATCTATCTATCTACTTCTGTCTGTTCGTATCTATCTATCTATCTATCTATCTACTGTTTGTTCATATCTATCTATCTATCTATCTATCTATCTCTATCTATCTATCTATCTATCTATCTATCTATCTCTATCTATCTATCTATCTATCTATCTACTTCTGTCTGTTCATATCTATCTATCTATCTATCTATCTACTTCTGTCTGTTCATATCTATCTATCTATCTATCTACTTCTGTCTGTTCATATCTATATCTATCTATCTACTTCTGTCTGTTCATATCTATCTATCTATTATCTATCTATCTACACACACACACACACACACACATACACACACACACACATTGCGTATCATATTCGCCAAAAGGCTGTCTGGATTACTAAATAAGTAATTTCTTTTCCTTTGATCTCGGAATTTTCATTACAAAAAACACAAATTGCTTGAAGAAATCAAATTAACGCAACAACTTTTATGATTCCTTAAAAAGATATCACGGCTTTATTTGTGGTTGATGACATTAATACAACAGGCATTATTGGATAAATATCTATGGACACACAGACACACGTAGACACACAGACACACACAGTCACACACAGACACGCGTAGACACACAGACACAGACAGACACACACATGCATACATACACTCACAGATAAACTCCACCATAGGTAAAATAAACACATGGTCAATTTTTAAGCGGACTACAGCTAGTTTGATTTCAGTTTTCCTTCTCCTAGACTGGTTACCTAAATCAGTAGAGGATGTTGATTTGGATGTTAGACCAAATGAGAGAGAGAGAGAGAGAGAGAGAGAGAGAGAGAGAGAGAGAGAAATTCATTATTTCTTTAGCAGTGAGATGTATTTACCCAACCCTCTGCCACAAGCAGGGTGCGACACCTGGTCATTTTTTTTACAGCTGGTTTGAATTCAGTTTTCCTTCTCCTAGACTGGTTGCCTAAACAAGGCTAAGAACCCAGTCTACACTTAGGTAATAGTTGTGTAACATAAATGTAGCTTTGCATGGGTGAAAATATGCATACGTTTTTAAGCGGTTTGAATTTAGTTTTCCTTTTCCAAGACTGGTTGCCTAAACAAAACTAAATAACCTAGTCTGCCCATAGGTAATAGTCATGTAACATGAATGTACCATGTCCAGGATTTGAACTTGAGTTAGCAATTTCATTTCCAACAGTGATAACCGTTACGCTACTTATGTGAGTGTGTGTGTCCGTTTGAGTGTTAATTTGTGTGTGAGTGAGTGTATGTGAGTGGGAGTATGTCTATTTAGATATTAATGTGTGTGAATGTTTGTGTATATGAGTGTGTGAGTATGTATGTATATGTGTGTGTGTGTGTGTGTGTTTGTGAGTGTGAATGTATGTGTGAGTGTATGTGAATGTATCTATTTTTGATATTAGTATGTGTGTGTGGGATTGTGTGTGTGTATGTGTGAGAGTGTGTGAGTACGTATGTATGTTTGTGTGTGTGTGTGTGTGTGTGTGTGTGTGAGTGTGTGAGTACGTATGTATGTGTGTGTATATGTGCGTGTCTGAGTATGTATGTGTAAGAGTGTATGTGTATGTGTGTCTATTTTGATATTATTTTTTTTATCCTTCCTTTTAAATATTTCTGTCAATGTTAATTTTAATTTCTTTCAAACTTTAAAAAAATCATTTTCTTTATTGCAGAAGAATAAGAAGAAAAAGTCTACAAAAAATTTTGGCAAGAATTTTTTACTATTTTTATTTTTTTATTTTCCTCATCAAGTGGAATGATTGTATTATTTTTCTTGGGAATGAAGAATGTTCATTTCAATTGAGATACGAATCTTCATTAATTTATCTGATGGGAAATTCATGAAGAAACGTCACGTTTTATATGAGAAGGAAAATTGGAAACTGTATCAAATTTAATTGTGTGGAATATAGAATGTTGGAAAAAGAAAAAAGAAAAAAGAAAAAATTAAACTTTGTAACTTTTAACAAATAACAGACTTTCTTTTCAAATGTTTCTTAATGTCTCTCACAATAGTCCCCTAATCTACTTTTCATCATGGGGTAACTACTAGCATATCGTGTCTTGGGCAGAAATAGCCTGTCTAGACCCTATGGTGATAAGTATGGTGTTGTTTGATGTCTTTATTCAATAAAAGTGTTCAAACATTTAAAGACCATAAAACAATCAAGCAAAATGGCATAGAAGACAAAACTCTTGATTAAACAAACAAAATTGTATTAACAAAATGTATACAAAAAGATAGCATTGAATACTGGGCAAGGTTCAGCCAAAGTTCTTTTTTTAAAGTTCAAATGTAAAATGTAAGCTGGTATTTCACAGTTCAAAAGTGAGAAAGAAAAGGTGAAAGTTTAAAGTCAACTTAAAAGCAGTCAGGCATAAGTTGAATGAATATAAGGTTTATCTCCGAAAGCATAGGTTATTCAAAGAGAGAGAGATAGATAGATAGATACCTTCAGCATGTAAGCGAAATGTTCTTAAAAAGGGTGACGTGAATTCCCTTAGGCAAATGAGATCTTTCTGGTTAGGATCCGAAAGGCTGGCTTTTTTATAGTCCAGCATAGGCTCCAAAAGGGCTCTATTTGATAAATTTTCTTATTAGGCGGGAACGCCTCTGATTGGTTGAATTTTACAAATTTTATTTTAAATTTTATTTTTACTAAGGTTGCGCGATCCATATGCACAAACTACTTATTTTTGTCATTCGACCTCTGTCTGTTGAAGCGATAACTTCTGGCCTCGCCACAACCCCATATGTCTCCATCATAAAAGAAAGGCCAGTGCGATTAAATGGGACATCACAAAAGTAGTCACTGAGGTTAGCCAGGAAACTTGTAAATACTATGTAAATACATGTTACGTTTGAAATTCGTTCATAATTTTAATTGATTCAACATTGAAAACAGTTTTTTTTATAAACTATAATCGCAGTGTTTTAATTTGCATTTTTTAATTTTTTAATTTCAATTTTAATGGTCTTGGTCCATCCCTATCCAGGGCAAAACTGGTTTGAATTCAAAATTTTCCTTCTTCTAGACCGTTTACCATATCTAGGTTAAAGAGCCTAGTCTGCCCTACTATTTACCAACAGCTGGAGGAAGAATAGTTGGATGCATGCTTTTCCCTAGTGTATTAGTGCCAAGGTTGGATTTATAATGGAACAAAGGAGGCAAATACTCCAGGTCCTCCTGCTAGAGGGGCACCCAAATTTCCTGTATAATACAAAATGAAAAATGTAGAAAAGGTTATTCTTAAAATCAATATAATTAAGAAAAATAAAATCAAACATTTTCTTGAGAACTTATCTTTTCTTTTAATAATTTTACTTTTTTTTATCTCTCATGTATATAATTCATTTTCTTTTTTGAGAGGCCTCCTAACCTGATTGCCCTGTCAGCTGGGACAGTAGAATACACTGACTGCACATCTGCAGAGGGGTACAATTCCCCTGATTGGGCCACCTATTGGCAATGGGTGGTGACCCATGGTGCTTAAGATGCAATCCTTGTGGCTGAGCAGTCCATGACATGCAACACTTTAATCAGCCTCTTACTTAGGCTAGACAGGCAGTCGGAGTGGACACCTCGATCAATCAGCTGGTCATGTCAAACCCTAATACCTATATAATTGTCCTAACCCTATGGCAAGTCCCTAACTCTTTTTATCATATATGTGTAGAAAGTGGTGGCTGACGGTCTAAGTGTCCTGGGTATGAAGTTAAACTGTATCTAATGATGAAGCTCCAAATCTGGAGCTCTAGGGAGTGGGGAGTACCCCTTCATTGTCATTACTCCCAGGTCCACTTTGGCCTGGAGTGGTAATACCTGTTACGGTCCTATTTAAAAAAATGAGTTTATAAATTGTTTTTTTAAAAATTGAGTTTAAATTTTTTTAAAATTGAATATCCATCAAGAATGAAAAAACAAAATGTCTTCAGCATAAAATAACCCAACAAGGGTTGACATGCCTGTAAAATCCACTAAACCAAACCAAACCTAACCAGAAGTTCCCTGAGACTGCCAAAATCTAAATACAGCTCTGATTAGTGCTATGAGAAATGCAAACAGCCTCATTCAGGATTTGAA
Source organism: Doryteuthis pealeii (assembly GCA_023376005.1). NCBI lineage: Eukaryota > Metazoa > Mollusca > Cephalopoda > Myopsida > Loliginidae > Doryteuthis > Doryteuthis pealeii. The sequence continues at coordinate 12,799,429 of CM042147.1, forward strand.
CTCAGGTAGCTGAGTCCGCATTCTACTATGATAATTATTATGTCATTGGTACCTCCATTTCTTAATGTATATCTAATGAATGTTGCACTCGATATGTGTCATTCTGGGGTGGGTGGGTGTCAATTTGACCAAGTTTGTTGTCAGAGGTACATGGGTAACATTCTGAACAGCATGACCTATGTACCATAATATAAATGATATATGTCATTCTGGGGTCTATTAAGGTCCTAAGGCCAAAACTGGTGAATAGGACTCTGTGGTTTGTATTATTTGAATTTTTTGGACTGTTGTCTCATCATCATTATTGTTATATACACAACGGCCTTCTGCAGATGTTTCTTGTCAAACTTATAAATTTAGCAATTTTCTCTTCAAACTCTGGGGCTCTCTTCTCATTAGTTAAACTACTTAGAGGACTCCGTCTCATACTAATTTTCGTGAATGTAATATACTAATTCTTCATGAATTTGGTTGTAATTCTATCTGTTTGTATTAATATGTTAGCGAAATAAACAAACAGATATGAACGATGAAAAAAAACAAACTTTGGAACCTTCTTGTCAAACTCAGGAGCCTTCATGGAACTTTGAACTGAAACTTTTATTCAATCCACTGGAGTAGTCTGTTTATTTCGTTAACCATGATCATTGTCCAATATGTTGTGTATATAACAATAAAGATGAGGATAACAGTCCAAAAAATCCAAATAATCCAAATTATCAAGCTTTATCTAAAAGATTCAGACAAATAAGACTGTTTGTGTCACACTTTCTATAACTAACTCAATTGAAGACCTTGTGTATATGTTTGATTCTAGGGCTTTTGACTGCCCTGTCAGATGACTGTATCCCCTGCAGGGGTCAGACCACCCCCTGGAAAAAAAGATATGACAATAAACTGCATCTGGTGGTGAGGCTCCAGTTCTGGAGATTTGAGGTATGTGGATTAACCCTTGATTGCAATTACTCCCAGGTCCACTTTAATCCAGAGTGGTAGTTCCTGTTAAGGTCCTATCTATAGAATCTGATTAAAATTATTTGTATTTGAAAGGAATACTTGATGCCAACTGTAAATTATTTGTATTGAAAATAGTTACTTGAAGCTATAATTGTTTACTAAGGATTGTTAATATTAGTTACTTGAATCCAAATGACAGAGTGCAAACAATTGTCTATTATTCAATAATCATGAATAACTTGAAACCATTGAATGAACTCATCTTGCCGTGCACACAAATATCAATATTTTATATATATTTTTATTTCAAATATATTTTACGTAAAAACTGTTGAGATTTTGTAAAGGTTTCTAAAACATGTGTTGTCAAATCTAAAAATAGAAAAAGAACCACGTGTGTCACCAAAACTAAAAACTAAAAATAATATATTAAAATAACACTGTTTTATATGTTTACCAATTGTCTTGCAGAACTCAGATATAATAATAATAATAATAATAATGATAATAATGAAAATTTGTTATGTTAAGATTTTTCGGACTGTTGTCCTCGTCTTACACAACGTTTCTGTCCTTGCTTAGGCTAGACGGGAGGTCAGAAAGGTCTCCTCCAATCAATGGTTGGTCACTTCAAGCCCTAACACCTATATGATTGACTTGACCCTATTGCTCTTATGTCTGTATATGTGTGTCTGTGCCTCTATATATGTATGTGTCTGTGTGTGCAAATTATTTGTATTAGATAAGAATACTTAATCAATTGGTCAGTTGTTTTATTTCCTGGCATATCAATCGTTTTCAGGTCATTTAATGCTGAATCAAGTCATTTTGATATTCGGTTTACTTACAGTACCTGCTGTTGCTTAAATGGTCACCCATCTAAGTACTGAACAGGTTCACCACTGCTTAACTTTGGTGATCTAATGGGAACTGGTACTGTCAGTGTGACTTGGCTGTAAGCAAGAATATTTACTCTTACAACACAACTACACAAAAAATGTAAATATAACTGTACAATGAACACAAAATCTTTAACCTCTTAGCATAACCTCAGTATGGTGATTTAGGCTGCAAAATATGGCAGTGAAGGTGATAACAAGAAGTTATAATAATAATGAAATTTATTGTGTACAGTTCTCGGGTGCACCACAACTCATAAGTGGCAAAGAATTGCCTGTGCCATGCATGAAAGCCTCAAACGGCAAGAGGTGTAATTTACATAACAGCAAGGCAAACTGTAATAAAAGTAGGCAGTTGTTCACACTGAGGCAGAATGAACCAGGCAGTGGAAGGAGGGATAGTGTCGATTATGGAGAAAGTAGTGTATATAAGAAATGGTGTTTACTGACAATCTGTACCCCATTAGAAGATTGTCCCAAACTTTTTGTGCATTGGCTTTTCTTCAAAAAGAATACCTCAGAAGAACATGAAAACTTCTCGAAACGAAACTCTGCTGTAAAAATCTCATTAAGGGAATAAATACATGGGCCATTCCCATTATAATAATGAAATTTATTGTGTACATTGCTCAGGTGCACCACAACTCATCAAAGTCTCATGTCAAGTACACAGAATAATGTATTAGTGTCAGGAATATGAACAGTTTACAGTAGTAATATGCATGTATGTGTGCGCGTGTGTGCATATGTGTATGGAGAGTGGCATCAGTTATAGTCGGCGGACTACAGAAAGCATGGAGGCTTTGAAAGATTCATACAACAGACGCAATTCTGAGCGTGAAGAAATGTTTCCAAAAGTCACGTGAGCAGTGCTGTTTTCTGACTTTGTAGGCATGCCCATGTGTGTTAGAAAGATGGAGATCAAAAAGGTGCTCATGGTTGCTGTTGTTAAGATGATTAATGACCTTATGAGTGTTTACCAGCGTTTTATCATAGTCTTATAAAAGAAAATACAGTTATAATATTTTCAGTTGCAAACAAATTGTTCTGTTTGCGGCTATATTGTATTATATGAAATAAACGATTATCAGTCCACTTAACTGAAGTCCTTGGTAAATGGTTTTGTTAAAGTTTTTGCATTCACAAACGGCTCTCCTTGTTTTATCCAGGCTATGAACCCCCAACAGTTAAATTAAAAACTAATTACTTGGGTGATTTGTTTATAGTGGTGAAGAATTGTGTAGAACCAGCCAAACTCATAGATAAACAACTGTGTGCAAACAAATGCTTATTATTATCAAATAAGAACAGTTACTTGAAATAAAACAAAAAAAAAAAAAAAGAAATGACTGATCTCAACAAAACATAACCCAACAAGAGTTGACATGCCATAAAATCAACTAACCAACCATATATTTTACACAATAGTCTTTACTAGAAGTATGCAAATATTTTTGACAGGACAAATGAATACTCTGGAGGGGTGGGGAAATCTTGAGAACCCCTGCCCTGTAGACTAAGCAAATTAAGAGAAAGTCTGCTTGCTAATTACACGATGAATGTTTTCTGATCACTAGAGCAAACTTGACTCTTCTCTCAAACTTAGAGTAAGAATTAGTGAATTCTTACTATCTAGTCATGTGTTAACATGGGAGTTTTAAGATTCATGCCTTCTTGAAAGATAATTGGCACATCATCTCGAATTAATGGTGGATTTATTTGTCGGGGTGAGCTAAAGTCGGTGTCAGCCAGTCAGCGAGAGATTCTATCCCCTTTTCACTAGTGCTAGACCAAGGAGGTTTTTTAGAACCTGAGGCGGAGCGCCACACCTACCATCAGCTCCTCACTTTACCGCACAAATTCTTGTGCCTTTCATACGCTGAGTTAGCGTGTGCTGGTACTGAACACGGAACCTTGTGGTTCCTAGTCAGATGCTCTACCGACTGAGCTAAACCGGCCTTTATAGATATGATTAGGATATAGTAGCAGCAACAATTTGATGTTTACTGTCTTTGAAATGTTGGTTAGAAAGAGAGAGATACTAATCTTTTGATTTCTGGCGCCAAAAATTGCGGGCTAGTGATTGGTTGGTTTAAAAAGGTGTATAATGACCAAAGGAGATAACCCACCTACTTTAGATATATCATACTTTATACTAGATGGGTTGATACGCCCTTAAAATCAATCACTTAATCATAGAGACATCTAAGGAATATTCTAATGAACAGAGGTTGCTAAGTAACAATCTCTCCTTAATTCAATAGTTTAACTCAATTCAATAACTTTTTATGTTCTAATGTTAATCATAATAATGTTCACTAGCAGGACCTGTGGATATACCACAGTATGATAATTTAATTATTACAATGTTTGATAGGTTTACTTAAGAGCTACTGCTAAATAGTTCAATATATAAAAAGTATAATAATTTTGATTTAACATTCTCTCTCACTCTTTTTTTTTCTTTCTTTCCTTCTTTTTATTTTTTCCTTATGTTTGATTGAAACAGATTAGCATTATCACTTCCACACACTCACCTTCTCCCTCTATCTTTCCCCTACTCTCTTTCTTTCTTTCTTATCATATTTTTTTCTGTGTAGCATGTCTCTTATCTTCCCTTTCTTTCTTTATAATAAAAATGGAATGGTCCATTATATAGCTGAGGTAACAGCACTCATAAGAAATAAGAATTCGGTGGATAAGAAACATCATATAATGAGGATTTCCATTTTTGCATTTCATCTTGTACAATTTGGACGTTCTCATTTTTAACCAGAGGGTGTTGCAAGATGATAACAGTCATACAATTAAGGAACACCAGTATTAATATATAGATTAGCTTTACTTCATCTCATTACTTTTTTAACACTCTATTTTGGATTGATATATTATTTGTTACAAACCGTATATTCTTGGCCTGGCACAAGTTATAGTATCTGATTAAATTTACTTATATACTTTTTAGATCTCATATTGCTCACCATTGGATAGCACTACCTATCACTCGATGTGTTTATTGTGAAAATGTTACAATGGAAATTTGTGCATGTTAACCCCTAATTACTAGTAATGCAATAATCCTACTTTTTGAAAGGGGGTGCAATAAAACTTTCTTTACTATTTCTCTGAATTTTTGAGATAAAGCTTGATAATTTGGATTATTTGGATTATTCAGACTATTGTCATCATCTTTATTGTATGGATAACAATAAAGATGAGGACAATAGTCTGAATAATCCAAATAATACTAAAATTTCTTTTTCATATTTGATATAAATAGAAGATAAGATTACTATTATTTTATATAAATTTTATATATTTTTTTATTATTTCATATATTTTTTATAATATCATTTATTTTCATATCATTTTTATATTATTCAGTTTTATTTTATATTATCATTTTATATTATTTTTATATTATTTTATATTATTTCATATAAACAGAAGATAAGATTACTATTACTAGCTTTACTCCATGTAATAATTGTTTTTTATCACTTTTCTTTGGATAGATTTATTATTTGTTATTACTATTATTTCATTATTTAACCAACAATGATACTAATAATAATAATAAATTGGTGTGTATGTTTGTATATATGTCCGGAGGAAACTACAAAAATAAAACAATTAATGGCAAAGTAAATTTATATACATATTCGCTATTACCAGAGCTGCTTGGTTTTTGCGAGAAAAAAAATGAAGATGGCATTTATATCTGGGGAGATATTTAAAAATTAGGATTTGTGTAGTAAGAGAAGAGAAAGTCATTGTTAGCATTTGTGATTAAAACATAAATCAATTATGTAGGATCAAAACAATCAATGGATCTGCGAGACTAACTTTTTATTATCCGGTAGCCGCTTTAGTAAATAAATAAGAAAAAGGTCAGTTTTATACTTGTAAAACCTCTGCAAAGTTTTTCTCAGACGTTAAAAGAATTAATTGTCTCCCTTAGTTTTGCTAAGATCCAAGAAAGATAACTCTTCCTCTGAAGAAAAAAATCCTACTCTAGATACCGAGTAATTCGGTTTGTTGGGTTGGTTTGATTTTATGGCATGACAACACTTGTTGGGTTATTTTATGCATAAGACGTTTTTGTTTTATTCATTCTTGATGAGTACTCATTTTTTTTCAAATTCAATTTTTTTTTTCAAACACATTTTTTTAATCTCATTCTTTTTATATTTAGCCCATAGATGGGATCCTAACAGGTACTACCACTCCCGGTAAGAGTGGACCTGGGAGTAATGGTCATGAAGAGGTACTCCATATTCACCAGAGCTCAAGAATTGGAACCTCACCATCAGAGTATAATGTCATACCCAGGACATTAAGGTCTTGCCACCACCTTCTAGCACATGTATGATAAAAAGGGTTGGGGCTTGCCATAAGGGGACAATAGGGTTGGAACAATCATATAGGTGCTAGGGCTTGATGTGACCAGCCGATTGATCAGAGGGGCCTCTCCAACCTTCCTTTTAGTCTAAGTAAGGGCTAAAATGGAGTGTTTCACATCATAGACTGCTTACCCACCAAGATTTCATCAGATATTGAATAGAATTAAATGTGAATATATTAATTTCACTATTAGATATGTCTCCAGGGCATCCCATCATGGTGTAATGGTTAGCAAGCTAGTCTCACTGATCCATTATTACTGAATAGTGTGTTTGATCCTCACTGGATTACCCATACTTGTGAACTTGTGTCACAATATATCTGTGGCATAAAGGTTTAGATGTAACTCCCAAAATCATCATAACATAGAATAAATACACTCAAAATTTGAACATGCAACATTAGACAGTTCTCATTGTTTTTTTTAAACAAGTTTTAATAAATACATGACTGGTATTATATATCTATATATAGTTTGTTTTATTTTAATACATATTTAAGGTTTACATTTCAAATTGTTTTATTTTTTAATCCTTTAATGAATTTGATGATTTTACTTACTTAGGGTACAAACTCGCTGACATTGAATTTTTTACTCCCACCCCTCAGGCAATATATTTCAAAAATCTATTTTTACATCGACCGGAGGTTTTTATTTTGTACTAGTAATAATAATGAAATTTATTATGTACAGTGCTCAGGTGCACCACAACTCATCAAAGTCTCATGTCAAGTACACAGAATAATGTATTAGTGTCTGCAACATGAACAGTTTACAGTAGTAATATGCATGTATGTGTGCGCATGTGTGCATATGTGTATGGAGAGAGGCATCAGGCATAGTGTCGGCAGACTACAGGAAGCATGGAGGCTTTGGAAGATTCAGTGTTACGGCAGCCTACACAAACGCGGGCAGCTTATTCCATGCCTCCGCAATTCTGAGCGTGAAAAAATGTTTGAACAATAGAAATCATTTTGTCAACCTGAAGAAAGCCACTTTATAAACCAGTCAATAATTGTCTGGATGGTTGGCTGGCTGGTTGGATTTTATGGCATTTCAACCCTTGTTGGGTTATTTTATGCTGAAGACGTTTTATTTGATTCATTCTTGATGGGTATTCAATTTTTTAAACTCATCTTTTAACACAATTTTTTTAAACTCATTTTTTGATCTATTTAACCCGTAGATGAGACTGCCACTCTGGATCAAAGTGGACCTGGGAGTAATAGCAATGAAACAGTAATCCACATTCCCCAGAGCTCCAGAATTGGAACCTCGACACTAGATGTAGTTTAACATCATACCCAGGACACTAAGTCCCTCAGCCACTGCCTTCTAGTACATATATCATAAAAAGGGTTGGGAGTTTGTGTCACATTCTACCCATGGTGAACAGGTTGGGTAAATACCTCTTAGATGTAACTCCATTGACCATTTTGTTTTGAACAATAGAAATCCTTTTGTCAGCCAAAAGAAAGACACTTTATAAACCATCCTAACCAAGGTTAAAAAGCCAAGATTCAGACTGGTTGCCTAGATAGGGTTAAAGAGCCCAGTCTGTCTTACTATTTACTCATAACTGGAGTGAGAATAGTTGGATTCATACCTTTCTCAAGGGTATTAGCGCTGTGTGAAATGCAAACAGCCTCGTCCAGATTTTGAACTCGGTTTGCCGTGTTCCTATGTAACCATTACACCACACACCTCCACAATAAATGAGTATAGAGCTGTAAATTTGTTTGAACCACCTGCTGCCTACTGTCAAACTTGGCAAATTTGAATTTATGGCCAGTAATTTGAAGCATTTGTCATTGAAATCTTTTTCTATGCAGAGAGAATATCATTTCAGAAGGTGTATATTTTTCAATATTTGCTCATCTTAGACTATTGTTAGTGTTAGTGAGTCTGATTTTCACTGAGCACTCATTACTTCTGGCCTTGTGCCAAACTAAGATTAGAAAAATGAAGGGTGAATATAAACTCAAATTTTGCAGTTTTTGAAATCCACAGTTGTGGGGTTTGTTGATGAAATAAGGAAAATTTGGATCTCAAAATCTGATTATTGTTAACGAATTTGATTCTCACTGGGTGCCCCATACCTCTGGCCTTGTGCCAAACTAAGCTAAGATTAGTAAATGACTGCTGAGGAAAAATTTTTGGTGGGACTCCAAAGAAATTCCTAATTATAAATTGCTGGAATCTGGACCAACTATCACTTTGTATTGCCTTTTGCAAACTGAGGATGGCTATTATATTATCCAGAAAAAAAAGGTATTTTCGAATAGAGGTTATTTCCTATAAGTCTAACATAATCAAAGGGGAACCACTCTTGACTGATAAATTATTTATCTATTTATTGATCTACTAGGGAAAAAAAGATGGGGTTAGGGTTAGGCTTAGGCTTAGGCTTAGTTTAATGGGAAAATAAATAATTAATTTATCAGTCAAGAGTGGTTCCCATTTGATCATGTTAGACTTATAGGAAATAACCCAAATAGAAAATACCTTTTTTTTTTCTGGATGATATAATAGCCATCCTCAGTTTGCAAAAGGCAATACAACAAATGATCATAGAGTTGGCATGAGGAGAAATTCTTCCACATATGATGCATTCACCAAACTTATTATTAATCATATTATCAATTGTTTGGGTACCTCAAAATGGTGCAATGGATAATGAGCATTGCTAAGAACCATTCTTTAGAATACACCGACTGCACCTCTGCAAAGGGATAAGACCCCCCCCCTCAATGAGACTGCCTGTTGGCTGTATGTGGTGACCCGTGATGTTTAAGTATCTTACCCTGATTGCGGAACAGTCCATTCATACAACACTCAACTTAGGCCTTTACTTAGGCTAGATGGGCGGTCAGAGAGACCCCTCCAATCAGTTGGCTGGTCACGTCCCTAGCACTTATATGATTGTCCCAACCCTATTGACCTTATGGCAACTTATTCCAACCCCTTTTATCATATATGTGCTAGAAGGTGGTGGCTGAGGGTTTTAGTGTTCTGGGTATCATACCCAGAACACTAAAACTCTATCTGATGGTGAAGTTCCAATTCTGGAACTCTGGTAATGTGGAGTACCCCTTCATCACTATTACTCCCAGGTCTACTCTGACCCAGAGTGGTAGTACCTGTTAAGGTCTCATCTATGGGTTAAATAGAAAAAAAAATGATTTTTAAAAAAATGTGTTTAAAAAATTGAATACCTATCAAGCATGTGTAGAACAAAACGTCTTTGGCATAAAATAACACAACAAGGGTTGACGTGCCGTAAAAATCAACCAACCAACCAGTTTTTTTTTGTAGGGTAGTGTTTTCATTTTCTTAGTCATTGTCAGTTCAAGATCATATGTATTCTACTCTTTAAAATAAAGAACTTTATTTACTTTCTTCTAGAGTTCTGCGTTAATAAGGCTCTTCAACCCAGCACCTAAAATTGGTTATGTCTCTGTCTCTGTCTCTGTATCTCCCTCTCGGTTTCTGTCTCTCTTTGTCCCCCCTCCCTCTATCTCTCTTTCAAAAAGAAAAGAAAAAGAAAGAGAAATCATTACATTCACCAGCCCGTCAGTATATTCAAGGGAAGTAACTAAGTAATTCTAAAAAGCAGAGTTATTTCTCTTGTATATTTCATTTTTCTCTGCGGGTGGCCTAAAATCGGCATCAGCCAGACAGCGAGGGAGCCTATTCCCTTTTCATTTGTGCTAGACCAATGAGATTGTTTTTGCGTCTGAGGTGGAGCGCCAAACCAACCATCAGCTACTCACTTTTACTGCACAGATCCCTGTGCTACTCATTCGCTGAGTTGGCGAATTCCTAGTCAAGTGCGATACCGACTGAGGTACAAGGCCACAAATTTGGGGAATTTTAAAAAAGCTTAAGTAATGCTCCTTTCTTTTTTTTTTTTTTAAAGCAACTTAAACATTTCTATATTTCTATCTTATTTCTATTTTATCAATAAATATGAGTCTCTATATATGTAAAGGTAGAAAGATTATATTATAGTAGCTAGGGAGGGCCTGTTTGATATGAAAATCAGTTTTTGAAATGCAACACATGTACTAACAACAGGCAAAATATGCAACTGTCTCAGCCACTGAATATGTTATTTTGAAATTTACTAAACTGTTGAGTCTGGCACAAGGCCAGATAAGAATAACAAGATTGTCTAACACATGTGGGCATGCCTACAAAGTCAGAAAACAGCACAGCTCACATGACTTTCGGAAATATCTTTTTACTCTCAGAGTTGCTGAGGTATGGAATAAACTGCTTGCATTGGCTGCCGAAACACTTCATCTTTCAAAGCCTCCATGCTTCCTGTAATCCGACAACACTATACCCCCCTCTACACACATATGCATGCACACACACACATAGATGTATATTATTACTGTACACTATTCATGTTCCTGACATTAGTACATTATTCTATGTACTAGACATGAGCCTTTGATGAGTTGTAGGGTACCTGAGCACTGTATGCAATTTCATTATCATTATTTTCTTTATCTTTCAAATGAAAAGAGTCTGCCTGCCCTGAAAATCAGCATTCAAAAAATCATAGCTTTTGCCATGGCTTGAACACTGCCCAAGAATATACCAATTGGAAATTAGCTGTCAGCTGGGGCTCTGCAGAGGGGTAAGATCCTCCCCAATCGAACCACCTATTGACCATGGGTGGCGACCTGTGATACTTAAGGATGGAATCCTGGTGGCTGAGCAGTCCATGACATGCAACACTCCACTTTGGCCCTTACTTAAGTTAGGCAGTCAGAGAGGCCTCCTCCAATCAATTAGCTGGTCACAAGAAGCCCTAGAACCTATATGATTATATATATATATATATATATATATATATATATATATATATATATATGAAGGAGTATTTTATAATTTGCTGGAATCTATATTGGTTTGGTCGTTGGTTTTGAAAGCTATCATAATGCAAATGTAAAGAAAAATGAGGTAAGTAGGCTGATGTTCATTTACCTGTGATTTATTTTCTTTCTCTTTCGGGATGAAAAATCCCTTCATCAGAAAACTTGTAAAAGTTTGCAGCTTTATAAAGAGGTACTCACTGCTGAATCAATCTATTCTGTTGTATTTTGTAATTGTTTGGGACCATATGACCTTTAGGCACCCCTTTTTCGATCTCGTTTCATCAGGACATTTTTTTCATTTACACCATCAAAATCCAGTTGTTTCTTAACACAATGATATTTAGAGTTTTTTTTTTTAATTATAAAACTAACCCCTAACCCTAACCCCTAACCTTAACCCCTAACACTAACCCTTAACAAACAACCAGATTTTGACGTTGTAAAAAAAAATGTCCTGATGAAACGAGATCGAAAAAGGGGTGCCTAAAGGTCATATGGTCCCTTGTTTGTAATTATGTGTTTGTATTTTTATTCAATGATAACACAAGTAGCAGTGAGCATGTCTCTATAAGGTTCCAAACTTTTACAAGTCTTCTGATGAAGGGATTTTTCAGAAAATACAACAACTAAATCAGGAAAATATAAGAACATTTGAAGAAAAGGAGATTTACAAATACTGGAAATTTTGGAAGTGGACATCATCAAAAAAGTTTTAAAAATGTAATGGGTATAACCGATTCCCTCAAAATATGGCGGTGAAGTGATAACAAGTTAATAACAGGAAGTACACATGGAACAACTTGGAATTTCAAAGAATGTTTTAATAATAATCATGAAATTTATTGTGTACAGTGCTCAGGTGCACCACAACTCATAAGTGGCAAAGAATTGCCTGTGCCATGCATGAAAGCCTCAAACGGCAAGAGGTGTAATTTACATAACAGCTAGGCAAACTGTAATAAAGGAGGCAGTTGTTCCCACTGAGGCAGAATGAACCAGGCAGTGGAAGGAGGGATAGTGTCGACGATGGAGAAAGTAGTGTATATAAGAAATGGTGTTTAGAAGATTGTCCCAAACTTTTTGTGCATTGGCTTTTCTTCAAAAAGAATACCTCAGAAGAACAAGAAAACTTCTCGAAACGAAACTCTGCTGTAAAAATCTCATTAAGGGAATAAATACATGGGCCATTCCCATTATAATAATGAAATTTATTGTGTACATTGCTCAGGTGCAACCACAACTCATCAAAGTCTCATGTTAAGTACACAGAATAATGTATTAGTGTCAGGAATATGAACAGTTTACAGTAGTAATATGCATGTATGTGTGCGTGTGTGTGCATATGTGTGTGGAGAGGGGCATCAGGTATAGTGTCGGCAGACTACAGGAAGCATGGAGGCTTTGAAAGATTCAGTGTTTTGGCAGCCTACAACAGATGCGGGCAGCTTATTCCATGCCTCCACAAACATACTCTGGACTATTCTTAAAATGGACAAAAGAGGAACTCCGATAGATAACCAAAAGACAAAAAAATTAATGACGATACACAAGACATTACACCTGAGAGGTGATAGTGATAGATTATATGTATCAAGAAAAGAAAGTCTCACTAACATTGAGGATTGCACTGATGCCACAATCCAAGGAGTCGAAGAATCCACAAAAAAGAATAAGGAAAGATTAATTACAGCAGCCAATAACAGCAGTTGCAACATATGGACAAACAGAAAAACAACAAGAACTAGAAAACAGAAATGGGAAGATAAACAGTTATATGGATACTTCAAGTGAAAGTTGCGACGATAGCACATGAAAAGACCTGGACATACTTGAGAAAAGAAAACCTTAAGAGGGAAACTGAATCACTCATAATTGCAACATAAAAGAATGCCATTAAAACAACTGGCAACTGACCTGGTAAACGCTCATAAGGTCATTAATCATCTTAACAACAGCAACCTTGAGTACCTTTTTGATCTCCATCTTTCTAACACACGTGGGCATGCCTACAAAGTCAGAAAACAGCACTGCTCACGTGACTTTTGGAAACATTTTTTCCCGCTCAGAGTTGCAGAGACATGGAATAAGCTGCCCGTGTCTGTTGTAGGCTGCCGAAGCACTGAGTCTTTCAAAGCCTCTATGCTTCCTGTAGTCCGCCGACACTATACCTGATGCCACTCTCCACATACATATGCACACACACGCACACATACATGTATATTACTACTGTAAACTGTTCATGTTCCTGACACTAATACATTATTCTGTGTACTTGACATGAGACTTTGATGAGTTGTGGTGCACCTGAGCACTGTACACAATAAATTTCATTATTTTTTTTTTAATAAAAATAGATAAGACACAACAAGACACAACAAAACAGCAAACGTAGGGCACCATGTATTTAAGCGAATTTAACAAACTAGCACAACAAGAATACAACTTTGGCATGACTGGGTTGGAAAGGTGATCCACTGGGAATTGTGTTAGAAATTAAATTTCAACCATACAACAAAATGGTATTTGCATAAACCAGAATCTGTTCTTGACAATGAAACACATTCTCTTGACTTTGAGATTAAGATGGATCGCCTTATCCCAGCCAGAAGACCAGACCTAGTACTGATTAACAAAAAGAAAGAGAATTTGTCAACTGGTAGATTTTGCAGTTCCAACAGATCACAGGGGGAAGATGAAAGAAAATGAAAAGATAGACAAATACCAGACCTTTCCAGAGAACTGAAAAAACTGTGAAATGATGTTCATTTTTTCTAGTCACCCTGTATAAAGTCTCAATCGTTTCTCTTGAATCACATGTGAAATCAGAATGAACGATTTTTTGTGTGCCTTGCCATAGAGCAGTGGAAAGCTTGCAAACCGTTATTGCTGAAGTAGATTTGATTCTCACCGGGTGCCCACACTTTTGGTTCCTAGCTATTCTGATCTCTGCTTTGAAAATGATCTTACTTTGCAGCAGAGCAGTAGTTATCAAGATTCTTTCTTCTAGGGTGAATTTTACTCAGAGTGAATACCCCTTTAAAGTCTTGTAACAGATGAGACTAGATTGAACCGGTAGATGACTCAACATAAAAGACGACTTAAAATTAAAAAAAAAATTCTCATTGTAATTGACAAAAATTAGTCAAAACAAGGGAGACAAATAATGATGTAAATAAACAGAGTTATTTCCCCTGATAACTAATTTTTTGTTTTTGTTTTTATGGTTTAATTTTAACTGTTATTTCGTTACCTTTATCTTCTGCCCCCCCCCCATTGTATCCTAAACTGTGTCATATATTTCTATTTAATACAAACAATTTACATACAGTTATATGGTTTCATGAATTTCTATCCAAGTCTAATAATTGTCAAACGGATCTATTTGACTCATTGATGGGACCCTAACGACTACTGCCACTCTGGGTCTGAGTGGACATGGGAGTAATGCAATCAACTTGGAGAATTTTTTGAATAATTGTTATAGTAGGTCTATCACACTAGTACAAATCATACTACATAGCAATAATCCCCATATACCACTGTATTATATTGTGGTGCATGGTGTAATGGTTAGAGTCATTGGAAATGAAAGAAAAAAAGAGAAATAAGAGGGAGCGAGAGAGAGAGAGAGAGAGAGAGAGAGAGAGAGAGAGAGAGAGAGAGAGAGAGAGAGAGAGTTTATACATGCCAATATTGACAAATCATTTTTATTGCAAACAAACTTGGTATTTTCTGAGAAAAATCATTTTTTTATTTTAAAATAAAAAAAAAATGATTTTTCTCAGAAAATACCAAGTTTTATAAAAAAGATTCAGAAAAATAGAGAATTTGGTGTCATAAGATCCAATTTTGATCTCAAAAAATGGCTAAAAATAACATTTGTGTCTCATATGTAAAATTGAGGTATACAGATATTTTTTATATATTACTAGAAAAGGCTACTCGGCATTGCCTGGGTAGGGGGGATTTTTTTAAAGTTAGTCTCACAGATCCATTAATACTGAATCATGAGTGGGATCCTCACAGGATGCCCCATTAAAATCCTTATGTAAAAAACAGTTTGTGTTGATCCAGCCGCTCTAAAAAGAAAAATTAATGTCTACTATTTAAATATTTAATATTTGATATTAAATGCAAAAAAAATTCCTTGCTGTTATCATTTAAATTTTATCATTTAATTATCTTCATGAATATAAATCAAATCTTTATTATTTTTGCTCAAAAGCAAGATCTGGTGATAGTATACCTATATTTACTTTGTTGTTAATTGTTTTATTTTCATGGTTTCATCCGAACATACATATACACACAACTGCTGTTTATATATGTATATATTTACTCTGGACATACATACACACAACTGACCTATATTTCCTCTGGACATACATACACACAACTGCCCTTTATATATGTATATATTTCCTCTGGTATTTCCTCTGGACATACATACACACAACTGCCGTTTATATATGTATATATTTCCTCTGGACATACATACACACGACTGCCCTTTTATATATCGATATATTTCCTCTGGACATACATACACACAACTGCCCTTTATATATTTCCTCTGGACATACATACACACAACTGCCCTTTATATATGTATATATTTCCTCTGGACATACATACACCAACTGCCCTTTATATATGTATATATTTCCTCTGGACATACATACACACGACTGCCCTTTATATAATATATTTCCTCTGGACATACATACACACAACTGCCCTTTATATATTTCCTCTGGACATACATACACACAACTGCCCTTTATATAAGTTGGATGGAATTGCAAAATTTTCTAAATATTGCCATCATTTATGATGGCATGTTTACACTAAAGTAAAAAAAAAGGAAATGTGTCGGGGCAGCCTAATGTCAGTATCAACCAGACAATGAGGGAGTCTATCCCCTTTTACTAGTCTAGACCAACGAGATTATTTTAGTATCTGAGGTGGAGTGTCACACCTACCATCAGATCCTAACTTTACCGCACAGATCTCTGTGCTACTCATACGCTGAGTTGGCGAGGGCTGGTATCGAAATAGGAACCTTGTGGTTTCTCTAGCCCTTAGATGTGTACCATATAATATGGTAGACTAGTACTTATTTTCATTCATGGGGCTGGATTAGCAGAACATTGTTAGTGAGTTTGATTCTCACCCTCATAATTCTGGCCTTGTGCCACAACTAAGCAATAACTTATTGTCATTTGTAAGTACAAAACTAGATTCGGTTATTTCCTATAACTCCAACATAAACAAAGGGGAACCACTCTAGACTGATAAATTATTTATTTATTTATTGATCTATTAGGAAAAAAGACGGGGTTAGGGTTAGGGCTTAGGGTTAGTTTAATGGGAAAATAAATAATTTATCAGTCAAGAGTGGTTCCCAAAGGGGACTTTGTTTATATTGGAGTTATAGGAAATAACCCTAGATTCCTATAATTTAGTTAGGTAAGGTTATATAAGTGAATCCTATAAATGTTTAAGTAATTTTGTGTTTTGCGATCCTAAAATTTGTATGAGGAATCATGAAAAGTGATTTATGAGGTGGGATAAAAATAAAAAATTCAATGAAGATGTGCACACAGCTAAGCAACTTGTATAACAAAATGTCTAGACGTCTAGATGACAGTCTAGACAAGTCAGTGACAATTCTCAATACTTTTTTGATCATCAGTTTTTAGTGAGTTTGATTCTCACTGGGGGCCTCATAATTCTGGCCTTGTGCCACAACTAAGCTACGCTTAATAAATAACTTATTGTCATTTGTAAGTACAAAACTAGATTCGGTTATTTTATAACTCCAACATAAACAAAGGGGAACCACTCTTGACTGATAAATTATTTATTTATTTATTGATCTACAAGGAAAAAAGACGGGATTAGGGTTTAGGGTTAGTTTAATGGGAAAATAAATAAATAATTTATCAGTCAAGAGTGACTATATTGTTTATGTTTATATTGGAAATATAGGAAATAACTGTAGATTCCTATAATTTAGTTAGGTAAGTTTGTTTGTTTATTTTGTTTTACGGCATATCAACCACAGTGGGTCATTTAATGCCGATAAAGTTTTGAAATAAATCAATTCTTAATGGATAATACAATTTTGTTTATAAACTCATATTTTTCTATTTAACCCATAGATGGGACCCTAACAGGTACTACCACTCCGGGTCAGAGTGGACCAGGGAGCAATGGTGATGAAGGGGTGCTCCACATTCCCCAAAGCTCCAAAACTGGAACCTCACCATCAGATAGAGTTTAACGTCATTCCCAGGACATGTAGACCCGCAGCCACCGCCTTCTAGCACCCATATGATAAAAAGGGTTGGGGCTTGCCATAAGGGCAATAGGGTTGGGAAAATCATATAGGTACTAGGGCTTGACGTGACCAGCCGATTGATCGGAGGGGGCCTCTCCGACCGCCTGTCTAGCCCAAGATAGGGCCAAAGTGCAGTATTGCATGTCATGAACTGCTCATCCACCTGGGCTCTATCCTTAAGCATCACGGGTCGCCACCTACGGCCAACAGGTGGCCCCATTGGGGGAGTCTTACCCCTCTGCAGAGGTGCAGTCGGTGCATTCTAACGCCCCAGCCGACAGGGCGGAGTTAGGTAAGGTTATATAAGCGAATCCTATAAATCTTTAAGTAATTTTGTGTTTTGCGATCCTAAAATTTTATAAGAAATCATGAAAAGTGGGATAAAAAATCAAGACTGAATTTTTAAATTGAATAAGAAAACTTTTTTCAATGAAGATGTGCACACAGCTAAGCAACTTGTATAACAAAATGTCTAGACGTTAGATAACAGTCTAGACAAGTCAGTGACAATTCTCAATACTTTTTTGATCATCAGTTTTTAATAATAATAATGAAATTATTGCATACTGTGCTCAGGTGTACCACAACTTATGAAAGGCTCATGTATAATACATAGAATAATGTACTAATGTCAGGAAAATGAATAGTGAATGAGTCATGATATACACATGTGCAAGTGTATGGAGGGAGGATATCAGGTATAGTGTTGGTGAATTTCAGGAAGCATGGAGGTTTGAAGGATGCCGTGTCTTGGCAGTTAACAACTGATGCAGGTAATTTATTTTATACTTCAGCAACCTTGGGTGTGAAAAAATGTTTCCAAAAGTCATGGGAGCTGTGCTGTTTTCTGATTCTATAAGCATTCCCATGTGTGTTAGACACATGGAAATCATAAAGGTGCCCTGTTGGTCATATGGTTAATTTTGTGGTTGTTTACCAAATCAGATGTTGGAGCTTCAATGTATCCATGCCCTGGGAAGCAATTTTGATCAATTAAAGAGATGACATCAACACAGAACCTAATACAATTTTTACATAATGGAGCCATACATGTCATACATTTAATTTGAAAATTTTAATCTTCTAAAATGAGGGTTTTAGAAAATAATCAAAATATGTAAATGTGACATTTTATTATTGATAAATTACTTTAAATATAACAACTAGAAAATTATTATGCGTTAAGGCATTAAGATATTAATGTATATTTTTTTATCTATATATTAATATCTGTGTTCCTTAATTGTACGACTGATATCATCTTGCAACATCCTCTGGTTAAAAATCAGACCGTCCAATTCATCCAAAATGAAATGCAAAAATGTAAATCCTCATTATCGGGTGTTACTTATCCGCCGAATTCTTATGAGTGTTGTCACCTCAGCTAAATAATGGACCATTCTGTTTTTATCATAAAGAGAGAAAGGGAAGAAAAAGTACATGTTACATAGAAAAAATATAATAAGAAAGAAAGAAAGAAAGAAAGAGAGTTAAAGATAGAGTGAGGGGTGAGCGCGCGGAAGCGATAACGCTAACGCTTATCTGTTTCAATCGAATATAATAAAAAGATGAAAAAAAGGAAATAAAGAAAAAAATCAAGATTATTATACTTTTCACATATTAATTGAAGTAATGCAATAGCTCTTAAGTAAACATATCAAACGTTTTAATAATTAAATTATCATACTGTGGTATATCCACAGTTCCTGCTAGTTAATAATTGTTGTTAGATCAAAAATAAAAATATCTATCTACCTGATGGTTATAGACAGATAAATAGACTGCTAGAAAAAGAGAGATATCGAATATTGTGTGACAGGCTGTCATTATTGGTGTAAGGGAGACAACTTTTGTCTTAGTTGAACTCTTTTGTGAACTCTTTTGTGTTGTGAATATTTTTTCCTTGCAAGTAATTCTATGCTGCTACAAATAACGAACGAAATCAGCAAGTGCTTGCAATATAATAAAAAAGAAATAAATCGTTAATAAATTACAATATTTTCACAATTTGATTTTTCGTTCAATATTTTGAGTGGGCCAAAGTTCATACTACAAACACCAGGAAGTTTTAGTGTTTATTTTATTCTTTTTTGTACATCTCTTTTTTTTTTTTTGTACATTCAAAAATGAAGTCGGCCAATTAGTGTAAATGTCCTGGATATAAAAATGGAATAATAATAATGATTATGAAGAACAATAACAACCTTTCTCCTCCCGCCAAACAATCCAATTGACTTTTTTTATGCAAAGCTTAATGTGGCCTACCTCGTGACTGCCATAGTTGCCGTAGCCGACTTTTTTTTCTTTTTTTAGACACACGTGGTCGATTTTCGACCGGAGACGAAAAGGTTTTAAAATGATTTTATAAGTTTTATGCATTTATCTTATATTTACCTTTGAGCAATACGGGAAAAAAGAATTGAATAAAGAAATAAAATGCATTTACTTTTGAATTAAAAAAAAGAAGGCTTTAATTTCTTTCTTCAGCATTTTGAAAATAATGAATTTGTTTGTCCAATATTTATTAAATACTTTATTTAAAAATGAAAAACGATGGCCGTGAAGTGATAGCAGAATTGAATAAACAACGTTGTTGTTTATTTTAACTAAGAAAGAATAGAAAACACGAACTTTCGACGATTTTTATAATTATAATTATAATTCAATTTAGTTTTTAAGATTTAGAAAATGTTTTATTTGCACTGTATTTTATTTCTTAATTATAAGATATTACACATTTTTTCCCATTAAAAAGTAATCTTTTTACGCAAGTTTTCTTCTCTTTTAAATATCACATTAAAAACCTGCTTTTATAAAATCTATAACTAGAAAATAAATATATTCAATGATCTAATTTTAACACAACCCAAGACTCAACCTAGCGAAACCAAGAAAATTAATATCTTAAAAAAAAAAATGATCGTATGCGTAAATTTCAAACAATAATTCTCACTAAAATCGAGAAAGCTAATTTTGTCTTGCCAGTGAAATAGTAGTTTTTTTTTTTTTAATTGTTTCCTCTCAGCCCTCGAGGTCAGTATTCGAACAAAATAAAACCAAAATTTCCCATGCTAATTTTTACTTGGAAGAATGACGCTACACAGTCTTCCTACCATTGAATTCCTTTCTATACATTTGATATCAAAATTGAAAGACTTTCTTTCTTATATTCATACATTTTAAATGTCTTATATTCTCCTTGACCTTGCAATATTTTTCGCCATTGTAATAATTATTTTTAAGAAAAATATTTTTCAAAATTCACGTCGAAAAAACGAACTGAAATTATTTTTAACATTAAATCATTTGAATATTAGAATATATTCTTCCGCCATCAGCAGAACTGGATTTAAAATAATTGAATTTTCATATTCATTCTTTTCTTAATTATTCGAGTCAATTAGAAATATTTTTATTGTTTCATTAACAATTTATACGACAGAAAAAATCCAAATATTAACCTAAATCTTTTGACAAAAAATAATTAAACTAAAAACCAGAAAAATGGAATCTTTTTTTGCTGTTATAAATTTATTTCGGTAATCACATTTTATTTTTTCTTCTTTTCAACGAATCTTTGTTAAAATATAATTTAATTTAGTGGAATTCAAATTTAAAACTTCTTTTACGTTTCATATATATATATATATATATATATATATATATATATATATATATATTAATGTAGTTGTTCCTGGCTCGTGTTAATTAGATTTTTCTTGTTTAGTTTTTGCGATGTTTAAAAACTGGGTCAGTAATGACGAGTTCATTTGAAATATGAGAAAGCGCGGGGAAATTATAATAATATGAAACTGAAAAAAGAATCAGTTGCTAAGTATAAAATAGAAAATGTCTAATAGACTAAAACGTTAGGGTTATTTCCTAGTTGACTAACATGATATTACAGAGTGACCCAGAAAAAACACAACCAAATTATTTATCTATTTTCCCATTAAACTAACCCTAAACCTCAACCCTAAACCTCCCTAGTTGAGTAACATAATATTACAGAGTGACCCAGAAAAAAAAAATAGAAAAAACAGAACCCAAATTATTTATTTATTTTCCTATTAAATTAACCCTAAACCCCAACCCTAACCCTAATCCTAGTTGGACTTAAACTTAAAAAAAATTAAATTAACAGTTTTATTACAAAATTTGTGGGTTCTGTTTTTTCTGGGTCACCCTGTAATATTATGTTACTCAACTAGGGAGGTTTAGGGTTAGTTTAATGGGAAAATAAATAAATAATTTGGGTTCTGTTTTTTCTGGGTCACCCTGTAGTATCATGTTACTCAATTAGGAAATAACCAACGTTAGTGTGATGGAAAACGAGAACTGTCGTATTCACTGAGAAAAAGAGCAAGACCCGCATCCTCCCGAATGCAAAAAAAAAAAATGAGACTTGGCCGTTGCACAGACACGAGGTTCGACTCAGGTGCCCGGATGTTGGGGGGCTACGTCCATAAGTAGCTGGAAGCTAAGGAGGACGAGGAACAGAGCGCGCACCTGTCGGTTAGAATTCAGTTAAATCTAGTGAGAAAGGTGACGAACTTAATCAGTTTGCGTCGGACTAGAGACGAGTGAACATTTGTGGCGGACATGATTGTAGAATCCCCCCCCCCCAACCTCAACACAGATTTCTTTTTCAACAAATGGTGTGCAGAGGTTTTATGATGTTGGAACAAATACCTTACTTTTATTTTATGGTCAAATTACGCTGAAAGCGCCGATTCCCTCTAAATTACCAAAGGATATTTGCCTCGCATCCCACATATGCGGGTGTGACACAAGGTCTTTTTAATGTGGGACCACCCATGAACCGAAGCTTATGGGATGGTGGGTACAAAAAATGCGTAGATCCCGTTTGCATTTTTCCTCAAGGAGTGGGGGCGCCTCAGGCACTGAGCAATAAACCCAGCCCTGTCCCTTTAAATCAATGGGACAGGTGTTGCCTGGGGGTGGGGTAGTCCCCTGGGATCAACGCTGTTAGTATTACTTAACCGGTCCCGGGCCAAGTTAAGCAGCGGTGAGCCAATTCAATACTTGACTGGTTGACCACTTAAGCAACAGCAGGTCCTGTAAGCAACCTGGGTCTTATGGGGCTACGTTCATTTGGTGCTGGCATCTTAGCCCCAAGTAGTAAAAAAAAATCCCCTTATATATTTTATGAAAAAAACAAACCCCAAAAAACCTAAGTATCGAAATTTTCATGAAAATAAATTGATTTTTCATAGAACTTTAATATTTTTATGTAGTAATGATACTGAATATAAATGAAATACTTTTTGATAAACTTCCTTAATTCCTGGAGTAGTTTAGGTTACAAATAGAAACCGAATCTCTTATTAATAATATAAAAGTTTATATCTTAAATTCCTTAACGTTATTTCTGTTTCGATGGGAGATTTATTTAAATGTTCGATGTTAAAATAGTTTTTAAAAAAGGATTAAAGAAAATAAGTCGTAAAGGTTGTAATAGCTTCAATAATTATTTGTCCGTACTGCATTTCTTAATATAAGTTAATACATTTAGTTGTAATATAAAAAGATACATTTAGTTTTAATATAAATATTAGAATTTGATAAAGTAGTTATGTTTTTAGAATCTAATATGACACTTTAAACTTAACATCACAATATTCAAACTTTAAATGAATTTTATATATTAATTTACCATAACAAAAATACCTAATTAGTTTTAAAATGAAACCGCAGAGTAAAGAAGTTGAGAGGAAAGTCGTTGCTTTCAGTGGGGAGAGCCTTCCACTCGCACTTTAAAAAGAATTTAGGAGAAAAATTACTTAGTGAGAAAAGGGGTGGGATTTTTCAGTCTGTTTTTGGATTTATTATTACCCCACAATTAAGTGGGGCTTCAAAAATAAGTCTATAGACTCATTGAATTGCTCCCGGCCACGGAAATCTTTAGTAAAAGGCGAAAGATTTATCCGCAGTGGATGACCGGAAACCAGAGTTTGTTAACAAAATTTCAGATTCGCTGGTTTATATATATTTTCAGTGTACCACTGCGCAGGTCTTACTCAAAGTATTTTTAACGATTATAAATTTTACATTTGCTCTTTTAATATATAATTGACATAATCTCAAAATAAAATATATTTTAACAAGGTTCGTAGATATAATATAAAGATAAACTTTTTAAAAAATAGAAAAAAAATCATTTTTATACTTTTTTACCTACATACAACGAATGACCTTCACCTTATAACTATTAAAATGACGTTTTTAAATACAAATTTATGAGAATCTTGTTTTAATAGTTGCGTTATTTTAGTCTGATTTATTTAGTAGTTATTTTCTAATACAATTTTATTTGTGAAATTAAAACAAGATTCATTAAAAAGGTTGTGATGAAAAAAGTTGCCGACAAAAGGAAAAACGACCCTCACCTTCAAAGTTACTTCCGTCAGAGAAGACAACCGAATATCTTAACTTAAACGGAGTCGGTTGTTTTAAAATAAAAAGTTAATTGGCTCTTGTTTTAATAGTTGTATTATTTTAAATCTATTTTATTACAAGAATTTTTGGTAGACTGTGAATTCAGGGACATAAATTTTTACTATAGTCTACTGGACGGATGTTAGTAAATATGAAATGAAGTCCGATGTATATATTTTTAATTTCTCAACTGGGATTTTAATAAAAATGAAACTCTAAGGAAAAACATAACTTCATACATTAATTCATTTATAAGTTGTTGTTTTTTAAAAATTTAAAGGACAACATTAATTGATGTTGTATAAATTTAAAGTTATTCAGTTTGTTTTGTTTTTTGTTTTTGTTTTTTATTTCCTCAGCGTTGTTATTTTCCGGGAATTGAGATTTATAAATTTATCAAGTTCAATACTGAAATAAACTGAAAATTACTATTCGCTGGTAATTTTGACGAGTATTTAACGATATTTTTATTTCAGAGTAACAATTAAAAAAAAAAAACTTAAAACAGTCCACTTTTGCAGTTTTGAGATTTAAGAAAGTGTATTACTGAATCACTAGGCAAAAACTTTAAATCTATATAACATCAACTAATGCTGTCGTTTAAGTTTAAAAGACAAAATTTCTAAATGAATGAATTAACGTATTAAGTCATGTTTTTCCTTAGAGAGTTTGATTTTTATTAAAAGTATTTTAGTTGAGAAATTAAAAATATATACATTGGACTTTATTTCATATTCCATTCACATCTTTTTAGCAGACCATAGTAAAAATGTACGCCCCTGAATTCACAGTCTACCGAATATTTCGTACTTTTAAAGAAGAGGGGACCCTTCAAAGACGTTTAGGATTGTTGTGTTTGGTGCTTAAAAAAATGCTTAGAAAAGACTGATATGTGTTCGTTTAAAAACGAAATTATATTTTCCTGATTATTTTGGAATTTTATTCATTTAATTTTTTTTAAATAGTAAAATAAATAAAAGTTACATGAATGAAAAAAACTTTTAAAAATTTATTCCATATTTCAATTTATTTTACGAACTTGGTTTAATCACTTTCAATAAATAAATAAATACAAATGATTTGTAAAAGAATTCTGTTAAAAAAAATTCTGACATCATTAATGGTCCAATTTCAATTTAATTAAAACATAAGTTTAAAAGAAATATGCTTAAAAAAATTGAGTTTTAAAAAATAAATTGAGTACCCGTCAAGAATGAATAAAACAAACATCTTCGGAATAAAATGATGTAATAGGTTGACATGTCGTAAAACCCAACCAACCAACCATTAATTAAATTAATTGATTTATTAACTAAACGTTATTTACTAAAACGATCTTTGTTAACTTTTTGATGCGTTGGTAAAAAGAAGAAAAGACCTGACATTTATTTTGAGACTGAAAAAGATTGTCATCTAAATAATTTGTCTTTTTTCATAAGATGAATAGAATTATATTACAAAATAATTTTGATTTATGCATAAAAATCCAGACTGAAAAGGAATTAAGGAAGAGAAATGAAAAGACTAAAACAAAAAGATACTTTTAGGATTCAGATTTTATTCCTAGGTTCATAGTTATTTCTTGGAGAGGAGATTTTCTCCTGAGTCAGTTCATAACATGTATTCCCAGTAAGATCTGAGATAGGAATCATTGAGGGTTCTTTGTGGTGCCAAGAAGAGATCTTTTTTTTTCAGTGCTTGCCCAAAGAGTTCTTTCTGTCTGAGGGCTCCTGGGAAATTGTTATTTTAAAAATATTTTTCAATATTTTAATTTTAATTTTATTCAAATCCCCAACAGGAGTAAGTAAATCAAAAGGAGGCTACAAATTTACAAAATCATAGGAAAAGATAAAGAAGGTCATGTATATGAATGATATCAAGATAATTGCCAAAAATGAAAAAAGGACTAGAAAACCTTATATAAACAATCAGAATCAACCAGCCAAGATATAAAATAGAATAGAATTTGGGATTGAAACGTGCTATCTTATGATAATGGAAATTTTGTGTCTGTCTGTAACCAAAACTACTTCACTGCTTATGTCACAATTGCATAAGTTTATCAATGAGTAATAAACTTATAGTCAAAATCATTAATACATAGAATAAATTTTATTTATTAATGGGGTCTCTATGAAAATCTGAGTTAGATTTACCTAAAAAATCACCCCAGCAATGTGTCTTATATATCACTAAGAAATAAAGGTTTACATAATATATGTTGTGGTTAATTTACATACTGGTTTTAACCAAACTGGGTTTAATAAATAATTAATTGGTGTTATTGATCTCTAATATTATTGTTTTATTCTCCAACATATTAAAATCAATCCTATGAATGATTTTATATAGAAACCAATTAAAATAAGTGTAATCTTTTTATATACATTCTTATTTAATTTTGTTAGTCTTTCTAATTTGATATATTTCCTTCCATTAAAACTTAGATACTGGTGTAGGGTGCATATTCTTGCTCGTAAATATAGTGAAAAAAGGGAAAAGAGAAACAATGGAAGGAATGGAATTGGCCATTGGAAAAGATCAGAAAAATTTGAAGAAAAAGAAAACTAAAAATATCTGAGAATATTAGAAGCAGATGAACAGTTACATGATAATCTGAAAAATTATTATCTTATATTCTCTTTTACCTCTGTTCTTTGAACAGTAAAGATGCTGCCTTCTGCCCAACAAGGTTATACAATAAAAGAATGGCTTGTTGGATTTATCATGGTAGAAGATGTATGATAAATCACCACTTTTATTTATAGACTTTACCATAATCAACAGCAGACATTGACCAATGAAAAATGACATAGAATGCATTTAAGGTCAATAGTAATTTTCCTGAAATCAGTTGCTATGGGATTTAATACAATAAGGATTTCAAGGACAACAATTGAATTCTCTGCTATAAGGAGCTACACTCTTGTTCTACCAAGGATTTCAATGAATACAACAGACTTTCTACTACTGAGATTTCTCCCTTTTCTACCATTAGATTTACCAGTAGGAGACCTAAATGCCTAAAATGGTGACCAGAATCGTAACATGGCTATCATCATTTTTACTGCTAAGTATTTCAAATAAGACTTTTTTCATTCTTGTACCCCTTTCACCAACTGCTTGTTCATAGAACAATATGTGCATATTTCATCTCTTGGAACATGTTTGTATATTCTTTTCAATATTTCTTGTATGTATATATTAAATAGCTATGTGTGAATGAGCTTATCTTGTCTTTCATTCCATTTATTCAATGTTAGAGTATCACAGATTTACTAATGCTAATATTGGTCTTTTGTGAGTGCATAAAATTCTCTGGGATTTTGAGATATAAATGGATTACCCAGTCCTGACCAGAAGACCAGAACTAGAGTTAATTAACAAGAAAAAAGAACTTGTCCCTTTGTGGATTTTGCCGTTTCAGTAAACCACAGAGTGAAAATAAAAGAAAACGAAAAGATAGCAATTTTTTTTCATCATACAATGTATAACAAATACCACATGATACCCTGCTCTCATCAGCTGCTAGCTAGGTGTGATAACACAGTTTTGGAGGCTAAAAGCGGGACTACCACACCTAGTACCACCAAGCAGCCTTTTGGCCACCGGACAAAGTATTGAAAAAATGAATAAATAAATAAATAAAATAAAAATACAATAAGATAAGTTGATGAATAAGTAAAATAACATCTGTTCGTCTTAGCAGTTTCAAGTTGAATGTATTTTGTGATTTTCTGTGCTTTCGACTGTTGATGACATTTGGCACTTGTATTAACCGTTATTAACTGCCTTTGATGTCACACAATCACATGAATCGCACGTTGATGAATTGTGGTAAATTTCGCATGTATATGGTATCTGCTTAAGATTTTTGACTTTGAATTCCCTGTCGGTTTAGAAAATTTTCCAGCATCTTGTAGCTCAGCAATGAGGTCCAGTATTCTGTGTATGTATGTGCATGTGTGTGTGGGGGCGATCCTGACTCAAATACTTGGACCATGCCTGAGAGATGAGAAAGCTGTAGAACATGAAAAAAGAGGAAACCTAAAGTGAAAGTCTCTTAATAGCGGCAAAAAATAATGCTATAAAAAACAATTATGTCAAAGCTAAAATTGATAATACGTAGAAGAATAGCAAGTGTAGGTGATGTGGTGATAGAGATGACACATAACAAGGGAACAATGAAAACTAGCACAAAAAAATATACAAGATTAGACATGACTGGGTGGGAAGGGTAATCTATTGGGAATTGTGCAAGAGATTAAAATATGGTCACGCTGACAAATGGTATATGCACAAACTAGAATCTATCTTGGAAAATAAGGCACATCTCTGGTAATTTTAGATACAAATGGATCACCCAATCCCGATCAGAAGACCTGATCTAGTGTTAATTAACAAAAATGAAAGAACTTTTCATTTTATGGATTTTTTCCATCGAGTGAAATTAAAAGAAAGTGAAAAGATAAACAAATACTTGGATTTCAGGTGAACTGAAAATGCTGTGGAACATGATGTAATGAATATACATATACCTAGGTATCCATCACAGTATATGATTGGTTGATGTCACCTATAAATACCAAACAATGTAGAGGTACAATTACCTACGCTTACTACTCTGATGCCTACTATTACTACTACTATGATGATGTCGCACCTGCTCATACTTACCTGCGAGCGTACCTCACTACTCTTCTACTAATATATCCCTTACCCGGATATAACAGAACATAAAGGTGACAGTGATACTGATTGTAGTTGGTGCACTTGGAGCAGTCTCTTAAGGGTTGGAATAGAGAATGAGGGAACTGGAAATCAAGAGGAAGAATTGGAGACCAACAGCATATTAAAATTAGCTAGAATATCTTGAAGAATCCTAAAGATCTGAGGAGACTTGCTGTCACCAGACTTCAGTTAAAAATGATCTGAAAAACTCACATATAATAATAATAATAATAATAATAAATGGAAACTTCAAATGATAAATAGGGAGATTGCAACTTGAAAAGACCTGGAATGGTTAAGAAGAGGGAATTTCAAGAAAGAAACCGATTATTAATAATTGCTGCACAAAACAATGCTATAAGAACAAATTATATCAATTATATGATAAGACACAACGAAACACAAATGTAGAGTGGTGGTCACAGAGATGAGATAATAAACCATATATCAAGCGAATGCAGCAGACTAGCACAACAAGAATACAGGCTAGGCATGACTGGGTTGGAAAGGCGATCCACTGGGAATTGTGCAAAAAACTAAATTTGACCATAACAAAATGGTATTTGCATAAACCAGAATCTGTTCTTGACAATGAAACACATAAAATTCTCTGGAACTTTGAGATAAAGAGATCGCCTTATCCGCAGCAGATGCCTAGACCTAGTATTGACTAAAAAGAAAAATTGAATTTGTCAACGATCAATTTTGCAGTTCCTGCAGATCATAGGGTGAAGATGAAAAAAAACCCCGAAAAGATAGACAAATACGAGGACCTTGCAAGAGAATTGAAAAATCTGTAGAATATATGGGGGAAAGTGATACCAAATTGTAGTTGGTGCACTTGGAATGGTCCCCAAAAGTTTAAAAACAAACTAGAGAAATTAGAAATCAGAGAAAGAATTGAGACCATCGTACAACAGCATTGTTGAGATGGCTAGAATACTCAGAAGAGTCCTGGAGACCTGAGGAAACTTGTTGTGCTATATTGTTTTTTATATGGGATATGTGACCCATGTTCAAATCCTTGATGTGGCTCTTTTTATTTCACACATTGCTAATACCTTGGGAAATGTATGAATCTAATTACACTCCCTCCAGAATGGGAAAATAGTAAAGCAGACTGGGCTCTTTAACCATGGTATTTGCTGTAGATTTATCTGCTCTTTGAATATATATATATATATATATATATATATATATATATATATATATATATATATATAAAAAAAACGAAGTATAAAGTATAAAAATAAGAAAACAGAATTTAGAGGATGTATTTATTTACATTATTTATACAATATATATATATTATATATTATATATATATAATATATATATAATATATATAGTATATTTTCTTATTTATTTTGTAATGGCTACGTGATGAAACTGGGCTCATTTATTGAGTTACTTGCAAAATTATTTATAATACAAAAGATGGTTTGTTGAATTTTTCTTTCTCATTAGGTTTAACTTATATAATAATATATATATAAATATATATATAATATAATGAAGTGAATATAAGTCTATTCAATATTAGACTAAAATGTTAACTGGTTTCAATCTGAGTACAGTACCTTGAGCCTTGACTTAATATAATTTTGAATATAAAACACTCGGCTTTGTTTTATATAAATTAATTTAATGAATAAAACAGAAAAAAAAGAAGACCCTTAAAAAACAATAAACAAAAATAAAAGACAAAATCAAAACAAAAAAAAAAAACAAATATACACAACTAAAAATAAATAATAAAATTAGAATGATAAATAATAAAAAAAATAAAATGATAAAATAATAAAATGAAATGATAAATATAAATAATAATAATTAATAATAAAATAAAATTTTATTTTTGTATTAATTATTAATTATTTTTATATTATTTTGTATTAAACAATTTTATATTATTTATATTAAATATATTTTATTTTTATATTATTTTATATTAAGATATAATAATAAAAGATAAATAAATAGAATAAAAGAAAGGATGTCTATAATAAAAGATAATAAATAGATAAAAGAAAGGATGTCTATAATAAAAGATAATAAATAGAATAAAAGAAAGGATGTCTATAATAAAAGACTTTATAAGCTTCCTTTCTTTATGTGTCTGAGTTTCATTTTCATTATTTTTTAAAAACCCTGAAAGTTATATATTTATAAGAAAATAGAAAAATCAAGAAAATAAAACAAAGAGAAGATAATTTTTATTATCTTTATGTTCTTTCCCTTTTTTCTGTTTCTTTCAATTTTTTCTTCTTTTTCTTCTTTAAAAAAAATAATTTCAGGTAAAAGAAATGACTCTAAATATTCAATTTGCAGATTCTTTGTGATGAGATTCAATTGTATCACTTTGATAAAAATATTTTTATCTAAATTCACGTTTAAAATCAGGTTGCAAACTATCATAAAAAAAGAAAAGAAATAGTTAAGGGTACTGTACTCAAAAGTGAAAACATCACCTTAGATATATATATATATATATTGTGTTATCACCTTTGTTCATCTTATATATATATATATATATATATATATATATATATATATATATATATATATAATCACTTGATGAATTAATGTTTAGCCAATATATGCAGTATTATTAGGAGAGTGCTCAATATCTGTGATAGAGCAATTATAATAATTTTAAATTAATAAATAAATATACATTAGTCTTTGTATATATGTTTCATTAATTCAATTATCCATGTAAGCATGATTATAATTATTATTATGATTATTATCATAATTATTGTAATGATTATAATTATAATTATATTAACCATAATTATCCATATTTAAGCATCCATGTAATTAAATTAAATATATATACAAACACTAATATATATATATATATATATATATATATATATATATATATATATATTATCATGATATATTAATGATTTGAAGGCAATTACAATGCATATAAAAACTAAAAACAAAAAGATGTTTTTTTTTCTGATAACCATCTCTGAACATAAAGTTTTGCTTTGAAATCGATAAGACAAAAAAAAACATCTTTTTGTTTTTAGTTTTTATATGCATTGTAATTGCCTTCAAATCATTAATATATTATAACATACTTAACAATGCTTCAAGCAAATTACCAATTACTTTTATATATATATATATATTATGGGGATTAAAACTGTAAAAGGATTAACTCTCACTTGTGGGGGGAATTTCAAGTTCGGACACTGAATGAAAAGACAAGACAAGACAAATATATTTAACAACAAATTTAATATGTATAAACAAAAAAAGGGGAAAGATAGATTTAAGGATAGTTTTTGCAAATTTTGGTGTGATTTGCGGAGAACTTAACTCAGAGTCCGGTTAACAAAGTTCTTTGAAGTGAAGAATGACCCGCCAACCTATCGACAGAGGCAGAGGCAGGTTGAAATTTCGTATGTTTTGTTGGTGATGAATTTTAGAGGTTGCTTTGGGAAGCTGTCTTTGAGTTGCAAACCCTAATTGAGTTGAGATGATTTCTGTAGTATAATTCTTTCAAGTTGAATTTGTCGAATTTCAAGGTTTGCTCCTGGAAGCGAGTGGCAACTTATTTACCAATTCAGTCTGAGGGAGTTAACTCATTCAGGTCCTTACAGGTTTAAGCCGAACCGACCACTGACTGTTTTCTCGTTAACAGTGGGATCGATGACGTAGCAGAAGGGCACTGGAATCTGGCGCCTTAAAGTCCCAAGGCGTTCGGGTTAAGAAATGGGACATATCTTTAATAGACACGTCATCTTTAATCAAGTTTTTATTGTGATTTTTAAATAAAATTTTCATATACGTTTAAATTCGCGTTTTCTTTTTTTGACATATACTTTAGTCATTTTTGATTTGATTTTTTAAAGGAAATTTTCATAATATATATATATGTGTGTGTATATATATATTATATATATATATATATATATATAATTGTGCGTGTGTGTGTGTGTGTATATATATATATAATATATATATATATTTAAAGACGAACAAAAGTGATAAGACAAATAGGAATATTTCTTTTATTTATTTTGACCAAACTTATGAAGGACTACACGGGTAAATTTCAAACAAAATATTTACTTTGTGTAACCAAAAAAAAAAAAACATAAGAAAAAATTACAACTCAACAAGGGAATGTGCTATGAAACATCTTTTGACATTTCCAGAGTGAAAATCCGGGAATTTTGAAGTAAAAAGGGGAAAAACAATTTTTAATTAAGACTACACAGTAACAGGGGCCGGGTTAGCTCAGTTGGTAGAGCATTCGGCTAGAAACCACCAGGTTCCTAGTTCGATATCGGTCCTCGCCAACTCAGCGTATGAGTAGCACAGGGATCTGTGCGGTAAAGTAAGGAGCTGATGGTAGGTGTGGCACTCCACCTCAGATGCTAAAACAATCTCCTTGGTCTAGCGCTATTGAAAAGGGGATAGACTCCCTCGCTGGCTGATACCGACTTTAGGCCGCCCTGTCGACTTTACTTTTACTTACACTAGGAGCTCAGTCGGTAGAGCATTTGACTAGGAACCATACCAGTCCTTGCCAACTCAGCATATGAGTAGCACAAGGATCTGTGCGGTAAAGTGAGGAACTGATGGTAGGTGTGGCAAAACAATCTCCTCGGTCTAGCACTAGTGAAAAAGGAATAGTCTCCCTCGCTGTCTGGCTGATATCGACTTTAGGCCACCCCGACTACTTACACTAGTCCTATGAGAAACGAAAAAGAACTATTATTAGTAATAATTTTTAAATACTTAAAAATCTCGGAAAATATGTTGTGCAAAATTGCACATTTTTTAATCATACATTTTTAGATAGATTAATTTATTCATGTCAAAAACATTGTGTACAACATGCCACCTTCCAGACGTTTAAAATTCACAATTAAATTTTTAAGTGAATAAAAATAGTTCAATTGAATCAGGGTGAAGACTATTTTTGCATCAATTCAATGAAAAATATTGTTTTTAAATTTATGAAATGAGAAAAAACACTGCAAAAATTATTTTGTGAGTTTTAAGAAAATAACTTTTAAATTTTGATTTTTTTCCCCTTTTCAATGTGTTCTTCTGATTTTGTTCTTTCTAGAAATTTAAAAATTAGGAACTGAACATTTTTTTTTATTCAAATGACCAAAGATTGAACCTCCCAAATACAATCTTAATTGACCCCCCCCCCCAAAAAAAAAAGACAAACATCCCCCCCCCAAAAAAAAACAACAAAAAAAAACAAACAACATCAACAAACTATTCCTTATAAATTAAGTCCTGAATAAATAAAGTGCAGAAAATTTCATTAAAATTGGACAATTCCCTGATTTTTTGTAATTGTTTTAAAAATATAAAAAAATCGAAATTTTTTGTTATTACGTCCCTTTAGTTATTTTCAACATACCTACATACATCTGTTACATATTACTAAAAATACATTTTATAGTTTGATCAAGTCCTAATAATAACAAAACAAAAAATCTATATTGTATAGATTTAGATTTATAGTAAAATAAAAATGTATTTTGACAATTTCATATTAGTTTACTGAGCAAACACTAACTTGGACTAATAGTGTGGACATACCACAGTATGATAATTTAATCTTTACAACGTTTGATATGTTTACTTGAGAGATATTGCAAAATAGTTCAATATGTAAAAAGTATAATCTTGATTTAACTCTCTCTTACTCTTTCTTTCTTCTTTTCATTATGTTCGATTGAAACAGATTAGCGTTATCACTTCCGCGCTCTACACCCCCTGTCTCTATCTTTCCCCTACTTTCTTTCTTTCTTCTTCTTATATTTTTTCTGTGTAGCATGTTCTCTTTTTCTTTCTTTATAATAAAAACGGAATGGTCTATTATTTAGCTGAGGTGACGACACTCATAAGAAATAACAATTCGGTGGATAGGCAACACCAGTTTATCAGGATTTACATTTTTGCAATTCATCTTGGACGATTTAAATGGTCTCATTTTTAACCAGAGGGTGTTGCAAGATGATAACGGTCTTGCAATTAAGGAACATGAGTATTAATAAAGCACATTACCATAACATAACATTTTTATCGTAGTTATATTTAGTTAGTAAATGCACATGGCTTTACGAACTAATTTAACTTTAAGATATATAACAATTAGTATTACCTTAATGTAAAATTACTATGTCGGGTGGGTGAGAAATAATAACGGCTTGATTCCAAGGGCTTCCTCCTTCGTCTAAAAAGGGAATGGGCTGGGTGTATTGCCCGGTGCCTGAGGTGGCCCCAAAAGGGAAATACCGACGAAATCCAAGCAATTTTTAAAACCACCGCACGACAACTTAGCTCCCTATGTTGCATCCAACAACCTTTTAGCCTGGTGGATTGCTAAACAATATATGACCTTAACATTTACATTTCTATTGTATCTAGGAACAGGATTAATTTAACTTATGTGACATTTATATTAAAGTAAAATTAGTTAAACAACATTTACGTAATATTTATTTAAAATCTTTTTTCTGGAACGTTTTTCTTCCAAAAGCATTTTATTACGGTGAAATCATCCTGGAAGCATCGGTTCACTCTAGATTAACCAAAGTTAAGCAACGATAATCCTGTTCAATACCTAATTGGGTGACCACTTAAACAACAGAAGGTACTATTAGCAACCTGAATCCTGAATAGTTTTATTAACATGTCTTGATTCGGTATTAAATGACCCGAAAGAATGTTGATATGCCTTAAAACGAAATGACCAAAAAATAAAATCTAAGATTATTTGCCAATAGTAATACTTTATTATTTGGCAAAAAATGGCTTATTAATTCGATAAACTAAGTCTCTGACATCGTTAAATATTGAAAATAATATTTTATTCTTCCTTGAATCCATTATATTTTGAAATTTTTTTTTACGTTCAAAATAAAACAGTCTATTTATTATAAACTCCGTCAATGATACAAGAAAAAATGATCCATAACAATTATTGGACAGAAAAAAACATTTAAAAAAAAAAAGCTGTTCGTAAATGAAACTAGTTTATTTAAAAATGAATGAAAGAAAAATGCACAGAAAAGCCCGAAAAGATTAATTAATTAATTAAAAAAATGTGTCTATCTGAATTTAGCGAAATGAAATGGATATATTGTTTACATTATGAGTTTGTCAGCTGATTGACTTCATATTTCAATTTTAATCTCCATTTTATTAACGTTTACAAAATCAAATATTGCATTTTTAATTCAAATTCGCAATTAAGCAGAAGAGTGTGTATAGTGATTTTCCCCACTGCAGTCTTTCGTCAAATAACCATTTCGAGCTTGCAAAAACGGGGCTATTTTCTTTTTTTTTTTTTTTGTGAGCCCTTCCAGCGTATTTGTAGGTCAAGATATTTTTTTTTAAGGAAAGACTAATTCATACTGACTCACTGCTGTAATAGAGGGTGGAGTGTGTTTTATTTTTGTGAAGATTTATATGCTGTTTATGCACATGTGTAATTTTTAATAACTGGTATCGATTTGAACGTGATTATTAACTTTCCGGTATGTATTCTAAAATGTATTTCAGCAAATTTGAAATCATTTGACATGAGATATAAATTTCTAATTTCCTTTTGCGTCTTCTTTTTTTTTTTTTTTTTAATACTATGCTAAATTTATTCAACCAGCATGTGCATTTCTTTGCAACGTCTGTTCGCTTAACCCCACAATAAATTCTTGCAATACGTATTCAATTCATTCATTCATTGATTGATTTAATTGCAAATAACCACTATATCAGGCTCGTTGCAAAACGTTATTTCATTTTATATGACGAAAATATATCTAGCTGGTTGCTGATGCTAAATTTTAAAAATAAGGTTTTATTTTATTTCTATATTTATTTTTGCGTATTCATTCTTTTTCGAAGAAAAAAAAAATGCTAATTTTGTACCCCCCACCCTTGAATTACAGTGAATCTCCTTATTTTCTGTGACTGAGTAACCTACTTGGATGATTTGAGAAAAGTAAGTACTTATTTTTAGCATTTCATAATATTGTACGGTTTTTCTTTCTAAATTTGCACACCCGATTTATTTAAAAAAATCGTATCTACATATGTTTTCTCATTCTAAATCCAAGAAATTAGCTAAAATAATTCAAAGTTTAAGTAAATATTTCCGATTAAGTGCGCGGAATCTTTTAAAAATGCCACCACTACAAATTAAAAATATGACCACGTGTCATCGAAATGAAGGAAGCCAAAATGAATTTTAAACGTATTTATATTTAACTATTTAAAACGATATTTTCTAGTAATAACAGTTCGTATGTAAATAATTTAATCGCCAATTATTTAGCGCTACAATTTTGTGTAGATTTACTGTTTAATTTACTATTTGTACACAAATATGTACAATTTTACAAAACAGGTGAAAAAAAAAAGAACAAAAAAAAGTTTTAAATTATTTTATTATATTTAAAAATAAATTACAAGTAATCGACTATTATGATCGTTAAATAGATCATCTAGAGAGGAAAAAGAAATATATTTTTATTCATAAGATAAATGATTGGCCATTTAAAAAGATAATAAAGATAGGAATTATTCAATTTACGAATAGAAAAAAAACAAACTTATTTCTTCGCCGAAATGCTTGATACAAGAGAGACAACTCTTGCAAAACATGACAATATTTTCACGTTATGTTTCTTTATAAATGTAAATAAATATATTATTCGAATTTAAATCGTATCAAGATTGTTAATAATACTGCAGTTTAATAGAATATTGATAAATATTAACATAAACTAATTCAAAGAACATTTTTATTCAGCTACAATATGTTTACAAAAAAGTTAAAACTAATAATATGCACATGAAATCAAAAGTTAAATTACAATTTTTATATTGTTGTTGACGTATTATATATTCATTCATTTTTTTTCAAAGAGTTAATGTTCGGTAGAATTTATTATGAAAAAGTCTTAATGGGGTAAAATATATTAAGTTCACTTTATATAATTTTAAAATAAGATGAATGATTTTAGAGTTGAGAAATTTTCTCACAACAGGGGGAGACCATTTTTGCTATTTAGACTATTTTTATTATTGTGTGATCTCTAAATTTAATACGCATATAAAAACTTAAGCAAAGGCTAATTTAAGTAAATAGAAGGAAATATATAACAAATAGATATTTCTTGGTAAACATTATCAACGAAATAATAAGAGTGCGTGGGTAAATAATAATAATAATAATATTAGCATGTGTTTAAAGTTGTTTTTAAATTGGTAGTCAAAATCGGCGCGAACATAGTATTCGTTTTTTTATTCGTTCAATCCGGAATTGGTCGATTTAAAAAGAAAAAACAAAAACTACAGCCCTACGCATCTCATCTTATTTTAAACAAACAACAGATGAATATTATTGCTACGATTTGAATTTAGTCTTTATGTCTCTTTCTTTCTCTCCTTCCCTTTTTAAAGATATTCCCTCTCGGTCATCACTTCCAACATCATCGCAGAGGAATTTATTATCTACAATACGGCACTAAAAAAGGTTTGTGATTCACCATTTATTTATTTCTCATAAAAATCCACTTGAATAAATCGTTTTCATTTAAAAACAACAAACCGGAGCTCAATTCCGGTATATTTTTTCTTTACTTGAATAATTTAAATGCTTTTTTTTTCTTTACTTTATTTTTTTGTTGAAAAATCGGACAAATAAATCTTAATAATTGAATCTGGTAGTAAAGTATGTGTTGTATGCTACTAATATTTACGTGATTTAACTTCTATCTCATATAAGGTTTTATTTTTCATGGCCACACGACGATTCTTAATTATTTTCAACAGGCTTTTTTTTTCTTTTTCGAGGTCAAACGAAATCTTAAGATTTCTTTTGTAATTCAAAATCCAAAACTTGTATAAACAAAATAATAATTTACAGACGGCACAATTTAACGTAAAAGTAAAATTCAATTTCTTAAAAAACGCTTTTACCGATTTCAAATTAGATTAAAATTAAAATCATTTCATAATGGAGTTTAAAATTGACGAATTTGATTTCAATCAAAAAGATTTTAAATTTATTATAAAGTTGGATGTTGAAACTTGTGTTTTAAGTATTTATTTCCTTTTTATATGTCATTGGTGCCAAAATAATAACATATTCAAGTAGTAAGTAAGTAAATAATAATAATGATAATAAAAACCCACAGCCGTTAGATCGTGTTTTGATAAAAGAAAAGGCAATACTTGGGTTGTATAAGAAGCGATTTTGTGGTTGGAAAACGATTTGGTTTAAAAAAATAATTTTGGTACAAGAATAACGAAGAGTGTGGTCATCATTTTTAAAACACTTTTGTAATAAATAAATAAATAAATAAATGATCAATTTTGGACATCTTTCTCAAATGTTCATCCAATTTATTAAATGTAAATGAAGTTTTTATTCAATAAGTAAGTATATAAATTTCTTCCTGTTACGGATGAATGGAATATTGTCAAAGGATTCGTGTGTAAAAACAAAACAAAACAAAACAAACTCCCAACAGCCAAGATCTGTCCGTCCGTGTGTGTGTGTGTGTGTGTATTAGTTAGAAATTATTTTACTTCTTGCTCCATTTTCACACGCCTTGTTGGCGAGGTGTAGAATATGCTCACTACAGGGGCTGGGTGTAACTTGGTCGGTAGAACATCCACCGAGGAACCATAACGTTTCGGGTTTGATATTGGCCCCTGCCAACTCAGTATATGGTTAGCACAGATTGGGTAGGCGTGGCGCTCCACCTCAGCAAAAACAATCTCCCTTGTCTAGCGCTAGCAAAAAGGGGATAGACTCCCACATAGCCGGTTGATACCGACAATAGGCCACTCCACCATCAACAACAACAATCCTCTGCAGAGTGTCCTGGGTATGGCTACATTATTCGATGATGGTGAGACTCTTGTTCTTGAGATCTAGAGAATGTTGTAGAGTAGCCCTTCATTGCCATTACTCCCAGACCCACTCTGACCTGTTAGGATCTTATCTATGTATCCAATAGATCTGTTTGAAAATTAATAGTATTAGAAGGAAAACTTGATACCATTTAAGTTTTTAAAGATTTTTTTGCAGAGTGGCCTATTTGTCGGTATCAGCTGGACAGTGAGGTAGTCAATCCCCTTTTTGCTGGCACTAGACCAGGGATTTTGTTTGTGCTGAGGTGGAGCGCCACACCTACCGTTAGTTTCCCACTTTACTGCACAAATCAGATTACCCAAGCTGTGCTACCCATATACTGAGTTGGCGGGTACTGGTATTGAACCCATAACCTTGCAATTTATAGGCGGGTCTTCTCCCGACCAATCTAAACTGGTCTCTGTCATTATAACTGAGTATAAATCATTTGTATTAATAATAGTTACTTTGAGCTATAATTGTTTACTAAGGATTATTATTATTAGTTACTTGAAACTATATAACTGTCTGCAAACAAATAACTATCATTAAATAGAAATAATTATTTGAAGCCATATGATTATTAGTATTAGATAGGAATACTATCAACTTCCTATGTGTAAACACAATTCAATAAACCGAGTCAAAAGAAGTTGTGATGTGTTGGATCCCAAGTCATGTTGGAATAACAGGAAAAGACAAAGCCAATTCAGCTGCAAAAGACAAAGAAATTGATGAAATCTTCAAAATCCTTTATACAGATCTAAAGAACCAAATAAAAAGATTGATCAAGCAAAAATGGCAACAACGTTGGAATAGTAGTACACAGAACAAATTATTATCAGTTAAGCAGACCATATGACCTTTAGGCACCCCTTTTGCGATCTTGTTTCATATGGACATTTTTTTTCATTTACACCGTCAAAATCCGGTTGTTTGTTAACAGATGATTTTTAGAGTTTAAAAAAAAAAATTATAAAACTAACCCCTAACCCTACCCCTAATAAACAACCGGATATTGACGGTGTAAATGAAAAAAATGTCCTTATGAAACGAGATCGCAAAATGGGTGCCTAACGGTCATATGGTCCAATTAAGCCAAGAATGGAAGCTGGGATATAGAAAATCCTGAAATGAAAAATAATACTTTCTTGGTTGCGTATTGGCCATACAAGACTTACACACTATTTATGATCAAGCAGGATGATTAAGCACATGTCAGGACATGCCAAACACCTTACACAATCAAACATTTCCTCATTGAGTATAGAGTTTTCACTGCAATCAGAAAGAAATATTTCAACGCAAATAATATGAGGGATCTATTTGAGAATACTAACAGGGATGTCATTTTATTCTTCTTGAGAGAAATAGAAATATAGCAAAAATTATGAATCCGATATAAAATACATCCACAAAATATATCTACAAAAATACACCTGTAAAGGAAACTTGACTACCAACTTTTATCTCACACTTTAACAGTTTTTGGCATTAAATAACCCACAGGGTTGATATGCCATTAAACAAACCAAACCAAATAATTGAAACTATACAACTGTGTGAAAATTATTTGTATTAGATAAGAATACTCTTAAGAAACAACTACATAAGTAATGCAAATATGAACGTACAATGAATGTGATTCCCTAACCTCTAGGCATCAAATAACCCTAGACAGGTTGACATGCCTTTAAAATCAATCAATCAAATTCCTCATCACTGAGAATCATTTCTTTTGATTTTTAATTCATTTCTTCAGTAAAAATCATTTAGTAATGTATTTAACATATCATTAACTATTCTTTGAGTGTCGTCAATATGGTACTAAGCTGCATCTGATGGTGAGGCTCCACTTCTGGAACTCTGGAGAGTGTGCAGTATCCCTACATTGGTCTACTTCATTGTCATATCATAGATTTTGCTAGTCCAACAGAACACAGAGGAAAAATGAAAGAAAACAAAAAGATAAACAAATATCTAGATCTAGCTAGAGAGCTGAAAAACTTGTGGAACATGAAGGTGAGGGTGAAACCAATTGTGATTGGTGACCTTGGAATGGTCTACAAAGGCCTGGGAAAGGGACTAACTGGAAATCAGGGGAAAAATTGAGACCATCCAAACCACAGAGTTGTTAAAATCAGCTATAATACTTAGAAGAGTTCTGGAGTCCTGA
The DNA here is from genome assembly GCA_023376005.1 of Doryteuthis pealeii. Classification (NCBI taxonomy): domain Eukaryota; kingdom Metazoa; phylum Mollusca; class Cephalopoda; order Myopsida; family Loliginidae; genus Doryteuthis; species Doryteuthis pealeii. The sequence continues at coordinate 12,841,203 of CM042147.1, forward strand.
AAAGACTTTTTGTAACTCAAACTCCAGTAAATAGCCTCCAGTTACTCTCGAGAAAGGTTTTGGTAAACGAGCCAGTCTGGCCCATTTACCAAAAATTTTCTCATTCCCCAATGATACCTGCATTGGAAAAATATGGTCTCAAAAAGATTTGACTTTGGGTTACCCTTACTGCACTTTTAAACTAGTCTAATTACAAAGAAGGAAGCTGCTGAATTGGACAAAAAAAGATGTCGAAAAAAGTCAACCATTAATTCTCCTGTTCTTTAATTATATGACTTTATTATCTTGCAACACCCTCTAGTTAAAAATGAGACTGTCCAAATCGTCCAAGATTAAGTAAACATATCAAACGTTGTAATAATTAAATTATCATATTTTATATATTGAACTATTTGCAATAGCTCTTAAGTAAATATATCAAATGTTGTAATAATCAAATGATCATCCAGTGGTATATTTACAGGTCCTGCTAGTTTTTTTTTATTATTGTTACAAATCCTAATCAAAAATTCATGGTCCCCCCAAAAAAAAGATTTCCCCAACTAGTTCACCACGGTTAGGATTTGATACAAGGTCACAAGTATGGGTCATCATACAAGGATTGAATTTGCTTTTCAGTAATAATGGATCCATGAGACCAGCTTGTTAACTATTTCACCACAATAGGACACCCTCGCTATTTATCCAACCCATTTGCTGCATGTAGGATGTGACACAAGGTAGCAAGTATGGGGCTTCCATACCCGACCATCGAACAGGTATAACTAATTTACCTGGTACTAATTGCATATTGTCAAATTATATCCTGTGTTTGTCATCAGGTGAATAGTAATTTTATCAGGTTGATGCACATTTATTGATTTATTCAACAATGAATTGAAAATAAATGATAAAAAAAAAAGAATGTTATTCAATCAAAATATCCAACCCCACCTCATCATGGCAGGGCCATTGAGAACTTAAGTTCTTTGTAGGTTGACTCAAGACAGAGAGGTCTGTCACCCAGTGGTATTACGGCCACAACCTGGCCTGGCAAAAATCATGTGGAGGGGTTGGTAGATATATATATATATATATATATATATATACATCTATTGTCATCCTGAATTTATTTATTTATTTTTTTTTTTAGTTCAATACTGTAAAATTATATCATGTGTTTGTCGTCAGGTATATAGTAACTTCATCAGGCTGGAGTACATTAATTTTCCGATTTATTCAACAATGAATTGAAAATAGATGATAAAAAAGAAGTGTTTATTCAATCAAGATATCCAGTTTTGGTTGACTTCTGATTTAGGTTGGAAAATTAAAACGGAAAGTTTTTTGGTGGTACCTAATGACATTTTAACTGCAGTCTATGAATTAACATTTTGCGAATTGGGTTACAGTTTTAGGGGATTAAGGTTGTTTTTAATTACGTATTGCTTAAAAAAATAAACAACAAAAAACCCAAATTACTATACATTTAATGTTGAAAAATATTTTTTAAACTAAGTTTAATTGAAATTATACATTGCAATACTAACACAAACAACTGTCTCAATAATAGATTCAATAATTAATTTCAATGGTTAATTAAATGTATAGTAATTTGGGTTTATTTTTTTAGCAATACGTAATTAAAAACAACCTTAATCCCCTAAAACCGTAACCCAATTCGCAAAATGTTAATTCATAGACTGTAGTTAAACTATCATTGGGTACCACCAAAAAACTTTCTGTTTTAATTTTCCGACCTAAATCAAAAGTCAACCCCAGTTTTCTATCTGTATCTGAAGAAGGCAGGAGGACACATTCACCAAAATGTTGTGTATATTCAATAAAGATGAGGACAATAGTCTGAAAAATCTAAATAATACAAACATTCACCCTGGGTTGGTTGAGCCTGTTCCACCAATGAATTCACCATATCTTGAATATATACACATAGTGATCCAATGCAATTGAGGTTATCAGTGTCAGCCATTTGCAGTTTCCATTGACAAACTCCATAAAGGCCTAGGTCTAGGCCTAGCTCGGCATCTTGCTTGATTGTTTTGAGCCAAGTTTTCAGTTGATGACCCCCTTGGTATTACTTCCAGCTCTGAAGTGGTACTGGGTTGATGGATTTGCGGATGATGTCACTGGTTGTTGACGAAGAGCATGACCGAGCCACTGAAGATGTTGTGCAAGAAGAGCCTGCTGGAAGGAGGAGATTCTGCATCCTTTTGGCATCAAAGCACTTATTCCATCTTAGCATCAAGTTACCATTTCTCTTCCTAAAGGAATTCTTCCTTCAAAGAACTGACCATTCCTTTAAGGCTTCAATTTGATTCTCTGAGGAAATTTTGCTTGTAAAGAAATGATGTCATCATCATCATAGCTTGCCTTTGTGAACAAAGATTAAGGGGGTAGTCACATTGATTGCAGGCATGTTTGTAAGTCCAAAGCAAAACAGGCAGCCTTGGTCTCAGCAACTGCAGCTGAAGGTCTGGTCAGGGTTTGATGGCATTGTGTTATGGTTCTTATAGTAGTCATCATTATCATCATGGCTTGGTTTTGTGAACTAATATTAAGGGGGTGATCCAAGGTTAAACAGTCTAGTCTGCCCTACTATTTACCCATAGCTGAAGGAAGAGTAGTTGGATGCATACCTTTCCCAAGGTATTAGTGCTATGTGAAATCCAAACAGCCTCGTGCAGGATTTGAACTCTGGTCGATGAGTCCATTTCCTATGACTTTAACCATGTGCCTCCTTAAAATTATTTACCCAACCTGTTCACCACAGGTGGGATGTGAAACAAGGTCACAAGTATGGGGCATCCAGCAGGGATCAAACTTCAGTTGTAATGGATCTATGAAACTAGTTGGCTAATCATGTCACCATGACAATGATGATGCCTTTATATTTTGCCTATAGAATCCCAAAATATGATCTCATGAAATGATATGAATTATATGTTGTGCAATTTGACTCGGTGGGAAAAACACAAACACTTGGTTCAATGGTTGAGTGGGTATTGAGTCAGGCTTTTTTTAAAAATCTATATTGGATGAAAATCTACTTATATTTATAAACTAGAATAAAGAAATCTCCCATTGAGCTCTGGGTAAGATCATTGTGATCAGAAAGAAAGTTTGCAATGCGAATTAAATAAAAAAAAAAAAATATAGATATGGCTGGAGAATTAAAAAAAACAAAAACATTAAGGTTTATTTATTTTAATGACACAAAATACCTGCCAAAGATTTTCAATTAAGTCAAAAACTAACTCGTCCCTTATTTCACATTCTGCCTGTCACTTCCTCCCTCACTGTATACATCTTGATTAACTACTACTTATATTAGTTTCTCTATGAGGGTAAAGAGAGAGATTGGAGAGTGTGAGAGGGAGATTGAAATTAGCACTTTATTTGTATGTTAATTTTCATCAGCAGCAGCCAGAAGCTAAGGGCTGTCTGGATGAAAATTGAATAGGAAACAATCATTGATTCACTCAGCTCTGATATAATTGATAGATGTCTCATGGAACAGTTGAAGTATGGATGACTGAAAATGACAAAACCTATTATTAACAATGACAATAGTATATGTCACTTTGCCAGATTGATCTTTAAAAGTTGATTTTAATTAGCACCATAATTTTTTAAATTTTTATTTTGGGCATTAAATTCCCTGCCATTCAAATTTCATCTCTCTTGAACTTTCTTGACCATAGCAGTGGCATTCAGTAAATCCTTATGCCTTAAAAAACTAAGACCATTAAACGATAGATAGGTTTGAAAAATGCTTTATTGTGAATCAACTCTATCATTAAGAATTTGATTGAAATTGTTACTTTCTTTGTTCTCTAACCACAAGAATTTATAAACGTATGAATCTAGCATATCTACTGGAAGGAATTAACCCTAACTAATTTCAAGTAACTAATAATAATCCTTAGTAAACAATTTTAGCATCAAGTAACTATTCTTATACAAATAATTTACAGTTATATGGCATCAAGTATTCCTATCAAATACAAATAATTTTTAAACAGATCTATGTGACCCATAGATGGGAGCCTAACAGGTGGACCTGGGAGTAATTTCTGTGAAGGGGTACCCAACACTCTCCAGGACTGGAGCCTCACCATTAGATGCAGTTCAGTGTCATATCCAGGATTCTTCTTTTTGGAGGCTGCTTATCTCTCTGCAAATAATACAGACAGTATATTCTACGCCTTGCTGACAGGGCAGAGAACATTTTAAGTGTATTATTCTAATAAAAATGTTTCTATTGATATCTTCTTTACTGGGATACAAATGTTGTATACCCTTTCTTTACTTCTATTATTCTTCTGCTCATCTTTGGTATCTTACGTTCTTCTTCTAGCGTCTCTTCTAACGTCTCTGTTCTTGCTGGTTAGTCGTCCTTGATTCATTTCTTCTTCTAGGTCAGTCTTGTTGCCAAGACATTCATCAACCACAAAACCATATTATTTATGTAAACTTTTATTTACTTAACTAACATCTTCCTCTAACTAAACACAGCGCACGTGTGCAGTGAGCTCCAGCTAAGGCAGAGGCATCTTCTCTGCCTGATGTCCAAGCTGAAACTAAAGACCCAACCAGGTCCCACGTGACTTCATGTATTTTGCGGGTTTCTGTAATATTCCATGGAAAGTCCCGCCTGTGATATGTAAAAGGGGCCATCCCTTCAGAAATACAGGGGGTTGACAATAATCTATGCATAGATTATGTAATACAAATACATACAAACATAAATGAGAATTATAAAAACAGGGTGGTCCGAAAGTCTTGTCACCCCTACATATTCTTTTAACTTGAATCATTTTTATTTTAATAATACTAGCAAATATACACCCTCTGGGTGCAAGTATTTAAGTTTTAATATAATAAAATATCATATTAAATTAGAATGGCTAATGAAACTGAATAAGAATGCAGATAAAGAGATTTGGAACTAAAGGGGGGTATGATTGAAAAATAGAACAACTTTGAAACTAACTCTTCCATCATTTTCCGTTACTCCCTTCTTTCATTGGTAAATTTTCCTAATTTAACTATTTAGTTAAAATAGGAAGTAAAGAATTATATTACAGTAATTTTTTCTTGTTAATGGATTTCTGTTAATATTTATCTCCGATATTTTTGCTCATATTCATTAAGATAAAACCAAACAATTAGAAATCAATAATACTAAGCATATATTTATTAAAATCAAATTTTTAATGTCAATATGCAAATTAGCCTTCCAATTCACACTGTAAACCGCTATTTTGTTGTATATATAAATACAATTGCATGTTATTAGTATGTAGATATGGTCAACAGTCTTAATGATGTAAAACAATTTATTAATAATTGAGGTTTAGATAAAAAAATAAAATTATGGAGAATGTGATGTAAATAACAAAGGGAATTGGGATTTGTATAGTAATATAGTTTCGGTTACAGACAGAGAAACCCACAATCTCCATTATAATAAGATGATATAAGTTATATAATTATTTTACCTCTAAAAAAGAAAAAATATGTAAGGAATGACCAGACTTTCGGACCACGTATATTAATCTCTAGCAGGGGTCACCAAACTATGGCCCGTGGGTCGGATCTGGTCCATGAAGGCATTTTATTTAGGCCTGTGATGATACTTGAATTTGTTTGTTCAAACATATGGAATGCGAGATGTTCTGATACAATTTAAATTAAATATCATGTTAAGCTTACTAAATCTTCATGGACTGTTGGTATGTTACAAAATTTCGTGCATGTGAGCATTTCACTTGTTACTTACGCGATTCAGAATTTTCACTTGTTACGACTTGTTAGAATAATAATGTGGCCCGTGCTTGTTATTTTTTCAATTATCTGGCCCACCTTGAAAAAATGTTGGTGATCCCTGATCTACAGCATGGTCTGAAATTTTTGTCACCCCTACATATTGTTTTAACTTCCACTTTTTGTTTTAATAATATAATATATAATTAATGTAATTATTTTACCTCTAAAAAAATCTTTAAAATTAAAATTATTTTCCAGAATTTCAGGTTATATTACAATTATTTTACCTCTAAAAAAATATTTAGTAGCGTGTGTGTATGTATGTATTCTCAATTTCTTATTTTTCACGCTTACTAATTTTTCTATATATATATATGATATTGAAAAATTAGTAGGCATGAAAAATAAGAAATTGAGGATGATTTATTTATATTTGGTAAAATATTCTGACACTAAATATTTTTGATTAAAACATTTAAAACAGAAACGCTGATGTATATTTCCTCTTTTTATCACTCATTCAAACTGAAACCAAAACCAACACATGATATTTATTGGCCCTGAAGAAGATTAGAGACACATAATAAATATATATTTATGTCAATTATGTTTTATTAGTGTGGATCCATTGATCGAAACACGCAGTGTTGGAATATTTTACCAAATATCAAATCATCCTCAATTTCTTATTTTTCACTCTTACTCATTTTTGAAAAATACTGTTGTATTCATTTCCAGTTTTCTTGCCTATATTTATGTTGGAGTATTTTGGATATAAGGTGTGCTACAATTCCCACCCGGAATTTATAGACTAGGCGAGGTCATGTGGTCTATTCCTTAGCCAATCACTGGCCATACTGCGTGGCTGATACATTACTTAAACACTGATACTTGCCACAGTTCACTTGCAATCATTGAGGAGGGACTTACGACAATTAACGAAGGAACTGAGGACTCTTTACCAGAAGAACCAAAGGATTCATTATCGGAGGACTCTTTACCAAGGATCTAATTCCACTGGACAAGCTCTCTTGCTTGAAGGCCAAAGGAATAGCCCATAAAAACTTTGGGGTGCAAGGGAGATAAATATGTAAAAATCAACACAAATGAACAATATTTTTGGGTGTAAATAAATGAAAATATATAGTAGCCCAATAGATTAAATGATCTACATTTAAAATATTAAGTTCAACATGTCACCTTTCAGATGTTTTAAATTCACTATCAAATTTTTAAGGGAATAAAATAGGCTAATTGAACCAGAGAAAGTACTTTTTTTTTTGTATCAATTCAAAGAAAAATATTGTTTTTAAAACTATGAAAAAAAAAAAGTTACAAAAATTATTTTTTGAGTTTTAAGAAAATAACTTTTGAATTTTCAGATAATTTTTTTCATGTATTGAATTTTTATTTTTCTATTCTTATTTTTTTAAAGGTGTTCTTAAGAATTTGATCTTTCTAGGGATGTAAAAATTAAGGACTTAAAAAATTTATTCTTTAAATGACCAAAGGTCAACCCTGTCCCCTACATTCTGAATTGATAAAAAAAATTTTTTTCATGTTTTTAAAAAATAAAATAAACTATTCATTATAAAATTGAGTTATTAATTAATAAAGCAGTGAAAATTACATTAAAATTCAATTCCCTGATTTTTGGTCATAGTTTGAAAATTAAAAAAATCTTTTTTATTACATCCCTTTCTTATCTTTCATCATACCTACTATATGCGCCCTCCGGGTGTAAGTATTTAAGTTTTAATGTAATGAAATATGTTTAATTAGAAAAACTAATAAAATTAAATAAGAACGCATATAAAAAGATTACACTTATTTCTTATTTCAATTATATTTTAATTAGTTCCTATATAAAATCATTCATAGGATTGATTTTGATATGTTGGAGAATAAAATAATAATATAGCAAGCAAGGCGCGGAGAGTAGAGTAGCCTCGACAGCAAAGAGAGCAAGAAAGAGGGAGAAAAGACAGCAGCCCCAGAAGTATCACAGTTTGTGTGCATTCAGTGCACCAAAGACTGTCACTCAAGAATTGCCTTTGAGTCACTTGTGCAGATAATTTTTTTTTTTTGGAACACTATGCCATTGTCCTTAGTGGATGGAAAGGTCCCAACATTAGAGATCAATAACACCAAGTAATTATTTATTAAACACTTTTGTTAAAACCAAATTAACTACACCATATATCATGTAAACATTTATTTCTTTTAAATGCATAATAAAGGCAAATCTAACTCGGATTTTCATAGGGACATCATTAATAAATAAGATTTATTCTATATATTTTAATGATTTTGAATGTGAATTAAATACTCATTGATAAACTTACACAATTCCTGGGGGTATTGTAATGTAAGCAGTGACATAGTTTCAATTACAGACAGACACCGAATCTCCATTATAATAAGATGTTTCTCTGTCTATATTTCTGGTGTGTGTGTGTATATATATATATATATATATATATATATATATATATATACACATGGCAATTGCATTTCACTTAGCGCTAATACCCTTGGGAAAGGTATGAATCCTACTCTCCTTCCAACTATGGGTAAATAGTAGGGCAGACTGGGCTCTTTAACCTTGGTTAGGCAACCATCTAGGAGAAGGAAAACTCTGAATTCAAACCTGTTAAATTCCGCATAAGAAATTGACCTTGTGTCGCATCCTGCTCGTGCTGAGGGGTTGGTAAATATATATATATATATATATTATATATATATATATATATAATCTCTTTTAACTTGGGGTTAACAGTTCTGAGTCTAACCCATTTAAGCTAGTTTGGCCAAGTGCCGGTATCGGCCAGACAGCGAGGGAGTCTATCCCCTTTTCACTAGCGCTAGGAGATTATTTGAGCATCTGAGGTGGAGCGCCACACCTACCTCAGCTCCTTACTTTACCGCACAGATCCCTGTGCTACTCGTACGCTGAGTTGGCGGGGGCCAGTATCGAACCAAGAACCTTGAGATTCCTAGCCGAACACTCTACCGACTGAGCTAAACCGGCCCCTATGGGTACCAATGTATTCCTCTTATCTTTTATCTTATTTAATAAGACAATTTAATCCCTTCGTAAATTGAACCTCACCATTTGTAAAAGGCAACTAGGAATACAAATTGTTGCTAGTAGATTTCTTTTTTGTCTCTATTTTCCTGCTGTTAAATTCTGGTTGCCATTTTTAACATTTAGTTCCTCTGTTGGCAAATCCAAGTCAGTATTGAGTTTGGCTTCAGTTGGTTGTAATCCTTATTCAGTTCCTTTAAATCCTAGTAGAAAAGAGTGTTGTATAAGTAGATATTCCTTGTGGCAGAAAATCTGTATTATTCCTTGTAATCTTCCTCTGTAGGTCTTCATTTCAGAAAATTCAATTTGCAATTGATTTCGGGACAATTATCGATGATCTTAAATGCTTTCTGTATTGTTTTTCATTGGCTAATTTTTACAGGAAATGCCTGCTGCTGCTGATGTTGGGAAAATTCATAAATATGAGTGGGAATTTAGTGTACATCTTATACCTAGATAGTCAGGGCACCTCTCGTGGTATAATGGTTAGCAAGCTCGCTTCGCAAACCATTGTTAGTGAGTTCGATTCTCATTGGGAGCCCCACACTTCTGGCCTTGTGCTATATCTAAGCTAAGCTTAGTAAATAACTATACCTAGATAGTCGGGGCACCTCACATGGTATAATGGTTAGCAAGCTAGACTCGCAAACCATTGTTAGTGAGTTCGATTCTCACTGAGTGCCTCATACTTCTGGCCGTGTGCCACATCTAAGCTAAGCTTAGTAAATAACTATACCTAGATAGTTGGGGCACCTGCAACTAATTTGAAGAAATCAAAGAATTTTCTTTTTTCTTTTTCAAAAGATTTGATACATTTAAAGAGTAATTACCTACCAGTTTCTCTAACATGTATTTTGTGTAAAGATTTTGAAGAATTGATTAGAAATCACAGATTGAATTTTATTGGACATAAATCATAATCAAGATGGTTTCATCAACGGTATTTTATTATCATCATTATTTTAGCTTTACTCCTAGAAGCCGTAGCCCAACTTATCGTACCATTTTTGAATTAGGCTGGCTTTGTGAGCAGATTAAAAACATTCCAGGCCGAATCTGAACCTGCATTCCTGAAATTTTGGATTCCCAAAAAGCACCTAAGTCTACTAGTCTAAGCTTACTCGCCTACCAGTCAGAATACCACCATGACTGCTCGGAAGACGTACTGCTATTCGACGTACCAGCTACTACTGTGATAATATACCAAATACCAACTTCATAATATATCCCTTAACCCGGATATATCCAATTTCATTCAAACTAATTGCAGGAAAATACAGGCAAAAAAAAAAAAAGTCAAGTATCAACAATTTGTATTCCTGGTTGCCCCCTTTTTTTTTATTGTTTTAAAAATTAAAAAAATTTTTTTTTTTTTTGATAACAATTTTTGTAACTTTGAAATGAACTTGAGAAAAATCAATCAACAACCTTCCAGGGGATCTAGCTTAATTGCTGCCCAAAATGGCAGCTTTTAAGCTGGTAAGAGATAAAAAAAAACCCAGATCTGCATTCCAGTTAATGTAAAAAAAAAAAAAAAAAATGTGTAGGTCAGTGATATTTTTAATCTTAATAGAACAGGAAGGAATAGATTAAGCCATTGATATAACACATATGTTTTTGTTAAAAAGGAGAAGGGAATATTAAATAGCGTGTTGTATCATATTTAATTTATACTATCAGATACTTAATTTTTCTAACCCTATTGCCCTTATGGCAAGCCCCCAACTCTTATTTTATCATATATGTATTAGAGGGTGGTGGCCGAGGGTCTTAGTGTCCTGGGTATCACTTTAAACTCTATCTGATGGTGAAGTTCCAATTCTAGAGCTTTGGAGAGTGTTAAGTACTCCTTCAACACCATTACTCCCAGGTCCACTCTGACCCTGAAGTGATAGTACCTGTTAGGGTCCCATCTATGGATCAAATAGAAAAAAATAAGTTTAAAAAAATGTGTTTAAAAAATTGATTAAAAAACATGTTGAATACCCATCAAGAATGAATAAAACAAAATGTCTTCAGCATAAAATAACCCAACAAGGGTTGACATGCCATAAAATCAAACCGATCATCCAAAGAAGGGAAGGAATATTGGATAGTGTTGTATCATATTTAAATTATACTATCAGTTACTTCATTTTTCTATAAAACAGTGTAAAGTGTCCCATTGTGGTGTAATGGATAGCAAGCTAGTCTCACAGATCCATTTTTACTGAATAGCGAGTTCAATCCTTGTTGGATGCCCCATACTTGCGACCTTGTGTCATGTCCTACCAACGGTGAATGGGTTGGATAAATACAAAATATGGGGCATCCAGCAAGGATCAAACTCACTATTCAGTAGTAATGGATCTGCGAGACTATCTTGCTAACCATTATGTCAGAAATGGAATGCATTTCTTGTAGCATGTGTATATCCTCCCCTTATTTCTCCTGTGTCCTGGGTATTGATGTTAAACTGCATCTAGTGGTGAGGGTTCCAGTTTTGGAGCTCTGGGGAATGTGGAGTACCCTTCATGGCCATTACACTTAGCTTCAATCTGACCCGGAGTGGTAGTACCTATTAGGGTCCCATCAATTGTTTAAATAGATCAAAAATAAGTTTTAAAAATATGTTTAAAAATAATTGAATACCCGACAATCTATCTCTATATATGTAAAAAGCAGTTGGTGTGTATGTATGTATATATGTCCAGATGAAACTACAAAAATAAGACAATTAATGACAAGTATATATATATATATATATATATATATATATATATACACACATTAAATATTGCTGGTTCTTGCATTTTAAGCAAAAATTATGAAGATTTGATTTATATTCAAAGATATTTAGACATTAAAATATACATAGAAATAGCATTGAAATTCTACTTGAAAATGTCCAGCACTAGTAAATCTTAACAGTAAACCAATCAATACACCAGGATTTTTTTACCCCCCCCTACCCAGTTGACCCTGGGTAGCCATTTCTAGTAATGAATAAAAACAAAATGTGTGTGTGTTCGTCAGATATTTCACTAAATAACTTTGTTCCACATATATTAATGTTGAAATTATCACTCTAGCCAGTACTTGCTTCAAGCAAATTATAAAACTTTTATTAAAAAAAATGTCTTAGGCATAAAATAACCCAATGATTGACATGCCATAAAATCCAACGAACCCATTTCTCCTCGTAGCATGAATATATATCTATCCTAATTTGTTTATATGTAAATTACATACATCCACTGTTGAATATGACTGCAGTTGGTTTTTCACTATTGAAAGGAGAAATCTCACTTGTCTGGTTAACACCCAACATAACTCCAATATCACCTGATAAAAAAAAATTATAAATAAAATCCAATGTTTTGCGTAATTAACTTAGACAAGAAATTACAATTCATGATTATCTCCCTTAGGTTATTGAAAATGTTTCATATTTCTTCACTGGCTTATAACTGGATATGTGGAATAATGAGTATAATTTATTAATATTCAATTCACCTTTATAATTAATAGAAAAGAAAGTATCCTCTAGGCACAAGTATTTACGTTTTAATATAATTAAATATTATATTGAATTGAAAAAACTAATGAAATTAAATACAAACACAAGAACAGATTACACTTATTTTTACTTTATTCTAAATGATTTCAATATAAAATTATACATAGGATTGCTTTTAATACGTTTGAGAATGAAATAATAATATTACAAATCAATAACACCAAGTAATTATTTATTAAACACAGTTTTGTTAAAACCTGTATGCACATTATTCACACGATATATGATGTAAACATTTATTTCTTAATGATATATATCATATGTTGTAGGATTTTAAACATATTAATATGGACAGTTTTGAGGCAAATCCATCTCAGTTACACCTTAATAGAGACATTGTTAATAAATAAGATGCTAATGAATATTAAATAATGATTATTTAATAACCATTGAAAATATGATGTAAATAAGTAAGGGAATTGTGCCATTGGTGGTGACATAATTTTGGTTACAGAAAGACAAACACTGAATCTCCATTATAATATGTAGAAGGGTCATTCAATAAATATGGGGAATTTTGTAATAAAACAAATCACTTTTTACCCAGAGAAAAAAAATTGCTCTATTTTTCAACATAATCTCCATTCTTTAAAACACATTTTTCCCAAACAAACTGGCTTAAAATCAAGTCATGTTAAAAGCACTGGTCCCTGCTAGATTACCAAAGTTAAGCAACAATAAGCCTGTTCAATACTTAAATTGGGTGACCATTTGATTCAAAGCAAGTACTGTAAGAAATCGAATATGAAAATGACTTAATTCAGTATTAATACACGGGTTAGCTCAGTTCGGTTAGAAACCACAAGATTCCTAGTTCGATACCCGCCCTCACCAACTCAGCGTTATGAGTATCACAGGGATCTGTGTGGTAAAGTAAGGAGCTGATGGTAGGTGTCGCGCTCCACCTCAGATGCTAAAATAATCTCCTTGCTCTAGCGCTAGTGAAAAGGGGATAGACTCCCTCGCTGCATGGCTGATACTGACATTAGGCTGCCCCAACGACTTTACTTACACCAACTGCACCTAGTGCAAAGGGGTAAAATCACCCCCCCAATGGGGTCACCTGTTGGCCAATGGTGGTGACCCGGGATGCTGAAGGATGGAATCCTGGTGGCTGAACAGTCCATGACATATAACATTCCACTTTGGCCCTTACTTATTGCTAGACGGGTGGTTGGAGAAAGAAACCAAACCAAACTCGGGAAAAATTAATGTACTGTGTGTTGTGATACATCTTTATTAAATCTGTCATTTGTGTCGAAATAGCTTTTCTTGTTTGTTCTAATCCAAATCAATGGTGAAGTTCAAATTTGGCAACCATTTTTCTTTTATTTCTTCTTTTCATTTCCTCAGTTGTGACTTAATTCATTTCGGTTAATTTGTTTTGATTATTTCTTTCTTTTTTTCTCTTCATTTTCTTTCTTTTCTTTTTTCCTTTCTTTCTTTTTGTGTACTTCCTGATTATTTACCTCTTTTCCCTCTTTCTTTATTTTTATTACTTCATTTACCTCTCTCTCTCCTTCTTTCTTTCTTTCTTTCTTTCTTTCTTTCACATCTTGATTATTTATTTTTCGTTCTTTCTTTCTTTCTTTCTTTCACCTTTTCTTCATTTACTTTTTTTCATCCATTTCTTTAAATTTATTTCTTTTCTTTCTTTCTTTTAGTTTACTTCTTAATTATTTACTTTTCTTTTTCTTTTCCTTTATTACTTTATTTACCCTTCTTTCTTTCTTTCTTTTCTTTCTTTTCTTTCTTTCTTTCTTTCTTTCTTTTCTTTCTTTCTTTCCTTCCTTCCTTCCTTCTTTCCTTTCTTTCTTTCACCTCTTCATTTACTTTCTTTCATCCTTTCTTTTTATCTATTTCTTTTCTTTCTTTTAGTCTACTTAATTATTTACTTTTCTTTTCCATTTCTTTATTAATCTATTTATCCTTTCTCACTTTCTTTTCATTTAATACTCATTTTTAATGATGCATTCAAACTCTGCTGCCCATTTTTATTCAGGAGGAGAAAAGGAGATTCATTGGCTGAAGTGACCTTCCACTGATACAAGATTCTTCTTGTAATATGAAATTCTTCCATTGATATAAGATTCAGTTCTGATTTTTGTAAAGATGGACCTAGGTTCTTTGACTGGCCTGGGGTTAAACAATCTCATATACGACAGGGATTGATGTATTGAAATCCAAAAGGACGCGGTAAAATCCTATCCATGCGTTCCAGTGTTTTTCTTTCTTGCTTCACCCTTTCAAGCTAACTGTAAATACATTTCAATAGTTTCTTAGAAACAAATTACATAGGATAGTTTACAAGGTAGGAGTTAGACGGCTTTAATTGGGACCCATAAATTTTCCCCAAGGACTCATTTGAAGCAAATATATGCGTTCCAGGATGCACTAAATCAAAAAGCTATCAGCATCACTGTGTATGTTAAAACATATTTCTTCCTTTACCTTCAGCCCTATCAGCTGGGACTTTAGACTACACCGACTGCACCTCTGCAGAGGGCTAAAAACCCCTCCCCCCAAAAGGGCCACCTGTTGGCCGTGGATAGCAACCTGCAATGCTTAAGAATGTAACCTTGTTGACTAAGCAGTCCATGACATGCAACACTCCACTTTGGTCCTTACTTAGGCTAAATGGGCGGTCGGAGAGGCCCTCTCTGATCAATCAACTGGTCACATCAAGCCTTAGCACCTATATGATAGTACCAACCCTTTTTATTATATGTGTACTAGAAGGCGGTGGCTGAGGGTCTTATTGTCCTGGGTATGACATTAAACTCTATCTATGGGGAATTTCCAATTCTGGAGCTCTAGGAGATAGGAGTTAGACGGCTTTAACTTTAATGAAGGGTACCCCACGTACCCTTCATCCCAGGTTATTCATTCATAGGATTGATTTTAATACATTGGAGAATAAAACAATAATATTAGAGATCAATAACACCAAGTAATTATTTATTAAACCTGGTTTTGTTAAAACCAGTATGCAAATTAATTACACCATATACTATATAAGTCATTATTTCTTAGTGATATATAACACACATTTCAGTATTTTAAACACATTAATAACATGGGCTGTTTTAAGGCAAATCTAACTCAGATTTTCATAGAGACATCGTTAACAGATAAAATTTATTCTATGTATTAATGATTTTGATTATAAATTAAATACTCATTGTTAAACTTATGCAATTCCTGAGTGTATTGTGATGTAAGCAGTGATGTAGTTTTGGTTACAGACAGACACCAAATCTCTTTTATAATAAGATAAGTTGTAAATTAATTTTTCTATTCATGTTTCGACCATGATGCTTAAGGATAGAATCCTGGTTGCTGAGCTTTCCAGGACATGCAACACTCCACTTTGGATGTTACTTAGGCTAGACAGGTGGTTGGAGAGGCTCCCTCATTTGGCTGTGTGTCATCACCTCAGCTAACTAATGGACTATTCCGTTTTTATCATATAGAAAGAAAGGAAAGAAAAAGGACTTTCTACATAGAAAGAATATAAGAAGAAAGAAAGAAAGAAAGAGTGTAGGGGAAAGATAGAGGGAGTGAGAGCGTGTAAGTGATAATGCTAATCTGTTTCAATCGAACATAATGAAAAGATGAAAAGAAGAAAAGAAAGAAAAAGAATAAGAGAGAGTTAAATCAAGATTATTATACATTTTACATATTGAACTATTTCACTATAGCTTTTAAGTAAACATATCAAACGTAATAATTAGATTATCATACTGTAGTATATCCACAGGTCCTGTTTGTTGTAAATAAATAGATAGATAAAGGGAAGTACTTTATAATTAGTATGTAATAGTTATCTCCCTTGAGAAATGATAATGATTGAAGTATGTAAGAATGTTAAACCCTCCCCCCCTCATTATTAATTTATAATCGAGGGGGGGGGTATCAGAATTTAGGTACTGGACATGTGTGCTAAAAAGGGAGTCCCTTAAAAAAATTCCTGAAATGAGGTAACCAAGCGAGTAAATGGTACTATTAGTATTTTTGTAATTTAACCATTTTAGTTTTTTTAGACAATTTACAAAATAAATAAAATTATTCTAATCAATTATTATTCTGATAATTCCATTGCAATCTATTAGATTTCCAGATGCCACAGTTGAATGAGCTCTATATCTTTATTAAATTATAAAATAACATAATTAGTGTTATAGGTGATACACCCTATAAGACTAATGGAATGCGCCGACAGGTTACTATAAGTAACAGGGACAATTGTGGCTAGAGAGTAAGCCAATGCGAGTCAGCTCACAATTCTATTTGTCGGACGTAATTCCCACTTCTCTGTATTGTATTTGTCTACTTTTTGTTAATACATTTTCCTACATTTGTTACCCGTCGTTTTGTTCTTATTTGACCCCTTAAAACCTCACAACAATTAGTTAAGTTAAAGTTAATAGAAACAATGACGTTGTTACTTGCAATTAAAACAATAGTTTATTATAAATCATTTTAATTTATTATTTAGATATATGAATAGATTATTTTATTATATAAAACAAAACAACGCCCTAAAATAAGTAAATTTTGCTTTGTTTGGACATCCTTCTTATAACTAGAAGCATTGCCTGGTTAGAGGTGAGGGGGAGAAAAAAATGTTAGTCTTGCAGATCCATTATTACTGAATTACGAGTTGGGTCCTCACAGGATACCCCATTAAAATCCATATGTAAAAAAAAAAAAAAAAAAAAAAAAAAAAAGACCTTGCGTTTACCCGACTTGGTGAAGTATCAGGAAAAAAAAAATGTGCACAGAAACTCTGAAAAGAAAAATTAATGTCTCCAGTTTAAAAAAATAAATGCAAAGAAAAACAAATTGATGGTATTACTTTTTAAAATTTATTTTTCAGTTATCTTCACGAATATAAATGAAATAATTATTTTTGTTCAAAAAGTAACGTCTGGTCATAGTGAATGTTTATATATATTTACTTTGTCGTTAATTGTTGTATTTTCATAGTTTCTTCTGGAAATACATACATATGCACCAACTGCCCTTTATATATTTATAGATAGATATAGATGTATAGGTTAATCCTAAGGTTTAATTGATAGTCCTCCTTTTATTATGACCTTGTGACAGACTAAATTATGTTAAGAAATATTTACAATTTCAACTATATCAATTTTGTTTATCAAAATACTTTCTTTGTGTGATTTTTTTAAGCGGGGTTTGAATTCAGTTTTCCTTCTCCTAGACTGGTTGCCTAACCAAGATTAAAGAGCCCAGTCTGCCCTACTACTAATATTTCAAGGAAGAATAATTGGATTCATACCTTTCCCAAGGATATTAGTACTATATGTAATGTAAACAGCCTCGTTCCAGATTTGAACTCAGGTCACCGTGACCTTTACCTACATTGATAACCATTACAGTATAAGTACCTCCTCTGTTTGATTTATACAATGTGAGGTAATTTATGAGGAAGTGCGTCCCGATCTTCTGCCTCAAAAATTGCTACCCGCTGACTATTAAAATAACGACCCAGCCAAGCTATTCAAAACTATCCATCTTCATATCTATCTATCTATCTATCTCAATTTGTTCATATTTATCTATATTACTTTAAATGCTAAGCTTTTTTTTTATTTATTCATGTTTGTTTAACGTCTTGTTTTTAGTTTAAATAATCAAGAATTATGACAAAAAAAGATGCAACCTCACCCCCAAATATATTTACTTGTCGAAAATATCTATCTATCTATCTATCTATCTCCATTTGTTCATATCTATCTATATTATTTTGTTTGTTTATCTATCTATCTATCTCAGTCTATTCCAAACTATATATCCATCTTCATATCTAAACAAGAATTACGACGAGCTGGGGTTGTTATTTTGATCGTCACCAGGTAGCAATTTTTGAGGCAGGAGATCGGGACGCACTTCCTCATAAATTACCCAATGTGAATTCACTCATCTAAAAATATACTCATATTTGTTTTTTTTATTAATGCTACAATTTTAAAGTCAAGTGTCTTTTCAGATACTTTCTCTATGTAAAGAATATTAATTACTTTTGTTATTAAATGATTTTTATTTGTTCTTTTAAATTTCCACATAAAAATTCTTTGTTCTTATTCAAACACAAGTTGATAATGCCATTACAACAAAAATCATTGTTCTGATGGTAATCAACATTTTTTTCCTTCTACTACTATTACAAATTGACTGTTTATTTTTAGGATTGGGGTTTACCATTTAAGATATTTGCTTTCAGTTTTAGTTTTTTTATTTGAAATTGTTATCATAATGGAGATGATGTAACTGTATGTATGTGTGTCACCACTTCCTTAGTTATTTAAGTTAAATAAATTAGCCATTGTTTAATCTTAATTAGCATCTTATTTTATTAATGATGTCTCTTAAAGGCTAGCTGAGTTAGATTTGCTGCAAAACTGCCCATATTATTAATGCATTAAAATCCTGAAATATGTGTTATATATCTCTAAAAATAAAGATTTACATAGTATATGGCGGGAATATAAACTGAAACTACATTACCACTGACATCAAGATTTCCTTTGTTATTTAAGTTATATTCTCAATGATTAAAATCCTGAAATATGTGTTATATATCTCTAAGAAATAAATAATTTACATAGTATATGGTAGGAATAATTTGCATAATGATTTTAACAAAACTGGGTTTAATAAATAATTATTTGCTGTTACTGATTTCTAATACTATCATGTTATTATCAAATGAATTAAAAGCACTGAATTATATATATATATATATAATTATTATTTAGTTTACATTAAGACTTGAATACTTGCACCCAGGGGGTGCATACTTTGCTAGTGCTTTTAAAAATCCAAAAAAATTTAGTTAATAATGAAAATTGTCTTTTGAAACTATTAAATTTGTCATTTTTAAAGCAAAAAAAAAAAAAAAGTTTTAGAATTCTTTATTCGTAGAATTATAATATCAAATTTTTATTTATACCAGCCTGGCATTTTAAAGTGTTAAGACTGATTGTGTTTTTAAAATGTAGTTTTTGAGAAGTCATTTATCAAAAAATAATGATTTTAATATTATTTTGAATTAAAAAATATACTCTCTAGCATGCATAAAAGTGATATTTTAAAACAATGAAATTCAGTTATAATTTTCAAGTATCAAGATTTTTAATTCATAGACGCCTTTTATCTCTAATTTGTAAATGATTGATTGATTGAATTTAACGGCATGCAAACAGATTAGGGTTATTTCATTACTAAAAGTTAGGGAATCATGTTCATTTTATGTTCATATTTACATTCTTTTGTTTAGTTGTTTCTTAGTGGGTTTTTTTTCCCCACCTGGTCTGATTGATTACAAATATCGAATGTTTTAAACAGATCTATTTGACCCATAGATGGAACCCTAACAGGTTCTACCACTCCGGGTCAGAGTAGACCTGGGAGTAATAGCAATGAAGGGGAACTGCCACACTCCCCAGTTCTCTAAAACAGGAGCTTCTCTATTAGATGTAGTTTAGTGTCTTACCCAGGACATCCCTTTTTTGGGGGGGGGGGCTTACCCCTCAGCAGGGGGTACCAATCACGGTATTTTAAGCCCTTCTGACAGGATGGTTTAATTTGCAAATGTTTCAATTCCCCACTGTTAGTTTTTTGTTTCATATAACATTTGAGATTTATGCTGATAGTACTTATTTAGTAGATAGTGTTTTAAAAAAAATGTTAATAAGAGTTATTTTGTATAAATAATAGTATGAAACAACTGTCCTACTTTGGCAAATGTTTTCGTTTCTATTCATATTTCTAGGACAGCTTTCTTATAATTTTGTGTTATATTTTACTTTAATAGTAATAGGTTGTGCGTGTGTATGTATGTATGTATGTATGTATGTATGTGTGTGTGCGTGCGTGCGTGCGCGCATATAGTCAGTTTCAATTAACTACAGTCTGGATGAGGACAAATTGAGGCATTGTTAACATTATGGTTGAAAAAAAAAGAATAAAAGAAATGGGTAAGCGATTTTGTGAGTGAAATTTTAAGGTTTCAATTTTTGTAAATAAATGAATACTTTTTCAAGTAAAGAGACGATAATTTAACTTTTCAGACAAAATATGGTAAATATGAAAAAAAAAGGCATAATTACTTGAACGGGACTATACTTTTTAAGTATCAAGAATTACCTCCCTTTAATTCTTTTGTGGCATTTTTTCCCCCAACAAAATAACTTATAAATATAAAAAAAAAGAATATAAAGAGTACGATCACTTTTCTACAAGATTTATTGAAATAAATGTGAACCATAGAAATACATTGTATTTAATACAAGTATGATTTTATTGCATTTCTAAAAGATATGACGTATGTATTCAAAGAGAAATTTCGAAAGTGGGCAATTTGCTGGCATTCGTCTCATTTCAATCACGCCACAAAAATTCGTTAAGGTAAAAAGACTCATTTCTTCGAGTAGCTAACAAGATTCCTTAAAATTTCCGTTTTTTGGTTGATTCCACATGGATTCTCAACATTTTACGTATGGTTCTCTCCATTCTTTTAAGAAATCAACACAATTTTGGGTATGTATAATTGAAGTGCCGTACAACAACAGATGTTTATTAAGATTTTTCGTAATATCAAAATCCCACCCTGTGGTCGATGTCTTTATACGCCAACAACCAATTCGATATCATCAATTGATCGTACTTTTTGTATTCTTTTTTGATTTATCATAGTATTATAGGGTAGACTGTGAATTCAGTTGCGTAAAATTTAACGTAGTCTACTGGACAGATGTTAGTGGAATATGAAATGAAGTCAAATATACATATTTTTAATTTCTCAATTGGGATTAATACTTTTAACAAAAAGGAAACTCTACGGAAAACTTGATACGTTAATTCATTTAAGTTTAAAAAAAATATTAAAGGACAGCATTAATTAATGTATAGATTTAAAGTTGTTGCGTAGTGATTCAGTTATACACTTTTTTGACCTCAGAACTGTAAAAATGGACGGTTTTAAGTTTTTTTCTATTGTTACTCTTAAATAAAAATATCGTTAAATACTCGGCAA
Source organism: Doryteuthis pealeii (assembly GCA_023376005.1). NCBI lineage: Eukaryota > Metazoa > Mollusca > Cephalopoda > Myopsida > Loliginidae > Doryteuthis > Doryteuthis pealeii. The sequence goes on from CM042147.1 coordinate 12,862,683, forward strand.
AATTACCAGCGAATAGTAATTTTCAGTTGATTTCAGGACTTAGTAAATTTATAATCCCAATTCCTTTAAAATAGCAAATATATACATTGGACTTCATTTCATATTCCACTAACGTCTGTCCAGTAGATTATGGTCAAAATTTACGCCTCTAAATTCACAGTCCGCCTTGCTAATATTGCTTCTTTTATTTATCATAGTTACATAGTGATAGTATGAATCAAGAAAAAAGAAAAAGTTTAAAAACAATAAGGTAATTAAAAAAAGTATAGTTGCGCCGAAATAAATTATGCCCTAATTCTTTACTGAAAATTATTAAAAAAATAGATTAAATTAAATAAAAAAGATAAAAAATAAATTAGAATAATAGATAGATGAATAAAACGGAGTATTTGGAGACTATAGACATTATTTTAATAAATTATTCTTTTTTTGGTTTTATGTTAACTCCTTTTTAAGGAGGGGCAACCCATGTGTAGTGTGGTTGTTTAAAAAAGTTTAAATATTTCTTTTGAAGACTTTCGTTAAACTTGTACACTAGATTTATTTAATCTTGGCATAGAGACAAAATGAACATATAATCTCCTTATGAAATAAATTCCGAATGTCATATTGATAATAATTTTCTCGATATAGCAACTGTTGAACTAAATAAACCGGCATTTTTTGTTTGTCTTTTAATTTGACCGGTGTTAAAATCCCATCATCCAATCATTCATCGTCTTTTTTATTTTCGGTCATTAACACCTTTTTTTAGTTTCACAATTTATTCCTTTCAAAATGATATGTGAAAGCGAAAATATGCGAACGTTTTCACATAAATTTTCACAAAATTTATTTTATAAAGTATTTCTGGATAAGGAGAAAAAAGGTATGTGTTTTTCTACCGTTATGTTTCTAAAAACGGAAGTTTGTTACGCGAGAGAAATAAAAAAGAAATTAAGATTTCCACCGAGAAATGTAAAAAAAACAAAACAAACGTCCTTCTAGGAAAGTTGGATTAATTTTGCGCTTATTTCGTTTTAAGAACTTTCATTTGGAAACAAAGAAAGAAAAAGTTAAAAGGCTTTTTTAAATTAATTTTCCAGATTTGAATTGAAATTTATTTGTGATTATTGAAAAGTTTATTTAAAACATCTGATTTATTGAATTTTTTTTATCATAAAAAATAAATAAATAAAAATAAATGTAATAGAAACAGGATAAATATCTTTTTGGTAGACTGTGAATTTAGGAGCGTAATTTTATAAGTTAAAAAAATTAAACGACAGCATTAATTGATATTGTATAGATTTAAAATGTATAAAAAAGTGTATAACTGAATCACTACGCAACATCTTAAAATCTATACAACATCAATTAATTCTGTCGTCTATTTAAAAAAAAAAAACTTATAAAATTAAATTTATTTCTAAATATAAATCTAGTAAGTAAACCTTAAGCCTTATTGATTCTTTCCTAATATTTACAAAGATCACAAAAAATGCAGCTACAACGAAACTGATTATTTGTCATGTTAAAATTTAGATAAAAAACAAGTTTGGCAAGAAAAACCATACAACTATCGCAGAGGAAAATAAGTAGAAAAAATAAATAAAGATTCGTAAAAAAAAAAAGGAAAAGAAAAGAATATAATCAATTTCTTTTTTGGTTTAAAGTTTTTAGTTTACTAACTAATTTAAAAAAAAAATTAGTTAAAAAAATTCAAATTAGTGAATTTAATTTTAATTTGAAATTTGAATATTGTAGTCTTTGTCTTCGATTTCACATGAATTACTTTGTAGATTAAAATATTTAAAAAAAAAATCTTTTTATTTGTCCAACATTATCAGCTATTTTAAAAAGTTAAAAAAAATTATTACTGTCATTCACTTTCTCTATTTTTATTTAATATTCATTTTTTTAGCACTTCATCTTCAACAAAACTAAAAAAAAGATTTCAATCATTCATTCATACCCCCCCCCAAAAAAAAAACTAAATGTCTAATTTACGGTTTATTTATTTTGTGGTGGTTGTTTTATTATTTTTCATGATCGTTAAAAATAAGATTTGTTTAACAAACCCTATTTGTCCCATTTCCTTTATTTTATCTATTTATTTATTTATTTATTTATATGGTAACCACATGCGTACCTGAATTTTGTTGTGGTCTAGATTCGCACCCTTTGTTGTTTGTTTTTGTTCTCTCTCTCTCTCTCCTCCGTCTCTCTCTCCCCCCTCTCAAATAAGACTTTTTTTTCAACATTAAGAGGAAATTAATTCACGACATTAAAACGTTTTTTTTCTGTTGAGAAAAGTTGTGTGAGGTGATTTATTAAAAGTAGGGTACTAATGCAGAATAGCGCGCAAGAGATCATATCATTTGATTACGTATAAAAAGCATTACATTTCACGGAAATACCCAAAACCTCTGAGATGTTATGGTTAGGGTTCATCATGTCGTGCTAGCAGCATTGATATCAATGGAAATCTCTCAGCAACCATCTCTATCATTCATTGCTCCCGGCAGTTCCTCTGTACAGCATCCAGTATCCATGCATAGCTGGTTGGCCCACACTGGTGTTCCCATGTACTGGCTTCTACAGGAGAAAGTCACTTATGAATTCATCCTTGCTTCTCCAACAGTGTCCAACATGTCTTGTTTGTCTCACTCGCGTGGTTTGTGTGATAGGAGGCAGGTGGCTGTACAGCTGCTTCCTTGTGGGGTGTTGTTTAAATGGTTTGTTTAAGATTGCACACAACATTCTTGTGCAGCTTCCATCTATCTTATTCTCTAGGCACTTTGTTAGGGTCCAAGTGGTGCTGCCATACAGTAGTACTGATACAACTAGGGCTTGGAAGAATTGTCGCTTTAACTTATCAGTGAGATTGGATTTCCATATGACTGATAGTCTATTTATAGCAGACCATGCATTAACATTACTTTCTGTGGATGAGATATTACTACCTAGTTATGTGAATTGTTCTACAAGCTTTAGAGGCTTCCTGATGAGTGTGGAGATGTCTGCCTCCGTTTTCTCAGAGTTTGCATAGAGACTGATGTAGTAGGAATTTGACCTGTGCAGGCATATTTGCAGGAAGTGCCAGATCATTTGTGTCCATAATAGTCTCTGCGGGGTATCATCTGCTTCTTGCCTTTTTTAGTGTGAGTTCTAGGCTACTTTGGGAGTTTCTGTAATCTAATGCTATTTATACATAAAATGTGATTCTAATGATATTATCTCTTGCGCGCTTTTCTGCATTTGTACCAAAAGTAGTTTTTAACTTTGATGACCGGTTTTTATTTTAGTTTGGAAGATGTTAAAGCAAAGGTCGGTTTGGAATTGGAGATTAGTTGAAAAATTATTTTGCACTATTTTTTTTCCAAGTGAATAGAATCCTGTCTGATTTGAACCCCCCCCCCAAAAAAAAACCCCAGTTTGTTTTTGACTGGGATTGAACACCTAATCTGAAAGCATTTATGTTATATTTTCAGTGATGCTGATAACTTTTTGATTTATTACATTCTGGGATGCACATATTTGCTTTGAATGAGTCCCCGGGAAAATTTATGGGTCCCAATTAAAGCTAACTCCTACCTTGCTGAAACAAAAATTTCACTGGATTAAAATTTTGACGATAGAAAAATAAAAAGTTAACAGTGGAAATTCTCTAATCTTTCTCCTGGCAATTTTTAATTTTTAGAAATGACCCAATTATTTTATATTAACTAGCAAATGTATGTGCCACCTGGGTGCAAGTATTTTAATTTTAATGTAATAAAATATCATTAGATTAGAAAGACTAATGGAACTAAATAAGAATGAATATAAAAATGTTACACTTATTTTAATGTTATTTTAATTGATTTCTATACAATTGTTTTTAATATGTATTATCTGCGTTATTCGGACCATTGTCCCCATCTTCATTGTTATTTGTACAACGTTTCGGCTGATATACCCTCCGGCCTTCTTCAGGTATTTCTTGTCAGACTCGGGAACCTTCTTTTCGAACTCGGGAACTTTCTTGTTGTATTCGGGAGCCATCACAAAACTTTGAACCTAACCCTTTATTCAGTCCACGGGGGTATCCTGTTCTCATTCCGATAACCATAGCTGGGGTAGGAGTTGTGTTAATTAATTATTTTTCTAACTGCTTTCACTCAGGATTGAACTCGGGTACCAGAGATAACTGTCACTTAGAAGTGTCTTAACCTAACTGCCTTATCCACTTGGCCATGTGTCCAAATGTGTCTGACAAGAAATACCTGAAGAAGGCCGGAGGGTATATCGGCCAAAACGTTGTACAAATAACAATGAAGATGGGGACAATGGTCTGAATAACGCAGATAATACTAATCTTCAAGCCTCATCTCAAACATTCAGAGAAATTGCTTTTAATATGTTTGAGAATAACATGATAGTATTAAAAATAAGTAACAGCAAATGATTATTTATTAAACCCAGTTTTGTTAAAATCATTATGCAAATTATTCCTACCATATATGTAAATTATTATTTTCTTAGAGATATATAACACATATTTCAGGATTTTAATCATTGAGAATATAACTTAAATAACAAAGGAAATCTTGATGCCAGTGGTGATGTAGTTTCGGTTACAGACTGACAGTTACATAATCTCCATTATAATGAGATTTAGTTACTTGAAAGCCTTGGATAACTATTTTTTTTAGCGCACGGAAGTGATCGTGCTAATCTGTTTCAATCGAACATAATGAAAATATGGAAAGTAGGAAAAAAAGAGTGAGACTGTTAAATGAAGATTATTATACTTTTTACATATTGAAGTATTTTGCAATGGATCTTAAGTAAACATATCAAATGTTGTAATAATTGAATTATCTTACTGTGGTATATCCACAGGTCCTTGCTAGTATTTATAATTGTTTTACTATAATACAATTAAGATATCCTTTTTTCTATAAATTACTTTTTTAATATTATTTTAAATTTTTTTATTTCAGTGTCCATAATGATGATATTCAATAGCAATGAAAAGGCATTTTGTGTGTTATAGAATATTCTCAAAAACAGTCAAACAAGAATGTGAGGCTTTAAGAAATTGATTATAAATTCTTTTTCCTTTTGTGTATCTTGTTTAAATTTTGATAAATAAATATCTTATTATTCAACATGAAGTCTATTTGAATTTATTTTTGCTTAGGGCTTGTAATTACTTAGACTAGCAAATATACACATCCTGCAGGTGCAAGTATTTAAATTTTAATGTAATGAAATATTATATTAAATTAGAAAGTCTGATGAAACTAAATAAGAATGCAGATAAAAAGATTTGAAATGGGGGGGGTATAATAAAAAATAGAACAACTGAAACTTACTCTTCCATCTTTCCTGTCTTTCATTGCTAAATTTTCCTAATTTAACTATTTAGTTAAAATAGGAGGTAAAGAATAAATTTACAGTTATTTCTTGTTAATCAATTTCTTTAAAGATTTATCCCTGAGATTTTACCTCATATTCATTAAGATAAAACCAAACAATTAGAAATCAATAATACTAAGCACATATCTTTTAAATAAAATTTTTAATGTCAATATGCAAATTAGCCTTCCTGTTAACACTGTAAACTGCTATTTTGTTGTAAATATAAATACAATTGTATGTTAATTGGTATGTAGATATGGTGAACAGTATTAATAATGTAAACATTTTTTAATTAATAATTGAGGTTTAAATAAAAATAAGATTATAGAGAATGGGATGTTAATAACTAAGGGAATTGTGACTTGAGTAGTGATATATGTGGTACTATTACATATGCACATTGACATCGTGCACACAATTAGTGAGAGTGAGACTTCAGAGAGAGAGAGAGTTCTTCAGTGATAGAGAGAGATATTAGAGAGAGAGAGACAGACAGATTAGAGACTTACTTGGTTAGGTATTGGCCTTACTTTATCACTTGTTGACATCTTTACTCTTCCAGTTGCCATGTTCCTGTCTAGTTTCCTTTTAGCTGCTTCTTCTTGAGTTCCTCTAAGGGATTCTGTTGGGCTTTGCTTGTGTTTAATTAAATGAACTACAAGACCTTTTTTTGTTACTTGATCAAGTTTTTTTTATCTTCATGCCCATCTCACCGCGGGGTGGTGGGGTGGTGGAGATATAGATATTTACATTTCAAATGATGTCAATTTTTTCTGGACACCTTGTATTTATAATTGTTTTACTCTAATACAATTAAGATATCCTTTTTTCTATAAATTAATTTTTTAATATTATATTATTTTTATTTATTTCAGTGTCCACATTGTAATGAAACCAACTAAAAAAATGAAAACTTTTTCCGAGTGACGACTCTAAATGTAATTTGACAATGTCTACAAATTCTAAGTCACAAATTTCCAGAACTCTGCTCCCAGCAGAGCAGGTGAGAAAATTTGCTTCTCTGACAAAGTCCCCAAAGGACAATGATAGTTCTTCCGAGAAAAAGAGTCCAGCATTTTTGCGACGTTATGGGAGAACTTATTCTCCTTATGGGAACCTTACTCCTGTTGATAGAAAATTTGGTAAAACCTACTCAGGCAGGGGTAACCTAAAACCTACCGATTCCACATCGGAACACTCTTCTCAAAGTGAACCCAAGAAAGCTACTAATGAACCTGTTTGTGTCGGAAATGCTGTCGGAGTTCAAGACTTGGTGAAAAATGCCCAATCCTATGCTTTAATAAAAGGGAGTAAAGAGAGTAACGTGACTTGTCCGCAAAAGGTTATAGTTAAAAATCCTGTTACCAAGTTGGAACCCGGTCCTGGGAATCAGAATATAATTAACCTACCCACCCAAAACATAGAATTAAGATGTGATGGATCTGCTAAGAAAATGTTCGTGTTGAATAACAACAGCAGTGGTTCACCTGTAGTCACTCTTTATTTTGTGCCTAATAGTGGAGCAACCACTTCTACTATTAGTAATAATAATGGTAGGGATAACCAGGCTGGTGGTGGAAAGGCATCGTTGAAACTATTGCCAACTACGGTAAATAAGAAGAGTACAGGAAGTGGCTCTGTATTTGTTGTTGATCAAGCTATGTCTGGTACTTCACAGGCTGAATCAAATGATTTAGAATCCCCAAGAAGAACTACTTTGGCTGGCTCAAATTTGGTTGATCAAGTTAAATCTAGTACTTCACAGACTGTGTTAAAATATTCAGATTCACAAAAGAGCAGTAGCTTGCCTGGCTCAAATTTGGTTGATAAAGTTAAATCTAGTACTTCACAGACTGTGTTAAAATATTCAGATTCACAAAAAGAGCAGTAGCTTGCCTGGCTCAAATTTGGTTGATCAAGTTAAATCTAGTACTTCACAGACTGTGTCAAAATATTCAGATTCACAAAGGAGCAGTAGCTTGCCTGGCTCAAATTTGGTTGATCAAGTTAAATCTAGTACTTCACAGACTGTGTCAAAATATTCAGATTCACAAAGGAGCAGTAGCTTGCCTGGCTCAAATTTGGTTGATCAAGTTAAATCTAGTACTTCACAGACTGTGTCAAAATATTCAGATTCACAAAGGAGCAGTAGCTTGCCTGGCTCAAATTTGGTTGATCAAGTTAAATCTAGTACTTCACAGACTGTGTCAAAATATTCAGATTCACAAAAGAGCAGTAGCTTGCCTGGCTCAAATTTGGTTGATCAAGTTAAATCTAATACTTTAGAGAGAAGAAGTAGCTTGCCTGTTTGTGAAAGTTCCCATAAAGATGCTAAGACAAATACTGTTTCAAATGAAATGATTCATTTGAATATGGTTGATCTTCAGTCAAAAGTATGCAGAATAGATTCCGCAAATCACTTAAAACAAAAAGATATATCAGTTCCTATTTGTAATAAAGAAAAAAATGATTCATTCAATTTGGAAAATTCAAACTTGGCCATTTCTGACGATAAAAAATCAACACTGAATGACAAGGACAATAGCCATTCAAATCTGAGTGTAAAGGGTAAATTGAAAGATAATGATTTTGAAAACGGTGCTGCTGTTGAGAACCAGAAAGTAAAAAAGGCGGCGGCAAAAGAGAAACAAGTGATAAAAAAAGATGCAAAGCTAAAAGCCAAAACACAGACTGTGTCAAAATATTCAGATTCACAAAGAATTATCTTGCCTGGCTCAAATTTGGTTGTTCAAGTTAAATCTAGTACTTTAGAGACTGAATCAAAATATTTAGATTCACAAAGAAGTACCATGCCTGGCTCAAATTTGGTTGTTCAAGTTAAATCTAGTACTTTAGAGACTGAATCAAAATATTTAGATTCACAAAGAAGTACCATGCCTGGCTCAAATTTGGTTGTTCAAGTTAAATCTAGTACTTTAGAGACTGAATCAAAATATTTAGATTCACAAAGAAGTACCATGCCTGGCTCAAATTTGGTTGATCCAAGTTAAGTTGAAAGATAATGGTTTTGAAAACGGTGCCGCTGTCAAGAACAAGAAACTGAAAAAGAAGGCGGCAAAAGAGAAACCAGTGATAAAAAAAGATGTAAAGCAAAAATCAAAATCGGTTGGAACCGATTCTACTTGTTTGGTAGATTTAAACGTTTCTTCTTTGGAAAGTCAGGATGATAAAAAAAAGGTAAAGAAAAATGTCAAAGAGAAAAAAATATCGGCGCCAAAGAAATTGTCCAAGAAAAAGAAAATGGTTAATTCTCAGAAAAAAGGAGAAAGTTCCAAGTTGGAGAAACCAAAATTGTCCAAAAAGAAAGGTAAACCTGTTGATAAAACAAAAAACCCGACTTTGCCAAAGTTGGAAAAATATGTACCTATTGTTCCGGTGGAAAAAGAAGAGTCTGTTATAGAAAGTTCCGAGCAAATAATGTATGATAGCATGCCTGTTTTAGAAGATGCCACCAAAATTATGCCCCTAAATTGTGATGTTCAAACAATGCCTGTATTGCAAGAATTGGTAAAAGCTGGGGAGGAACAAAGCAGCTTAGTGGATCAAGATCCTGCTCGAGGTACTTTGTCTAAGTCAGCATCTATGAAGCATATGGCAAGAAATACAAGCAGTGAAATGCTTATATCTAGTTTAAATGAGAGCAGAAACCAAAATCATCGAAATTGGTACCTAAAAAACTAAAAGAAAAGATCCACTAAAAATAAGGCAAAGTCATTGAAATCATCTATTGATGGTGATAATCAAACTATGCTGGAATTACAAGAATTGATAAAACCAGAAGATGATGCTGGCAAAAATGTCCAAAATTCCCAGTCACAGAAAATCTGTAAGATCTCTGGCAAAATTTCTCCCCCTTCTTCACAAGAAAAGATTCCATTATTTACAGGTAAGAAAGCATCTTCAATGACAAACTTGGAAAATACAGCAGAAGATAAAACTATTGAGTTTGATACAAAAAAGTGATAAGTTCAGTTGAAGAAGTAAAGTGTGAAAAGTTATCAAAATTATCAGTTAAAAAAGCAAAAGAAAAGGCAACAGTGTCAAAATCTCCAGATAAGGTCGCTACAAAGAATCAGAAATCATCGCCTGATAAGGAAAAGTGTAAATTATCAAAATCTTCTACTGACACTGTCAAGAAAAAGCGTAAGTTGTCAAATTCATCGACTGACACTGACAACAAAAAGTGTAAGTTGTCAACTGACACTGACAAGGAAAAGAGTCAGTCATTAATAGACACAAATAGAGGAAAGTGTAAATTGTCAACTGGTGGTGAGACAGAAAAAGTAAAGGATTCTAAATTGTTAACTCAAGGTAAGAGACAAAAATCTAAATCCTCAAAATTGTCAACTGAAATTGAGACAAAAAATGTGAAAGCCTCAAAATTACCATCTGAAATTGAGACAAAAAATGTGAAAGCCTCAAAATTGTCATCTGAAATTGAGACAAAAAATGTGAAAGCCCCAAGATTGTCATCTGAAATTGAGACAAAAAATGTGAAAGCCTCAAAATTGTCATCCGAAATTGAGACAAAAAATGTGAAAGCCTCAAAATTGTCATATGAAATTGAGAAAGACAAAGTTAAATCTTTAAAATTCTCAATTAGAGGGGAGACAGACAAATCTAATTCCTCAAAATTGTCTACTGAAGGCGAGAAAGACAAAGTTATATCCTCTGAATTATCAATTAAAGGGTTGAAAGAAAATGCTAGAAGTATAAAATCTGAACCTCGTTCCTTGTTTACGGCTTAGAACTTTTGAAAAAACCTATAGATTCTTTTAAAAGCATCGTTCCTAAACAAAAGAAACCAAGTGAAAATGAAGTTCTTTCTGATCCACCAAATTGTAAACAAGAGAATCAAATAAAACCTTTTAGTTTGTTGTCATCGTTGCCAATGTTGGAAACAAAACCAATTAAGGAAATGTTTCCACTGGACACTCCAAAGAAGAAGACAACTGAAAATACTACTTCATCTTGCCAAACATCAATTCAGGTCAATGTTTCTTCTGCAAATTCATCTTTGACTCCAAACTCTGATAATAAAGATACCAAAAAGTACATTTCCTTTCAAACCATTTCTACTAATTCTACTGTTGTTTCCCATAGCATTTGTAAAAATTTGACTTTTACCAAAAGTGAAAATGCTACAGTTGAACACAACAAAACCTCACAATGCCCCTGTTGAACACAACAAACCTCACAATGCCCCTGTTGAACACAACAAACCTCACAATGTTCCCCCTGAACACAACAAACCTCACAATGCCCTGTTGAACACAACAAACCTCACAATGCAACACAACAAACCTCACAAACACAACAAACCTCACAATGTTTCCCTGTTTCCCCTGAACATAACAAACCTCAAAATGTTCCCCCTGAAAACAACAAACCCCACAATGTTCATGTTGAGCAAAACAAACCCCACAGTGTTCCGTTGAGCAAAACAAACCCCACAATGTTGTTGAGCAAAACAAACCTCACAATGTTCCCGTGAGCAAAACAATGTTCCGTTGAGCAAAACAAACCTCACAATGTTCCCGTTGAGCAAAACAAACCTCACAATGTTCCCGTTGAGCAAAACAAACCCCTCAATGTTCATGTTGAGCTGTTCATGTTGAGCAAAAAAACCTCACAATGTTCCCGTTGAGCAAAACAAACCCCTCAATGTTCATGTTGAGCAAAACAAACCTCACAATGTTCCGTTGAGCAAAACAAACCCCTCAATGTTCATGTTGAGCAAAAAAACCTCACAATGCTCCTGTTGAGCAAAACAAACCTCACAATGCTCCTGTTGAACACGCACAACCTCACAATGCTTCCCAGCTTAATTCGGCATTGTCTATTATTTTAAGCCCAACCCCTACAGTGGACCCACTTAACAATGATTCTGCTAATCTTAGCAAATCTCCGTCCATTTCTCTCCCTGGGAATTCCAACAAACCTAAAACTGCTGAAATGGATAATAAATGTCCTACACCTCATCTCTCTCCAAAACGCCGTGGTTTCAACACGAAACCAAAGAAAACCCCAGGACAAAAACAAAATCAGTAGCTGTGATTTGTCGTCAGTGTGGGAAGCAAATTGATGGTAAATCTCTACCCTCAAATCTCAGTCGACAACGCCAGTGCAAGAATTGTTACCAAAAATCCCAATTGGCATCAAAGATCAAAAGAAAACTCTCCAAAAAGCAATTCTTACGTACTCAAAAGAATCTCACTCCAGGTAGGAATGGCAGGAAGCGTGAAATAACACCCCATCGAGGGCAGTTGTTGTGTAGTGTTTGTCATCGTTCCTTTACCCATCGTCACAAACTGAGATTACATAAGCGATGGCATGTCAACAAAAAGCCGTATCGATGCAGATTGTGTGGCAAAATGTTCCGACAAAAGGCACACTTTTTAGGACAAACAATTGCACACAGGTGAGTCCCCTTTTTTAAACATTTTTTTTATTTACCCACCTGTCATATTGTCATTGCTCTTCCAAATTATAATTATTAAATAGACAGAAATAATTACTTTAAACCATGGACCAAGTAACTAATAAGCACCCCAGCTGGGAGATATTTTGAAAGGAACACCTTTTGCTTTTCACTGTAATCTCCTGGTTGTTTCTTTACAAACAAGAGACAATCTTTTTTTGCATTAGAATTTCACTGTAAGGTTTTTAAAAAGTTTGTTCATGTATATTTACAACCCAAAGACACGTTTTTATACTTAAATAGTTTTCGATTTTACTAAAAAAAATTAATTATTTCATGTTGTTCTTAATTCAATAGGAATTTTTTTTAAAGTTTAAAAAACTTTAAGCGAAAGACACATTTTTATATTAAAATAGTTTTTATTTAATCAGAAGAGAAATGCAGATATGTTTATTTAAATGAAAATAGTTTTATTACAAAATATTTTTTATGTTTATTCAAATAAAAGGATGTTGGGACCAAGTAACCAATAAATAACTATTTAAAAAAAATTAAAATCGAAAACTATTTTAGTTTATAAAAAGTATAAAAATGCTTTGTGTCTTATCTGTAATCTATTATTATACTAAAGCTGAATGAATCGATGTTTGTGATCTAAAGGCTTTTTTACTGTTTAGTTTAAAGACATGAAAATCATACCAAATTATTCCTTAGTTATAGGATTGAGTTATGTTTGAAAAAAATTCCATTTTAATTCGTTCTAATTAATTGTAATTTGCAATCAAGTCAAAAACAGACCAGTCTCTCACTTCACTTTCTGCCTATCACTTTCCCCCTCCCTTTGTATATCTAGTGATGTATAAGACACATTGCAGGATTTTAAACACACTAATAACATGGGATGTTTTGGGGAAAAACTAACTCAGATTTCCATAAAGACATCATTAATAAATAAGATTTATTCTATGTATTTTTGATTTTGACTATGAATTAAATATTGATTGATAAATGTATGCAATTCCTGAGGGTATTGTGATGTAAGCAGTGACATAGTTTCGGTTAAAGAGAGATAGACACTGAATCTCCATTATAATAAGATATATGTTGGAAAAAAAAAATTCCTTTGTTGAATTTGAACTATTAAATAACAAAACTGTTTAAATGATACATCAAGATTTGTCATTTTTAGGTTAATACCATTTTCCCCTCAAAATAAAACAAGGCTTATATTAATTTTCATCTCAGAATATAACACTAGGGCTTATTTTTTGGAGCATATCCTATTCTTCACATATTGAAAAACGACATTAATAAACAGAAATGACAAAAAACGATCTACATTTATTTCCCATTAACATGTTCTTTTTATTCATCCTCTGTAATGTTATTGCTCTCATCTAGGGCTTATTTTAAGGGAGGGCTTCTATTAAAATCCTCCTGAAAAATCACGCTGGGTCTTATTTTGCAGGTAGGTCTTATTTTCAGGGAAACACGGTAGTTTTAAAAGAATGCAAGAATTTAAGACACATAATTGGGTAATTTCCTATAAGTCTAACATAAACAAAGGGGAACCACTCTTGACTGATAAATTATTTTTATTTTCCCATTAAACTAACCCATAACCCCGTCTTCTTTTTTCCTAGTAGATCAATAAATAAATAAATAATTTATCAGTCAAGAGTGGTTCCCCTTTGTTTATGTTAGACTTATAGGAAATAACCCATAATTGTTTATAGTGATTTTATTTCATCAATGTAAATAAATTTGCAGATGGCTGGGGCTGTAGAATATGCTGACTGCACCTCTATAGAGGGGGTAAGAACCCCCTCCCTCATGGGGGCCACCTGTTGGCGACCTGTAACGCCTGAGGACAGAAATTTGGTGGTTGAATGGTCTGTGATCCAGTTACTTAGTAATCCTATGACATGTAACACTCTACTTCGGCCCATACTTGGACAAGATGGGCAGTTAGAGAGACCCCACTGATCAATTGGTTGCTCATGTCAAGCCCTAGCAGCTAAATGATTGTACCAATCATATTCTTCAAATTGCTTTTATGGCAAACACCTACTCCTTTTTATCATATAAGGGCTAGAAGGTGGTAGTTGAGGGTCAACCACTGCCACTCCACTTAGAACCTTACTTAGGCTAGACGGGCAGTTGGAGAGGCTCCCTCCGATCAATCGGCTGGCCACGTCAAGCCCTAGCACCTATATGATTTTCCCAACCCTATTGCCCTTATGGCAAGCCCCAACCCCTTTTTATCATATGGCTGCTAGAAGGCGGTGGTTGCGGGTCTACATGTCCTGGGAATGACGTTAAACTCTATCTGATGGTGAGGTTCCAGTTTTGGAGGTTTGGGGAATGTGGAGCACCCCTTCATCACCATTGCTCCCTGGTCCACTCTGACCCGGAGTGGTATTACCTGTTAGGGTCCCATCTATGGGTTAAATAGAAAACATGAGTTTATAAACGAAATTGTATTATCCACTAAAAATGAAATTATTTCAAAACTTTGTTGGCTTTAAACATTTTTAAATACCAAATTACCAATAGAAGTATTCGGCATAAAATAACCCAAGGGGTTGACATGCCGTAAAATCCAACCAACCAAACCAAACCAATATTTATTAATACACATGAAGTTAATGAAAATTATTTAAACAAATCATTTATATAAAAAAAAATAAGATTTGGCATTAGATAACCCACAAGGGTTGATATGGCATCAAACCAAACAACTAACAATATCCTAGCTATGGTAAAATAGTACCACTACTGTTCTTCTACAAGGATGGCTTTGGCATTGAATAACCCATGAAAGTTGATATGCCATTAAACAAAAAACAAAAAAAAAAAAAAATGAAGCAAACACAACAAATCAGTCTATATATGAATACTCGTGTTCCTTAATTGTACGACCATTATCATCTTGCAACACCCTCTGGTTAAAAATGAGACTGTCCAAATTGAAATAATAATGTAATGATTATCTGGTATTGCTTATCCGTCAAATTCTTATTTCCTATGAGTGTCGTCACCTCAGCTAAATAATGGACTATTCCGTTTTTAGAAAGGGAAGAAAAAGGTCATGCTAATAAATGCTATAGAACATTTGAAAATATATTTGTAATCAAACATTTAGAAATTAAACAAATATCAGCATTAAATAACCCATAAGGAATTGACATGCCATTAAAAATATAAATTAAACTAAACCAAACATTTATACTTATTTATGTTTTGGTGATTGAGTTGAAAATCTACAAATATCTTGTTATTTCGGATATTACTGCTGGGGGAAAATTAACTATTTATTTCGTAATGGAAGATTTTACCTGGTTTTAAAAGTTAAATTAGATGAACCTCCGATTTTAGAACCTTTCGACTAATACTCTACTATTCACAAGAAATCACCTGGGTATGATGTTAACTGAATCCAATGGTGAAGTTCCAGTTCTGGAGCTCTGGGGAGTGTGGAGTACCCCTTCATCGTGCCCAGGTCCACTCTCACCTGGAGTGGTACTACCTGTTAGGGTCCCGTCTATAGGTTAAATAGAAAAATTGATTTAAAAAAAATGTGTTTAAAAAATGATTAAAAAAAAAATTTTTTAATACCCATAAAGAATGAATAAAACAAAATGTCTTTGGCATAAAATAACCCAACAACGGTTGACATGCCGTAAAATTCAACTAACCAAAAATCAACAAATTAAAAAACAAAAACAACGAAACTATATTTACAATACAAGGGAAGCAACTGAAGAATTTGACAAGTTATAGTTTCCCTTGGAAATGTTCTCATCAACCTGCCACCCCTTTCCTCGCACGAACCAATATTCCAAGACTGGAAGAAGAACTGAAATTATCAGGGTGGCTTTTTTTAAACTGCTGCACAATAACATTATGTGAAATTTGCGTGGTTTTTTTTAATCAAAATATAATTGGACACTTTCGGTGTCTAAAGATGAAAAAATCGGACAGTATGCGTCTTGTGCATTTTACGGTAAGCCCATACGGTTTGTTTGTTAGATTTGCATTCGAATCGCACAGAAAAGAAAGAAAGAATGTGGAAGAAGGAAAGGGACGAATAATAACGACGCCATATTTTCCTTGAAATGGAAATGATGGCGATTGGTGGTGGAACAAAAAAGTTGGTTATCTCCCTTTATTTTTCTGCTGCTGCTTGAGCGCACCTGCCCGGATTGATTTGAACAAATTGTTTTTCAAAGATGTTTGTTTGTGTTTCATCAAAGAAAAAAAAAAAATAACGCAAAGAAAGAAATGGAATGAATTATAATAATCCTCAATTCTTATTTAGCAGAAATATTATTTTTATAAATCCATTTTTGTTTTGTTTTTATTATTATTATTTTTGACATTAGTATTAATTAAAGAGATATAGTTTATTGACCTCAAAGAAAGAAGAAAGAAAGAAAGACAAAACTGGTAATAATAAATAGTATACCTTGTGTGTATTACGTTGTATCAATAACTATTAGATCATATTTATTTATTTTTAAAATTCATGTGTGAGTATATTTGAGATTTAATTATTTATTCTCTGTTCACTCATATTTAAAGCTAATGATCATGTATTTAGTAGGTTTAAACAATTTTTTGAATTCTAAATTTTTTGATTTACTGCTGTTTTGGTTTTTGAAGTTATGTAGAGAGATGTTGGTACTCATAAAACAGTTTTACTGCTTTTTTAATGGTACATTTGCGCCCCCCCCCTCTAAAGTCAAAAATACTTATGTAATGGTAAATGACATTAATACAACCCTTGTAGTAAGTAAATATACCTGAGATTAGGTAGTAGTAATAGTATTAGTAATAATAATAATAATAATAATTATTCATTTGGTATAGAGAACTATGGCAAAATGTGGTAGTAGTAAGAGCAGTTGCAATATAAATAGATTAAGAGATTATTAAAATTTCTTTGTTGCAGATCACGAATAAAGAATTTTTTTTTTTAATTATTCATTTTCTAAAATATAAAATATTGTTGCTATAGGTCATTTAAAAACTATTTTATTGTCAAATTTCTTAAGAAACAAACTTGATAAACATTAATATTCTTTTTGGAAAAATTTTAGAATTTAGAATTAGAAAAACAAGATTTATATTCAGATCAACTTTTTAACAAAACCAATAATGGCAATATGGTCAGGCAACCATAAATTTCCATAAGGAGATTACCTTTAATTATAAAGTTTACAAAATCTCATCTAAAATTGCCTATTTGTTCTTTTTTAAAATCTTAAATTGTTTTTCTTCTAAATTTTACCTAAATTAAAAACTATTATTTGTCTGAATATTTGAGATGAGGCTTGATAATATTATTTGGTTTATTGTCCTCATCTTTATTATGATATACATAACATTTTGGTTGATGTGCCCTCTGACCTTGTTTAGGGGTTTCTTGTTGAACCCTGGAACCTTTTTGAACTCAGTAACTTTGTCATCCAATGAAATTCACCAAATTACTTTATTTTTCTATCTGTCTGAATTTTTGAAATGAGGTTTGATAATTTGTATTATTTGGATATTGTCCTCATCTTTATTGTTATCTGTACAATGTTTCAGCCGATGTGCCCTCTGGCCTTCTTCAGGTATTTCTTGTTGGACTCCAGAACCTTCTCTTCAAATTCGGGAACCTTCATGGAACTTCAAACCGAACCCTCTATTCAACCCATGACCTGATTATGACATGAAGGCTCCTGAGTTCGAAGAGAAAGTTCCCGAGTTCGACAAGAAACACCTGAAGAAGGCTGGAGGGCAGATTGGCTGAAACATTGTGCATATAACAATAAACAATAGTCTATATAACAATAGTCTGAAAAATCTAAATAATACAACTCAAAAATTATTATTGAAATTTTAATTATTTTAATTTTTGAATTTGAATTTTGCTATTAAAAATTCCATTGAGTCAATTACTTGGACTATCTTCATCTTTTTTTATTCTTAAAATTCTAATTTGTTTTTCATAAAATTTTGGTCATTTCATTTTTTCACCTTTTAGAAGTTTTTGGTATTATTTGGATTTTTCAGACTGTTGTCCTCATCTTTAATGTTATTATACACACGTTTCGGTTGATGTGCCCTCCAACTTCTTTAGGTGTTTCTTGTTGAACTAGGAAACCTTCTCTTCAAACTCTGTAGCTTTCATGTCGTAATTAGGAGCTTTCACAGAACTTTAAACTGAACCCCTTATTCAATTTATGACACAATTACTCCACACACCCCAGAGCTCCAAAATTGAAACATCACCATTAGATGTGGTTTAACATCATACCCAGGACACTCAAGACTTTGGTTTCATTTCTTTGTTTAATGGCATATCAATGTTAGTGGGTTATTTAATTCTGTTATTAAAAAATAGTAAATTAGATTTGTGTTTTGTTTGATTAGTAATTTTTCTATTGTTAGAAAAGTTTTAAAAAAGTTTTGATTAGGTTTTTTTGTTTAAGGGCATATAAACCTTCACAGGTTATTTAATGCCAAAGCCCCTCGATCACCTATCTAGTCTAAGTAAGGACGAAAGTGGTGTATTGCCTGACACAGGATCATTTACTACCCAGATTAGAGACTGCTCAGGCATTACAGGTCATCACTCACAGTCAACAGGTGGCCCCATTGGGAGGGGGGGGGGTCTCACCTTTCTGCAGAGGTGTAGTTGACATATTCTACAGCCCCAGTTGACAGGTCGGTGATAAAGATGGATTTGCTTTATTCTCTAAAGATTCTTTATATTAAAAAACTGGTTACTGTTGTAGAAAGTGAATGTGGCAGGACAAGTTCAAATTCTGGGTGCGGCTGTATACATTTCACATAGCGCTAATACCCTTGGGAAAGGTATGAAACCAACTATTCTCCCTCTAGCTATGGGTAATTAGTATGGCAGACTGGGCTATTTAACGTTGGTATGGTAAGTGGTTTAGGAGAAGGAGAACTTTGAATTCAAATCAAAGGGAGTTCTCTTCCTTGTTAGTCAAAAACTACTTTGAGAGGTCCTCTTCCTCTCCCCACCTCCAATTAACAGGTATAGACACTCCAAGCACTTTGAGAGGGCCCTTCCCTCTCCTTCCCATTAACTGGCATAGACACTCCAGGCACTTTGAGAGGCACCCCCCCTCTCCCACTCATTAACAGGTATAGGCACTGCAAATACTTTGAGAGGTCCCCCCTCTTCTCTCTTCACGCTTCTCCCCCTCTTCCCTCACGCTTCTCCCCCTCTTCCTCACGCTTCTCCCCCTCACACTTCTCCCCCCTTCTCCCCCTCCCCCTCCCATTATTAGATGTAGACAATCCAGCTGTCCATATTTTAAACCTTCAGAATGGAATCTACAAAAGTCATCTTAGAGGAAACACCTGCTACCATCGGGTTCCATGTGTCACAATTGGAAGATCATAAAACACCATTTTGTTGAAAAGGTCAAAGTGACAGCTTTTTGTAGATCAGTTTGAATCTCCTGTTCTTTATTAGAAAGGAAAAAAGGGGGGGGCGGCTTTAGAAGTGTCAATGTTCAATTGAGAACTCAATAATAAAAACTTTGTTGAAAACAACCTCATTAAAAAAAGGTTTCAGATTCCTCCAATATTTGGAAGCACCTGTCAACTTGTTCCACAAAATAGAATGGTTCAAGGCCAATAAACAAGAGTAGAGAAAAGGTTGATTGGTTGGATTTTATGGCATGTCAACTCTTGTTGGGTTATTTTATGCCAAATACTTTTTTTGTTCATTCCTGTTGGTTATTCATTTTTTTACTCATTTTAAACACATTTTTTAAATTTATTTAAACCCATAGATGATGCCCTAACGAGTACTACCATTCTGGGTCATAGTGGACCTGGGAGTAATGTCAATGAAGGGGTACTCCACACTCCCCAGAGCTCCACTATTGGAACTTCACCACTAGATGCAGTTTAAAGTTATTCTTGTTTTTTTTTTTAGCTTTGTGCCCCCCCCCCCCATTACCTTTAACTCTTAACATCCTATTCCGCCCGGCCAGAAGTCACATCCATTTTCCTAATCAGCCCTAAACAATAGCCTTTGTTTAAATGTAATATTAAACATATTTAGAAGTCTTTGATTTAAGTGAAATAACAGGTGACTTTAGATGCAAAGGCCATTTTTAGCCATCTTTTGATAAATCCTTATAGGAATTGGGCTCTGGACTTAGAAAATTCTCAACAGGATGTTAAGAGTTAAGTGATTTTTCAAAATTGTGCATATGTTTTGAGATAAGGATGTTTTTGCTGATATATTCTTTGGCCATTATCAAGGGTACCGCCCCCCATCTGCATAAGTATTTAAGTTTTAATGTAATACTAATGAAATTAAAAACATTACACTGACTTTAATTATATTTCAATTGGTTTCTAGGTGAAATAAGTCCTAGGATTCATTTTAATACATTGGAGAATAAAACAATAATATTAGAGATCAAGTAATTATTTATTAAACCGGTTTTGTTAGAACCAGTATGCAAATTAAATAGGATTATAAATGCATCAATAACATGGGTTGTTTTGAGGCAAATCTAACTCAGATTTTCATAGAAACATCATTAATAAATAAGATTTATTCTGTTGTATGTATTAATGATTTTGAGTATTTAGATTATTCAGCCTATTGTTCTCATCTTCATTATTATCTGTACAACGTTTTGGCCGATGTGCCCTCTGGCCTTCTTTAGGTATTCCTTGTTGGACTCGGGATCTTTCTCGGACTCGTGACACATAGCCTAGTGGATAAAGGAGTTAGGTTAAGACAGTTCTAAGTGACAGTTATCTCTAGACTGCAGGTTCAATCTTGTGTTAGGATCCCGTGTATAGGTTAAATAGATCTGTTTAAAAATTGTTTATTCTAGAGGAATACTTGATATTATATAACTGTGAATTATTTCTATTATGAATAGTTACTTGAAACTTGAAGTTACTAAGGATTATTATTAGTTACTGGAAACGAAATAACAATGTTCCAAAAAAATGACTCTTGGATAATTCCATGTCAAATCATCCAGAAAAAACCAAAAATCTTAGACAATCCTAAAATTTGAGATTCCACAAAACTTGGTTGAGTTACGTCGATTTTTTTAGTTCTCCAAATTTGTCGGAGTGTGCGAAAAATGGCAACCTTTTATAATCTATTTTGTCTGTAAAATAAGTTTTAGAGTTTCCCTATTCCTAAAAATTGTTTTCTAAAAGTTTTTGGTCAAATGAATCCATAAAAGGTTCTCAAAATTAACCAATTTTAATTTATTATTGATTTATGATTTTTTTCATAGCAAGATCAATAGTTCTGCTGTATCGATGACAAAACTTTAAAAAATTGTGGCTACCCAGCATCGCCTGGGTAGAGTAGATGCAAAAAAGGTTAGTCCCACAGATCCATTGTTATTGAATCGCAAGTTGGATCCTGGTAGTATGCCCTATTAAAATCCCCACTAAAAAAGATCTTGTGTTGATCCAATCACTCTGAAAAGAAAAATCAATGTCTACTATTTAAAATATCAAATCCGACCCCCCCCCCCTCATCTAAATTTAATTTTTTTAAATTATCTTCACGAATATAAATCAAACCTTCATTATTTTTGCTCAAAAACCAAGCCCTGGTGATATTTAATGTGTATATATATTTACTTTGTTATTAATTGTTTTATTTTTGAAATTTCTTCTGGATATACAGATTCACACAACTGCCCTTTATATATATGTATAGATCATTTGTATCAAAAAGATAGTTTGCTTTTCACTCAGAACCGAAGCAACATGATGGGCTGTCCCCCCAATATATTATGATATTCGGATATTATTAAAAAATGATCATAAAAATATCATTTAAGAAGTGATGCCATTCTAGATATTTCTGCAGAGAAACTTTTTGGAATGTTTAAGTAATCAGGAACAAACTAATTCCTTTTTGTTTGAAAAAAATAATTTTCCAATTGATAGAGTTCTTTAAATGGTCTCTGAAATTTTGTTATTCTGTTTCTGTTTCTTTGACAGCATTCACCCTGGGTCGCTTGAGCCCTCTCCATCCTGTCCCAACCCTATTACCCTTTATATCATATGTGTTAGAAGGTGGTGGCTGAGGGTATTAATGTCCTAGGTATGACGTTAAACTCTGATGGTGAAGCACCAAATCTGGAGCTCTGGGGAATGGTGGAGTACCCCTTCATCACCATTACTCCCAGGTCCACTTTGACCTGGAGTGGTAGTACCTGTTAGGGTCCCATCTATGGGTTAAATAGAACAAAATGAGTTAAAAAAAAATCTGTTAAAAGAAAAAAAATTGAGTATCCATCAAGAATGAATAAAACAAAAATGTCTTTGGCATAAAATGACCCAACAAGGGTTGACATGCCATAAAAACCAACCAACCAACCAACAACCTGCCACAGATTTTCCACAGACACAGTGATTTCTGACAATGATGGAAATGCCCTTTGGATTTTGCTAATATACCACTGGCCCTAAATACCACTGGGTACCAAACCTGTCCGCTTTGGGTGACTCTTTGAATGGCATGGCTCTGACACTACCAACGAAGAGGGGTTGGACTTTAAAAATAATTAGTCACCGTTGATCCAACTATGAAACAGGTACTACTGGGTTACATAGTACCAGTAGCACATTGGGCGACCTAACGTAGAATTTTGTTATTGCTAAGATAAAAATGGCCTAGTGATCTCTCTGATAAGATTAAGTGAAAATTCTTACAAACCATAGTCGGGTCATATTAGAAAACAATTTTTCAACATGAAAGATCTATTTGAAAATATTAACATATATATGTTAATATATATGTATATATATTATAATGGACAATACATTTAAGGTGCGATTGTTACCATTGGTTTCAAAGCAACGTGTTAGCCACTTATCAAGACAATGTGCTTGTTAAGAAATGCAGGAATGTCAATTCATTTATATATGTGTGTGTACTTGTATGAGTCAAATTTTTTGTATTTCTCACTTAGGGATGAAAATAGTGCATCGATTTCTTTACCCCTCCCCTTTTCCTTGCTTCCCCTGGGGTTGTATTTCTTAGTTTGTTCACCATTTGTTTCTTATTCGCTTTTACTTCTCTTTCTTTATCACCCTGTTTACGTATTAAACTACTAATATATATATATATATATGTATGTGTATGTGTATGTATGTATATATATATATATAATATATAAAGATAAACCTAATGAGTCAGATAAACCTACTTAAAGTTTCGATTAGTGCTCTTCAGGGCTAAGATCCAACTATATATATATATATATATATATATATATATATATATATATATATATATATAAATTGAATCCGATGATATGAGGAAGAATGAATAAAGAAAAGAAAGTACAGAATGGATAATAAAAGATGAATTTAATTATATATATATATATATATATATATATATACATATATACATACACACACACACATATACTAACCCCTCCGAATGAGCAGGATGCAACACAAGGTCAATTTGTTAAGCAAAGTTTAACAGGTTTGACTTCAGAGTTTTCCTTCTCCTAGACTGGTTACCTAGCCAAAGTTAAAGAGCCCAGTCTGCCCTACTATTCTCATAAGGTTATTAGCGCTATGTGAAATGCAAACAGTCTTGTCCAGGATTTGAATTCCAATGCAAGAGTCCATTTCCTATGATTATAACCATTACACCAAACGCCTCCACACAAATCATGTATATAAAAAAAGAAGATCTTCCATTAAATAACCAACACAGTTGCTAGGATGTCAAACCAAAACCAAACCATTGTTGTCTCAGTGCTACTGTATAGCTGCACCACTTGGACTCTAATGAAACGCTTAGAAAAAAAAAGATAGGAACTGTGCAAGGATGCTGCATGCTGTATTGAATAAATCCTAAAATCCCCACCCCACAAAATAGCAACCGTATAGCCATTGCCTCTTATCTCACAAATTATTCTGGTAAGAAGAACAAGACATGTTCTCAGCTCAGCATGGATACTGGATGCTGTGCAGAGCACCTTCCAAGAGTGATGGTAGGGATAGGTGTCAAGGACGAGTCATGGAGATCCGTGCTGTCTTTATGACATGATGACATCTACATATTTGTGTCTCTTACTTAATAAAGTTTAGTATTTACCAAATATATTTGTCTACGTTTTAACTATCAAAAATGACATAGAACAAAGAGTCCTGGAGAGTGTTGTGTTCCCCTTCATCATAATAAATTCACTTGTTATAAAACGTTTAGTCAAAATTGTATTAACTCAACATTTATATCTGTTATACCATTTGTCCAACTGGATTAATTTAAATAATAATTTATAAATTCAGAGTCGATTCTTAGAACTTATAAAACCTAATGTTCCTTTTACACTTATAATGTATGTTTTATATATATATATATATATATATATATATATATATCAAGCCTCATCTAAAAAATTCACACAAATAACAGCACATAGACCTTCCACCATGAGCAAGATGTGACATAATGTCAATTTTTTTGAGGAGTAAAGCTGGTTTGAAGTCAGTTTTCCTTCTTCTAGTCTAGTTGCTTAACCATGGCTAAAGAACCCAGTCTGCCCTACTATTTACCCATAACTGGAGGGAGGAAAGATTGGATGCCTTTTTAATCATTTCCACCAAATAGATGAGATATGTAAAACCTTTGCAGTTGATTATTAATCATGGTGTTTTAATGAAGACAAAACCGTATTTGACAGCATATAAGACGCACCTCCATTTCAGCAAGTCAGCGGAGAATGCTGAGAAAAGGAATGTTTCCAAAGAGAAAGATGCAAAGGAATTGGAAAAAAAAAGTTTTTAGTGTATTTAATCATATATTGTTGAAAACAGTTTAGCTGTGCATTACACAAGGATTATTTGTTATCGTTGGCATTTCAGTCTCGGAAGACTAAAATATAGTTTTTGTGCCCCTGAAGGTTACAGCGCCTCCTGTGACTGTAAAGTCCAATGGGATTCTTATCATTGGTTTCACTTTACTTACAATGTATAAGACGCAGGGCAATTTTTTGAGTCAAAATTTTGGGAAAAATTGTGTCCTATATGCCGTCAAATACGGTAATTGTTTATTTGGTTTAAAAAGTATTTTTTATATTTTAATAAAATAGTTGTTTTTTTTCTTATCTTTTTCAGGTAAAGGTCCCCATAAATGCAGCATTTGCCAGAAAGGTTTCCTGTCATTAAACAATCTCTCTCTCCATTTGAGTTTTCATATTCCAATCAGACCTTACAAATGTCCAGAGTGTCCATGCAGATTCAACAAAAGTGGACATCTGGTTGACCACCAGAGGAAACGTGGCCACTTGTCTCCCCCTGCCCCCCAAATAAAAAATTTGGACAACTGGCAAAAGTCCCAAAATGAGAACAATGGTATCTGTGATAGCCAAAAAACATGTCCACCATCAGTTAGTCGTTCCGGTTTACGTTCCAGTGCTTCTGACTCGGCCAAAGCTCTCTCGATTGCCAGACAAGAGAAGAGACAAAGTAGGATGAGAATGTTACAGAGACACCTTGCTGGGGAAGATGCTGACCCTACCCCTGCCCCTGGCATCAACCAAGTCAACAAGGTGGTTTCAATCCATAACAAAGAAAGACAAAAACCTTTATCAACCGTGGCACCCAAACCAGCCCAAAACAATCAAGATCCTGTCCAACAGGTCCAGTCATCTTTAGCAGCCAAACCAGTATCGCCCAGTTTGCCTCTAATAGAACCCCATATGATAAAGACCGAAAATGACCATTCTGCAAGTGAGGGGTATATGGATTTGAAAGTGAACCAAAGTTTCTCCCTTGGCATTGAAGACTTTCAGGCACTTGGTTCCGCTGAAAGCATGCAAAAAAACCTTCACAATCCAAATGCCTCTGATTTTGGCAAGATTGATCCTACCACTGAAATGGCGCCTGGTGACCAGCAATCTGTTTCTGACCTGCCGCCTCCCCTGCTCAGTCCAGAAAACATCTCTCCTACGTCTTCCGCGACACCTGGCAATGGGACTTTACCTCTTCCGCCACCGAACACTGAAGAACCCCCTTTCCTACCCAAAGTGTTGTCTTTTTGTTCCTTTGGGGTGGACGATAAAAACTTGAAGACTTCTACATCGACCGCCCACACCCTGAAGACGGTCAGCACAATTGGTAATTCAGATAAAGGGGCGCCTGTTTTGGTTCCACAGTTGTGTCCAGATTGTGAAGTCTGTGCCGATCCGTCTGCGGAGAATGCCGAAAAGAAAAGGAATGTTTCCAAAGAGAAAGATGCAAAGGAATTGGAAAATCTGGAAAAAAATGATCTTACATCAGACACGTTCCACGAACAGGAAAGGGTTATATTTCTCCCGACCAGCGATGGACATAATAGTTCAGCTCATTCCCGATCGGCACACCTTGTCAACTGGCCACAGACTATTGTCCAGTGTTCGGTGGAAGAGCAATCCGATGATTTTAATAAGAGCAAGGAATCTCGAAATCCTTCTGGACAGTCTCTGGCGACGTGTTCGAATAAAGCAGACAATAAAACAGCGGAACAAACAGAAACCAGTGAGACTGTAAGCAAGCGGAAGTTGTCTATTAAAGAGGAGCATTCTGGGATATGTGAACAAAGCAATTCAAATGACAAAAACATTTCATTGGTTAGTTCAAAATCTTCTTCATCCTCCCCAAATGAGGCAAAGAGACATTGCCCAGAACGTGAAAATGAACAACCAATGATAAAACTGGCGGAAATAAAACAGGAACCCGATATTGATGGTATAGATGATGTTAACAATACCACCACTGATGACAGTGTTTCTCCCTCGAAGAACACGTCATCGGATCAAGATTCCATGGATAGCGAATCCCAAAAACATCGGAAAGAACCATTTGGAATGTCAAAGAGGAATCTTTCCAGACTTCCCTCGGAACCGGTCCGACAACTTCCAAAGAGGAACTATAAAAAGCCACAGAAATACTTTTGCGAAGATTTTGATTATTCCATCTCTTTCAGTTCTGCAAAACCTAAAACTTCTAATCCAGTGTCAGCCGTTACGACATCTGTTACCGTTTCCAGTCCTTCCGACGTAAAATCGGCAAGTACTAAACCGCACGAAAAGAATCATTCTCCACAAGTCAATAAAAGTTCCGAGAATTGTAGTCCAAACAATAAAACTAATGCTACCAATAAGACTATTGATAATGCAAATTATAATAAAAATAATAATAAAAATAACAACAATAATAATAATAATAATGATAATATAATAATAATAAAAGTAATGATATCAATAAAAAGAAAAATACTACTACTACTACTACTACTACTACTACTACTACTACTAATAATAATATAATAATAATAATAATGAAAGTTGTAAAAAGGTGTTGAATTTTGACTCCCAGTCGAAAGAAAGTACGCAGAAGTCTGCTACTTCTAAAAATGATGAAGGCCTACAAAGGTCCAAGCGCAAGTACGACATGACGAAACGAAACCTCAAGAAAGAAATGAAGGAAAAAGAAAAACGACAGAGTCGAGAAGACCTAAACAAAAGCTTTTTGCGATTACGATTTGATTTGCCCGAAAGTGCTGACGAATTCGAGGTTCAGCAGCAGTACCACAAGAAGAAGCTGTTGAAAAATGCGACAGTGAAGAAACATACGGTCATCCCGAAGATGGCCAAAGTCCGCAAAAGTCCACAGACGTCTCCCAGGAAGTGCAGTGAGTCGCATTACGGCCTGGTGAAAATGGCACAGGCCGATCAGAAACCGTTTCTTTCTGCGGTCACGACTGAACGAAAAATTCTGCCTGCACCCCCAAAGACGCGGCGGGAAGAGATACTAGAAAATCTAATCACTTACAGTTCGGTTAATTTTATTTCCAATGACGAAGCGAATAATGATAATCTAAGCCAGAAGAATTCCGAAGAGCTTGATATTCGGACAGAACCAACCCAATTGAGCAAGCTTCTTGGTGCCCCTCTGGCTGTCCTTCCATCTGCAGCTACACCCCATTCTGTGTTACCGTCTCCAGTTACAACAATAACAACATCAACAACTCATTGCGATGCCCCAACGGTCACAACTATAGCCACTTTGATACCTGTAGCTAACATGCATACAACCAACCATATGCCGATCCCTGTGACGGTTCTGGCCAACCCATTGCCCACTGTTACCAAAATCGAAAACAACCAATTCTTTGTGGGTAATTTGACAGCGCCTCTGCAGGATAACACGCTCGTGGATCAAAAACCAGTGCTTTCTCAGCTCCTGCCTCTGCCGAACATTGAAACAGAAACGGAAACAGCGGAAGACAAAAGCACAACGAAAGACTTTTGTCCGCCCTTGTTGCAAATCAAAAAGGAAGTTGTGACATCCGACGACGAGGCGTACGGCGGCGGAGCTGGCAAGCAGTCCGACGGCCTCTCCGGATTGCGGATCACAGGAGTGACGGGCGGTGTAACAACTCATGATACGATCCCTATGAATTCTGACGCCATATGTTCGAACTCGATGTTGCTGAAGAGCCAAGACGATAGTCTGGACCCTCAGGACTGGTCAGTCACCCGACGACGTCCATTGAGGTGCGTTCTTGTACAGAATGAGGATGGCTTCGGTCATTCTGAATTCTCGTTTGAATGTTGTGGTTTGACATTCTCTCAAATATCTGAATTGGCGTCTCATCTAGACTCGTCTCATAAGTAACTGCTGCTTTGTGGAAGTGTACAGCCTGTAAATTTACTTGGCCCTCAACGAAGAAGAAGAAGAAGAAGAAGAAGAAAAAGAAGAAGAAAAAGAAGAAGGCCTCTCATATTTTTAAATACACATTAATCATCAAACTATTCATTGAATTTTTGTTCATCTCTCCATCAACATTTTTTTTGTAAATTAATCCTGTAAAAAATGTTTTGTTTTTTTTCAGGATATTAATGTCTTGTTTAAAATGTGAATATTATTAGTTTTAAGATAAAATGTTTTTTTTTTTTTTTTTTTTTTTTTTTCTGGATAAAGGGAGAATTACATATCTACAAATATTCTAAATGATCAGAACACTGTAAAATATTTTTTTTCAGTATGTTAACCCTTTGCCTACTTTAAGCCGCTCCGATTGGCTCTCCCACCACTGTGATTCTGGCAGTGGCTCTCACATATGTCACTTGTTTACACTGAAAAATCTTTTGTTTTATCTGGGAACCAACCCATAAGACTGGTTCTTGATCTTTTTGCAATTGGAGAACCAATGGAATAAATTTGGTAGAGCTGTGGGGGAAATTTGGTAGGCAAAGAGTTAATGTCTTGTTTAAAATGTGAATTTATTTGTTTAAGAAAATTTTTTTAATGTTATTTTGGAGGTAGGGGGTTTACATCTCTGCAAATATTCTAAATGATCCTTTAAAATATGTTATGTTCACTTTTGGACTATTACCCTTAGGAAAGCTATGAACCCCTTCACCCCTCTAGCAATGTATTAAATAGTACCACTACTGTTCTTCTACAAGGATGGGGTTGATATGTCATTGAATAAAGAAATCTTGTTATACAAACTATCATGAATATTTGCTCTCTAGGCTTTTTTTAATTATTAAAGGATATTAAAGTCTGTTTAAAATAGGAATTTTATTAGTTTTAAGATGAAATGTTTTTTTTTTCTTTTGGGGTGAGGGTTACATATCTACAAATATTCTAAATGATCTGACCCCTCATCTACATTGCAATGATTATCACTAAATGATCTGACCTCTCTCATCTACATTGCAATGATTATCAAGAGACAACAACCGTTTCTTCATTGTAGAATTTAATATTTCAACATTAATTACTTTTGGTAAAGTTTAAAATTTACTGTTAAACATAAAGATATCATCTTCTGGCCTTTTCTCATTCTCAGTCCTCTATAAGATTCAAGCTTTCCTCAAGACACACAGAGTAATGCGTCTTTAAGATGTTGAAAATAAATTAGATATAGGTCCATATCAGTGTTGTCTAAATGCTGTAAAATCCAGCCAACCAACCAACCAACCATATTAGTGTTTGGCAATGGGAAAAACATTTTTATTGACAACTTGTAAGCTCTAAGGGATTTATAGATTCCCTTTTGTAATTTCTCATTTTCGATGTGAAACCCCTGATCTCCCCGATAGAAGCCAGGTGGATGAGCAGTTCATGACTTGCAATATTCCACTTTAACCCTATATTGGGCTAGACGGGCGGTCGGAGAGGCCCCCTCCAATCAATCAGCTGGTTACGTCAAGCCCTAGCACTTATATGATTTTCCCAACCCTATTGCCCTTATGGCAAGCCCCAACCCCTTTTTATCATATGGGTGCTAGAAGGCAGTGACAGAGGGTCTACATGTCCTGGGAATGACGTTAAACTCTATCTGATGGTGAGGTTCCAGTTTTGGAGGTTTGGGGAATGTGGAGCACCCTTTCACCACCATTGCTCCCTGGTCCACTCTGACTCTGAGTGGTAGTACCTGTTAGGGCCCCATCAATGGGTTGAATAGAAAAACATGAGTTTATAAACAAAATTGTATTATCCATTAAGAATGAATTTATTTCACAACTTTGTCGGCATTAAATGACCCACCAAGGTTGATATGCCATAAAAACAAACCAAACCAAACCTGATCTCCCCAGCTATGGGTTAAATAGTACCACTACTAGCTCAGTCGGTAGAGTATTCACCTAAGAACCTCAAGGTTCCTGGTTTGATACCAGCCCTCGCCAACTCAGTGTATGAGTAGCACATACATCTGTGCAGTAAATTAAGGAACTGATGGTAGGTGTAGCACTCCACCTCACATGCCAAAACAATCTCCTTGCTCTAGCGCTAGTGAAAAGGTGCTAGACTCCCTTGCTGTTTGGCTAATATCAACTTTAGGCCACCTCAACGACTTTACTTACTGTTCTTCTACAAGGATGGCGTTGGCATTAAATAACCTACAAAGAAACCAAACCATGACCTTTTTAGACTGTCATTTTCTCATTCTCAGTCCAATTGAAGATTCAAGCTTTCCTCAATTCACAGGGAGTAATGGGCCTTTACCTTGCCATGTTGACCCATGACATGTTGGTAGAGGGTTTGAATTTAGAGTTGTCCTCCTACACTGGCTATTTCCTCTGTAGTTTGTGAAGGGAAGAGATAAAACCTTTTGAAGTCAGAATAAAATTGGTATTTGGTTATTGGCAAATTCTTTTGCAAATCCTCAAAGATGGAGGTAAATGGTGTTAGAGTCGTAGGAAATAGACTTGTCGATCTGATTTCAAATCCTGGATGAGGCTGTTTGCATTTCCCATAGCACTAATACCCTTGGGAAAGGTATGAATCCAACTATTCTTCCTCCAGTTATTGGTAAAAAGTAGGGCAAACTGGGC
Organism: Doryteuthis pealeii; assembly: GCA_023376005.1. Taxonomy (NCBI): domain Eukaryota; kingdom Metazoa; phylum Mollusca; class Cephalopoda; order Myopsida; family Loliginidae; genus Doryteuthis; species Doryteuthis pealeii. The sequence goes on from CM042147.1 coordinate 12,893,889, forward strand.
TCTAACCTTGGTTAGAAAACCAGTATAGGAGAAGGAAAACTCTGAATTCAAACCTGTTAAACTTTGTTTAATAAATTAACCTTGTGTCACATCCTACTCGTGTGGGCGGAGGGGTTGGTATATATGTATGATTAACAAATTAACTTGTGATATAGTTTATGGTTGTATGTTTTTTTAATTTTTTTTTTAATGATTTCATCATCATCAACACATGCTGACACCATAGATTCCCTTGACTCTCTCTCACCATCCATCCCTCTTGACAAACCCTCAGTAGGAAACCACTCCAGAATAGAGGCTTTAAAGTATCACAGATTTTACAAGCTTCAGCCTTCCTGTTTATCAACAGAGCTGAGTCAAGGATGGATATTGGTTAAAGACAGCATTACTCTCTGTTCTGGGTATGACGTTAAATTGCATCTAGTGTTTCAATTCTGAATCTCTGGTGAGTGTGTAGCACCCCTTTATTGCCATTACTTCCAGGTTCACTCTGACTGGGAGTGGTAGTACCACCTGTTAAGCTCCCATCTATGGGTTGAATGGATTTAAAAAAAAAAATGAAAAGATGAGTAATAAAGAAATTGTTGAATACTCAACAAGAATGGATAAAACAAAAACGTCTGCAGCATAAGATAACCCAACAAGGGTTGACATGCCATAAAACCGAACCAACCGGATAGATTTACCAACCTCTTTGTATGTGCAGGATGTGAGTCATGGTCAATTTCTCAATAGATGTTATAACAGATTTGAATTTAGAGTTTACATTTTCTGAGATTGGTTGCCTAAAAAGTTCTTAAAAAATATTTGGTTTCCCAACAAGAATGAATAAAATAAAAATAACTTCAGCATAAAATAACCCAACAAGAGTTGTCATGCCGTAAAATGCAACCTACCAAACCAAACCAAACCAAACCAAAACTTGTTTAGTTCTTGGAATAATTAAAACTATTTTTTTTCAATCTTCATTTTTGAAGAGTTCTTTGATAAAGCAAAAAAAAAAAAAATTGGAAGAAGAGGAGATTGAAAATAAAATTCCTGGACTGAGAGAGAGAGAGCAACCAGATTTTCCTTGTTATACTAAGGAAGTCCCTGTGGCATAGTGCGTAAATTGCTGGACTGCGACATTATAGAAAGTGAGTTCAAACCCTAGTTGTGCTATTATGTTAACTTTCGAACCATTACTCTTATGAAAAGTGAAAAACCACATCATCTCCCTAGCTATGGTTTAAATAGTACCATTACTGTTCTTCTACAAGGATGGCTTTGGCATTAAATAACCTATGAAGGTTGATATGCCATTAAACAAAGAAACCTTGTTATACAAATACAAAGGTTTACTATGTACTAGCAAGGATATGCACCCTCAACCGGGCATAAGTATTTAAGTTTTAATGTAATGAAATATATTAAATTAGAAAGACTAATGAAATTAAATAAGAATGCATATAAAAAGATTACACTTATTTTAATTGGTTTCTATATAAAATCATTCATAGGATTGATCTTAATATGTTGGAGAATAATACAATAATATTAGAGATCAATAACACTGAGTAATTATTTATTAAACCCAGTTTTGTTAAAGCAGTATGCAAATTAACCACACCATATATTATGTAAACATTTATTTCTTAGTGATATATAAGACACATTGCAGGATTTTAAACACTAATACCATGTGCTGTTTTGAGACAAATCTAACTCAGATTTTCTTAGATACATCATTAATAATAAAGATTTATTCTATATATTAATGATTTTGACTATAAACTAAATACTCATTGATTAACTTAGGTATTTCCTGAGGATATTGTGATGTAATAAGTGACATAGTTTCGGTACAGACAAACAGACACTGAATCTCCATTATAATAAATAATATTTGAGTGTTCTCAAGGAATGCTTGAATCTTTGGGGAAATATTGGAATTGAGAAAAGGCCAAATAAATAAAGACTATTCCGATAAAGGAATTACCGTTTATACTCGTGTATCAGGCGATTTTATGAGACCTAAATTAGCCCAGTTTTAGGGGGTCACACCATATGCAAGCAGTGATACTGATAGATTTTTAAATTAGTGTATCTGGGCCAGTTTAGCTCATTCGGTAGAGCACCTGCCTTGGAATCACAAGGTTCTGAGTTCGATACTGGTCCCCACCAACTCAGCGTATGAGTAGCACAGATTGTGTAATCTGATCTGTGCGGTCAATTGAGGTGCTGACGGTAGGTGTGGCACTCCATCTCTTGTAAAAACAATCTCCCTGGTCTAGCTATAGAAAAAGGGATAGACTCTGTCACTCTCTGACTGATACCAACAATAAGTCACTCTGCTAACTTTACTTATTTAGGACATGGATTTTATTTGAATGAGTCCCTGAGAAATTTAATGGGTCCCAACTAAAGTTTCTTAATAAATTGTAGGGTTTTTATTCATGAACTGGGGAAAGGAGATAGGAAATTTTTTTAATGAAACAACTAAAGCTGTCTAATCCCTACCTTGTACCCCATTCTGTGTAATTCATTTCTAAGAAAATATTGAAATGTATTTACACTTAACTTGAAATAATGGAGGAATAAAAAAGAAAAAAACACAAAAAAATCAAAAACAAAACAGGAGTATTTACAACAGGGTTGAGTAATACCCAAGTTAGGCACAAGACCAGAATTAGTGAGAACTCGCATCCCTGAACTGTTATGAGTTGGTTGTGTGCTATGTATCAGGATTTTTTAATGGAAAACTTGTGTTCCTAGGTGCGTCCCTGGGACACATGGATATGATTTTACTGCGTCCTTTTAGATTTTCGTGCATAGGGAATGCTGAATACGTACCTATCAGAATCTCCGCACAAGATACAAACTAGGCCTAGTCTTTCCCAACTATTTTCATACTCTTGCGTAAGGTACGATTCACCTAATATTAGTCTAAAATTTAGGTCTCATAAAGTCACATGATAAATATGTATATACACAAAGGTTGGATTGGGTTGATATTGTCAAAAAGGCAATTCATATTGGTTCAATCAATAAATTCTTATTGCATTTACATTTTTAATAAAATTCTTCTAAAATCTAAAGTTCCCCTTAATCACCAATATTCAGTCATCTGAATATTCAGTCATCTGTTATGATCCAACTTCATAAATACAATTTTTTTTTCCTCTGAATTTTTGAAATGAGGCTTGATAATTTGTTTTATTTAGATCTTTCAGACTGTTGTCCTCATCTTTATTGTTGTATACACAACATTTTGGCTGATATGTATTCTGTCCTTTTTCTGGTAATTTCTGTTGAACCTTCTTGTCAAATTCAGGTACCTTCATGTTACTTCAAACCGAACCATTTATTCAATCCAGAGGGGTAGACTGTTCTCATTCTGTTAACCATGACTGGATACATAGCTTAACACTTGTACCCATCCATGGTTAACGGAATGAGAACAGTCTACCCCTCTGGATTGAATAAAGAGTTTGGTTCGAAGTTCCGTGAAGGCTTCTGAGTTCGACGAGAAGGTTCTTGAGTTTGACATGAAACAAAAGAAGGCTGGAGAGCACATCGGCTGAAATGTTGTGTATATAACAATAAAAATGAGGACAATATTCCGAATAATCCAAATAATACCAATTTTTTGTATGAAACATGGTTTTCAGTTCACAACTTGCAAAACATTTTTGTTTGCTTTTTTTTTGTGTGGACGATTTCTAGATTTTTTTAATTTCATTGTTTTAACTTTTTAAATCAATGAAATTAATGAACTGGAAAAACTAGACTTTATTTAAAATAAAAATGTATGCATTAAACATATTGTAATAAATTGATTGATAGTGGCAGGGCTGGTGTTAGTGTCTCGTGATCCCTTACAACTTGATTGGGGGAGGTAGTATGCACCGGCACTGGATAGTGGCATACAAATTCACCATTATACCGATTATTTTATTTTATTTGATTTTTTTTAGCAAGATAACCTATAAAAAAAATGTGTGCTGTATTCATTTGATATTTTCTATTTGTGTATGTTATTATGTAAAATATGTCAAGTTCTGTTTGGACAAAATATGGAAGAGTGGTTTCAACTCCTTTGTCAACTATTAAATTTTTTTTATCTGTTTGTATGGGAGAATGGTTTCAACTCCTTTATCAACCATTTTGTTATATTGATGGCAAGCCAGGTTTATTTGACATATAATTTATACCTAACATCTACTAAGTATTGTATATGCCCTTTGGTTGATTGTAATTTGTTTTTATTCATTAACTTTTTATCATAAATGTTAATTTAAAGATTAGAAATGAGAACATTTCTTACTTTATGTTTCAGTGAAATATTAACTTAATTTCTGTCTGTATTTTTATGATACAATGAGGAAAGCTGAAAAGTATAACGGTGGGGTGTGTGTGGGAGGTGTAGTCCCCTTGGTGTAGTGGGTAACATACTGGACTGTGGTATTTAACAAGTGTTTTATACTCCAGTTGTGCTATCATCAAAGCACAGTAGTGGTATTCAATATTTATAGAAAGAAAGAAAGAAGAAAATAATTAAAAAGAAAGAAAATAATTGGAAATAAAGAAAATAAGAAGATAGAGAAAGAAAGAAAATAATTAGAAAGAAAAAGAAAGAAAGAAAAGAGAAAATGATGGTACTGTTGCTTTCTTTCTATTTAATCCATCCCTAGATGGATCAGAGGATTCACACTAGAATGCTTATTGTCGCAATCCAGTACGTTAACCACTACACCATAGACCCCCTCCCCACTTTTCACCGTGTGGTCCGCTGGAATGGCAAAATCCAACCAACCAACCAACTGTGTTTATATTGTAAGGAATTTTTTTTTTTTTTTAATTTGTTGCCCAAAATGATCTGATGTTACATTTAATATTTCTTTTCCCATTAAAATTTTTGGATGTTTAAATTTGGCAGAGAAAGAAAAATTGCTAAAAAAATATGACTAAAAAGTTAAAATTCCATTGGTAAATACAGGGTGTCCATACATACCTTGGACTTGTCTATCGTGATCCGTAAACTCACGTTGGAGAAAGAAAACTGGTTTCAAATTGGTTCTAATATTATATGTATATATACTTATACCTATACAGTATATATATGAAGATAGATATAAATAATGTGTGTATATTTTCACTCTGGTAATTGATGATTTGAAAAAAGTTAAAAAGTGGATTTTTTTGAATATGGTATCATTATTTTTTATGAAGAGGACGGTCTAACTCAGTCGGTAGAGCACCTGCCTAGAAATTGCAAGGTTCCTGATTTGATACTGGTCCCCACCAACTCAGCGGATGAGTAACAAAGACTGGGTAATCTGATTCATGCGGTAAAGTGGGGAGCTGATGGTAGGTGTGGTACTCCACCTCAGCAAAAAAAAAAAAAAAAACTCCCTGGTTTAGTACTAGCGAAAAGGGGATAGACTCCTTCGCTGATACCAACAATAGGCCACTCTACCAACTTTACTTATTTTTATAGTACAAGACTGATTACAGATGAAAGGGCCCTTTTCGCTCTATGAAGTTAACATAATACAATAAATGTTACTTTTCTGACACTGAAGATGAAAGAAAAAAAAGAATCCTCAAAAACCTTGTTGCTATCAGACCTCTGCTTTATTACTAAGCTAAGCCAAAATCATGATCTTCTAACCATTGGTCAATTTAAGATATTTTGGTAAGAATGCCGCCAAAATCAAAATTTGAGTCTGAAGGCATCAGTGGAATAATCATAATCTCAAAGACTTTCTGTTAAATTTACACCAAGTAAACAAAGAATTCCTGATAATTTTGGAATGGAATTATTATTATTGGATTTTTGGTGCCAAAGACATGCTGGTCTCAAGAATGAATTCCAATTTCAACTTGCAGAATTTGGGGGATAAAAAAAGTACATAAAATGGAGTAAAATAATAATAATAATAATAATAATAATAATAAGTAACCCTTAAATGTTGGGTAAATTTTCAAGATTTATTTTGGAAAAAAAAAAAAGCAACACATCTTTGTCATTTACTAAGTTTAGTTTAGTTTGGCACAAGGTCATGCATTTGGAGCCCCAGTGAGAATCTTATGGCAACCCCCAACCCTTTTTATCATATACATGCTAAAGGCGGTGGTTGAGGTTCTTGGTGTCCTGTGTATGACAAAACTCTATCTGAATGCTGAAGTTCCAATTCTGGAGGAGAATGTGGAGTACCCCTTCATCACCATTACTCCCATGTCCACTCTGACCCGGAGTGGTAGTACATGTTAGGGTCCCATCTATGGGTCAAATAGATCTATTTGTAAATTAATAAATCAAACAGAATTATTTCTATCAACTTGTTTATACACATGAAGTTAATGAAAAATCTAAGAGAATAATTTCTACTAATATATTTTGATACACATTCAGTTAAGGAAAATTATTTCAATCAGTTTATAAAACCAAACCAAAATACTTACCAACAAACTGTTCAATTACAAATCATATTAAAAAAAGACAGGATTTGGCATTGGGTAGCCCACAACGGTTGATATATATATATATATATATATATAAATTTTATATACTAGCAAGAATATATGCTCTCCGTTGGGCGTAAGTATTTAAGTTTTAATGTAATGAAATATATTAAATTAAAAAGGCTAATGAAATTAAATAACAAAGCATATAAAAATATTACCTCTATTCTGCTTATATTTTAAATAATTCATAGGATTGATTTTAATACTTTGGAGAATAAAACAATAATATTAGAGATCAATAACACCAAGTAATTATTTATTAAACCTGGTTTTGTTAAAACCAGTGTGCAAATTAACCACACCATATATTATATAAAGCTTTATTTTTTAATCATATGGAAGACACATTGCAGGATTTTAAACCCACTATTAATATGGGCTGTTTGAGACATATCTATCTCGGCTAGATCTTAACGGAGACATTGTTGTTAAATAAGATGCTAATGCTAATTAAGATTAAATAAAGTTTATTTAATAACCATTGAGAATATAATGTAAATAACTGAAGGAATTGTGATGTTGGTGATGACAATTTCAGTTACAGGCAGACACACAATCTTCATTATAATAGGATTAAACTATGACTTGACCAGTGCCAAACTAAACTAATATTAGTTAATATAAGAATTTCAGTTATAAAAAAAAGAAGGTTTCAAACAGGGGTGTTGTCTCTGTGGATTTGGGATATTTCCGAGGATTGTGCCATGGAATTCAGAAATCTGTTAACCCAAAAAAACCAAAGATGATGTTGGTTTGACTTTTTGATTCAATTGTTCATTTGCAAATGGTAGCGTCAAATGTCTATAAACAAATTTCCTTAAGACTAAAAATAATAAAGATGAAGACAGAAAATATTTTCTTATTGTGATTCTCTTTTCCTGGGGAGTCAAAAAAGAAAAAAAAAAACATTCTGAATTTAAAAAAAAAAAAAATCTAAATTGATGTCTAACAAATTCCATTCTATAACGAGGATAACCATCATTCAAGAATCGAAATAGCTGAAAAAAAAAAAAAAATGTGTATATATATATATGTGTGTATATATGTATATATGCATGTGTATGTATATGTACATATGTATATAATATATGTGTGTGTATATATGTATATATGTATATGTATGTATATATATATGTATGTATATGTATGTATGTATATATATATGTGTGTATATATGTATATATGCATGTGTATGTATATGTATGTATATATATGTATATATATCTATGTATATATATATGTATATATATATATATATATGTATATATATCTATATATATTATGTATATATATCTATATATATCTATGTATGTATATATATATGTATATATATATGTATATGTATATATATATGTATATATATCTATGTATATATATGTATATATCTATGTATATATATATATATGTATATATATATATATATGTTTATGTATATGTATATGTATATACATGTGTGTATATACATATATATGTGTGTATGTGTATATATATATGTGTGTGTGTATACCTATATATATGTGTGTATGTATGCATATCAGGAAAAAATGGAAGTGAATCCAACGGTATGTAATTTTATAAAAATGAAAAAACAAGTTTCATTGACAGGTTAATAAACATTACTCATCAATGAAACTTGTGTTTTTTCATATTTTTAATATATATATATATATATATATATATTATTTTGTTTGTTTAGGTCCGTTTTTGAGTTTGTCTAAAAATTACAATTTGTTTCATATTCTCACATTGTTTAACAAAAATTACCTGTGTTTTTTTTCTCTCTTTTTTTTTTCAAAGACACAACGTTCATCTGTTAAAAAAATTGTGTTTTACAAGTTTACAATTACAGCATTTTAAGTTTTGAAAATAATCTCTTTGTATGTTCTTTCAGTCTTATGTTCATTGTACATGTGATGACGCTGAAAACATGTTTTTTCATTCATATATATATATATATATATATATATGAATTTTTTATTGTAAAAATATTTTCATCTTAATGTCCAAGTCCATAACTGTATATATATATCAAAATTGTAAATATTCACTGCGCTTATTACATTGTTTTTATCATTATCATTATATTAAATAAATAGTTATTCTCTCTATATATAATGCGTGCATCTTATATAGTGATTTTTGTACATTTTTTCAACTGTTCATTTGCATATATATATATATATATATATATATATATATATATATTATAATTTTTTGCTTGTAAATATCCATTGTATTTTTATTCCTGTTTGATCATCATGTTTAATTTAAATAAATTATTCTTTTTAACTATGACTGTTGAGATTTGTTTTGCATGTGTAAAATGTTTGTTGCATAATTGATGGGTGTATTATCAATTATGCACAGTTAATGTAGGGAACTTTATTTGAATTCAAATCTAAATAATTAGAGATATGATAGACACCTCGTAACTTTAGTTTTGACCCCTCTTCTATTTGCCAGTGCAAGCATCAGTATAGTTCTTGACACTCTCTTGCTAGACACTAGAGAATGAAGCCATAATTAGCTGGGCTCTCACCGTGGTTGAGGATCCAGGTCCAAACAAAAATAATAATAATAAAAATAAACATTTGGATTCATTAAAAGAAGTATCTTGAGTTGTCAGTAAAAACAAACAACAATGCAAGACATCTCAAGAAGAATATCTTGAGAAGACGGACCAGCTATCAACCATTAGCCTGATAGCTACTCAGACCAAGGCAGGAAGAAAAGCTGCTTTGCAGAATTGTAAGAAGAAATATGAGCCCAAGCTACAAGACAGAAATATAAACTAAAAGTACAATTGATAAGATTAGAATTAAGAAGTAATTAAGAAGATTGTGTAAATTGAAAAATGGAAGCGAATCCGATGGTATGTTGAAATGAAAAATAAAGGGAAGAAAATGTTGAATGGATAAAATAGGATTTATTTTATTTTATTTTACTGACACGTGTTTCGGACAGAAGTTTATCCATGCATACATGTATTCTATCTATTATTATTTTAAATACAAAATAAAATAACAATAATAAAAACACTACAAAAATTTTTTTAGCATACAATGAAATAACAGCCTTCGTCAGAGAAACTCCTTGTTGTTTTAAATCAAATTTAAATCAAAATTTTAAATTTAAATCAAAATATAAATTCTACCTGACTTTGTTCCTTATATTCTCCAGCCATCTCTCATTTTCAAAATCCGTCGCATGTGACGATGACGTCAACATAACTGTTTTCTCCATCGCATTAGAACACTTTCTTCAAGCAATTTCAAAAAAGTTATTTTTTCGAGTATCTCGGAAATTCTCCGTATTTCAACCGATTTCATTTAAAACAATAAGGATTTACTCTGACGAAGCTGCTATTTCTTGAGTTGTTAATCTAGAACAAACTAACAACTAGGGCATCTCAACAACATCTTAAGAAGAATAAACCAGGCGGGTCCAGAATAAGAAGTTAGACAGCTAGAGACCGATCCATGAAGAAAAGCTGCAACTCAGAATTGTAAGAAGAAATACCAGCCTAAGCTACAAGATGAAATATAAACTAAAAGTTAAAAGATAAGTACACTACGAGATTATAAGATTAAATATAATTATAAGATTAATGCATGCGTGAGATAGTATAGTTAGTTATAGTTAGTCTCCTGCTAACTCTCGAGATATGAAGACACAGTAGCAGTTAGCTAGACTCACCGCACAGTTAAGGATCCAGGTCCAAGCAAGAACTTGAATAAAAATGTGAATTCACGAAACAAATGTCTTGAGTTGTTAATCTAGAACAAACTAACAATCAGGGCATCTAAACAACATCTTAAGAAGAAGAAACCAGACGGATCCTGAATAAGAAATTAGACAACTAGAGACTGAGCCATGAAAGCTGCTACTCAAAATCGTAAGAAGAAATGAGCCCAAGCTACAGGATGAAATATAACCTACAAGACAAGTACAAATGATAAGATGAATGTGAGAAATACAACAATGGGTATAAGCTCATACGATAGATACCGTTTATGTAAAGAGACTGCTATACACCATAATGAGATGTGGAAAAAAATTAAGTTATGTAGATAATAGTGGAAATTATCTAGATTAAGGATGACGTGTGAATGGATGACTGTTGTAAACCGCCACTGGACTTGACAAACAACGAGGAACATGTATATATAAAAATATAATACTATATTTTTTATTCTTCGATATGTGGAGCAGGAAAGAGTTAACACATACAAATGAGCTGTCAGGAGTTTGAACTGTGAGCGATCACAGAACGTCAGCCAAAGTTTTAAGAGTTTATATAATCTTAAAATTCTCACATGGCCACTCCTCTTTGAGTGTGATACACACGCAGTTTTTTTGCAGGCATACTTCTTCGCCCAGATAACTTTAAAAAAATTAGTTATTGGCTACACTCATGCATTTCCTGTGTCTGATCATTGGCCATGGGTTATACCCACACATTTCCTATATTTATTATTGTCTATGGATACACCCATGCATTTCTTGTGTTTATGTATTGGTTATCACACCTGTCTTCCGGTAGTCATTTTGTTGATTTTATCCATGGCTAGATATATCTTTCAAGATATATCTGACCGTGGATGAAATCAATGGAATAAAATCGTGGACATTTCAAGGCAATATATTATGTGACCTGTTGGTTTCTGATTGGTTGAAAAATGCCAACAGAGCGAAGAGTGACTGGGATATAGTGAGAGGGTTTTGGTTGGAAGTTTTTCGACAGACGGAAGATGCAGTCTGTCCTCAAGTCATTTCTACGTGGGGTTAAAATAAAATACATGAGCTCTAAGAAAAACGACAATATCTTGTGTTTGTTAATAAGAACTGCCAACGGACACCAATTCATTCTAAGATCCCAAGTAATTCCAGACTCGAAGAACGGAGAGATGCCAGCTAGTCAGCCAGCCCAACAACTAATCCAGAACAGCAGATACCACAGATCCAGGTAAGTATAGAAATTCCATAGTTCTTATATTAGACACTATGGAGGCACGTGGTCTAATGAGTCATAGGAAATAGATTAGTCGACCCGAGTTCAATTCCTGGACGAAGCTGTTTACATTTCACATGGGATACTACCCATATGAAAAGTGTAAATCCAATTATCCCCCAGCTATAGGTAAATAGCAGGGCAGACTGGACTCTTTAACCATGGCTAGGTAACCAGTCCTGGAGAAGGAAAACTCTGAATTCAAACCTGTTAAACCCGCTTAAGAAATTGACCTTGTGTCACATTCTACTCGTGCGGAGGGTTGGTATATATATATATATATATATATATATATATATATATATATATATATATATATTATTACATATCTGTTTTGAATTTAAGTTATCACAAACAAACCCCTTCACTAGTTAACTAAGTTCATATTTTTACTTTGTTTCTAAAAGGAATAAGTTCAAGGTGGACACTTTTATGGTAACAAGTTTAGATATTGTAATATACCTATAATAATTATATTTATCTTTACATATAGTTAATTCTTTAAAACGTAATACCCTCTTAAAATTACGGTCAGTCTAGAGCTGTTAATATAAGCAAAAATAACGCTTTGTCTTTTTTAATTTAAATATTTAATTTATAATATTTAATCTATTTGAAATTTAAAAATACTCATAAAATATAGTTTTCTAAAATTATTCATCAATCTTTCTAATATATAATTAAAGATAATCTTTTTATTTATTTACTGATTTATCTAATTAATTTAATATATTTTATTTTATTTTACAACTGAAAAAAAAGCTAAGTAAATAAATTCTTCTATTTGACCGTTTTTATTTTGAATTCAAGATAGTTACAATGTAGCAATATTCACCGGAAGTTAACCAGACAAGATTATATATATATATAAAAATTCAAACCCATTCTCAACAGATATTACAAAGGTAAGAGACGGATTTTATCTTCTCTAATAAGTTATAGAATAAACTTGATGCTTCAAAGGAGTCTAATAATAGACGAGAAAAACTTTCTATCAGGGACCCCACTCTCAAAAAGTGTTTTAATACTTTTAAGAGGGGTCCCTTGGAAAGGATTTTTCATTTATCCCCCTCATTTCATTCATTTTTATTTCATCCATTGATTCATTTTAACATTAATTTTTAACTATATATATATATATATATATATATATATATATATATTATATATATATTATACTAGCAAATTATGCACCCTCCGGGTGCAAGTATTTAAGTTTAAATATAATAAAATATCATGTATTTAGAAAGGCTAATGAAACTGAATAAGAATTCAGATAAAAATTTGGAACAGGGGGTATGATTGAAAAATAGAACAACTTTGAAACTAAACTCTTCCATCATTTTCCCTTACTCCCGTCTTTCATTGATAAATTTCCTAATTTAACTATTTAGTTAAAATAAAGTAAAGAATAATATTACAGTTATTTCTTCTTGTTAATGTATTTCTTTTAAGATTCATCCCCGACATTTTTGCTCATATTCATTAATATAAAGCAAACAATTAGAAATCAATAATACTAAGCATATATTTATTAAAATCAAATTTTAAGATCAATATGCAAATTAGCCTTCCAATTCACACTGTAAACCGCTATTTTGTTGTATATATAAATACAATTGCATATTATTAGTATGTAGATATGGTCAACAGTCTTAATGATGTAAAACAATTTTATTAATAATTGAGGTTTAAATAAAAAATAAAATCATGGAGAATATGATGTCAATAACAAAGGGAATTGTGACTTGAATAGTAATAGAGTTTCGGTTACAGACATACAAACCCACAATCTCCATTATAATAATATATATATATATTAGATGCTACATAATATAGAGATTTACCTTCACTTCATTTCTTTTAGTTGAGCTCGCAACATTACATATTCTCATTTGATTTCTAATGACTATTACGACCTGCACACAACTCCTTAAATTAAGGATCACCAAAATACTTCACCTCAGACGCAAAAACAATCTCCCTGGTTTTGCACTAACGAAAAGGAGATAGCCTCCCTTGCTGTCTGGCTGATAACGACTTTTGGCCACTCCGTCGACTTAATTTATATATATATATATATATATATATATATATAAATCCCCTCCACACAAGTCGGATGTAACATAAAGCCAATTTCAGAGTTCCCCTTCTAAAATGGTTGCCATACCAAGGTTAAAGAGCCCTAACTTAGGCTAGACGGGAGGTCGAAAAAGCCCCCCTCCAATCAATCGGCTGGTCACGTTAAACTCTAACACTTATATGATTATCCCAACCCTATTGCCCTTATAGCAAGCCCCAGCCCTTTCTTATATGTGCTACAAGGCGGTGGCTGAGGGTCTTAGTCCTGGATATGACGTTAAACTGATAGGAAAGTTCGTTCTGGAGCTGTGGAGAATGTGAAGTACCCCATCATCACCATTACTCCCAGGTCCACCCTGAGTGATTGTGTCAGTTAGGGTCCCATATATGCATCCGGTGTAGTAGTACCTATTAGGGTCCTATATATGAGCTAAATAGAAAAATTAGTTAAAAAAAATTTGACTTTAAAAAATAATTGAGTGCCCATCAAGAATGAATAAAACAAAACATCTTCGGCATAAAATAACCCAACGGGGTTTGACATGCCATAAAATCCAACAACAAATCAACCAACCAACTAAGTAAATATCAGAATCGATAAATTAGATATTTACGCATTCATTTCCGATGCCAAGAGTCGGTGTTCGTGCCTATGCAACGTTTTGCAACAAATAATATTTAGAAGTTATTCCCCTTGGATCAAGCATGTTTGTCAAAATTATCTCCCTTCATTATATCACTATTCATGTAAAAATAAATTGACAATAAATAGTTTCAGTTACGATGTTCACATTATAGATACGGCAGCGTCAGGGGGAAATTTGGACTCAGTTACCTTTAAGTACCCCAGGGGGGACCTTGATTCAGAAGGACGTGTTTCCTTTGCACCGTCAACATCCGATTGTTGGTTAGGGTTAGGGTTAGGGTTAGCAGTTAGTTTTATAATTGAAAAAAATGCGTCTAAAAATCGTCTGGTAACAAACAACCGGATGTTGACGGTGCAAAGCTAAACATGTCCCTCTGAAACCAGGTCGCCTCTGGGGTGCTTAAAGGTAAATTGGTCCGGAATTTCTTTTTGTGGAAAAATGTTTTTAATGGAGTTGATATGTCATAAGAGAATCGAAAATGCATTGGTGAGGTAGCAAATCATTTGTTGAATGAAATGTATTTTCTGGCATCCAAATATCTTCAGTTGATCTTTATATATCTGGTGTAAAGGCACATGGCTAACACACACACACACACACACACACACACACACACACACACACACACTTACAAACCTGATTATATATGCTCCCCATTCCCTAGTGGATTGAGAACTTTGAGGGGGCTTCGCTGTCGCCGGCCAACTAAGCTTGAAAAGGCAACGCTCTCCTATAAAAGGGATGGAGCACTCTATGGCGGCCTTTGCATATACACAGATGTGTGTATTCACCCATTTCAGTTTGTAGGTAACGGTGGCCGGGTGTTTAGCAGCCTGGTGAATCGTTCGGGTTTCCAGCCCGGCTGGCTGTAGCTTGCAAAAGTCTTGCCACACTAAGGAGTCGTGATATGACGAAACACGATGTCAATGGATGACTATATGTATATAGTTGGCATTTTTATAAATAAACGGTGCTCAATATTATTGATAGAAAACAAATTTTTACTCAAATATTTTTTCGAACTCAGCTTCGTTCGATTATATATATATATATATATATATATATATATATATATATATAGTGGGACCTCGGTTCTCGACCGATTCTAAAGTCGAACAATTCGAACGAAGCTGAGTTCGAAAAAATATTTGAGTAAAAATGCCTCAATTGTCGAATAAATTTTCGGACTTCGAACACGAGTCGAACCGATGAAAACGGAAGTCGCACGAATGACTGGATAGATCAGTTAGCTATCTTGAACGAGTGTCTGATATTGTTTTTGTGCAAATTCTTCGCTTCGTTTGTGTTTATTTTCTATTTCACGGCTAAATTAATTCTTATGTATGGATCCTAAGAAAAGCAGCAATGATATTATAAGAAAGGGAAAGAGGAAAGTTGTAAGAGCAATGATTGAATTGAAGGAGATATTCATCAAGTTTGAAAATGGTATTCGAGTCTCTGATCTTGTAACCCACATGGTGAAATCTACGATTTCGACTTTTCTGAAGACTAAAGACGCGATAAAAGCAGCTGACGTTGTGTAGGAGTGACAAGTGTTGTTATAGCTAGTATAAAATGGGATATTTTTTTTAAACAAATCAGTTCTCGACCATAATTTGGAACGAATTTTGTTCGAGAACTGTATATAATTAGAAATACTTTTATATGTTTTTAATAATCTTTTTTTGTTATAATCTTTTGTTTGTTGATTGTGTTGTTAAAAAAAAACAAAAACGCATTAAACTTCCAGCAATCGTGGTCAAATAGATTGTAAGACAAATACTTATTTTAGTTTAATACTGCTATGCTTACCAATTTTCGAGCACTTTTTTATTCAATGATATTATTGAAAGGATTTTATTTTAGCTTTTCCTTTTCCCTTTTTCGTCAGAATTCTTTATTTATAAGTTTTTATACCTGTTCTGAAAAACACCAAAGATTTGCCTAAGTTAATATGCTAAAGTGCTCAATACACTAAGTAGAGCAAATAATAATTGTAAAAGCCTGATGAGTCAGAGACTATCTCCTAATGGATCATCAGGATATTTATAACTTAGAGTCAGAATTATTCGGATAATCTATTAGGAGAAACATATATAGATAGTCTCTGACTCATTTTGCATTACTATATATATATATATATATATATTAAAGTCATACATAATTTGTTAATTAATTAATTATAATTAAATGAATTAGGCGTACATATTGGTTTAAATGTGAGGCGTAAACAAATCGAGAAAAAGTCATCTCTGTATGTACATTTCAGCCCATTAGGCATCATCAGCAGAGCTATAGACAGGGCAGTGCTTTGTGCGTGATTCGAACCCCACTGTAAGGCTGACAGGCGGACACTCTAACCATTACACTAGCTGGGTTCCCCAGAATTTCTCGTTTTTTATTTTAAACTGATGTGTATATCGTACTTTTTGGGTGACTTATGGCACGACAGTATGAAGTGGACAAACAATGTGTTTGAAATGGCGAAGGCCGATAATATATATATATATATATATATATATATATATATATATATATATATATATATATATATATGTGTGTGTGTGTGTGTGTGTGTGTTTTTTTCGTATTTATCTAGAAATAAGAAATAAGAAAATATTCCAAAAGATAGATTTATTTTTAGATTGTAAAGTCGACATTAAAACATTTCGGCGTTGTTATAAAACCTTCATCAGGAAATAAGGATGAATTTAGTGTTGTCTAGACAGTGTTGGAATTCTTTACAAAATGAAAACGAGAGATAAGATTAAATGAAAGAAAATTTTTTCCATTTGCAGCGTTCTTATTTAAAAAGGTAATCAGAAGAATATTTGAAATGAAACATATTTTTGTAAAAATATATATGTATGTAAATCAAAAGAGAAGAAATGAAGTAGAAATGAAAGGAAAGAAAAAAAAAAAACAAAACAATTCTTATATGATTTTCATAGGCCTGTGGTGTAATGGTTAGAGTCATTGGAAATAGACTCGTCGACCTGAGTTCAAATCCTGCACGAGGCTGTTTGCATTTTAATATAGCGTTAATCCCTCGGGAAAATTATGCATCCAACTATTCTCCCTACCAGCTATGGTTAAATAGTAGGTCAGACTGATATTAAAACCTTGGCCAGGTAAATAGTAAGAGAGATTGGGTACTCCAGCCTTGGAAAAGTAACCAGTCTAGGAGAAGGAAAACTAAATTCAAACCAGCTTTAGTCCGTTTAAAAATGTATGCATATTTCTCTCTTATTCCAGTTAACTTTTTTTTTATTCAATAATTTTCTTTTACCTTACACCATTTCATTAACCTACAACTGTAAATATATTATAAGATATTTAATTTTGCACACACACACACACACACACACACACACACACACACACACACACACACACACAAAAACAACAAAAACAAAAAAACAAACCCCAAACAAATTAATATTACTAAATTTTCTTTATCAAGGATGTAATGTTCACAACTTAGTATTTTCATAATTATCTCCCTTAGATTCTAACTATTTTGATCTAGGGGGAATAACTCTTTAATAGATTTTCATATCGCGAATTTTGGAAGAATTTCAAACCAAGAAAGTAGGTGTTAAGTCTAGCCATCTACGTCTGCCCCCCTCTCTCTCTCTCTCTCTCTCTCTCTCTCTCTCTCTCTCTCTCTCTATCTCTCTCTTTCTGTGTGTGTGTGTGTGTGTGTAAAATAATCAAATTGACTGGTAAAATCATACAAGGATTTTTATAAAATTGTTTCGGTTATATATATATATATATATATATATATGTGTGTGTGTGTGTGTGTGTGTGTGTGTGTGTTTGTGTGTGTGTGTATTTATGTATGTATGTATATTTAAATATATTTTGATTTTCGGGACTTTAACAAGGAAAATATTCACCGACATTAACGAAATCTATTTTGAATTGGACAATTCAAAGTCACAGTCAGGTCGCATATGGCGCTACTGGTACTATGTAACCCAGTACTACTTGTCTCATAGTCGGGTTATCGGTGACTAAACCAGTTACCCCACCAAGCTTATCTGGTGAGGAGGATGGCTAGACATCCAGCAGGACGAAAAATAAAACCTGTCAAAGGGCGGATGAAGCCTTTCGCTGAACGGCCATCTAGCAAATAACATATGCGGGGACGTAGAATTACTTGAATTGGTATCCAGGCGCGTAGCAAAACCACCGGGAGAGATGCATTCCTCAGCCTTGTCAAGGCAAGTGTCTAGGAGAAGGAAAACTCCAAAATTTAACCTGCGGCGGCTGCTGCAACCAATGATGTCGACTTGTTCTTCTTTTTGGTTCAATGTGGCAGTCGCTCAGAGAGTGGGATCGATTATGTGCAAAGCCTTTCGTCATTTAAAAAAGCTTCAGACACAGGCATTGCTTGATAATACAAAAGCTTGTTGTAGCCTAAAACGGCAAAACAAATAATGAATTTTAATAAAGTTATGAACGTCAATGGCAATAAGGGCTCTGGAAATATCAGGGTCTGGCCCGGCAGGTGCCTCAGGGCCCACGGTCGTCATTCTGCTACAGTGAGAAAATGTATGCCAACGAACAGTGGCTGTTGGAACGTACGGACGTTGCTTGACTTGCCGTCGACAATCACACGTCCGGAACGTAGATCTGCTCTTGCATCAAGGGAACTTCAGCGTTATGATTTGGATATAGTTGCATTATCTGAGACGAGGCTGGCTGATGAAGGGCAGTTTTCGGAGTTGTCTGGGGTCTACACCTTTTTCTGGAGTGGTAACACAGAGGGATGTAGAAGGGAATCTGGTGTGGCGTTCGCTGTGAGGACTACACTTCTCTCAAGCCTTCCGTGTGGAGTGAGTGATCGGATCATAACTATGAGGTAACCTCTGATAAATGGTCACTTTGTGACCCTTGTGAGCGTGTATGCACCTACTATGGATGCAGCAGAAGATTAAAAACTTTATTTCTACCTTGCGTTACGGGAAGTAGTTAGACGGACCCCCCTTGCTGAAAAGTCGTCATTCTTGGCGACTTTAATACTAGGGTAGGAAGGGATTTTGAAACCTGGACAGTAATGGGTAAACACGGAGTGAGCAAATGTAACAGCAATGGTCTAATGTTGTTGCAGTTCTGCTCGGAGATGGTTTTTTATGTTGGTAACACCATGTTTCAACAGAAAAAACAATATAAAACAACTTGGATGCATCCTGGTTCCAACAGTGGCACATGCTAGATTATGTGTTGGTCAGAAAACGTGATATAAAGGACATCTGCAGTGTTCGTGTTATGCGTGGCGCAGAATTCTGGACTGACCATCGGTTGGTTCGTGCTAAGTTTCGGTTTGTTGTCAAACCCAAGATAAGAGGGCCAGGTGTGACTGTCCCCAAGCGACTAAACATTGGTCGTCTAAAGAATGATGTTGTGAAGCAAGAACTGGTCAAGGAGATGGAAGAGTTGGACTGTGAAAACACGCGGGATGCTTTTAAGGCGTTTGTTTATGGGGTGTGTGAGAAAGTATTCGGGCATTGCAAGCGTAAACATCAGGATTAGTTCGATGAAAATATATTGAAATTCAGGCCTACTGGATTCAAAGGCTAAGTCCCAGTGTGGTCTAACAGAAGGTGAGCAAGATCGGTTGATGACAGAGTTTAAGGCAATCAAAAGAGAGGTGCAGAGGAAGCTTCGAAACATGCAGGACCATGGTGGAGTCGGAAGCTGATGAAATATAACTTGCCTACATACCAACAACACCAAGGTTTTATACACCTTACTGCGTGCGGTGTATGGACCATCAAGCTCATCTATCACCCCACTGCACTCAAAGGATGGTCAGGAACTTCTTCGAGATCCTTCCAATATTCTTCATGGATGGAGGAGCATTTTGAAGAGCTCCTGAATAGGCCTTCTGAGGTTGAAAAGGAGTTCATTCAGTCTATCCCCTGTAACCCGGTCAAGGATATCTTCGCAGATATTCCCCCCCTCTCAGAGATTAAAGCAGCTGTCTATAAGCTGAACTCTAGAAAGTCACCTGGCATGTTCGGCTATATGCAGAAATCATCAAGTGTGCAGGCCGAAATATGATGCAGCGCTTGATGAACTTTTTGCAGACTGCCTGGCTTGATGAGTGTGTTCCACAGGATTGGCGGAATGCATTAATGGTGGTGCTATACAAGGGAAAGGGCGCAAAAGATGATTGTGGAAATTATCGGGGCATCTCATTGCTTTCAGTTGTTGGCAAGGTGCTATGCCGAATCATGTTTGATAAAATGCTGAAACACATTGCTAATGATGTTTTACCTGAGTCACAGTGTGGTTTAGAAGTTTTAGAAGTGGTCGTGGGACGGTAGATATAATCTTTACAGCCATGCAATTACAAAAGAAATGTGTTGAACAGTGCATGGGATTGTATCAGGTGTTAATTGATTTAACAAAGGCATTTGATACCATAAATAGGAAAGCTCTTTCGGAGATTCTTAAAAAGCTTGGTTGTCCTGACAAGTTCATATCTATTCTAAATCTCTTCCCATGATGATATGAAAGCTGTGGTCAACATTGGAGGGAAACTGGCGGATCCTATTTCAGTGGAAAACGGTGTTAAGCAAGGGGATATTCCAGCACCCACACTCTTTGCTTTATACTTTGCCACGGTGTTTAGAATAGCATTCAAGGATTGTTCTGATGGTGTGTATATTCGATATAGAACTACTGGGAAGCTTTTCAACATCAGACGTCTTAGTGCACACACCAAGGTATTCACTAACACGGCTCTATGCAGATGATTGTGATCTTCTGGCTCATACACGAACTGATATGCCGCGCCTCATGGACGCCTTTGAATCTGCTTGTAGTTCATTGGGACTTACAATTAGTTTGAAAAAGACTGTCCTAATGTATCAACCGGCACCAGGTAAATCATACTATGATCTGGCTATCTATGTCTATGGGCAGAAGTTAGCGGTTGTAGATAAGTTTGTATACCTGGGTAGCACGTTAAATATGACTGGTACCCTTGATGACGAGGTCTGCTTAAGGGTCAGCAAAGCTTTCACGCTTTCACCAGCAGTGCCTACGACAAATATCAGGGGTACGTTGGCAAATGTACGTCAGTGACATTAAGGTTCTAGAACAAGCCAAATGTCAAAGTATAGAATCTATTATAACCAAGCATAGATTGAGGTGTAGTGGGCATTTAGGAAGGATGGACGATGGGCGACTTCTTAAACAACTGTTCTATGGGGAACTTGCAAACGGAAAGCGTTTAGCTCAAAAGCCTAAGAAGAGGTATAAGGATTGCCTGAAGTCGACCTTGAAAAAGTGTAGCATCGACGAGAAAACCTGGGAGAGCAAAGCTTTGGACCGTGGACAGTGGAGAAAAACTTTGCTGGAAGGCACAAAGAAATTTGAGACCAACCGTAGGTAACATGAACGATTAAAGCGAAATGTTCGCAAAGGAAACGTTAATAAAACAGACGACCAAGGACTTCAAATCGGTCTACTATGTGAACAATGCGGAAGGCCGTGTCTGAGCAGAGCTGGCCAGATGAGTCACCAAACTGTGCATCACCGAAATGGACCAATAAAATGCCCTGTTCTTACTGGAAAAAAACTTGTGAATGTGGGAAGATGTGCAAGACTTTAGCTGGACTAAAAAGCCTCATTCGCGCAGCTCACCGTTGAACTTTTTGAAGCTCATCGTTGTATTCTTTGAACTTCTGAAAATTAAAAAAATTCTTTTTTATTATTTTTTTTTAATCAAGCAATGGCAATTCTCGAACACGAGTTTGCTGCCATCATCATCATCATCCTCATATATATATATATATATATATATATATATATATATATATATATATAATTCTGATCTCTCTATCTCTCTATCTCAGTATGTTCATATCTATCTATCTATCTATCTCAATCCATCTATTTATCTAGTCATACCTATCACATTTCACATAGCACTAATACCTTTGGAAAGATATGAATCCAACTATTATCCCCCAGCTATGGGTAAATAGTAAGGCTGACTGGGATCTTTAACCTTGGTATGTCAACTGGTGGAGGAGGAGGAAAACTCCGAATTCCCACCAGTTGCAATCGGCTCCTAAATTGACCTTGTGTTGCATTCTGTTCGTGGCGGAGGGGTTGGGGTCTACATTTCTTTTTCTTCCCCAGGGACGCTTTAACGTACCTTCATAATTTTGTCAATGTGTGGCTATTTCTTTTTATCGATTTCGGAATTCCTGGATATTATCGATTTTATCTGATCAATTTTTCAAATGTTTTCTTTTTTATCATGTCTATATCAACAATTCTTTCCCCATGGGGTTTGGTCGAGTTAAGATCATTTTTTGTTGAAGGATGTTGTCATGTCATCATGACCCCAGCCTCCCCAACATACGTTTTATGTTTTTAATGAAAAGTAAATTCTAATCGCAGTAACCGGCTAGTTTGGTAAAAGGCTACTTTAATTGAGCATCAAATGGAGAGCAATCTCAAAATGTCCCTTCTAAAATACGTAATTTTGTATTATTTGTCTGCATTTTTTTTAGATGAGGCTTAATACGAATAATTTTGATTTTTCGAACTATTTTCCCCATCTTTATTGTGTTAGTTATTAACAATGTTTCAACCGCTGTATCCTTCATCAGGTATTTTCTGTGTTGCAATATTCCTTCTATGAATGTGGCTAGCTTGATGACTGATTTCTTTGTTTAAGTGCATATCAAACTTTGTGGGTTATTTAATGCCAAAGCCATTCTGTTAGAGGAAGAGTAGTGGTATTGTTTGTCTGAATTTATGAGATGAGGTTTGATATGTATAATTATGATTTCTTGAATTGTTGACCTCATCTTCATTGGGGTATGTATAAACACAACATTTCGGCCGCTGTATTCTCCGGTCTTTCTCAAGGGTTTCTTGTGCATCCGAGTATAGTAATGATCCAATCTGCGAAATCAATTTAAATAGTTTGACAATTGATCAAAAAGGCGTCGAAGAACTATTTTTAGATTTCATTCAAAAGATGAAATTGTTTTTTACACGTATATCAATCGGACATGTTTCACGAGAAGAATCACGATCATTTAAAAATAGGATCAATGGTGATGAAGGGGTACTCCATATTCCCCAGACCTCCAGAACTGGAACTTCACCATCAGAGTGAGTTTATCGTCATACACAGGTCATTAAGACCCTCAGCCACAGCCTGTAAGCACACATATGATAAAAAGGGCTAGGGCTTGCCATAAGGGCAGTAGGGTTGGGGCAATCATATAGGTGCTAGGCTTGATGTGACCAGCTGATTGATCGGAGGAGGCCTCTCTAACCGCCCGTCTAGCCTAAGTAAGGATCAAAGTGGAGTGCTACATGTTATGGACTACTCAGCTACCAGGGTTCCATCCTGAAGCATCACAACAGGTGGTCCCATTGAGTGGGGAAGGTCTTACCTACATAGGTGCAATCCGCGTATTCTAAAGCCTATTTGTTTGTAGCTTTTATTTTGTAGTTCAGTTTGATCAGAGGAAAAAGTGATTATTAAAAAATCGGCATAGTAGTCTTTGGTCCTCACTTTGGCTAGAGGGGTGATCGGAGAGAGAGCTCCTCTTTATCAATCGGCTGGTCATGTCAAGCCCTAGCACCTATATGATTGTCCCAACCCTATTACCCTTATGAAAAACCCCAACCCTTTTTTATCCCATATGTGCTAGAAGGTGGGGGTTGAGGTTCTTACTATCCTGGGTATGAATTTAAACTGTCTAATGGTGAAGTTCCAATTCTGGAGCTCTGGGGAGTGTGGACTACATCGTCATCAACATTGCTCCGCAGTCACTCTGACCAGGAGTGGTAGTACCTATTAGGATCTCATCTATAGGATAAATAGAAAAAATGAGTTAAAATGTGTTAAAAAATATTTGAGCTTTAAAAAATTCAGTACTCATCAAGAATGAATAAAACAAAAAAATCTTCGGCATAAAATAACCCAACAAGGGTTGAAATGCCAACCAGCCTCAGCGTAATAGTTTCATTATTCAACTCGTTTATATATCTTACAAAAAAAAAAACATTAGATTATTTTGTATAGCGTCGAACGTGACACGTTGACAAATGTGGAGCTGTTAATGCTTTGTACACCGTATAGAAAAACAAAAAACAAAAAAAAAACAAAACAAAACAAAACAAAACAAAAGTCGAACATTTGGCTTTCAAAAACCATCCAATAAATATTTCTTTTAAAAAAAAACCTATCAGCTTCTTCACAAGACAACTTATCAGCGACTTTCTAACCAAATTTTCCAGAGAGAAAGAAAAAAAAAAGGATATGTTTTTTTTCTCTATTTTAAAATGTCGCATCGCTTTTAAGAATATATTCAACGAAGACGGTGTCTCTTTAAGGCATTTGCGTGATATTTTAGCTGGTATATATATATATATATATATATATATATATATATATTTGGAGATTATGTGCTTAATTAAAGTCATACCTAATTTGTTAATTAATTAATTATAATTAAATGAATTAGGCGTGCATATCAGTTTAAATGTAAAGCGTAAACAAATCGAGAAAAAGTCTATCTCTGTATGTACATTTCAGCCCATTAGGCCTCATCAGCAGAGCTATAGACAGGGCAGTGCTTTGTGCGTGATTCGAACCCTACCTGCCAGGCTGACAGGCGGATATTCTAACCACTACACTAGCTAGCTTCCTCAGAATTTCTCGTTTATTTTAAACCGATATGTATATTCATTTAATTATAATTAATTAATTAAGCACATAATCTCCCAAAAATTGTCGGCCTTCGCCATTTCAAACACATCGTTTGACCACTTCATATATATATATATATATATATATATATATATATATATATATATGAGTAAAAAGAAAGAAAATGAATCCGACGGTAAATATAGAGAGAAAAAAAGGTATAAAACACACAATATTGTTAAAATTAATATATTGTTATATCATTTTCATAGCTAATATTGAACAATATTTCGATTATAAAAAAATATCATCAGAGCATGAGTCCGGATTAAAAACATTCTCTGATGATGATTTTTTATAATCGAAACAATATTGTGTGTTTTCATACCTTTATATATATATATATATATATATATATATATATATATATATATATATATATATATATAATATCAACCCCTACAAACGAGCAGGATGTGACACAAGGTCAATTTCTTAAACAGATTTTAACAGGTTTGAATTCAGAGTATTCCTTTTAAAATACTGGTTACCAAACCAAGGTTAAAGAGCCAGTCCGTCTACTATTCATCCACAGCTGGAGGGAGAGTAGTTGGATGCATACCTTTCCCAAGGGTATTAGCGCTATGTGAAATGCAAAACCGTCGAACCTTCTCGAAGTCGGGAACCGTTTCCCGATTTCGAAGCGAAGGTTCCAGAGTTCGAGAATGTTCTGGAATTCGACAAGAAACACATCATGCGAAAAGTTGTGTAGATAACAATAATGATGAGGACAATAGTCCGAATAATCCAAACAACACGCATTAAACTATGTTCAGCCTCGTTCTCGTGATGGTTGGTCTGTTTAGTTTGATATACGCATGTGCAAAATAAATAAATAAATAAAAATGAATGCGACGTTTTTCATTTTCACACATTCTCCATTTAACATTAAAAATATTCAGCCATGTCGGCGGGGTTTACAATATGCTGATTGTATTTGATGTCTTAGTATCCTTGATATGACGTTGCAGCTATGGAGAGTAGAGAGCACTCCTTTATCGCCATTACTCCCAGGTCCACTTCAACCCGGAGTGGTAGTACCTGTTAGGGTTCGGTCTATGAGTTAAATTGAAAAGAATATGTTTAAAAAATTGAGTAAAAAAATTTGAATACCCTTCAAGAAAGAATAAAACAAAACATATTCGGCATAAAATTACCCAACAAGTGTTGACATGCCGTAAAACCCAACCAACCAACCAACCAACCAACCAACCAACCAATTCCACTCTCCCTTTCCCTCTTTTTTTTCTTCTTCATATTTTCATATTTATAAAAAAATCATTTCTCTTTTCTCTTTCATTTTTCTTTATCAAAATTTCTCACTTTAATGTTTGCTTTTTTTCATGCCATGGGCCAATTTTTACAAATGAACAAATAAATTCAATTTTAATCGCACTTGACGGTTATTGACTTCGAGCGAGAGACACCACTGCGCGTGCGCATACCCCCGCACACACACACACACACACACACACATACAGACACACACACATGTAAACGTTGCAAATGTTCAAATATTAAATTATTAGGTGCGCGCAAAAAATTCATGTGCTCACTCTCTCTCCCTCCTCTCTCTTTTCCTTATTTCCCCCTCTCTCTATATTTATCACACACACATACACTCTCTCTTTCTCTCTCAAATATGAAATTATTAGGTGCGCGCAAAAGTTATGTGCTCTCTATGTATCTCTCTCTCTCTTCCTCTCTCCTTCCTCTCTCCCTCTCTCTCTCCCGCCCCCTTCTCATTCAAATATTAAATTATTAGGTGCATGCTAAAATTATGTTCTCTCTCCCCCCTACCTCCCTCTCTCCTCCTCCCACATCTCTCTCGATCTCTTCCCACCTCTCTTTCTCAAATATCAAATTATTAGGTGCGTATAAAAGTTATATGTTCTCTCTCTCTCCCCCCTCTCTCTCTCCCTCTCTCTCTCTCTCTCTCTCTCTCTCTCTCTCTCTCTTGAAAATTATCGATTTGTTACGCAGTTTTAAAATAAAAACGCTGTAAATTTTAGCACACGCCTATTTTGTCTTATCTGTTCAATTTATTAGACATAGAAACACAGAGATGCATACAGTTAGGTGTACATTTAAGAATATATACATAAATTCATACACGTATTGGCTCATCTACACAGTCCATGTTTACACACACACACACACACACACACACACACACACACACACACACACACACATATATATACATTAAAACAAATTTGGTTAAACATAATAGAATACTTATTGTTTTCAAGTATTTTTTTCTTTCAAGTTTTTTAATATTTTTTTTAATGTTATCATTTTCAAAGGTGATAACCAGTTGTCCAAAAGTGTTATTATTGGTAAAACCAAGTACTTTCGGTTCTTTTCTGAACCATTATCAAAGCTGATTGTATTTATCTTAACTATCATTATCAACACTGTTTTTTATTTGACTAAACTATTGTTTTGTTTTTGTCGATACGGTGACGCCAAATAACGCAGTTAGTTTATTTTTAATGTGTATATATTCCTCTATGCATCAGATCATCCTAGAAGTAATGTCCGAAATAATAATAATAATAATAATAATAATAAGAAGAAGAAGAAGAAGAAGAAGAAAACTAGAAAACTAGAAAACAAAAATGGGAAGAAAAACGATTATATGGACACTTCAAACGACAAATTGGAGAGGTTGCACACGAAAAGACCTGGTCGTGGTTAAGAAAAGGAAACCTTAAAAGAGAAACTGAATCACTAATAATTGCTGCACAGAATAATGCCATAAGGACAAACTATATCAAAGCGAAAACTGATAAGACACAACAAAATCATAAATGTAGACTTTGTGGTAATAGAGATGAGACTGTAAACCATGTACTCTGCGAATGTAGCAAACTAGCACAACGGGAGTACAAAACTAGACACAACTGGGTTGGGAAGGTGATCCACTGGGAATTATGCAAAAAATTTAATTTTGACCATACAACAAAATGGTATATGCATAAACCAGAATCTGTTCTTGAGAACGAAACAAATAAACTTCTCTGGGACTTTGAAATAAAAACGGATTACCTTATCCCAGCAAGAAGACAAGACCTAGTGTTGATAAACAAAAAAGAAAGAACTTGTCAACTGGTGGATTTTGCAGTTCCAGCAGATCACAGGGTAAAGCTAAAAGAAAATGAAAAAATGGACAAATGTTTGGACCTTGCCAGAAAACTGAAAAAGTTATGGAATATGAAAGTCAAAGTTATACCAATTGTAGTTGGTGCACTTGGAACAGTCCCAAAAGGATTGGAAAAGGGTTGGAAAGTTTGGAAATCAGAGGAAGGATTGAAACCATTCAGAACACTGCACTGCTGCAATCTGCCAGAATACTCAGAAAGTCCTGGAGACCTGAGGAGACTTGCTGTCACTCAGACTCCAGTGAAGGACCACCAGCTAATGCTGATGTGAAAACTCAAAAGGAGTAAATAATAACGTAATATGTATTTATACTCCCTAAGCTATACTCGCATAAAAAATGACCTTGTGTTGCATCCTGCCCATGACAGAGGAACAGGGTAAATACATACATATTCCTTTTCACCAAAGGGAAGCTGTAACGTACCTTCAGGATTTGTTGAACAAATACATACGTATACAACCCAGTCATTTTTTTACGGGTACTGTGTTTATCAATAAAATAAAATGAAAATGTGTCAAGTCAAACGGTCTGTTATAATTTCAGCTGAATTTTTTGGGCACAACATTTTTTTGTTTGTGAAGGAATCAAAATCCTCCCACTCGAAGAAATTCATTTTTTTTCAGTAGTTTTCAAAGCAACCTCTATAAATTACCGTATACTGACTAATTATTTCTTTTTACACACACGCATATATATATATATATATATATATATATATATAGGGCATACTACTCAAAGACTGGAGGTCAGAATAAACCAACACATTCCATCGTATATCCGTAACAACAACTTTGCCCACTCTTCTCCACCCAAGCAATCCATATTCACCTTCCACCATTGGGCGATATCTGTTGGACAACCCTGATTGTGTTGCAGCATATAAGCCCGAAATGTTCTCGATTTTGGCATCCTCATCCAATGAATTGCAACTGGCAATATTCGAAGCCCTCCTCATCAGCAGATTCCGTCCCACTCTTTGCATACAAAAACAATTTTATACTTTACTCCTTTTCGGACATACCATTTTTGATCCAACCAACATGAAGAAGGTATATATGTTGCATAATTTATGTGGTAGCATTGATTATGACAACACCGTTTAATACACACACACACACACACACACATATATATATATATATATATATATGTATATAATTTAGAGCATATATATATATATACACACACACACACACACACATATATATCTATATATATATATATAGGGTCATCCACAGACACGTGTTTCGACTTATCAAGTCTCCTCAGTGTGGCTAGACACTTTGTAAGCTACCTACAGCCGGAATTGAAATCCGATCGGTTGGGTGTCAGTCCGGCACCGTAACCATTAGGCTGTCTTCACTTACAGAATGGGAAGGGGATTTTAACTGTTTTAATACACACATCGCTTTGCGTGTAAAGGCCGTCACAAAGTGCTCCATTCCTTAGAAGAGCGTTGCGTTTACGCTTGAGTTGGCAGCCGTCAGCAAGATCCCCCCCAGAGTGCTCAACCCTATATATATATATATATATGAGGAGTAACAGATTGGGTAAAATCCAACAAAACGTGACACACACACACACACACACACACACATATATATATATATATATATATACTGAGCACTTTATATTTGTTATATTTGTTATATCTTATCATTGTGAAACTTGTATCAATTAACCATTGTGGCCAATTTCATCGGTAAGCCACCATTTTCACACACACACACACACACACACACACATATATATATATATATATATATATATTATATATATATATATATAACGCTGCACGAATCAGTTCTAAACATAAATGTTCTCCTTTTGGTGTTTTACTTTGTTAAATCAAGCGTGTTAGTAAACTCTGTATACGGAATTTTTGTCTAGGGATCGAATTCTATTTTGGAACGTTCCATTTGGCAGAACAACAACAGCAGCAGCAGCAGCAGCAGCATCATCAGCATCATCATCAGCAGCATCATCAGCAGCAGCGGCAGTTAAAAAGATTGATTGGCGCGCGTCGGTCCTCTTTTTATATCGACTTTCCTTTTCAGACCAATCGTTGCAGACCCCCAAATTAGCAACAGCAACAACCGACCAATGAATGTTAACACTGAACCATTCCTTCATTTCGAAGTCAATAAAAAAAAAGGTTTATCTAATTTAAGCCGTCTTTTCAAACTCGGTTCAGTTCTTTCTTTAGTTATTTGTTGGGTAAAACTTGCAAATCATACTCAAAATCGCATGACTCAGAAAAAACAGAACCCACAAATTTTGTAATAAAACTGTTAATTTTAACTAGGGGGTGTAGGGTTAGGGTTTAGGGTTAGAGTTAGGGTTGGGGTTTAGAGTTAGTTTAATGGGAAAATAAATAAATAATTTGGGTTCTGTTTTTTTTTTGGTCACCCTGTAATATCGGGATTCTGAGTATGATTTGCAAGTTTTACCATTTGTTGTCTCCCATGAATCGCAATTTCTAATCCAGATTGCTTTCAATCCAAAATTACTTATTTGGTCAAAAACCTAAGGAGGTCTTCGATAATTTTGATCTTTCGGACTGTTGTCCTCATCTTTATTGCAGTATGTATAAACAAAATATTTCGTAACTGGAACTTTATTGGATTAGACACATTTAAAATTTTTTATCTCTAGTGAATAACGGGAACAATATTAAACGACATTTAAAAAAAGTAATTCTTATATTTCGGACTATTGTCCTCATCTTTATTGTGGTGTGTATAAACAGAAATTTTCAGCTACTGTATCCTCCGGCCTTCATCACGTGTTCCCTGTGTATTCGAGCATAGTAATGACCCAACCTGATGAAGGTCGGAGGATACAGCGGCCGAAACGTTGTGTTTATACACACCACAATAGATATGAGGGCAACAGCCCAAAACATCAAAATTATTCACATTAAGTCTCATATAAAAAATACAGACACAAAAGGGAGAAGGGAAAGAAAGAAAATAAAGAACAAGATGAGAAATAAACAAAGAAAGGGAAAAAGGGAAAAAGAAAGAAAGAAAGAAAGAAAAGGTAGGAAAGAAAGGAAGGAAGGAAGGAACGAACGAACGAAGAGAGAAAGGAAGAAAGAAAGAAAGGGAGAAGGGAAAGAAAAAAGAAGAAAGAGAAATGAACAAAGGAAGAGAGAAAAGAAGGAAAAAAAAGAAGAAAGGGAGGAATGAACAAATGAAGGGAGAAAGAAGAAAGAAAATGGGAAAAAGGAAAAGAAAGAAAGAAAGGGAGAAAAAGTAATGAATGAATGAATGAATCAATAAATAAAAAAAGGGAGGAATGAATGAACGAAGAAAGAAAGAAAGAAAGAAAGAATGAAGGAAGGAAGGAAGGAAGAAATGGAAGAAGAAAAAGAAAGAAAGAATGAAGGAAGAAAGGAAGGAAGGAAGGAAGGGATAGACGAAGGAAGGAAGAAAGAAAGAAAGAAGGAAGGAAGGAAGGAAGGAAGAAATGGAAGAAGAAAAAGAAAGAAAGAATGAAGGAAGAAAGGAAGGAAGGAAGGGATAGACGAAGGAAGGAAGAAAGAATGAATGAATGAATGAATGAAGGAAGGAAGAAATGGAAGAAGAAAAAGAAAGAAAGATGAAGGAAGAAAGGAAGGAAGGAAGGGATAGACGAAGGAAGGAGAAAGAAAGAATGAATGAAGGAAGGAAGGAAGGAAGAAAGGAATGGAAGAAGAAAAAGAAGAAAGAATGAAGGAAGAAGGAAGGAAGGAAGGGATAGACGAAGGAAGGGAGAAAGAAAGAAAGAATGAATGAATGAAGGAAGAAGGAAGGAAGGAAGAAAGGAATGGAAGAAGAAAAGAAAGAAAGAATGAAGGAAGAAAGGAAGGAAGGAAGGGATAGACGAAGGAAGGGAGAAAGAAAGAATGAATGAATGAATGAATGAAGGAAGGAAGGAAGGAAGAAAGGAATGGAAGAAGAAAAAGAAAGAAAGAATGAAGGAAGAAAGGAAGGAAGGAAGGGATAGACGAAGGAAGGGAGAAAGAATGAATGAATGAAGGAAGAAAGGAATGGAAGAAGAAAAAGAAAGAAAGAATGAAGGAAGAAAGGAAGGAAGGAAGGGATAGACGAAGGAAGGAAGAATGAATGAATGAATGAATGAAGAAAGGAAGGAATGGAAGAAGAAAAAGAAAGAAAGAATGAAGAAAGGCATACATTGTAACTGACGGGTATTTTGTTGCCAGTTAATAAAGAAGCAAATCTAAATCCACTCGCCCACCAAATAAATACAACTGGTCACAGACACAAACCCTCATTATTTGGCTTCGACGTAACTATCGTGAGAATTATAGACTTTAAGAAAAGCGAGTTGAAACATATCATAAAAAACACACACAACACCGAAGAGATTCAACTTGTCTCTCTTTCGTAATTAAATTCCAAGATTCAAACTAGCAACGCCGCGTTTCCACCAGAGAAAGAAACCCAATGGAGACGTTTTCTATCGGCGAATTTTACCCCAATGTCTCGTGATTTGATTTCCTTTTCGTTGCAAACGTATATTTGCCTAAATATTAAGTCAGAAAGAACCAGCTCGTCTGAGAACGGATAATCTATCTTGTCTACGTGGGAATGGTGTGTAGGGGTTGGGCGGTGGTAGGCGTTAAGGAAGAGGAGGTGAGACAGTGACATTTACCTGTAAAAGAAAGAGCAGCCGATAGACGACCAGACCCCGAAATCAGGAAATGATATTGAACCATCCAATTAGATCGTAAAAAGATGAGAACCAGAAAGAAAAATTGGCGTCTGACCAAAAACTAACTTTGCTGCATCGACATATTTTTGAAAATGGCTGAAGGAGACGATGATATAAAAAGAAAAAAAACTTAGCCAAATAATATCTTTATTTGTATTATTTTCATACGCGGCATTTCACTTTGCGAGCTTTTCGACCATCCTCAGGTATAGAACACATACAATAACCTTCAAGAAGTTTTATTGGAAAAAATATATGATTAATTATTTGCCCTTGGCGGTCAAGGGGTCAATCAGTGCACTACGGCAGATTGGCGTCCATTTTTGACTCCTTTTTATCTACATCACTTGTAGTGCTGACCACACGACCATCAATACGTTATTTCAAATCGCTCCAGTTTCAAGATGGACCTCAGCAGATAAGTCTGGCCGCAAAGCCATTAAGTTTGCAGCCCCACTGTATTTTTAAATATATTTTTGTACTTACATATTGTTTCTGAGTTTTTCTTCATCCAAATTGAAAGCCAATCTGTTAATGTAGAAAATATATAGGACACAGCAAAAAAGACCATACCACCAATTACAGTGTTTTTCTTTTTTATAAAAAAAGTATCAGCCCAAACTTCCCTTCATAAGTTTCTCCAGTGTACGGCTGAGTAAATACACACTCTACCACTACACATTACTTTTTTTTTTTTTTTTTTTACATTACTGGGCACCCTTGAACTTTCTCGGCCGTTTCACTTTCGTTTTTTAGGCGGTATTCAGTAAATTCTTATACCTTAAAAAGTAAGACCATTACATTCTATCGCGGCATATCCCTCTGAAAAACCAGTTTTGAAATAGGCATCCAGTTTTTCCCTTAGTTGTATCACGAGAAGGCCTTTAGTATAGAACACTTGGGTTAAAATCTAAGGTAATCCTTAACTTTTTCCTCGTAAATTCCTACCATAAAATAAACTGAAACCTCATTTTATGTCCATGTTTTTGCAATAAATGTTTTATTTTTCTTGCACCCGTTATTTTACAATACTAAATATATTTTCTTTATTTATTTCAATAATCACTTCAATGTGTATGTTCTAAAAGTTTTTATTTTGTGAGAATGGTTAGTTTTAAAGTGGTTAGTTTTAAACACGGACATAAAATGAGGGTTCAGTTTATTTTATGGTAGGAATTTACGAGGAAATAGTTAAGGATTACCAAATCTAAAATCTCTTTTTGAATGGCGCGCGATCTACCACATAACGTTTATGATCAACCAGTCGATCGCGATCGACATATTGGGCATCCCTACCCTAAGATTATGATGACAAACAAGTTAATAGAAAAAGGTATTAGTCTAATCAGCCAAATCTTAAAACAATAGAAACAACGATAGTGAAAAAGCATAAAGAAATATATATCTAAAGTTAATGGGTTATCTCCCTTGGTCGGATAGACCCCATTACAAACCAATCAATGACTGGCCCGCAAATTTTGGCGCCAGAAATCAAAGATAAGAATTTTGTTCTTTTGCAACTAGCGTCTCGATGGAGGCGGGCATCAAATTGTCGGTCTTACTATATCAGAAGAGAAAACGAGGACAGTCGTTTGTAGGTACGAAAACATTCATTCATTTATTCATTGGCATTGCAGTCTCGGAAGACTATATAGTTCATGTGCCCCTAAAGTTACGAACACATTAACATAACATTTACTAAGGACTTCAGTTAAGTGGACTAATATTAGTTTATTTCATATAATACAATATAGCCGCAAACAGAACAATTTGTTTGCAACTGAAAATATTACAACTGTATTTTCTTTTTATATGTTATCCCTATCTTGGGCTAGACGGGCGATCGGAGAGGCCTCCTCCGATCAATCCGTTGGTCACGTCGAGCCCTAGCACCTATATGATTTTCCCAACTCTATTTCCCTTATGGCAAGCCCCAACCCCTTTTTATCATATGGTTTCTAGAAGGCGGTGACTGGGGATATACATGTCCTGGGAATGACGTTAAACTCTATCTGATGGTGAGGTTCCAGTTCTGGAGGTTTGGGGAATGTGGAGCACCCCTTCATCACCATTGCTCCCTGATCCACTCTGACCCGGAGTGGTAGTACCAGTTAGGGTCCCATCTATGGGTTAAATAGAAAAATGTATTCATAAAAAAATTGTATTATCCATTAGGAACTGATTTATTTGAAAACTTTATCAGCATTAAATGACCCACTGAGGTTGATATGCCGTAAAACCAAACCAAACCAAACCAAACCAAAATTTCTTTTTATATGTAATACAATATCCTTCGAAACTCCAAGCTGTTTCATGTGCTTCCTGTTACTGACTTATATTTCACCATAACCACCATATTTGCGGCCTAAATAACCATAAAGGGAAGGTATTGTCTTAGTGTTGGGATCCCCAGGACCAGTCTTGCCTTTTTTTTTCCTTTTTTGATACATACTATCCGAAGACGAAAACAGGGTTGAGGAGGAACACATACTGTACTTAGATACCGATTCGAAATTAGCAGCGTATTGACCCTAGACGGAATGCACAGATACTACAGTCTGATCTTAGGCATAAGTGTCATTTCATACATAAATAATTTGGTCATTTTTGACGGGCACTATGCTAGTAATAAAATAAAAGACATGTAACCCTAAAGACCCTAATTGTTGACAATTAGCGATAAGTTCATTAGTTTATTTATTTAGATACACCCCTGCATATACATGGCGTTCTCTTGCCATTATTTGACGTTTTATTGACATAATAAGTAATTTCATTTTGTGAACTATGAAAGTCAATTAATATTTGTTGATTATATTAAAATCTTTTCACGGATGACCTAAACAAATGCAGAGAGTTTGCTTGAAACCGAGCCAAAAAATGGCAGAGTCTTAGTGTACGGACTGACATTTGGTGAACTTATAATGAGATTTTGATCACGTACAAGAATATTATTTGAAGTTAACTTTTAGCTTTAACGTCTTTTTAAAAAAAATAAATTTAAAGATTCTCTTTCTGTGTGAATTTATCTATTTATCTATCTAAGATTTTTCTTATCTATGCGAGAATGTATAGTGGCTGGGACGGTAGCGAGTATAGCATAGATATTATTGGTTGATATTCAAGTCCAACTGAAGGCAAGGCATAACTGTCAGAACATTTACACACTTGTAAAATAGTAATCAGTAATACAAAGTTCTTAATAATAGTTATATATATATATATATATATATATATATATATATATATATATATATATGAGTATAGATAAAGGATATGAAAACAACACAATATGCTGTTAAAGTGAAAAGATTTTTATATCATATTCATAGCTAATATTGAACAATATTTCGATTTATAAAAATCATCTTCAGAGCTTCGTTTTAAATTCATATTATTTTCGTCTCTGCTATTGATAAGGCTGGAGTATAAACAAGCTCTGAGGATGATTTTTATAAATCGAAATATTGTTCAATATTAGCTATGAATATGATATAAAATCTTTTCACTTTAACAGCATATTGTGTTGTTTTCATATCCTTTTATCTATACTATATATATATATATATATATATATATATATATATATATATATATATATGTGTGTGTGTGTGTGTGTGTGTGTATGTGTGTGTGTGTGTATGTGCGTGTCTGTGTGTGTGTATGTGTGTGTGTATGTGCGTGTGTGTGTGTGTGTGTGTGTGTGTGTGTGAGTGTGAGTTGTTAATTTTTCCATTTAAAAAACTCACACATTTCCAAATTAATATATATATATATATATATATATATATATATATATATTAATTTGCAATTATATATATTATATATATATATATATATATATATATATATATATATATATATATATATATATAAAGAGATAGAGATTAAGAGATGGCTGTGCTTAGAATACGCTGACTGCATCCTTCTGTAGAGTGGGTAAGCCCTTCATTGCCATTACGTCTACGTCCATTCCGAACCGTTGTGGTAGTTCCCGTTAGGGTCCCATTTATCATCTGTTTTCAAATTATTTGTATTCGTAGAGAGAGAGAGAGAGAGAGAGAGAGAGAGAGAGAGAGAGAGAGAGAGAGAGAGAGAGAGAGAGAGGCGTAGAATATATATATATATATATATATATATATATGGTATTTGTGGAAAAGGTGATTACCGGTGAAAATGGTCACAGTTGCTAGTTGAGTCAAGTTTCACAATGATAAGACAGCGATATAACAAATAGAAAGTGCTCAAAACGTTGGTAGAGCAAATTTATTATCATAAAGGTGCACGGTAATGACCTACTCGAGTTTCACCATAAGGATCTTCAGGGTTAAATCCACTGGATTAATCAAGATATTGATTAATTGCAGTCGATTTCGCGTGTGTGTTTTTTTCGCGATAAACGGTTGATTATAGGTCCGCGGTCAAAGAATGCTAGTTTGAAATTCAAAAATTCAAGAAAGCGGGAGTTGCATTTTTTTCAAAGGATCAAAATATAAACATTGTTAGAAATCCGCTTTGTGCTATTGTTTTAATGGTTTACGACAATGATGAGGATTGTCTATATTATTATAGTCTGTAGTGATTTTAATATAAGACCATTGAAATGGTGAAAATACACCTCCATGTGTGTATAATACATACACATTCTATTGGCTTTAATCAAAATAAATAACTTTATACATACATTAATAAAACCACATTTAATCACTACAAACTCCCGCTCTTCTTGAATTTTTGAATTTCAAACTAGCATTCTTTGACCGCGGACCTATAATCAACCGTTTATCGCGAAAAAACACACACGCGAAATCGACTGCAAATCAATATCTTGATTAACCCTGAAGATCCTTATGGTGAAACTCGAGTAGGTTATTACCATGTACATTTATGATAATATATATATATATATATATATATATATATGAGTGAGAGAGAGAGAGAGAGTGAGAGAGAGAGAGAGGAGAGAGAGAGAGAGAGAGAGAGAGAGAGAGAGTGTGTAAATTTCACTTTCACTCTGAATTTGTTATGCGTGGGTCTTGTTATTATACCATAACTGTTTAGGATGAGCATCCTCATCTTGATTGTTTATATCACGATTTATAGGCTAATGTACTCTGTGGCCTTCCCTAAATAATTACTCCTCCCCCATCGTAAGGGAAAGAGAAAGGAGGCTTCAATTAAAAAGAAATAGAATAATTTAGGGAAAGAAATAAGGAATTCCGATTTCCCTCGGAGTTATTGAAAATAATTAGCTCCTAGCCACCCACATACACAGAAAAAGGGGTGGCGGTTGGGGGTGTTAGTGATTCACTAGCTCAATTATGCTTTTAGCGGGGGTCAACAGCGGGTGAGCACTTGTCAGTTTTGATTAGGGGTGCGAGGGATGCAAGAGGGGGAGCAGAACCTAACCAAGCGTTTCTCTGTCTATTTTAGGAAGAATGAACATACCCCCACCCCAAATGCATAAACACGTGCACAATATATACGTGCACAAAGAAAACGCACACAAACACAAGCACAAATGCACATAAAACATTTGAGATGCATATGCACAGAAGCAAACACACACACACACACACACACACACACACATAGAAAATTAGACAAGTACAAAATCTCTTCCTTTCTCACACACATCTGCAGAAAAAATAAACATGTAGACACACGCACACACATACACACACACACATACACACACACACACACACACACATATATATATGCAGTGTACACACATACATATATAAAATACAACAACACACCAAACTGTAAACCTATATATATATATATTATATATATATATATATATAATATATATATATATATATATATATATATATATATATATATATATATATATATGTGTGTGTGTGTGTGTGTGTGTTTGTGTGTGTGTGTGTGTGTGTGTGTGTGTGAGCGTGTGCGTATGTGTGCAGTATATTTATAAACATTATCAAAAACCACCACTCGGGTGATCTGTTTTTATCTCAAAATCCCAGAGAATTTTTTTCTTCCTCAGATCTCCAGTTTCCCCAGTCTCTTTTTGAAGCCAAGAAAAAATCACTCCTTGTACTCAGCTCAACTTTGTTTACCACAAAACCACAGTAATGGAGCATCCAGGGAGGTTTGAACCCGCTAAGACGAGCTTGCTTCTCTTATGTTTTTTGTGATTCAACATTATCGACGAGGAGAATTATTGTTGTTAAGTGTGTGAGGGGTGTAGGCTGGATGATGTTTGGTGTGGGGGTGGGTAGTTATGTGTGTCAAACTGTCAGTCCTTACAGATAATTAGTTTCTTGACAGACACACACATCTCAATTGCCTTACTTTCGTAAAAATAATAAGATGTGGAAAATGAGGGTTCGGTTCCATGAAGCTCCCGATTACGACATGAAGGTCCCCGAGTTTGACAAGAAGGTTCCCGGGTACGAGAAGATTCCCAAGTACGACAAGAAATACCTGAAGAAGGCCGGGGGCATATGGGCTGAAGCATTGTGTAGTTACCAATAAAGATAAGGACAATAGTCCGAATAATCCAAATAATCCAAATTATCAAGGCTCGTCTAAAAAATTAATAGAAATAGAATTGGTTTGAATTCAGAGTTTTCCTTTCTTCTGGACCGGTTGCCATACCTTTCTCTTGGGTATCAGCATTAAGTGATATGCAAACAGCCTTGTCCAGGATTTGAACTCGTCTCGTCGTGTCAATTCCCTTCGCCGGTAACTATTATACCTCGCACAACAACTTTTATATATATAGATACT
Source organism: Doryteuthis pealeii (assembly GCA_023376005.1). NCBI lineage: Eukaryota > Metazoa > Mollusca > Cephalopoda > Myopsida > Loliginidae > Doryteuthis > Doryteuthis pealeii. The sequence continues at coordinate 12,933,548 of CM042147.1, forward strand.
CCTTACGAGATTTTCACACAAGCACTAACTGGATGATTTTTCCTTGAAGTCTAAGTGACAGCAAGTCTCCTCAGATCTGCAGAGCAATTACTACTTCTACTACTACTTCATATCTTTATATTTTTACTTTGCTTTTCTGATGGAAAATGAGGAGTAAAGGTTTTTTTTTTTAACCCATTGTCGGACAAAAATAGGGTGTGGATTTTATTGAACTTTGCTGGTCTCCACCAATTTTCCTTTATAAAAAGGATCAAATTGTCAGACATACCGAATCTATCTTTCATATAAATAGATACCCCTTGCGAGTTTTTCATACTAGTTCAAACTGGGGGTTTTCCGTTGAAGTCTGTGTGGCAGAGCCGTCCATGGCATGCAACACTTTAGCCTTTACTTAGGATCGACGGGCGTTTGAAAAGCCCCCTCCAACCAACCGGCTAGTCCCGTCAAGCCATAGCACCTATATGATTGTCTCAACCCTATTGACCTTTTGGCAAGCACCAACCCTTTTTATCCTATATGTGCTAGTGGCAGAAGGTCTTAATGTCCTAGGTATGACTATAAACTCTAGTTCTGGAGCTCTAGGGAACGTGGAGTAACCCTTCATCATCATTACTCACAGGTCTACTTTGACTTGAAGTGGTTGTACCCGTTAGAGTCCCATCTATGGGCTAAATGGATTTAAAGAAAATGGGTTTTGAAAAATGTGTTAAAAACTTTGAATACCCATCAAGCATGAATAAAACAAAACATATTCGGCATGAAATAACCCAACAACGGTTGACATGCCGTAAAATCCAACAAACCAAACAAAACTACTACTACTACTACTACTACTACTATTTGATGTTATTTACCAATTCACTCTGTTTCACTTTTGCCATTAAGACCGAAACCAACCCTTGAGCGTTGAAGATCGCCACGAAATTTTGTTAAGATATAATGCATTGAATCATGGTAAATTTAGAATTATTGAACTCACGACAATCGGTCAGTTGGCCGGTGGACATAAACAGTAAAGAAGAAGAAGAAGAAGAAGAAGAAGAATGAGTGGACATCTGTGTGTGTGTGTGTGTGTGTGTCTCACTTAAGTTATGAATGCCTCGGGCAGTCGTAGAGGATGAATTGCAAAGTACATCAAACTGAGTCCTTCCCCCCCCTCGTCCCCGCCATTGGCCAGGTGGTGCAGAGTCCTTGTCCCAACTCCTTAACAATATGACTAATGTCTACTCTACCGGCGAGGAGTGGCCGAGATCACTACAAGTTATTCCGTCAAACGTTCACTGCTCAATACTTCTTATTGTTGTTGAACTTGTGTGGCATATCTTAATTGAATTCTTGCAAAACCAAATAAATCTGAACAAGAAGGACGTGCTCTAATCCGATATTTGCACCAGGCCCAAACGAATATACGATATCTATCTATCTATCTATCTATCTATCTATCTATCTATATACATACATACATACATACATAAGGACAGCTGTGTGTGTGTTGTGTGTGTGTGTGTGTGTGTGTGCATGTGTGAGTGTATGCCCGGAGGAAACTATGAAAATAAAACAATTAACGACAATGTAAATATATGTACACATTCACTATCACAAGAGTTTGCTTTTTGTGCAAAAATATTTGTACCAGGCTCAAACGAATATACTATATCTATACATATATAAAGGGTAGTTTATGTGTATGTATGCATGTATATGTGTGTGTGTGTCCGGGGGAAACTACGAAAATAAAGCAATTAACGACAATGTAAATATATATACACATTCACTATCACCAGAGCTTGCTTTTTGTGCAAAAATAATGAAGATTTTATTTATATTTGGAAACATATTTAAAAATTAGGATTTGAATAGTAAGAGAAGGGAAAGTCATTGGTGACGTTCGTGATTAAAACATAAATCAATTATGTAAGACCCAAACAATCAGTGGATCTGCGTGACTAACTTTTTATTATCCATCTTCTACTCAGGCAACTTAGGAAAGAAAGAAAAAAAGTGAGAGAGTTAAATGAAGATTATTGTACTTTTTACATATTGAACTATTTAGCAATAGCTCTTAAGCTGATCGAGTCATCAAGAGTTGAACTTTCATTTAGTTTTACTAAATGATTCTATCATTTGTAGAACATAAGTTATTAATTTCTCTGAATTTTTAGATGTGGCTTGATGATTTGTATTATTTGTATCATTCAGACTATTGTCCTCATCTTTATTGTTATCTACACAACAGAAGAAGGCCGGAGGGCACATCGACCAAAACGTCGTGTAGATAACAATAAAGATGAATCCGAATAGTCTAAATAATCCAAAATAATTTATTAAGTTTTCAATTTTAAAACTACTGCAAGATTTCATGAACACTCTGTATATAAATATAGATAAATATCTATTTTTAACCTTTTAAATCCCGGGCAACGCCGGGTAGCTCTGCTTGTAAAAAATAGAAACAAAGATAAAATGGCTTTAAAATGGTCGAAAGAGATAGAAAAAAGACAAAGATTAATTAATGAAGTCAGATCAATTATGAGACCCTGCCAAGAAAAACATCGTTTTTAATTCTTCCAATAAATAGTCAAGTCTTTATTTTTACAGCAATAAAAAATACTTACAACTTTTTGTTAGCAAAAAAAAAAAAAAAAAAAAAAAGAAAGAAAAAGAAGACCCCCCCAAAAAAATAAAATAAATAAGAATCCCAAAACAAAACAAAACAAACAAAAAACAAAACAAAACATGATTCGATCGTTTTTATAACGATTTCCTATCTTTTATTTTATTGAGTTCAAACCGAAATTGCGAAGAAACATTTTGTTGTCAATTAATTACCTAATGTCATTATCTGAAACCTTTTCGTAATGGACGTCACTGTTGTAAAGGGAGGTAATCTTTATTAACTCATAAAAGGAGATATTTATCCAACCTGTTCTCCGTGAGTAGGATGTGATACAAGTCTGAGGCATCCAACGAGGATCGAACTCGTTACTTATTACCAATGGATCAGCGAGACTAACTTGCTAACCACTGCACCACGATGGAATGTCCTCATAAGGTATCAGGTTTTTTTTTTTTAATGGCATATCAAACTTCAGGAGTTATTTAATGCCAAACTTCGTATTTTTTCTCTGTAGCATGTCTTTTTCTTCCCATTCTTTCTTTATAATAAAAACGGAATAGTCCAGTATTTAGCTGAGGTAACGACACTCATAAGCCAACCTCTCTCTATCTTATCCCCACTCTCTTTCTTTTTTCTTTTCTTTCTTTGTTTCTTTCTTGAATTTTTCTATGTCCCTTTTCTTCCTTTTTTTCTTTATGATAAAAACGGAATAGACCATTATCTAGCTGAGCTGACGACTCTCGTACAAAATAAGAATTCGGCTAATAAGCAACACCAGATAATCAGGTTTTACATTTTTGCATTTCATCTTGTACAATTTGGACGGTCTCATTTTTACCAGAGGGTGTTGCATGAAATCGGTCGTACTTTTGAAGAACGCGAGTATTAAACAATTATAATATGATGACGGAAATGGAGTAAATAGTTGATGCCTTGAACTATTTAAATGTTTGGATTGTTTAAAATTCTTCATAACTTATTGAGTCAAGAAGATAACGTTCGGAAGAATAAGGAACAAGCGTATCAATACATAGATTGTTTGACAAAGGAGGTTTCAGTTCATGCCTTTTGAACGCAACTTTCATCGCTCTTGATTATTTGGAAGTTTTAATGGAAGTCGTGAAGCGTTTGAGTTGACTGGTTGACGGTGAATAAGGGATGTGTTCGTTTGAAAAAGACGAAAGGACTCTTCTGAAAGGACTCCTCTGAAAGACAAAAGCAGGTGATGCAAGTGTGAGGCGGACGCGAAGTGTGTGAAGAAAAAGAGTTGTGTGCAGTGAGAGAGGGAGAGTTGGTGTGCACGAAAAGAAAGATGTCGTCGTCGTCGTCGTCGCAGGTGTTGTTGTCAAAGCGACAGAACTTTCAAAGAGACAAAATGACAGCGGATAAAAACGACAAGAATCATCCTTTTGATTGATGTCCCCCACCCCTCCGCCTGCCCCGCCTTCCACCGACTTTCATGAAGAGCATTCCCGCGGATTAACAGCCATCAATAATAGTTTACCATTCCTGCATCAATTCACTATATATATATATATATATATATATATATATATATATATATATATATATATACCAAATTGTTGGTAAATCCTCGCGGTGAGAAAAAACCCAGCAAATATTTGATTGTAAAAAATATACTACCAAACATCACCCAGGGAGAAAAAATTTTTTTGATAAAAAGAAAAAAACCAAGATAATCGTACCAACCAAAAAATCTATTGCTACAATATTTGTCCAAAAGAAAAAAAAAAAACAATTTATATATATATATATATATATAATATATATATATATATATACAAAACCGCCAGGAAACTAAAGCTAATAAGTAAAAAGTGCTCAATACTTAAGTAGAGCAAATGATAAAGATAAATCTAATGAGTCAGATAAACCTACTAAAAGTTTCGCTTGCTCTTCAGGGCTGAAGAGCACTAAGCGAAACTTTTAGTAGGTTTATCTGACTCATTAGATATATATATATATATATATATATATATATATATATATATATATATATATATCTCGTAGTAACGTTTAAAACCTAGAAAGAGTAAATATAAAAATTGGGAAACTTCAGGGATTCACAGCACAAAAAAAAAACGTGTAAAAGTGCCCGATAAAAAGAGGTAAATATACGATTAAAAACCAATGCTCGAAAACCAGACCGACCCAAGTTTCGCGCAGATAATGAATCTTAATTATAATTCGTTATCTCCGTGAAACTGAAATCGGTGTGTTTTTTGATCGTACACACACACACACACACACACACACACATATATATATATATATATGTAGAGAGAGAGAGAGAGAGAGAGAGAGAGAGAGAGAGAGAGAGAGAGAGAGAGAGAGAGAGAGAGTATAGGTGCTATATTTACAAGTAAACAGTGCTCAATAACATGGACAGAGCATTTATATCTAAAGATAACGTGGACATGGAATCAACGACGATTGGTTACTGACAGTTTCTCGTCTATGTGATTATTCAAACCAATTATTTGACTCATAACATTCCTTATCTCAAATATAAACGCTCTATCAATGATATTGAGCATTGTCTGCTTAGAAATATAGCACCCACATTATCTACAATATATATATATATATATTATATTGCCTTGCTGATGAGACCTAATAGGTCGAAATGTACATTCAGGGATTGACATTTTCTCGATTTGTTTAGCCTTACATTTGAACATATATGCCCGCCTAAATTCATTAATTATTAACTAATTAATTTTCAAAATTAGGTATGACTTCAATTAAGCACATATCCCCAAAAATTGTCGGCTTAAAGCCATATAAAAAATAAACACATTTTTGTTTGTTTACTTAACATCATATATATATATATATATATATATATATATATATATATATATATATATATATATAGTCGTCTTTCTGTATTCACAGTTGCAGGAAACACCGCGGATACAAAATTTCCGAGAATATTCAAATCCTATACATAAGTATTTGCATACAGTCTACACACATTCTCCCATATATTTTAAATCATCTCTAGATTATTTATAAAACCTAACACAATACATAATACAATGTCTAATACAATGTACATGCCGTGTATATAGTTGTTATATAGTAGATATGAACAAAACATTTTGGCGCGTAATCGACATATGAGGAAAACAAACAAAACAAAAAAAAATTGTATAAAAGTAAATTTTATCGTCTAAATCTTTGCGACATTGAGAAGAATGATTGGTAAGAAAATCTGATATTGGAATCAATTGTAACAAAAAAAGGCGAGAGTGGAAAATGTTGTTTAGATGGAAAAAGAAAGAAAGAAAGAAAGAAAGAAAGAAAGAAAGAAAAGGTTGAGAAAATTTTAGGCGTAAAAAATTCAATTTAAAAAATCTACTAAAACATCTACTAATCGTTGGATTTTAAAAGTTTTGCTTCTTATTCAATAAAGGATTCCGTTAAAAAAAGGAAGAAGAAAAAAAAAAACAATAAAAAAACCTTTCTATTTCAAATCTTATTATAATGGAGATTCGGTGTCTGTAACCGAAACTACATCACAATAACCTTAGGAAATCTGTAAGTCTATCAATGAGTATTTAATTTATAGTCAAAATCATTAATACATAGAATAGAATAACTCTTATTTATCAACAAGGTCTCTATCAAAATCTGAGAGTTGCCTCAAAACAGCCCATGTTATTAGTGCGTTTAAAATCTGCAATGTGTCTTATATTACTAAGAAATAATGATTTGAATAATAATATAGTGTTCTTAATTCGCATAGAGTTTTTAACAAAACCGGATTTAATAAATAATTACTTAGTGTTATTGATTTCAAATATTATTTTTTTATTCTCCAACGTATCAATATCAATCCTATGAATAATTCTATATAGAAACCAATTAAAATATAATTAAAATAAGTGTAGTCTTTTTATATGCGTTCTCATTTATTTTTCTTAGTCTTTCTAATCGAATATATTTCATTACTTTAAAACTTAAATACTTACGACCGGAGGGCGTATATTCTTGCAAGTATTGGATGATAAGCAAAAGAGTGTATTAAAAAAAAGTAGTGAAGGAATGAGATACGTGGCGAACAATGCTCTAACAAATGAATGCTAAAATAAAGATTCCTAGACCACCGAAGTTGAACAGCGATGAGCCTGTTCAATATGTAGATGGGTGACCGTGCAACAGCAGGGACTACCAGGAACCGAATATCAAAAGGATTTGATTCGGCATTAGATAACCCAAAAAGGGTTGATATGCCTTAAATCAACAAACCAAAATGATGGTAAAAGAATAATATTTTACACTCTTTTACACTCTTACCACCGTTAGATGAATATATATATATATATATATATATATATATATATATAGTCATTCGTCGGGGTAGCCTAAAGTCGGTATCAGCCAATCAACGAGGGAGTCTATCCCTTTTTTTTATTAGCGCTAGATCAAGGAGATTGTTTTGCGTCTAAGGTGGAGCGCCACACCTACCATCAGCTCCTTACTTTACCGCGCAGATTCCTGTGCTACTCATACGCCGAGTTGGCGAGGGCCGGTATCGAACTAGGAACCTTGTGGTTGTTAGTCGAATCCTCTACCGACTGAGCTAAGGCCAAAGAGAGAGAGAGAGAGAGAGAGAGAGAGAGAGAGAGAGAGAGGAGAGAGAGAGAGAGAGAGAGATAATAGGGTGTACTATATTCATTAGTAAATAGTGCTCAAAATCTTGGTTGAAGCATGTATACCTTTTATAAGTTATGGTAGCGTGGACATGAAGTAAACTGCGCTTGGTTACTGACACTTTCTCGCCTCTATGATTCCCAACCTTGGTTTGAGAATCGCATGGATATGACATAAGTTCAATTTACTAAGCGGAGTTTAACGCGTTTGAATCCAGAGTTTTCCTTCTCTTAGACCAGTTGCCGTGCCAAGGTTAAAGTGTCCAGTTTGCCCCCTACTATTTACCCATAGCTGGAGAGAGAATAGCTGTATGCAACCTTTCGCAAATGCAAACAGACTCGTCCAGTATTTGAACTCATCTCGTCGTGACCATTTCCCACGACGGTAATCGTGTCCTAGGTATGACGTTAAACTGCATCTAATTGTGAAGTTCCAATTCTGGAGCTCAGGGGAGTGTGGAGTACCCCTTCGTCGCCATTACACTCTGGTCTACCCTGATCCGGAGTTGTTGTGCCTGTTAGGGCTCCATCTGTGGGTTAAATGAAAAAATGAGTTTTAAAAAAGTAAGTTTAAAAAAGATTTTTAATACCTATCAAGAATGAATAAAACAAAATGTTTCGGTATAAAATAACCCAATAAGGGTTGATATGTGGTAAAAAACCCAACCAACCAACCAACCAATCAACGACAGTAACCGTTACACCACGCGCCTCCACACTGCATATACCTCGCATATTACATTTTCTTCGTGTTTTGTAGATGTCGACAGGAACAAGCCTTACCGAAGAGGAACAGGAAATTGCCTATTTTGAAAAGAAAAATCGAATTAATGCTACTGTAGATCTAGAACCGCCGTTAGCATTTTTTTAAAAAAGAATTCTGAAAACGCATGCCATTAAGAAACGACCTCCTGGCGAGAGGAATGCCGACGGAGCTAAGTTTTTTTTAGCACTGGCAGAGAGGTTAGGTAAATAACGCCAAGAAGAAACGACCTGGAAGACTTACTAAATTGATCGCTGTTGGCTATCATCGCCCATTGCAAGAGCATCAAAAGGTGAGATGCGTTTAAACTGGTTCTTAATGTTCAATGCAATATATATGCAAAAATTTGAAACGGGCAATGTTATATTTCGGTTAATAATCTGACTACCGGTTTCCGAGTAACACACAAACCATCCAATTAAGACAAACAAGAGATGTTAGACACTGCTGGAGAAGTAAGGACGATCATAAATGATGTTCTTCCGTGAACTCCTACACATGGACACACCAGCAAGTGTTGGCTGAACAGCAATAACTTACATCCATCAGATCTCTACGGACACTAGATGCCATGTTGAGGACCTGCTATGAGTAATGACCAATAGTGATGTGTGTGTGTCTTTCTTTCTTTCTTTCTTATATTTTTGTCTGTGTAGCATGTCCTTTTTCTTACCTTTCTTTCTTTATAATAAAATTGGAATGGTCCATTATTTAGCCGAGGTGATATCACTCATAGGAAATAAGAATTCGGTGGATAAGCAACACCAGATTATCAGAATTTACATTTTTGCATTTCATCTTGGACGAATTGGACGGTCTCATTTATAACCAGAGGGTGTTTCAAGATGATAACGGTTGTGTGGTTAAGGAACACGAATATAAATATATACATAGATATTTGATTTTATTAAATTCCAGATATATCATTAATAGAGATTCGGTCTCTATTTGTCTGTAACCGAAACTATGTCACTGCTTTACGTCACATTACCAAAAGTTGTCAATACATAGAATAAAAAACAACCTTGTATTATATGGACTCAAAATTTGAGTATGCAAACTTAGTTGGTTCTTATTGTTTTTTTAAAACAAGTTTTAATAAATACATGCCTGATATTATATATCTATATATAGTTTGTTTTATTTTGATATATATTGGACGGTCTCATTTTTAACCAGAGTGTTTCAAGATGATACCAGTCGTACTTTTAAAGAACATGAGTATTATATAATTATAATATGATGACGGCAATGGAGTTGATGCCTTGAACTATCTAAATATTTCGATTGTTTAAAATTCTTCATAGAATAAATTATTGAGTCATTTGTTTTAAGACGAAAGTATTTGATCGAGGATTTTTCAATGGATTGTTGGTCATTTTGGAAATCAAATGGAATTATATGAGTCATTAAATAAATAAATGGTAAAATTCTTGTGATTCATTTGAGGTAGGATCTGTGAATTTTGTGGTCATTTATTTATTAAAATGTATCACATCAGGTGGAAATGAGATTATTTCTAAACATGACCTTTTGACATTTCAAATTCTTCTTCTTCTTCTTCTTCTTCTTCTTCTTCTTCTTCTTCTTCTTCTTCTTCTTCTTCTTCTTAATTTCCTCCTCCTTTTTCGTTTTTATCCTTTTGTCTTAGTCATTTCCCATCTTTTCTTTGCCTTCTTTCCTTTTCTATTCTTCTTTCGTCTTCTTTCTCTATTTCAATTGTCTTCTTCTTCTTCTTCTTCTCTTCTTCTTCTTCTTCTTCTTCTTCTTCTTCTTCTTCTTCTTCTTCTTCTTCTATTTTTATTTCCTTCTTCTTCTTCCTCTTGTTCCTTTCCGTTTCTTTCTTTTCTTTCTTTCGTTTTCTATTTCCCTCTCATTTCGAATCTTTTCCTACTTTTTTTCCTTCTTTGTCGTTTTCTTTTCTTCTCCCTTTTCTTTTTCGTTTTTATCCTTTTGTCTTAGTCCTTTCCCTTTCTTTTCTTTTCTTTCTTTCCTTTTCTATTTCCCTCTCATTTCCAATCTTTTCCTTTTTTTCTTTTCTATATCCTTCTCTTTTCTTGCCCCCTTTCTTTTTCATTTCTATCCTTTTTTCTTGGCTCTTTTTAATCTTTTTTCCTTTCTTTTTCTATTTCTCTTTCATTTTCAAACTTTCCCTTCTTTTTCCCCTTCTTTGTCCTCCTCACAAGACCGCCATTCCCCAAAATTAATACTTAACGAACTCACTTGAAATCCTATCTGTCCCTTCGCGCTCTTTTCCACGTAATGGCGGCCAATCTAAACTTAATTATTTTCCTTTGGATTTTGCTTTTTAATAAAAGTCCCAACAATAATCAAAATAAGGAGTTCGTTTCTTTAAAATGACGATCATAATTGACGAAAAAGATAAATAATCATTTTCAAATGAACAATAGATAATGGATGCCCAGAATCAGGAGAAGAAAATAATTCTGTTGTCGTCAGCGTTCGTTTAAATGCTGCAAATGGCGGCCTCTGCTCTATGTCACGTGACTTCCTATTTGTAGAATCTATATCATAACTTGCATAGTATCCGTCAAAAAGGAGGGTGCCATTTATGTAGAGTATTGGCCATAAATAAGTACACACCATAATATTTTTACAAATAAAATGCAAATTTTCTTCTAAAACTAAGATACCACGATTTTATTATGTCTAGTAGAACATTATACTAATCAAAACGGATATTATTAGGTATTATATATTACCAAACTCTACAGCATTAATACTCAGTAACCAGTCAAAATAAAAAGCTAATTTTCTTCTAAAGTAAATATCATCATTCACCATCATCAAGTTGCGCTAGCAGCACGGATATTCATGACAATCTCTCGCCAACTGTCCCTATCGTTCATTGCTTTCGGGTGTTCCTCGGGTGCAACATCCATAATCCGCGCAGAGCTGATCAATATAGCTCTTTGCTGGACGGCACACACTGGCGTGGCTATGTGCAGGTGTCCACGGGAGAACGTCGCTTAAAAGTTCGTCCCTGTTTCTCCAGCAGTGTTTAGCATGTCTTGTTCTGATGATCTGTGTGTTAGGGAGGGGGAAGTGGCATACATATATCATTCGGTATCAAAATTTAGCAAAAAAAAGAAAAAAACGTGCTATATCCCAAGATGTAGGAATAACAAATGATAACAAAAATAGAGAAATATGTTTAACATATAACAATATTTGTTTTATTTATTCTCACTGACCGGGAATACAGTGGAATGAGTTTAAATAGAATTCAACAGTGTGTCATGTGTGTGTTCATCCCTGGGGCCAAGTCCTTGTCTGTTTTGTGTCTCTCTGTTTGTCAGTGAGTATATCCGGTGTGAATCGTTAGGGGAGATAACTCTCCCTAATAAAAGGAAAAAGAAATGAACATGTTTCAGTCCCAAATAAGTGCACCCCTTATATATATTTACGCAATTGTATTTTTGGTTAAAGGGTTTTAATGTTGGAAAGTTTGGTTGTAAATAATGTCTAATGATATTCATTTTGATTGTTTCACTAGAAATAATAAAATCCTGGAATCTTTTTGGTTTTGAAAAAAAATGAACCTTTTTATTAAAACATGTACGGGAAGTACTTATTCATGGGTGATAGTGTATGTATCGATTATATAGCTAATTTCTCTGTTCTATGAGAAACTTTATATATGAGAATTTCAATCATTTATAATTCAAAACAAATCTACGAACTTATTTAAAAAAACAAAGTTCTGAACAAACTTTTACTCGTAATTTCAAATAAAATCTATGGTCTATTCTCGAACATACTTAGTTTTTATAAAATTTAAATTATTTATCATCTTATTATAATAGACACTATATACCTGTCTGTCTGTAACCGAATCTACGTCACCATTGACGTCACGATTTCCTTAGTTATTTACATTATATTCTCAATGATTTGAAAGTGAACGTACTGGCTTTGAAAGTGAACGTACTTTCACCTTCGGCAATCGTCACAGGAGTTTCCTTTAGGGAATCATTGTCTTCGGTTTGCCTCATTGGTTCGACTCGTGTTTTCGAAGTTCGAAGATTTGTTCGACAACAAAGGCCTTGTAGGATTCAATGTTTCATTGAAATAACCGAACTCCAACACGCTGTGTTGGACATAACACTTTTTATATATATAAGACAGTACAGAAATAAGACATAAAATACAGATACAATGAAATACATGTACATGAACATACATTAAGGCATACAGATACAATAAGAATGTACACAACAGTAAATATATAGGACTAAGGATAGTCCATGCAGTAAAATTCACTTCCTAGTGATGGGGGGCAGAGGCCCACCGAGAAAGGGGTAGACAGTGTCTAGCCCATGTGAGTTCGTTCGAGAAGAAACACAAGAGACAGAAGAGTTTGAACCTCGCGCTTAAATACCAGACCTCCCTGGTGGTCGGCACGGAAACCCAGCGGGAAGATAACTCTTCCAGGCAAAGGGAAGATAATCCCAACAGCCTTTCTTTACTCAAATCTTTTGTTCGAACTCTGAATGGTTTAACTTCAGAGTCATTCGAGGACCGAGGTTCCACTGTACTTGCGACCAGGGTGGTTCATACATTTGCTTGTTCAAATAACCGTAAATCGGAGGAATTAATTTGAAAAGTAGAGTTATATCCACAATTTTAATGGTAGAATACAAAACTAAAATAAAATGTCTGCTGTGTATTCGTGAAAAAAAAATTTGTTTAAAAAGATTCTTGTCTGATCGCCGAGAAGCCAAAAAAGAAACGAGGTGTCTGAGAAGAACTTAACAATTTTTATTTGAATTCAAATTTATTTTTTTAACTCTTCGAAGTGCATCATTAAAAATATTTGAATTTTTTTCGACTGGAACAAAAATTATTTGAAAGAAAAAATAATAGTTAACGAGACTTAAAATTTCAACTTTGAATTAAAAAAATATCTTGAAAATGTCCTATTTTTTTTATTTTTCCTTTTTCTTATACTTTCCGATTAAAAAATAATTGATTAAAAATGTGACTCATTCAAATAATGATGTATTATGATGAAAGTTTTTAATATAACATCGTAGAAATTAGAAAATATTTTACAAGTTTGTAAGTGTTTGTTCGATTGTGTGGTTAAGCTCTTATCTTTATAATGATATCAGTACGGTTTCAAATCGCACCAATTCTCTATTGCTAATCTGATTTTAGTTTGATTCGTGTCAGCTGGGAACAGAATTAGAAATTTAGTGACAACAGATTTTATATATCCAGGGTGTTCCAGAAAAATTGTTATCATTTGAGATATACAAGGTGATATATATATATATTAGATGGGGAAAAATATATGGGGCGAAATAGACCTTCGAATCAACAAGCTCCCTTCGAGGGGGAACCAAAAACAAGCGAGTTCTCCGTCTTCTCACAAGCCAGACCCTCTGTTGGTCAACACATTCTTCATCTAGCAGCTGGAAAATCCGTCGTCGTAGTCGAAATCAATTTCTTTACTGAAAAGCGCTTCGTCGTCGACTGCTTCTGCTGCTGCTAACTGATTCCCCTGCGCTCGACTCACTTGTTATTTTATGGGCATATTAGACAAACATCCGGGCACGTCAGTCAAACCTCGCGTCCTTTCAGTTCCTACATCGCATCTGTTTTCGCATGCGGGAGGACGCGAGTTCGATCCTGGCTGGCAAGACAATGTCTTGCTCTTTTTCCTTTCTCGTTCTCCGTCACAATATATATATTCAAAAGGAAGAAAATAATCAATTTATTAATTATCTTACATTGATCTCTCTTAGGGATTTGAAATAATCCTTATATTAATCTATAGGTGTTTATCAGCATGGGCATGCATTGTACATATACGGACAATAGATGGTCTCAAGTAAAATTATCCCCAACTTACCTGGCTATTGGATATTTTCATCTTTACATCACACACACACACACACACACACACACACACATATATAATATATATATATATATATATATATATATATATATGAGCACTTCTTTTACACTTTATATCCTTCTATATTTTTTCTAATATCTGTGTCTGGTTTATAAAAAGGCGAGTTGTACTTTCCATTTCTTTGTTTTTTAAGAACTGAAACTTGGTTGGTTTGTAGCAGAGATTTTCTCATTCAAGATGGCGGCCGACCTATACAAACAACATCCCACCTATCTAATTGTAAATAAAAGGTAATTGAATCCCAAGAGATTCAAATTGATCACCAACAACACGATCGATCCTACTTCTTTTTTCAACAACCGTTTCAATCAGCAATCGAAAACAAAAACAAAAACAATGTAAAACAAAACAAACTATACAATTTATAATTTTTAAATGTTGATATTCATTTTTTTGATATCTAATGTTGATATTTATTCATTTTCTGTTTTTTTTTTGTTGGGAAGAATCTTACGTGAAGTAAATGTTTCATCTCTGCTGTTGTAATTAGATTCAAGTCTCTCATCAGGTCAATTCTGGCGGTAAAAATAAATTTGCATATAATGGTTTACAGGGTTTCATAATTGCATTACTTCACTTAAAATTTCCAATTTAATTACGATCAGAAAATGATAACAAAATATATAAGAGAATGAGAGGGGAGAGCGGGGGGGGGCGACATCATTTTAGAAGAAGAAAAGAAAAAGGAAGAAAAAGAGTAGAATAATACGAAAGAAGAAAGAAAGAAGAAGGCGAGGAAGGAGAGTTTCAAATTGTACTAAAGAAAGAAAGAAGAAAGGGGAGAAAAGAAAGTGCGAATAGTACTAATGGAAGAACAATTAGAAGAAGGAAAAAAAGAAAAAGAGTGAATAGTATTAAAAGAAGAAGAAAAAGAAAAAAGAAAAAAAAGGAAGAAAAAGAGTACGAGTGATATTAGAAGAAGAAGAAGAAGAAGAAGAAGAAGTAAAGGAGGAAAATAGTATGAGAAGTATTAAAAGAAGAAAAGGAAGATGAAGAATTGTAAATTTTCTTATCTTGTCTTTCATTCTGTTTATTCAGTATTAGTATATCATAGATGTATTAATACAAATATTGGTCGTTGGTGAGTGAGGACCCGACTAGATATCTTTCCATCACACACACACACACACACACACACACACACACAACACACACACACACACAACACACACAGCCATTAATCCCAATGTCGATTCTCATTCGATTTATACAATTTATATTATGATTAACTAGAGATAAATTGGTGAATAAGACGAAGTGCTCAACAATCACCAGTTAATAGTTATTTCCCTGAATAAATTATGATAACTATCGGGACCTGTGGGTATACCACAATATGATAATTTAATCATTACAACGTTTGATATGCTTACTGAAGAGCTATCGCAATATAATTCAATATGTAAAAAGTATAATAATCTTCATTTAATTCTCTCACGCTCTTTTTTTTTCTTTCCTTCTTTTCATTTTTCATTATGTTCGATTGAAACAGATTAGCGTTATCACTTCCGCGCGCTCCCTCCCTTTCTCTATATTTCTCCAAGTTTGTTTTTTTATTATATTTTTTCTGTGTTATATGTCCTTATTTTCACTCTCTGTTACAGTTCACTGCTATCTTCAATCTGACGGCGAGAATAAAATTGTTGACAACACCGAAACAAATTGACTTAAATTGACCAGGATCTTAGCAAGGGGCATTTGGAGGATAATGTTACATATCATTATTTGATACTGCAACATTAAAATGGTCTGCAAATCTAGCTTGCAAACCATTACACCCCATGAGGTGCCCAATGTCTCCAGTTAAGGTCATATTGTCTGATAGCACTCAAAGCGGTTCACAACAGCAAACTCCTGTAGAGTAGAAATGGACCGTCCCATTAAATAATGGGTGCTTCTACAGGCAAGCACTAAACTACACGTTACCCCCTCCGGTGTTATAAAATAGACTAGCCTTTTGAGACCGGACAATTCGTATTCCCGCTGGATAATGAAAAATAACTGAGTTTCGATACTACTACTACTACTACTAACTACTTGGTTGTTGTTACTTTACAAATCCCACCAATCACTCAAAAATACGTGTGTTGTATATATATATATATATATATATATATATATATATATACACATATGTATATGCTCTTCACATTTTTATATATGCTTAAAGCCAAGGTGGTAGCCATAAATGCCAACATAGTTGTTCAACTAGTTTCACAATATAAATACGGGGAAGTGAACCTCCAATCGGAATTTCTTTTCAGACTCACCTCAGGCACGGAGCAATAAACCCAGCTCTTAGCTCTTTTAGGCGAGGGGTAAGGAGAATCACCTCAGAAACTAAACTGATTATTTCTTACTCTCCCGGCGCGAATCCTTTGATATGGTGTAACATTTGGTCTTCGTATTTCTTTTAATGCTCTTCACCCCCACCCACCCAAAGTTTACCATTTAATTGAATTCTCAGATTAGGAAACAAGGGGATGGGTGGGGTAAATATGGAGGGTGATACATTTCGCACAATTCTAAGTTTTACCAAAAAAAACCTACTATTTAGAAAAAGTATCGAGATCGCCGATCAAAAACTATTGAGAATTGCCACTGACTTCTCTTGACTTTGTGTTACAAAGGGAAGTAACCGGATAATCCCTCACGTATGCAAATGAGTACGTATAAAAGAACAACACGAAGATTAGCTCAGTGTGATGTGAGGTGATCTCCACCCACGAAGGTTGTTTTCGTATTCTCGGATGTAAACCCACGTGCTACAACTCTTCAGAAGATAAGTAATCTTTACCAATCCTCTTTTACGCTCAGAGACTTTTACCTTGCCGGCCGAGAGCCATTTTTGTTATTTGTATTCATTGGAATAATAAACTATTATTACAACCACTCGCAATCTTCTCGTTAATGTATTTCTAATACATAACACTTTGTATATATGTGAGAATTATTTTTCTCCTCTCCATCTTTATATAACCTGGGAGCGAGTTGGTGGGGTGGTCGCCGACTGGGTTGTTCCATTTCCCTTTCTTGAAACTGACACCCCCTCGATGTGGTTTATACCAAGGCCTTTTAAGTCCTGTTGCCATCCGGGCAACTGAAGGGAACAAGCGTCAGAACAAGCTGAATCTACGTGGAAGTGAGTTGTTTATACGTTCAACTCCTCATTACTTCTTCCCCCCCCCCACTTAACTAATTGACTCAGTTCGAGTATCAGTGGGTCGCGTCTTTGAAGTGGTTAGCTGCAAAGCCCACTAAATTTCGCAACCACTTTATTACCTAGTCTGGTGGCTACACTCACTAAAGCTCGCTATTGTCCCCTCCCCTCTGCGTCGGGATAAGCGTCTCTTTTTTCCCGACAATATCTACACAATAGGGCAGGTCAATCTTCCACTTTTTAAAAATATCGAATTGTCCATTTATGCGAAAGTTGTGTGTTAGTATACTGAATACTGAACCAAAAATTAGATCTTTTACTTGCACCATTGTTTGAGGAAAAAACATCAAAAAATCCTCTACTAAAATGCACTAAAAATCCTCGTTTTCACCAAATTTATCCCTTAGAAAACGAGGATTTTTAGTGCATTTTAG
This sequence comes from Doryteuthis pealeii, assembly GCA_023376005.1. NCBI lineage: Eukaryota > Metazoa > Mollusca > Cephalopoda > Myopsida > Loliginidae > Doryteuthis > Doryteuthis pealeii. Next base: position 12,951,148 of record CM042147.1, read on the forward strand.
TAGAAGATTTTTGATGTTTTTTCCTCAAACAATGGTGCAAGTAAAAGATGTAATTGTTGGTATCAGTATTCAGTATACTAACACACAACTTTCACATAATGGACAATTTGATATTTAAAAAAAAAAACGTGAAAAATCAACCTACCCAACCTCCGCACGAGCAGGATGTAAAAAAATAGCCTCAATAATGTAATCTTTATATTAATACGCTTGTTCCTTAATCTTCCGACCGTTATCGCCTTGCAACACACTCTGGTTAAAAATGAGGCCGTCAAAATCGTCCAAGATGAAATGCAAAAATGTAAATTCTAATTATCTGGTGGTATATCCACAGGTCCTTCTAGTATTATAATAACTAGCAAAGGTATGCGCATCATGGGCGCAAGTATTTCAGTTTTAATGTAATAAAATATTATATCAAATTAGAAATACTAACGAAAGAACGAATATAAAGATATTACACGAATTTGAATGTTATTTTAATTGATTTCTATATAAGATTATATATAGGATTGCTTTTAATAGGTTTGGTAATAACGTGATAGAATTAGAAATCAGTAACAGCAATTAACTATTTATTAAACCCAGTTTTGTTAAAATAATTATGCAAATCATTCCCAGGATATCCTATGTAAATCTTTATTTCTTAGAGATATATAACACGTATTTCAAGATTTTAAAAGCATTAATGATAATGGCAGTTTTGTGAAAATCTAACTCAGCTACATTTTAATTAAATAAATAAGATACTAATTAAGATTAAATGATGACTATTTGATAATCTTTGAGAATATAACTAAGGAAATTGTGACGTCAGCGATAACGTAGTTTCGGTTACAGACAGGCAGTTATATAACCTCCATTATAATAAGATATAATGAATATAATAATATGATAAATATAAATATAATAATATAATGAATAATAATATATAAAAAAATATGTCTATAATACATTAATTTCAATAGACGACATAAAGTTTTCCTGGATGTAGTTTCCTACGTACGGGCAGTTTCACAATAGTTTACGAGTTTATCTTGAATTTTCGGTGATAGATGAAAAAAGTTCCCTGTGGAATTTTCGTGTCTTTTGATTGATTTGTTTGGAATGGCAAACGTTTTGAATGGAATCATCAGTTAATAATTAATTCACCGGTGACAGTTGCAAAGAACACAGCATATCCGCTTTGAATATTCCAAAGAATTCCTGGGATTCATGGGATATTGTCAAAGAATATAACAGAGTAGACTCCAATGATAGACAACTTTTTACTCTTATTAAGTAAGAAATAATTGTTTCCATACAAAACTTTTCCTGCTTTATATATATATATATATATATATATATATATATATATATATATATATAGAGAGAGAGAGAGAGAGAGAGAGAGATAAAGAGATAGATAGATAAATATATATATATATATATATATATATTATATATATCTGTGTGTGTGTGTGTGTGTAGAAAAATATAGAGATGGGGAAAGATAGAGAGAGGGGATGAGCACGCGGAAGTGATAACGTTAATCTGTTTCAATCGAACATAATGAAATGATGAAAAGAAGGAGAGAGAGAGAGAGAGAGAGAAAGAGAGAGAGAAGAGAGAGAGAGAGAGAGAGAGAGAGAGAGAGAGAGAGAGAGAGAGAGAGAGGGGGGGTAAATCAATATTATTATACTTTTACAAATTAAACTATTTCGCAATAGCTCTTAAGTAAACATATTAAACGTTGTAATAATTAAATTATCATACTGTGGTATATCCACGGGTCCTACTAGTAAAACAAAAACGTTTTCCACTTAAAACGACCTAAGGTTGACAGGCCATCAAATCCAACCAACCAACCAACCAACCAACCAACCTGCTTCCAAGAAAAAGTTTGATCTATTGCAAAAGTGTGTTAATCCATCATGATAATGCAAGACATGAAATTCTCGGCAGGGAACAAAAAGTTCCAAATTCTTCTAAGTCTTCAGATCTTGCTTTTTCTGATTACAACCAATTTTCGAATTCACAAAACTATTTTGATCGATTAGTTCTTAAAACACACGAACAGGTGAAAGATATCCCCCTCCCGACATTATTTTATTCCCTACCAAAAGTATTTTACAAAAACAATATCATGTTAAAAAAAGGGGGGAATTCCTTTCACCTCAACGATCGGCCGGCCTAAAAAATATTTAGAAATCTGTATATTTTTAGTTTGATATTATCTATTTATATCTGGAGTTTAATAAAATTAAATATCTATACATTAATACTCGTGTTTCTTAATCGTACGACCGTTATCATCTTGCAACACCCTCTCGTTAAAAATGAGACTGTCCATCAATTCGTCCAAGATGAAATGCAAAAATGCAAATCCTGATTATCTGGCGTTGCTTATCCGCCGAATTCTTATTTCTTATGAGTGTGGTCACCTCAGCTAAATAACAAACCATCCCGTTTTTATTATAAAGAAAGAAAGGGAAGAAAAAGGTCATGCTACACAGAAAAATATGATAAAAAAGAAAGAGAGTAAAGGAAAGATAGAGAGAGAGGAGGTGAGCGCGCCGAAGCGATAACGCTAATCTGTTTCAATAAAAAAAGAAAATAGAAAACAAAGTATTCCAAAAACGTTTCGGTTTATGCAACATTCATCATGACACGTGGTGAAATCTTGTGTGGAGATGGTGGGTGACTTGCTGCATATGAGAAATGCTGGTTGTATATGAAGTAATCAGTATCAATCGGCGCAAATTCCACACACACACACACACACACACACACACATACACGTATATATATTTAATATAGGTCCAAGTGATAACCTACTCAAGTTTCACAATGTTGAGGATCTTCAGGGTTAACTCCACTGTGTAAATCAAGATCTTGGTTGATTGTAGACAATTATATGTATTGAGCACTTTTTTATTTGTTATATCACTGCCTTACCTTTATGAACTTCACATCAACCACCGTGACCATATTCACCGGTAAGTCATCTTTTCCATAATAATATATATATATATATATATATATATTATATATATATATAAGTAGTTTTTTTAGTATTGGAGAGTTGAACATAAAGTAAGAATGTAAAAGCTGTATTCATTTGTTATAGACTACAATACATTTAAGGTGCGATTCTTATCATTGGTTTCAAAGCAGGGTGTTAGCCACTTATTGTCAAGACATCGCGCCCCGTGAAAGAATACACACACAACACACATATATATATATATATGTGTGTGTGTGTGTGTGTGTGTGTGTGTGTGTGTGTGTCTGTGTATTTGTTTGTTTTACATTAAAAAAAAATGTAAATGAATAAACAATATTCACACAAAGTAAGCAAAATGGCTGGCATGAGATCCACGTTGTTTCACGTGCATTTATCACAGATCTCGTTCCCATGATGCCCTTCGTGAGCAGAATGGAGGCGACTTCATGACACCATGACTTAACCTAATTACATATGCGACAAAGATATCCATTCGCCGAGAAGAGAGAGAGAGAGAGAGAGAGAGAGAGAGAGAGAGAGAGAGAGAGAGAGAGAGAGAGAGAGAGAGAGAGAGAGATGTAAGGGACAAAGAGAGGGGGAATATAAAGGAAAGACATAGAGAGGAGGGAAGAGAGGAAAAATATACAGGACAGAGAAGATAGAGAAAGGTGGATAAGATAAATAAAAAGGACAGAGAGAGAGAGAGAGAGAGAGAGAGAGAGAGAGAGAGAGAGAGAGAGAGAGAGAGAGAGAGAGAGAGAGAGAGAGAGAGAGGCAAACGAGGGAAAAATTACGAAGTCGCAAAAATAGTTTTTCGGTAATTCTTTTAATTTTCTTTTATATAACTGTAAATTATTTGCATTAATAATACTTACTTGAAATTTTAATAGATTACTAGGTATTATTATTATTATTATTATTATTATTATTATTATTAGTTACCTGAAACCATATAACCGTGTGCAAATAAATGACTATTAGTAAATTGAAATAATTATATTGAAACCATACAATTATTTGTATTAGATAGAAATACCTTAAACCATAAACTAACATCCAAGCAAAGTAATACTTGAAACCATACAATTAAAATCCAACCAACCAACCAACCAACCAACCAACCAGCTCTGCTGTACAACACAAGAATTTCACATGATTCACGAAAGTCTTTAAAGATTGCACCAATAAAGAGAAGTCTATGTGTGTGTCTATAGAGGTATTCCTGAGGGTATTGTGATGTAAGCACTGACGTAGTTTCGGTTATAGACTGACATACACCGAAACTTCATGATATATAGATGTACAAATTATTCGGATGAGTATTCCTACCTTAGTTGTTTTTATTCTACCGTTTCGGCTGAGGTATTCATGTTCCTGTCTATTTACAAGATATCTATATTCCAGTCCAACTCAGCTTGTCCTGTCAAGCCCTAGTAATTATATGATTGTCCCAACCCTATTGCTCTTAAAATCCTACCAACCACCCACCCACCCGACCAACCAGCTCTGCTGCACAACACAAGAATTTCACATGATGGATGAAAGTCTTTAAAGATGGCACCAATAAAAAGAAGGCCAGGTGTGCGTGTGTGTGTGTGTGTGTGTGTGTGTGTGTGTGTGTGTGTGTAGACTTTTCCGAACAGTATGATCGTAGCTGGCATGTTGAGACTTAACAACTCTAAGAATAACCGAATGTTCAACTATGATAATTTATTTCGCAGAATAAGACAGAAGCTATAAATATTTGAAATGCACGGGGACTTGATGATGTCGCCTGACTTGGAAGTTGTGAAGAAAAATCGACTCTTGCTTAAATCATTCTAAATTAGCTGCTAATAACATATCATATTTGCTTGTTTGATAATTTATGAACGAAAGCCTCTGGGACGATTATATGAACACCCACTACTCCTCTACAAACACAGATATACGAGGCGCTACCCTACCTAAAAGTTCGTAGCATCTTATATACTATGGATATTGGTTGGTTGGATTTTATGGCATGTCAAGCCTTGTTGGGTTATTTTATGCCAAAGACGTTTTGTTTATTCTTTCATGGTTGGTTGGATTTTATGGCATGTCAAGCCTTGTTGAGTTATTTTATGCCAAAGACGTTTTGTTTTATTCTTTCTTGGTTGGTTGGATTTATGGCATGTCAAGCCTTGTTGGGTTATTTTATGCCAAAGACGTTTTGTTTTATTCATTCTCGAAGTGTATTCGACATTTCAAACTTAATTTTTTAAAACACATTTATAAACTCATTTCTTCTATTTAACCCATAGATGAGACCCTAACAGGTACTACCACCCGGGTCAGAGTGGCATGGGAGTAATGGTGATAAACGAAAATATCTGGGACGATTATATGAACGCCCACCAACCCAAGCAAACACAGGTATGCGAGGCGCTACCCTACTCTAAAAGATAGAGTAATTTGAACGGCTTCAGAGCAAATGATGTACTATGGATGTTGGTTGGATTTTATGGCATGCCAACCCTTGTTGAGTTATTTTATACCAAATACATTGTTTTATTCATTCTTGATGTGTATTCAACATTTCAAACTCAATTTCTTTGAACAGATTTTTTTCTATTTACCCTAAATATCGGACCTTAACAGGTACTACCACTCCGGGTCAGAGTGGACCTGGGAGTAATGATATGAGGTAGTACTCCACATTACCTAGAGCTTCAGAATTAGAACCTCACCATCAGATAGAATTTAATGTCATGCCCAGGACATTAAGACCCTCAATCACCGCCTTCTATCACATATATGACAAAGAGGATTGGGGTTTGCTATAAGAGCAATAGAGTTGCGACAATCATATAGGTGCTAGGGCTTGACGTGACCAGACAATTGATTGGAGGGGGCCCTCTCCGATCACCCATCTATATACTATGGAAGGGCATCGTGTAATGGTTACCCTCGTAGATAATGGATTTGGCAACCCGAGTTCAAATCCTGGACGAGGCTGTTTGCATTTAAAATAGCGCTAAAACCATTGGAAAAGGTATGCATCCAGCTATTCTCCCTCCATCAATTGGTAGATAATAGAGTATACTGGGTTCTTTAACCTAGGTTAAGCAAACATTCTATGAGAAGAAAAAAAACCCTCTGAATTCAAACGTGTTAAGCTCCGCTTAAGAAATTGACCTTATGTCACATCCTGTTCGTGCGGCGATGTTGATATATATATATATATATATATATATATATATATATATATATATATAGAGAGAGAGAGAGAGAGAGACAGATAAAAGGGTATGAAAACACACAATATTGTTAAAATGAAAATATTTTATATCATTTTCATAGTTAATATTGAACAATATTTCGATTTATAAAAAATCATCCTCGGAGCATGTTTTTAATTTGGACACATCAAGAGAGAAGCAGAAAATAATTTAAATTCAAACCGAAAGCATTGTTGTTCCAAAAGGCGTGTAAGCTATACGATCGCTTCGTCATTTGTATATATATTTACATATAAATAAATCAATAAAGGAGACGAGAAAATCATATAATTTTGGGTGGAGAAGAGAGAGAGTGATAATTTTAGTCTGTTTTTGGATTTATTATTACCCCACAATTAAGTAGGGCTTCAAAAATAAGTCTATAGACTCATTGAATTGTTCCCGGCCACGGAAATCTTTAGTAAAAGGCGAGAGATTTATCCGCAACGGTTGACCGGAAAGCTTGAGCTTTTTTAACGAATCCCTCTGGTTCCCTGTGTTATATACACGATGAAAGTTAACAAGTGCGCACATCTTGTTCGTAGCTTTTATAACTATTATAAATTATCAAAACGCTTTTTAAATAGAACATTGTTATAATTGATACATAAAATATATTATAAAACGATTCGTTGACATTTTCTAATGAAGAAGATTAAAAATAAACTAAAATATTGAATTTTTATTGATTATTGCCTAAAAACAGCCATTGACCTTCACCTTCAAGTTACGGTTTTAAGGGTTGTGTTATTTTATATTCATTTATTTTGAAGAATGGTTTGTACTTTTCAAGAAGAGAGGTCCCTATCGAAACGTTCTTTCAAGTACGAGCATCGAGATGTTTTGTTTACCTAAAAACTTTTTTTATTTTATTTTATTTCTCATTACCTCTCATTGTAAACATTTCCATTTTTACTTAACGTACACAAATCATTTTTTTTATATCAGAACTCTAAACAGCTACCCAGCGAAGCCTCGGTAGAGGAGACGGAAAAAAACACACATACACAAAAAAAATGAGATACAGTGGTTAGCAAGCGAGTTCGATTCCCACCAAAAAATCCTTGTATCAATCCGGTCTGGTGGGAGGTCAGGGATTTTTTTCGTCAGTGTAGGGGAAATGACATCATATATAACGATATAGTAAGAAATTTTAATTCAATAATTAATAATATTAAAAAACAAAGATATAAATTAGACGATTTGTTAAATTGAGGTGCTCAAATCATTTTTATATCAGAATGATTAAAAAATACATTATTAATCCAAAGACTAGCCGATCGAATATAAAATAATTATAGTATATCATCTTTTAAATCGAAAAGTGCACTTACTTGAATTGAAACATACTTTTTAAAATAGAATTTTTTATCACATTTTACGAATAAATAACATTAGATTACAGAAACACCCGAAGTAGCCTAATTTTAATCCAAACCCGAATCATTACTCTTACCCGAGTGTATCAAAGGTTTCGGGTATTTCCGTGAAATGTAACGCATTTTATACGTAACCTAATGGTATAATATCTTGCGCGCTATTCTCCATTAGGATCATGATTTTATTTGTATTTTTAACATTACAATAAATATATAAATTAACGCGATTATTTTATAAACAATGGCTACCAGGAAAAATAAAAAAAAGTGTTCGTTTACACATTTCGAACGACAGACGCTGAACAACTCGGTAGTACATAACTATGTCAATTTTAATTTTTAAATAAAAATGTTAACAGACACGAAACCTCTGGAAATAACTAATGTCTACTATTTAAATTATTAAATGCAAAAAAAAAAAAAAAATCGAAACTTATTTTATTGAAGAAAATTTTTAATTTGTTTAAAAGGTAAATTAACTTAAACGTTGTTTATATTTTCGAACATCTTTAAGTAGAATTCATTCAAATGATATCTTATTTTAAGTGAAAGAAAAAAATTTATATATATATATATATATATATATATATATATATATATTATTATATATATATATTACAAGAATGGGAAAGAGCTGCTGGGATAAAAATTGTCAGTAGTTTTCAGTCTCTTTTGGATTTATTATTACCCCACAATTAAGTCTATAGACTCATTGAATTGTTCCCAACCCATGTCAATCATTAGTAATAATTTTGTAAAAATATAAAATTCTCGGAAAATATGATGCGTAAAATTGTGGATTTCCAAATTTACATCTTTAGATAGATTAGATAAAGCTTGATCTACGGTAAAAATTTTCATTTGAATTTTGCACCTTTCAAGCATTTAAAATTTACTATTAAATTTTTAAGTGAATAGAATTAGGCAAATTAAATCAGAGAAAACCCTCTTTTTTTTGCATCAATTTAAAGAAAATTATTGTTTTGAAAACTTCGAACCCCCAAAACCCAAAAAAAAAAAAACAAAAAAAAACAAAAACAAAAACAAAAACCAAAACAAAAAAACAAAACCAAAAACAAAAACAAAAAAAAAAACACGCTACAAAATTATTTTTGAGTTTTAAGAAAATAACTTTTAAATTTTCAGATAACGTTTTCGGATATTAAATTTTAATTTCTTATTTTTTAATATATTTCTTATCTGTTCTTCAGGATTTGATCTTTCTAGAAATGTAAAAATTAGAAACAGGAAAGTTTTTTTCTTCAAATGACCAAAGGCCAATTCTCCCCACTCCTACATTCTGAATTGATAAAAATCTTTTTTGTTTTTTTCAGTTTTTAAAATAAAATAAACTATTCATTAAAAATTAAGTCGTTAATGAATAAAGCAGTGAAAATTTAATTAAAATCAGACAATTCCCTTATTCTTTATTACCTCCCTTTGCGATCTTTGATCATACCTATATTTTATTCATCAATACGTCACAATGCAAATATTTCCATTTTCATTTAACATGCACAAATCCTTTTTATATCAGAACTAGAAGCGGCTACCCGGCATCGCTTGAGTAGAGGGAAGATTTAAAAAAAAGGTTAGTCTCACTGATCCATTATTATTGAATAGTAAGTTGGATCCTCGCTGGATGTCCCATAAAAACCCAACGTAAAAAAAAGACATTGTGTTAATCCAGGTTGGTGGTAGTGAATGTGTATATACATTTACTTTGTCATTAATTCTTTTATTTTTCGTAGTTTCCTCTGGACATACATACATACATACATACATACACACCAACTGACCTTTATATATGTATACATAGTCTCTTGTCTTTTTTTTGATGAAAAGCAAAAATATTTCAACAATAGAATAAATTTGGTACAAATTTCGTAATTATTTCTTGCATGTTTCAGAAAGTACATCTTTTAGATGATGAGGAGATTTCCTCCCCCAGGAGACCCAATCGGTGACTATCTTTTATTGGACACTTTATAATTTTTTTCTTTTATTAAATTATTTTTACTTTTTAGAAAGAGAATAATTCTGATTTTTAACATGTTTGTTCGTTGGTTAGATTTTACGGCATGTCAACTCTTGTTGGGTTATTTTATGCCGTAGACATTTTGTTGTATTCATTCTTGATGGTATTCAATTTTTTCAAACTCAAACTTTTAAAACACATTTTTAAGTACTCATTTTTTAATCTATTTAACCCACAGATGGAACCCTAACAGGTACTACTACTCCAGGTCAGGGTGGTCCCGGGAGTAATGGTGATGAAGGAATACTCCACATTCCACAGAGTTCCAGAATTGGAACTTCATCACTAGACACAGTTTAATGCAATACCCAAGGCACTAAGATCCTCCGCCACCGCCTTCTAGCACATATATGATAAAAAGGGTTGGCAGTCACCTCAGCTACATAATGGACTGTTACTTTTTTAATAGTAAAGAAATAAAGACTCGCACGCAACCACACACACACACAAACACAATTATAAGAAAGAAAGAGAGTAGGAAAAAGATAGAGAGAGGGGTTGAGATTGCAGAAGCGATAACGCTGATCTGTTTCAATCGAACATAAGGAAAAGATGAAAAGAAGGAAAGAAAGAAAAAAGAGTGAGAGAGAATAAAGATTATTATATTTTTTACATATTGAACTATTTGGTAATAGTTCTTAAGTAAACATATCAAACATTGTTATAATTAAATTATCCAATTGCGGTATATACACAAGTCTTGCTAGTTTCTATTTAATAAGCCCACTAAGTTTGAAACCTGCATGATAGAATTGAAACAAATGTCATGGTTAAATCAAACTTAATGGATCTAAATTCAACCATCGTATGTCACCCCGCCGAAAAAAACCAACCCCAAAATCAGAGAATAAACCGAATTTCATGAAATTTCCAGTGTTGATATATTTATGAATAAAATATATAATGCACCAGTTATTTTATTCAAAAACTTTTACATTTTTTCAGGTCAGTTAACTTTGAACTACGTATCTTTGAGGCGTAATACAGATTTTCAAAGATACGTGGTTCAAAGTTAACTGACCTAAAAAAAAAAATGTAAAAGTTTTTAAATAAAATAACTGGTGCATTATATCTTTTATTTATCAATATATCAACTGAAAATTCATTAAATTTGGTTAATTCCATGATTTTTAGTATTTTTTTCTTCTTTCGGTGGGTGACATAAGATGGTGGAATTTAGGTCCGTTAAGTAGGATTTAACCAATGAATTTTTATGAGCAACTGGGAAATTCAGTTCGACATTAAAAGAAGAATAAAAAAAGAAAAATGAAAAAATATCACTGGGAAGTTATTTTTTTTTCTAGTTTATAATTTTTTTCACTCGATTATCCTCTCTCTTTAAACGTCCACTCTCTCTCTATTTCTCCTACCCCCTCTCTCTGTCATTTATATTCCTCCTCTCTATTTCTCGTATCTCTATTTCACTCATCCTCTCTCTTTACTTTTATATTTCTCCACTATTTCTATTATCCTCTCTCTCTTTTTGTCCTTTATATTTCTCCCTCTCTCCCGTATCTCTCTCTCTCCCCCTCTCTCTCTATTTGTCCCTATATTTCTCCTCACTTTTTCTCTTATCCCCTCTCTGTCCTTTATATTGCTCTCCCTCTACTTCCCCTCAGTCTTTGTCCTTAATATTTCTCATCTCTTTTTCTCTTATTTCTCTTTCTTTCTCCCTCCCTTCCATCACTCTCTCTCTCTCTCTTACATTTTCTCATCTCTCTATTTCTCCATCATATTTCTCCTCTATATTCCTCATCCCCCTTTCTCTCTCTTTGTCTCTCTCTCTCTCTTTCTTTTTTTCTCTCTCTCTCTTTGTCTTTTATATTTCTCCTTCCTCACCCCTCTCTCTTTGTCTCAAATTTCTCCGCTCTATTTTTCTTAATCCCCTCTCTCTCTTTGCCCATTATACTTCTCTCTTTCGCTACCCTCTCCTTCTCTCTTTGTCCTTTTAATTTCTCCCCCTCTCGCTTTGTCTCTTATATTTCTTTCTATTTCTCTTACCCCCCTCTCTCTCTGCTCTCGGCACTATTTTTCTCGGCGAACGGATATCTTTGTCGCATATGTAATTAGGTTAAGTCATGGTGTCATGGAGTCTCCTCCATTCTGCTCACGAAGGGCATCATGGGAACGAGATCTGTGATAAATGCACTTGAAACAACGTGGATTCCACTGCAACCATTGTGATAACTTTGTGGGAATATTGTTTATCTATTTGCGTTTTGAAAAAAATAAAATAAAATAAAAAAAAGAATTATTTTAACCTGAGGCTCATGTGGAACGTGGTTCGAATGCAACGTAGCGGAAGACGCACTACTGACCCGCGTGAAAGGGTTCGAGTCACAAACGTGTTAGTTCTGGCTAATGCGTGTACCACCGCTACCATCAAAGTCGTGTTGCGTGTTGGATAAACTCCTTTTTCCTATCCTATATGTTGTACCCTCTAATTACGTTCGTATTGTCAAATCATCGACTAGATTTAGTCATTTTGTTTTCTTCTCCTCTTATATTAATTTCTATTCATTATGATTTTCTGTTTCTTCTTCTGTTGAGAAGATTTAGCCTAATAAAATGATGAGATGCACGACTCAAACAAAATTAGTCTTCAGTTTTCATTAGTTTTGTTTTTATTTTTATGGTTTTCTTTTTCTTTTTTTTTTTTTTCTTTTTTCTTCTTTCATCCTAAGATTCTATTATGTTCCGTTAGTGTTTCTCAAAGAGTAATCTTTGTCAAAATTATAAACTTCTTTTTTTTTTCTTTCTTTCTTTCTTTCTTTCTTTCTTTTTTTCTTTTCTTTCTTTCTTTCTTATTTCTTTCTTTTTTCTTTTTTTTTCTTTCTTTCTTTCTTTTTGTAATATTTTTCTTTTCTTTTTTTTCTTTCTTTTTGTAATATTTCTTTTCCTTTTTCTTTCTTTCTTTTTGTAATATTTTTTTTTTCTTTCTTTTTTTCTTTTTTTTCTTTTTTATTTTTTCTTTTTTCTTTCTTTTTTCTCTCTTTTTGTAATATTTCTTTTTTGTTTCTTTCTTTTTCTTTCTTTGTTTTTTCTATTTGTATTGTTGTTTTCTTTCTTTCTTTTCTTTCTTTCTTTCTTTCTTTCTATAATCTTCTTTCTTTCTTTCTTTCTTTTCTTTCTTAACATGCTCTATCATTATAACTTTTAAAATACATCTTCCTTATATCAAATCATCATTAACTTCATTCTCTTCTTTCTTTTTCCTTTTCCTTCCTCCTCTCTTCAAAATTCCAACGCCTCTTCTGCTCTGCGCATGCTCAGATTATATTTCAAAAACAATTTACTTCAGATGGTTATGTTTTGCGCCCTGGCAAATCGACTCTGCATCTTTCATCTAAAAAGAAAGTGCTATCAACATAACTAAGAATCGTGAAGAAGAACAAGAAGAAGAAGAAGAAGAACAACAACAACAACAATGATGATAATAATAATAATAACAATAATAATGAAAAACCCTGTTGAAGAAGAAGAAGAAGAAGGAGAAACCAACAACAACAACAATAACAACAACAATAATAATAATAATAATAATGATGATAATAATATTCGTGAAAATCCTTGTTTAAGAAGAAAAAGAAGAAGAAGAAGAAATGGAAGAAATACTTAAACAAACATTTCATGGTTCATAAACAAAGTTAAATTCAAACAAAACAAGAACAATATAATAATATAATAAAATAATAATAATAATAATAATAATAATAATAGTAGTAATAGTAATAATATTAATAATAGTAATATTGATAATAGTAATAATAATAGTAAAGATAATAATAATGTTTGTTTTCTTTTTTCCCCCTTTTCTATCTTTTACTCAGGTTGTAAAATAAATCTAAACCTACAGTACAAATTCCTTGTTTCGTGTTTACTTATATTAAAAGCAAAACATAAGAAAAAAAGCCTCAAGAATATTATTTCGAGTATTTGTATTTGGCATAATGCATTCTTAAGAAACATAACGTGACTGATTTAAAAAAAAAGGTTACTTGGTTTTTGTAAATTGTGTTGTTTATTTCTTGGTCTTAACCTGTTGTTTTGTTTACAAAAAAGTTACATAAGTAAAAAGGTAAAGGGGTGGGGGTGGTTATAGCCCAGGAAAACAAACATGTTTCATTTCGAAACGCAAATTAAACATTCAGCAAATTTTCGTTGGATACTGAACTCTCTTATTATCATCTGTCAGTGTTAACAAAAGCAATGGTGGATTTTGGACTCGCAAAGTTCGATTGAGTAATTTTAAAGGAATATTAATTCTTTCTTTTTTTTCTTTCTTTCTTACCTTTATATATCTCTATGTTTTCTCTCTCTTCTTTCGTTCTTTCTTTCTTTCTTTCTTTCTTTCTCTCTCTCTGCTTTTTTCTTTTTTTTCTTTTCTTTCTTCTTTCTTTTTTTTTTTCTTTTTTTCTTTCTTTCTTACCTTTTATATCTCTATGTCTTTCTCTCTCTCTTCTGTTTTCATTTCTTCTTTTCTTTCTTTCTTTCTCTCTCTCTTTTTCTTTTCTTTTCTTTCTTTCTTTCTTTCTTTCTTTCTTTCTTTCTTTCTTACCTTAATATCTCTTTGTCTTTCTCTCTTTATTTTCTTCTTTCTTTCTTCTTTCTTTTTCTCTCCCCCCCTCTCTCTTCTGATTTTTTCTTTTCTTTCTTTTCTTTCTTTCTTTCTTTCTTTCTTTCTTTCTTTCTTTCTTTCTTTCTTTTCTTACCTTTATATCTCTTTGTCTTTCTTTCTTTTTTTTTTCTTTCTTTCTTTCTTTCTTTCTTTCTTACTTATATATCTCTTTGTCTTTCCCTCTCTGTTCTGTTCTGTTCTGTTCTATTCTGTTCTGTTCTGTTCTGTTCTTTCTTTCTTTCTTTTTTTTCTTTTTTCTTTTCTCTCTTTTTCTTTGTCTTTCTTTTTCCTCTTTTTCTTTTATCTTTTCTTTTCTTTCTTTTCTTTCCTTTTTCCTTTTATTTTTTAAATCTCTTTCTTTAACTTTCTTTTATCTCTTTTTTCTTTCTTTTTATCTCTTTTTCTATTCTTTTTTCTCCCTTTTTCTTTGTTTTTCTTTCTTTTATATCTTTTTATTTTTATCTCTTTTTCCTTGTCTCTTTTTTCTTTCTTTCTCTCTTTGTATTTTTTCTTTTTTCTCTTCTTTCATTTTTCTCACTTGGTTCTCTTTCTTTTTCTTTTTTATCTCTTTTTCTTTCTTTTCTTTCATTTCTTCTTTCTTTCAATCTTGTTTACTCTTTTTCTTTCTTTCTTTCTTTCTTTCTTTCAATCTTTTTTTATCTCTTTTTATCTCTCTTTCTTTCTTTCTTTTCAATCTTTTTTATCTCTCTTTCTTTCTTTCTTTCTTTCTTTCAATCTTTTTTTATCTTTCTTTCTTTCTTTCTTTCTTTCTTCCAATCTTTCCCTATTTCTTTCTTGCAGTTATTGTAAATATTCCTAATACAAATGACAAGGTTTTTAAAAAAAAATAAAAAATCTCCCCTGAAACCTGTGGAGTATTCCATTGATAAACAAATCGTTCCAAAACAAACCGGAAGCTGTGGAAATTCACACGACACAATGACCGTCTTATCCGTCAACCGGATCAACTCCTTATCGAGAAAGACACACGTGTTTATGTCATCATGGATGTTGCTGTCCCGTGGGTGAAAAATGTTAAAGATTAGGAATGCTAATAATTATGTTGAACTGAGGGTTGAACTATCATAAATGTGGGGTCCCAGCACCACGCTATTCCCAGTGTCATTGGTGTAACCGGTACGCTACCTAATAGATTCAAGATGTTCCGAGAACATTATACATTATCACTCTCTAAAAGTCAGTAATCCTTTGATATAAGAGATATAAAAGTGAGAAAAAAGAAAAAAAAGAAAAAGAGAAAAGAAAAAGAGATAAAAGAAAAAAAAGAAGAAGAGAGAAAGAAAGACAAAGAGATTTTAAAAAAAATAAAGAAAAAATAGAGGGACTTTATAAAATCTTCTGTCCCTAAAATTGTCATCTACAGGAACGTCACCCCTCATTTCCTGGGGCAGTGGAACTTTTTGAAAAAAAAAAAAAAAAAAAAAAAAAAATGAAGACCAAAACTCATTCATACAGAAAGCAAATATGATGAAGATTTGTTTAACAAAATGTGTTTTTAGTATGCTATTTTTTTTATCCCGGGTAACGCCGGGTTTATCTGAGTGTGTGTGTATGTGCGTGTACGTGTACGTGCGTGCGTGTGCGTGTGTGTGTGTGTGTGTGTATTACCTGTTTATGAATCCCTTCAAGTCAATCCAAGTTTGAATTCTCAAGATACAAACCAAATTTTCTTGTGCGCATTTATTAGTATATGTGTGAGTGTGTGTATGTGTGTGTGTGTGTGTGTGTGTAGAATAATCCATATATATATGTGTACGTGTGCATATGTGTGGGTTTCCAAATGTGTGTGTGTGTGTGTGTGTGTGTGTGTGAGAGAGAGAGAGAGAGAGAGAGAGAGAGAGGAGAGAGAGAGAGAGAGAGAGAGAGAGCGCATATATGATGGAGGTTGAGATATCGTAATATGTATTATTATATATATATATATATATATATATATATATTACCCTGTCACTCCTCACCCCTCAATAACTTCAACCCTTCTCAACATACAAAAAATACAAAATTCAACCCACTTACGACACGTCACAATTTAAAAACGATCCAATTTCATTTTAGCTAAAATATTCCAAAATCACTTCGCAGTTTTCCTTAGCAAATAATATTCTAAACAATTTTCAACTTACAAAGCATCTTCCAATAAAGATACACTCATTTCAAAAGAAAATTTACATCAAGCGATTTTTAATCTGCCAACAACGAGTATGAATATCTCCATAGGGCAGACTATTAATTCTGACACAAAACGGTAAGTTAACAGTATTTCTATAATTTTAAATATTAAGACTAACTTTCACCACCCAATTGTACTTTAAAAAACAGTATCTTTTTTCAAAAAACATATTTTTATAATACAAGTATACGAAGCATACGCGAAACCCTTACAGTAACAAACATTATTTTACACACACACACACACACACACACACACACACACACACACAACGCACACACACACACATATACATATATATATATATTGGGAGAATATGTGCTTAATTGAAGTCGAACCTAATTTTTTGAAAGTTAATTCATTAATAATTAATTAGGCGGGATTACCTATTTAAATGTAAGGCTAAACAAATCGAGAAAAATGTTTAGCCTTACATTTAAATAGGTAATCCCGCCTAATTAATTATTAATGAATTAACTTTCAAAAAATTAGGTTCGACTTCAATTAAGCACATATTCTCCCAAATATTGTCGGCTGAAAATAGCCATATCACAAACATCGTCTGTTTGTATATATATATATATATATAATATATATATATATATATATATATACTAGCTAAAGTACCCGGTCCATGACCGGACTAAAAAAAAAAAAAAAAGAGAAAAAAAAGTGGTGACTTAATTTGGCAGACCTGAACTTTTGGAACCCCACGCCCTCTAAAATTTTCGTTTTTAATTATTTTTTTTTCAACGGATTATTATCGATTGCAAACCAATCTATCCGATTGTAAAAAAAAAACTAAAAAAAGTTATTTATTTTTCGAGTTTTCAGGGGTGCTCATTTCCCCGTATAAGTTTATAGTAAATCGAACCCCATATCGAAACCGCTCTATCTTAACAGTTGGGCTGAATTTGCACTAAGGTATCAAAATTAAGGTGACACAGAAAAACAGAACCCACAATTTTTTTAATAAAACTGTTAAATTCAAGTAGGGGGGTTAGGATTTGGGGTTAGGGTTAGGGTTAGGGGTTGGTGTTGGGGTTGGTGTTTAAGGTAAGTTTAATGGGAAAATAAATAAATAATTTGGGTTCTGTTTTTTCTGGGCCACCCTAACTTTGACACATTTGCGCCAGTTTTTTCGAGCAGTTCCGATATGGGGGTTCGATTTACTATAAACTTATACGGGGAAATGAGCACCCCTGAAAACTCAAAAAATAAAGAACTTTCAAGAATTTTTTAAAAATCTGATTGATTGGTGTGTAATCGATAATAATCCATTGAAGGAAAAATAAATATTTAAATAAAATTTTCTTTTTTTAGCGGTTCCGATAAGGGGGTTCAATTTACGATAAACTTATACGGGAAACTGAGCACCCCTGAAAACTCGAAAAATAAATAACTTTTTTTGAATTTTTTTTACAGTCTGATAGATTGGTGTGCAATCGATAATAATCCATTGAAAGAAGAAAAAAAAATTAGAAACAAAAATTTTAGAGGGGTGTTCCAAAAGTTCAGGTCCGCCCTTAATTTAAAAAAAAATCTGCCTATTTATTTATCATTAGAATTATGATAAATTAAAGAACACATTTTCTCATTCAAGTTACGTACATTAAAATCATTTTTATTTTATGTTTAAGGTAAGAACATATCATACACTGTTTTGTTTATATACGAAATGTTAACTACATCGTATTTTTATTATAATTTTTGTTTTATTTTTATTACAATACGAATACAACTATGTTTACTTAGTTACGAAATAAGTAGTTATAATTTAACTTCCTATTTTTGTAAAAGGCTTTTCTTTCTAAAATTCTTTTGTTTTTAATTTTTTCGTATATATACAAAGTTGAGTTATATTATATTTATTAAATAAACGAAATAAAATTTATTAAACAATAATAAGCGCTTATTATTTATTTAATAAATAATAAGCGCTATTATTGTTTTTTTTACTTCGCTCTTTCTTACCAAATAAATATTTGTAAGATAGATTATTTCATTTCATTTCTAACTAAATTAATATTTTAAAGACAGGAATAAAAAGATTGCGATATGAATAAGATTTGATTTTTCGTTAAAACATACTTTTGCTGTCCGAAGCAAAATAATTTTTTTTCTAACTCGCTATAAAAAATAATTCAATTGATAAAGACTCGTACAAATTATAAATTGAGCAAGATTATTTTCTCTTCTTTTCACGAAAAGTTTCACTGAAACTCCAGTTTGAAAATAATAATAGTATTTGGGGACAATTTTAAATTCAGTTTTTAATTGCTTGATAAGTTAGAAATAGATTGTAATTTATTTCTTTGAATTTTTTCTACATGACAATTCAAATCTAGTTCTTAACGATAAAGAGAATGCAATATCTATTTTTGCTTACATTTTAAAACGTCTTCATTAGTTCTCTAAACTATTAAGACTTTTTTTTAAAAACCATTAGTATTAATTACAAAACAACTCGTTTTATCATTTTTTTTTATTTACATTTATACAACCCTATACTGGTGACTGATTTTTATTGACATTTAAAATCTTATTTTAAAAAAATGTAACCGTAAACTTGTGTTTTGAAACAATTTTCATTTTTCTACAATTTTTTGTGCATGACAACAATTTAAATTAAGTGTGTGTACATTGTACAATAAAAGTTAGTTTCAAAAACATACGATAAATATAAATAAATATTTAGAAAGATTATAAAAAAACGAATTTATTTTACGTTAAAATTCAGTTTGTCGCTAACATTTTCATTGTTTCTTTTTTCTTTCTTTATTTCTTTCTTTCTGCTACTAAAACAGCCAGGCGAGTCGCTAACATTTTCGTTGTTTCTTTCTTTCTTTCTTCTTTCTGCTGATAAACAGTCAGGCGAGCCTCCGCTGATAGACCAAGTATTAGCAGCAGCAGCAGCTATGCTATGGCTTTCGAAAAATCGTTTGATTTTTGTTTGATTAATCGATTAAATCCCTTAATCAGTAAAAATCAATAACCAAATTTGGAATTTGTCTTAGTTAGAACGATATCAATGTGTATGCAAGATTTTGAATCTGAGTGACCTCCCGTTTTTTTGTTATACGTCGACACGTACATACCAAAATCTCTGTTTTATATATTAGATATACTAGCAAATATATGCACCCTCCGGGTGCAAGTATTTAAGTTTTAATATAATAAAATATTGTATTAAATTAGAAAGGCTAATGAAACTAAATAAGAATACAGATAAAAAGATTTGAAACAGAGGGAGTATAATAAAAGATTTGAAACAGAGGGAGTATAATAAAAAAATGGAACAACTGAAACTTACTCTTCCATCACTCTTGTCTTTCATTGTTATTTTTTCTAATTTAAGTATTTAGTTATAAGAGGAAGTAAAGAATAAAATGACAGTTATTTTATCTTGTTAATGGATTTCATTTAAGATTCATTGAAGAGATGTTTGCTTATATTCATTAAAATAAAACCAAACAGTTAGAAATCAATAATACTAAGCACATATTTATTAAATTCGATTTTTTAATATTAATATGCAAATTAGCCTTCCCGTACACACTGTAAACCGCTATTTTGTTGTATATATAAATATAATTGCATGTTGTCAGTATGTAGGCATAGTTAACAGTATTAATAATGTAAGACAATTTTATTAATAATTGAGGTTTAGATAAAAATAAAATCATGGAGAATTTGATGTCAATAACTAAGAGAATTGTGACTTGAGTAGGAATATAGTTTCGGTTACAGACAGAAAAACACACAATCTCCATTATAATAAGATATATATATATATATATATAGAGAGAGAGATTCTGTTATTTTTCAAAACTTCACGGTCGGATCTGTCTTGAATCATTTGATAGGTGACCCCCCCTTTCCCAACATATACTTTTCCTAAGACACCAATAATTAGAAATGGAGGTGGGGTGGGTGAGCTAAAACCCATGGGTGCAAAAACCAAGCCAAATAGACATATTCTTCAACTCTCGTCAACATACCCCCACTCCTGCAAAAACCTCCCCACACACAAAAAAAGATAAAATCTGAAAAAGAAGTAAAAATAACCAATATAAAAATAATTTTTGTCCATGACAAGGGTGAACAAGTCTGACCTTTTACAACCCGCAGATCACTGTACAAAACCGAGAGAAATTGAAAGCGTTTGTCCCGAGTCAGAGGTCACGTGTCCTATTGGCTCTTCTGTCAGAATTTTGAAACAGATGAGATAAGATAAAAATGATCTATATTCTTTTCGCGCCCTTTTTTTATGATCTTAAAACACTGAACAAATCTTCTCTTGTTTGTTTCTTCTTTTTGCTTAGAGAAAAGAGCGTTTGTTTTGTAAGATGGAAATAATAAAAGTCGTATGTCCGAAGTCCGTTGGGAACGCATTTCGGCCATTTTGAACATCTCGATCATCGTAATGTAATTTGGCCGCCAATCAGAGAAGGGCTTAATACGCACGCATGGACACTCGATTTACTCAGGAGTTAGTTGTGTGAGACTGTTAACTGTACTATCGTTATATTCATCATGAATAAGGTGGTATATATATATATATATATATATATATATATATATATATATATATATATATATGTGTGTGTGTGTGTGTGTGTGTGTGTATATATACATATAAGGAGATATATAGGGAGAGTGAGAGAGAGATATATATAGATAGAAAGGGAGAAATGTAGTAATAAATATAGGTATACACAGACACACACGTATATATATATATATATATATATATATATAAAGAGAGAGAGAGAGAGAGAGAGAGAGAGAGAGAGAGAGAGAGAGAGAGAGAGAGAGATGTAGCAATATATATATATAGATTACATATAGATACTTAGTGAGAGAGAGAGAGAGAGAGAGAGAGAGAGAGAGAGAGAGAGAGATGTAGTAATAAATATAGGTATACACAGACACACACGTATATATATATATATATATATATAAAGAGAGAGAGAGAGAGAGAGAGAGAGAGAGAGAGAGAGAGAGAGAGAGAGAGAGAGAGAGAGATGTAGCAATATATATATATATATTACATATAGATACTTAGTGTGTGTGTGTGTGTGTGTGTGTGTGAGAGAGAGAGAGAGAGAGAGAGAGAGAGAGAGAGAGAGACGTAGCAATATATATATATTAGATTACATATAGATACTTAGTGTGTGTGTGTGTGTGTGTGTGTGTGTGGAGAGAGAGAGAGAGAGAGAGAGAGAGAGAGAAATGCAGTAAATAAATATAGGTATACACAGACACACACGTATATTATATATATATATATAAAGAGAGAGAGAGAGAGAGAGAGAGAGAGAGAGAGAGAGAGAGAGAGATGTAGCAATATATATATATAGATTACATATAGATACTTAGTGTGTGTGTGTGTGTGTGTGTGTGTGTGTGTGTGTGAGAGAGAGAGAGAGAGGAGAGAGAGAGAGAGAGAGAGAGAGAGAGAGATATGTAGCTATATACATATATAAGTCTTAATACGCGCGCATGGACACTCGATTTACTTAGGAGTTGTGTGAGCTTTGTGAACTGTGCCATCGTTACATTCATCATAATAATGCATCCGCCCATTCTTCACATACCGGCTTGGCTATTTTGGCAAAGCATCGCATCACTCACCCTCGTGTCTATCTATCGTGACTCGTGATTTCTAACTTTTCCCCAGAGCCATTTAAAAGGATATTTCAGAAAGGTCGGATGGTTGGATTTTACGGCATGTTAACCCTTGTTTTATTTTATGCTGAAAACGTTTGATTTATTTATTCTTTTAAGGTATTGAACTTTTTTTTAAAAACAAATTTAAAAAATACATTTTTGATCTATTTAACCCATAGATGAGACTCTAACAGGTACTACCACTCCGGCTCAAAGTGGATCTGGGAGTAATGACCAAATCTTCAGAATTGAAACTTCATCCCTAAATGCAATTTAACATCATACCCAGGACACCAAGATCCTCTGCTACCCACTTCGTGACACAGATATGATAAAAAAGGGTTGGGGTTGCCATAAATGCAAATAGGGTCGGGACAATCATATAGGCGCTACAGCTTAACGTGACCAGCTGATTTATCGGAGGGGGAATCTCCGACCGTCTGTCTAGCCAAGGTAAGGGCCAAAGTGGAGTGTTGCATGTCATGGACTGCTCAGCCACCAAGATTCCGCCTCTAACAATCACGCGTCACCACCCACGGCCAACAGTTAGCCTCATTGGGGATTGGAGGTACAGACGGTGTATTCTACAGTCCCAGCCGACAGAGCTAAGATTTCTGACCGTGAATAAGATTAAGGAGAATGTTACGATATCGATCCCGGAAGAAGATTTTGTCGACTGTATTGAAAACTGGGATTCTGGGATATAATTCTAAATAAAGTGGAATGGGAATTACTTTGAAGAGGACTAAGGCGCCGGTAATCGAGTTAGGCTCTATCTTTTCGTATTAGTTAATATTTCAAGCAGGTTAAAAAAAGTTGCCCGCAAAATGAGGGTCATTAAAATGAAAGTTTAATATAATAATTGTTTTGGATTATCTATGACTATTAAAATTATCTGGTTCGGTTTCTTTGTTTAATGGCATATCAACCTTAGTGGATAATTTAATGCCAATGCCATCCTTGTAGAAGAACTATAGTGGTACTATTAAACCCGTAGCTATTGAATTATATATATATATATATATATATATATATATATATATATATATATATATATATATATGAAGATAGGATGGTTGGAGTAAAATCCGACAGTATGAGGTAGGTAAAAGGGTAGTGAACAAAAAATAATAACTCAAAACAAGTCTAAGAGTTGAAATATTTCGTCCTATTCATAAGGACATCTTCAGTCAAATGATTTTTATTCAAAAATTACGTACATGTGATTTGATGAGGGAGTGAGTTAGTAGCGGAAATGAAGAGTAGGGAGGTTAGGGGCGGAATAAGGGATGAGGATAACATGAATGAAATGTAGGGAAAGTTTACAGGAAGCAGAGTGGGGGCTAGGAGCTAGATGGGCAAAGGGGTAGGTCGAGGGAGGAGAGTAAAGTTCATAGTAGTGGAAGTTTGAGCCAGGGGAAGATAAGGAGGAGGGGAGAGTTGAGTGACATTAGGTCACTGGGTCAGTTTTGTGGTAGAGTAGGGGGGAAAATTTTGATTCCTATATATATATATATATATATATATATATATATATATATATATATATTGTTTCACACACAAAGCGATGGAAATAAAATAGAAAGATTTTATGGCATGTCAACCCTTTTTGAGTTATTTC
The DNA here is from genome assembly GCA_023376005.1 of Doryteuthis pealeii. NCBI lineage: Eukaryota > Metazoa > Mollusca > Cephalopoda > Myopsida > Loliginidae > Doryteuthis > Doryteuthis pealeii. The sequence continues at coordinate 12,974,893 of CM042147.1, forward strand.
ATGTCGTATACATTTTGTTTTATTCATTCTTTGGTATTCAACGTTTTCTATTTAAACTCATTTGTTTTAGTTAACCCATTGATGGGATCCTAACAAGTACTACCATCCCTGGTTAGAGTGGATCTGAGAGTAATTGTGATGAAGGAGTAGTCAAAAATCCCCACAACTCCGAAATTGCAACATATCCTTTAGATGCAGTTTGAAGTCATACCTAGGACACATCAAATAGAAAGAAAATTGAGAGAGAATTATTCTGTCTGTTTTTGTATTTATTATTACCCCACAATTAAGTAGGGCTTCAAAAATAAGTCTATAGACTCATTGAATTGCTACCGGCCACGGAAATCTTTAGTAAAAGGCGAAAGATTTATCCGCAAAGTAATGACCAGAAACACGAGATCGTAATTATTTCCACCTCTTCAATGCCTTATATACACGATGAGAGTTAACAAGTGCGCACGTCTTGTTCGTAGCTTTTATAACTATTATAAATTACATGTGCAGTTTTTAAATAGAACATTGTTATGATGGATACATAAAATATATTATAACATGATTCGTTGACATTTTCTAATGAAAAAGATTTTTATAAAATTAAAAAAATTCAATTTTTATTCATTATTGTCTAAAAACAGCCGATGACCTTCACCTTCAAGTTATTTCTGCCAGAAATGACAACCGAATGTTTTTTAAATACAAATTTATCCAGTTCTAGTTTTGAGGATTTTGATATTTTATATTCATTCGGTACACGAAAATATAATAATTAGTAATATTTTTTTAAGAATATTAAAATCTCGGAAAATATTTAGCGCAAAATTGCGCATTTTAAAATTTACATATTTAGATAGATTAAATAAAGCTTGTATAAAAACTAGGTGCATGCACTTAATTAATAATATGTGACTGTTATATATTTTATTTTATTTTATTGGAATTCTTATAATCTTCACTGAATGTAGAAATGAATATTAACATAACAGGTGAGAAATGAACATTTTTTTGGCTGTTGGGACTATGGGAATAAAGCATTCAGAATTATGAAATATCTTCGGAGTTTTTATGAAAAAAAAAAAAAAAACCATCCTAGATGACATAGCTTGCCGAACGAGGAAGCAGGAATATGTAAAGCAAAAAAGTGAAGGAACTGCCATTTAGGATAGAAAATGGTGAATATTTCTTTTAACTCTTTTAAGAAAATCTCAAAATAAATAAGTAAATGAATAAATAAAAAGATTTAAGAAAAAAAAATCTATTGTCTACAAAAATTACTTTCGGATACTAACTAGTGGTCTGAAATACTAACTTTAATAAGCAAAATGCAAAATGCTACCTAAATAATAATAATAATAATAATAATAATAATAATAATAATAATAATAATGAGGCCATCCAGACAACAGCATTGTTGAAATCGGATAGAATACTCAGAAGAATCCTGGAGATCAGACTTGTTGTCACTCAAACTCCAGCGAAAGGCCATCAGCAAACGCTGGTGTGAAAAATTACTACTACTACTACTACTACTACTACTACTACTACTACTACTACTACTAATAATAATAATAATAATAATAATAATACCCTTCCCCCCAAAAAAATCCCTGCCCCGACTAGTTTTTGCTATCTGCAGACAGAATAAATTGAATCTCATAAAAGCTTTTAAATTTTTTTTTCGATATTATTTCACTATCAAATTCTATTTTCCCAATGCAATGTTAACATATTGTGAACTCTTTGCATTGTATTTTCCTTTACACAAGTAAATGTTTGAATTGTTTTGAGACTTGACCTGAAATACTCACTTTGATACTTGAAATTATGTTGTAACATTTCCAAGCAAGTCTTAGCCTACAATATATATATATTATAATAATAGAGATTCGGTGTCTGTCTGTAACCAAAACTACGTCACTGCTTGCGTCACAATACTATCAGAAATCGAGTAAGTTATCAACGAGTCGTTAATTTATAGTAAATTAGTACAGAGAATAAATATTATTTAATAACAAGGTCTCTATGAAAATCTGAGATCGATTTGCTTTAAAACAGCATATGTTATTAGTGGGTTTAAAATTCTGTAATGTGTCTTATATATCACTAAGAAATAAGGTTTTACACAAATGGTTAATTTGCACGCTGGTTTTAACAAAACCGGGATTAATAAATAATTACTTGGTGCTATTGATCTCTAATATTATTGTTTAATTCTCCAGCGTATTAAAAGCAATCTTATGAATGATTTTATAGAGAAACCAATCAAAATATAGTTAAAATAAATATAATCTTTTTATATGCGTTCTTATTTAAGTTCGTTAATCTAATTTGATATATTTCATTATATTAAAACCTAAATACTTACGCCCGGAAGGTTATCTAATAATCGAAACCTTAAAATAAAAATTAACGGTGAGTTTGTTCCTCACAGAGAGCTACATGAATGTAGCTTGTAAGTTGATTTAAGTCTGATCAAAGCTCCACGAGAAATCAAATAAAAAGAAACGCCCTTCTTCTTGTTTTCAGCTAATTAATTAATTAATTAAAATTCAGAATTCTTAACACGATTCTAAACTTTCCGCCATTTTGCGTTCGAAATGTTCTCGAGATTTGTAAATGTCTTTCTTGTTGGACTGATTTTTGTGGTCAGGTTGTAAGAAGAAGTTGTACCGTTGTGTCGGGTTTATCGCCACGGGAAATGCTTTTTGTTCTGTGTTCGTATCTGCCAATATGGACTTTTTATTCGCTGTAAGCAGTGGATGATGGCCAAGTAGTAACTTACCAAATTGTATTGGTACTATCGACCGCCTTAAGACACTGCGAGGAGAAAATCACTTTGGTTTGGCGAATCAATGATGGGGTGGGGTGGAGGTGAGAGGGGAGAGAGAGAAAGGGAGGAGGAGAGTAGGAGGAGAGAGAGGAGGGGAGGGAAGGGCGGAGAAAAGGGACAGCAAAGAAAATTTGGTTTGTATCTTGAAGAAATCAAACATGGATTGACTGGAAGGTATTCATAAACAGATAATATCACACGCACACGTACACGTACACACACACACACACACACAAACACACACACACACACACACACGCACACAGACGTACGCACGCACGCACACACACATAAACACACGCACGCACACTAATACCAATACGTGTGCACATGAAAACATGAACAGTTGGATAGTCACATATTAAGTTCGACAGAAGCCAGCCAATAAAGGCATCGATATATGGAAAGCTAACACGTACACATATATATATATACGGATTATTGTACACACACACACACACACACACACACACACACACACACACACACATACGCACACTCTCACACAAATACTAATAAATGCACAGAAGAAAATTTGGTTTGTATCTTGAAGAAATCAAACTTGGATTGACTGGAAGGTATTCATAAACAGATGATATCACACACACACACACACACACACACACACACATTAATTATAATAGGTGTACACATAGAAACATAACCCGCGCATATGCACACGTACACATATATGGATTATTCTACACACACACACACACACACACACACACACACACACACACACACACACACTAATACTAATACGTGTACACATGAAAACATAAACAGTTGGATAGTCACATATTCAGTTCTACTGAAGTCAGATAATACGGGCATCGATATATGGGAAACCCACACATATACAAACGTATATATATGGATTATTCTACACACACATATATATACACACACACACTCACACACACACATACTAATACGTGCACACAAGAAAATTTGGTTTGTATCTTGAAGAATTCAAACTTGGATTGACTGGAAGGTATTCATAAACAGATGGTATCACACACACACACACACACACACACACACACACACACACACAAAAAAAAACAAACACGAGCACACACATACACATACACAAATGTGCAAACACACGCACACTCTAATACTAATACGCGCATACATTAAAACAAAAACAGATGAATACCTCACATCTAAAGAAACCAGATAACAAAGAGACGATCATGTGAGAAACCTAGACATATAAACACGTACATATATACCGATGATATAACACACACACACACACACACACACACACACACACACACACACACACGAGCACACACATACACATACACACACCAATGCGTGTACACATTAAAACATAAATAAATAAATACATGTCCAAATCTACTTATTCCAGCTAACACAGGCATACACACACACATTTGCAGCCCATTTATATGCACACGTACACACATAAGGATAACATTACGCACACACACACACACACACACACACACACACACACACACACACACACTCACTAATATGTGCACACATTAAAATGTAAACAGGGGATACTCCCATTTTCAAATGTACACGACCAAACTAACATTTACATTATTAGAAGAGAAACCCACACATTCACATATATGGATAATTCGACACACACACACACACACACACACACAGACACACAGACACGTACACACACGTACACGTACACACACACGCACACACACACACACACACACACACACACACACACACACACACACACACGACTAATACGTGCACATATTAAAACATAATAAGGTGGATAACACTCATTTTCAAATCCACATATGAATGTTATAGTTTACTTGAAGCATTGTGAGTATATATGGTTTATAGATTGATTTTGAATGTTTATCACAATACGAAGGAAGAAAAGGTAACGAGTATGTTGTTCATTTATCTGTATTTTTATTTTTTGATGTTTCCTTAATGGGCTCCAAGGTTTTCTGAAGAAGAGATATTTCATACGAAATATTAAGGAAACATGAAAAAAAGAAAATACAGGTAAATGAACAACATACTCGTTACCTTTTTCTTCCTTCGCATTGTGATAAGCCTTCAAAATCAATCTACAAACCATATATTTGGTTGAGCTTTCTGAGGTAAAATTTGATTGTCGGTCGTAAATTAAGCTTAAAAAGTGGCAAGACTCTTGTATAAAGTGGATGTGAACTCCCTAATAGCTGTAACATATATACCTATGTCTGTATTTATCAGTTAAAATCTACCCCTTTCCTGCAGGTGGCTGATGAAAAATCAGTCGGGTTTCTATCTCGGCAGGAGGTAGTTTGCTATGTCTATCTATACTGAGGAGACGTGATACGTCGAAACACGGTGTCCCTGGATGACAATATATATATATATATATATATATATATATATATATATATAATATATATATATATATATATATAGTAATTGGTAATTTGCTTGAAGCATTGTTAAGTATGTTATAATATATTAATTTGAAAGCAATTTGAAAAAAGATAAAGTTTTACTTTGAAATCGATAAAGACACAAAAAAATAACATCTTTTGTTTTTATTTTTACTTGCATTGTAATTGCTTTCAAATTAATATATATATATATATATATATATATATATATATATATATATATAGGTGTGTCAAAAAGTATCGAGATTGTTTTTACTTTTTGACACACCTTGTATTCTGAAAAAAAATGAATGTTCCATTCATTGTTTATTTCAATCTTGGTAAATACAGCTTCAAACTCAGCACTTTTATGACACACCTCGTATAAAAGTAAAAAGTAAAGTCGACGGAGTGGGCTATTATCGGTATCAGCCAGGCAGCGAGGGAGTCTATCCCCTTTTCACTAGCGCTAGACCAGGGAGATTATGTTTGCGTCTGAGGTGGAGCGACACGCCTACCATCAGCTCCCCACTTTACCGCACTGATCCCTGTGCTACTCATACGCTGAGTTGGCGAGGGCCGGTATTGAACCCGGAAGCTTGTGGTACCGAGCCGGATGTTCTACCGACTGAGCTAAACCGTGTCTGTGAACTTACTCCTCGAGTTAACTATTATCCCTAAATCTGCTTCAGTCTGGCTTTCCTCGCCATTAATTTCTTTTATGTCTTCCCTGTTAATCGACCCCCCTTTTCTTTATCGATATTTTCTGACTGGTGTGAATGTGATAGAAAACAACACAATCGATTTTTGTCGCCAGAAAACGTACCTAAATCTGATTCGTAGCCAAAAAGAATCAAATACATAAACAGAAGTCAATCATTTATTTCATGGTAACTTCGGTAACTTCTTTTTCTTTGCAATTGTTTGGCTTTTGTCAATATCGACTTGGTGATATTTTAAGCGGTCAGCTGGAAACTTGACCTCGCACTGGCACTATTCAAATTACAAAATGAGTATAAGTTTTTTTATTGTCACTGTTACCTGGGCGGTAAGGTAGTTATGGGGGAGTGGTGTCTGCCTAAGTGCTCAATCGTCTACTCATTTCTCTATCCTCTATCATGAGATGTCATGGTTGATGACGGGAGTTCTTTTTGACAAGACAGGCTGCAAAGCTGTAGAATCGGAGATTTTGCAGAGATTTTAGTGTTAAGGGAATAAAACTCCGGTTGAATTCCGAACTCAACTTGCCGGTTTTGCTTTCTGTTGGTTGGTTTGGTTAGATTTTACGGCATGTCAACCCTTTATTTGTCTGTATTTCGTTTTAGATGAGGCTTGATACGAATCATTTTGATATTTCGGACTGATGTCCTCATTTTGAAGATTGGAAAAGGACGGCTACGAATTGTTCGGCCTGGAGGAGACTTGTTTATGGTGGCTGTAGAAGGTTTGAGACGAAGGTGCGACTCGAGCACTCCATCCTAAAGCGGGCTCTACGAGAGCGACACTAGTCGGACATCCAGGATACATTTCCAACATTCAAGCCTAACCATATATTAGTGCATGTGGCAGGGCTTGCTCTTCATGGGCTTGTCTCTTGAGTGATATGCGGGCCCTATGGTGACAGACGACCACGTGTAAAAAATGAGTGCACGAGCGAAAGCTAGGGGTCTCACGTGTAAAAGCAAAGCGGGACTTCTGAGTCACTTACGTGCTCACAACCGAATTTTGTAGAAATGGCCTTCTTTTGTGAAGAAGGGACAATCACCACACACACACACACACACACACACACACACATATATATATATATATATATATATATATCCAAAAGTCCAGAGAAGAAATTTTCCTTACGACACAAGAGTTTTTTAAAAAAAAAAACCTGTCGCAGTTTGAGAGCTCAATTGTGTGTTCTTAATGTTAGAGTCACAGAGCAAATTATAAGTAAAGAAATAACAAAAGACTTTGAGATTTTGCATTATAGTCTATTTCAGGGAGCTTAGACAAAGTGTCTAACTCTCCCGACTCATCAGATGCGAATGATGAATTCTTTATTACTTTTAAGTCATTTGAAAACAGATTTAAAAAAAAATATTTATAGTCCTGTGATATGAATTCAAAACGAAAACCTTGATTTTGCAAAAAAGTTATGTTGTAGTTTCAAATATGAGCACTTCCGCCTCACTTATCTCGGTCACCGAATCATGTATCTCTTAATGTAACAGTTTTTGAAAAAAGAAGACATATTCCAAGTTCGACACTAGACGAATTCTCTTATTCAAACAGGATGAACATTAACCCGTTGACGGTATGCCTGCAACGGATTTTTAGAAGAGAATTTTTATTTTTGTAATTAATTTTGTAATTTTTTATTTTTTATTTTTTACTTTTCTTATACAAGTAAAAAAAGTTATAATGCAAAATCTCTAAGTCTTTTATTATTTCTTTACTTATATATATATATATATATATATATATATATATATATATATATATATATATTCCTAGTGACCTCTGTGACTTTTTGGGATGTAAGAACTTATACTAACAATTAATAACAATAAGAGTAAATTGATATGATAATCACAATTGTAAATCTTTTCTGAGAGTTTAAAATAAGAATTTCAATTTACTCCTTTTTTGTGTGGAAAACGCACAGGAAATTAGATGGACAGTTTTTAACCTGTGTTCGATCCCCTTCTCCGATTCGCCAGCACGAACGTGAAAAAGTTAGTTTAGAAAAATCAGTTTTTAACTGGGCACTGAACGGGCAGGAAACAAGATGAATGTCTCCCGTTCAAAGCGAACTTCTCACACGCGAATTTATAAAGTAAAATAAATATGGGCTCTTGTAAAATAACAAAATCTTTGTTCGTTTACTAAAAACAAACAACGAACCAAGACACAGAAGATTTCCAGAGATAAAAAAATCCAGCACAGATCCATAATAACACCTACCATCCCAGATCCAACTACAAGCCAAGATAGAAGATACAGAATATAAGATCCAGTTACGCAGATAACATAACAGCAACTCAGATTCATAGAAAAAGATAAAGACGAAGAGAAAATGTCAAATGGATGTGTGAAAGGTTGCATGTGGTTATTATTTTATTAAGGTTATGTAAGATTCAAAGTTAATTAATGAACATACAATTCCGACACGTTGTGAGACAAAAAATTTAATATATATAACAGCACATGGAAACGATAAGATACATAATGTACAGGAGAATAGAACATGTAAACACATATACAATATTTAGGTCTAAACAAGATACCCAAATGTACGTAAAATATAAATGTTACAGACATGGAACTAAAGGATAGTCCATGCTGTATAAAGGACTTACATTAATGTAAGTGGGGGGGGCAAAAGCCCCACGAGAAGGGGTAGATAGACTCTAGCCCATAGCAGTTCTTGAGAAGGTCCAGCTAAAAGAGGAAGACAAGTTCAAATCAGGCGCTCAAATACTAGAGGTCCCTAGTGGGAACAAACGGCAGCGCAGCGAGAAGATAACTCTTCCAGGCAAAGGGAAGATAATCCCTACAGTTATCTGAAGCAGTTGACTGAATGAACACATAAAACAAGTGATGATTTGTTAGTGGCGAATGCAGAATACTCTTGGTATACTTCATTTTGAGGACTGTTCACAGCAATATGCAGTGCCAAACATGCTCATATGTGGATGATAAGGTTGGGAAATTGTCCAGATTGAAGCACTTGGTTTTTATAGAAATTGAAAATGTGTCAAACAAGAAAGTTGAACTTCAAATCTTCTAAACATCAATGAGTTCCATCTGCAGTTGTAATGATACTACTTCACAGTCAACATCAAAAGGTGAAGACAAAATTTTGAAAGTTGGGTGTAAAGACCACACGAATCAGCCTCGAGGACCACAGGATGGAGAACTCTGATATAAACCCTTGACTCAAAGCGTGGAAACTGTCACGCGCATTTGACGTTTCACCGTAAAACTTTATTCCACCCACCTGCAATAGGTGTGAAAAAAAAAGCAACCCTCCTAAAAAAACCCAAAAAAAACACACACACAAAAAATAAAACAGCCTAAATCTTCGTTTGCAAGGCGAAGGTGCAAGTTATAATTTTGTAAAAAGTATGGCTATGTTAGTTATTAACATCAAGAAAAAACCCAGAGACATATATATACACATACGTTTATATTGACCAAGTAAGAACAGTCAATAATTTGAAACAGCGACCATTATCGTTGTTCGCCAGCGGGGCAATAAGAAAACAAAAATGGAGGCAAAACCGCCTCGTATCTGACAATTACGCGCCATAAATTCGCGCGTTTTTTTCTTGTTTCGTAAAAGAAAGAAAGAAAAATTTTTTCTTCTTTTAGCTGTTTGGATTATTGGAAAATTTTATTCGCACCTGCCTTTTTGGTTTGTCAAATATGGAGGTAGGATTATCGCATAATTACGTGTAGCAATTGAATTTCACCTTTTACCGGTTTTGTGGCAACCCATAGATATTTGATGACGGCAAAAGAAATTATAAGAGGAATTGCATAGAGGAAAAGTAATATTGAAAATCACGAGATCAGGAGTTGCAAACCCCATATGTTGCAATACTACTGCATTTGGTCGCATATACATCAATAAAAAAGGGGCGTTTGTTCTTGTTGGTTGGTTGCCTGGTTGATTTTAACGGCACATCAACCCGTCTGGGGTTATGTCATGCCTAACGGTTAGGAAGTAATATATGTTGTGTATCTATGTTTACGCTTTTGTAGTAATTGATTTTAACAATGTGTTAGCATCATTGGGGATCGTGTTGTATAATATTGATTAATTTCATGTCTATATTCTATGGTATAATTTTATTTCCTTCAAAAAGGACAGAATGTCCTCCATGTTGACATTTTCAAATAGATCTTTCATATTGTTTGCATCAAAATAACGGTTTCTGATATGTGCAAAAACCCTGCATTCTATGAGTAAGTGTTTAACAGTCAAAGGTGTTAGACATGTTTCACACTGTGGTTGTTGTTCCTCTTTTTGAGTATATAGGAGTGCATTAGTCTTGTGAGACCAATGCGTAATCGTTTACTTGCCTTTGTTGTGTAATGGTTATTGTCGTAAGAAATGGGCACGCCGAACCGAGTTCAAATCTTGGACGAGGTTGTTTGCATTTTATATTGCGCTACTATATATATATATATAATACACACACACACACACACATATATATATATATATATATATATATATATATATTTACCAACCTCTCCACATGAGCAGAATGTGACACAAGGTCAGTTTCTTAAGCGGAGTTTAACAGGTTTGAATTTTCCTTCTCCTAAACTGGTTGCCAAACCGCAGTTAAAGAGCCCCGTCTGCCCTACTATTTACCCATAGTGGGGGGGAGTAGTTGGATGCATGCGGAATTCGCACAGAGCTGATAGATGTAGGTTTCTGCTGGTCGGCCTACACTATTGTGTCCACAAGAGAACGTCACTTATGAATTCGTTCTTGGTCTTCAATAAACTATGTACAGTCCCAGGTATATGCTTTGGTGAGAAAAGAAAAGATGTCATTTTATTTTTGTATAAGTGTAAAAATACATGGAAAAATGGAGAATCGCACTGTTCACACGACAACAGCAGATTGACCCGACCAACTCATTCTTGATAGTGTTATTTTATTCTGGGAAGGGATGAAGGGGAGGTAACTCCGAAGGGACACATGACATATTCAATTAGTCGAGGGACATGCGGACACATAGCGACAGTTTATATTTGTCTGTTTATTTATGGCTCGTACATTTAGTCTGTTTCGACTCAGATTCAGTTTTGGTTAGAGCATTGGACCGTACACTTGAGGTTACTCTACCTTTTTTCACAATGAAAAGGGACAAAGTTTTATAAACAACTTTCCTTGCGGAATTATTTCCAATATTTTTAAGTAGGTAGATATGGCGTAGGGACTAACCTGCTGGACGGCGCGATCATAGAAAAAGAGTTCGAACTCCAATCGTACTATTACGTTCACTCTTGAACTAATATCATTGGGAAAGGTAGGAACTCTCCCCCACCCCCAAGCTATGGGTTAAATAGTAGTAGTATTGTTTTTCTACAAAAGTATCTTTGGTATTTAATTGAACCACGAAGATTGATATACCAAGAAACAAAGAAAAATGAGTAATTCTATATATTCCCAAAGCAATCTGTTAGTCAAATATCAATTCTCTTCGGTGTTTGTTCCTGTTTGTGGATGAGGGAGTTGCATATTTCACAATAGTGCTAGCGGTCGGTGTTCGAGCGCAGGTAAAGTCGTCAAACTGTCTTCACTTATGAGTATAGCAAACTATATTATCAATAACAAACATATATACATATATATATATATATATATATATATATATATATATATATATATAAACACAGGTGTCTGTGGATGACTATACCCCCTCTCTCTCTATATATATATATATATATTTATATATATATAAATTTGTGTGTGTGTGTTATGAGTGTATGTGTATATCTAAGTTAGGATAGCAAAGACATGAAGTCAACGGCGCTTGGTGACTGACAGTTTCTTGCCTATGCGATTTTCAAAACAAGATTCGCTTCCGTTTTTGTCTGTAACAAAAACTACGTCACTGCTTACGTCACACTACCTAAAATAGAATATAGAATAAAAGGAATTATAGAATAAATACACTCAAAATTTGAGCATGCAATGTTAGACAGTCCTCATTGTTTTTTTAAACAAGTTTTAATAAATACATACCTGGTATTATCTATCTATATATAGTTTGTTTTATTTTAATATACATTTAAAGTTATCAGAACTAAGTTTCCATTTCAATTTTTTTATTTTTTACTCCTTTAATAAATTTGATGATTTTACTTTACTTATGATACAAACTCTGATATTAAATTTTCAACTACCATCCCCTCAGGCAATATTTATTTTATGTCGCCCAGAGGGCGTTTTTTTATTTTGTTATTAAAACTAATAAACATGGAGAATGTGACGCAAATAACTAAGGGAATTTCGGTTACAGACATACAAACACACAATCTCCTTTATAATAAGATATACATGCTTGTCAATATTGAGCACATTTTACTTATAAGCATAGCAAACTAGATTATAAATATTAAATTATATATATATATATATATATATATATATATATATATATATATATATATATATCGTCGCTAGGCTACTTACTGATATACTTACATTGACAAAGACGGTTGTTAACAACTATAAACTAATGCTAAATCTTTTCCTTGGAACAAGCCACAATTGTCGTGCGTCATAGCAATTCATTTATTTAAAGGAACCAAAGTGGTTACTGTTAAGCAGCCCAGTTCGCTGCAAGAATATTTTTCTTTTCTCTGTAATTCGCGTGACTCTCTGATTAAGAAGAGAGGGCGCCTCTATCCACACCTTTCAGATGAAGCAATATCGTCATAAGAGTGAATAACGTCAGGAAAAGAATGGGAGCCAATCAATTTGGGAAGCGATAGTCCTGCGTGAAGAAATTGGAACCGGGAGACAGAGAGAGTGTGTTGATTTCGTGATCACTGCTGCTGCTGCTGCTGCTGCTGTAAGCTGTTGCTGCTGCTGATCACCCGGGTGGGCCTGATTGACAATGGCTAAACAGACTTTTCAACCCTGTTGGTCGCAGGAAAAGGCAAGTAACCGATTAAAAAAAAAAATGAGAAGAAAAATTATATCTATCTATCTATCTATCTATCTATCTATCTGTCTGTCTACTTTTGTCTATCTATCTATTTATCTATCTATCTAGATAGATAGATAAATGACTGACAGTCATTTATCTATCTATCTATCTATCTATCTATCTACTTCAGTTAGTCAATGTCTATCTAACTATCAAACTATCTAACTATCAATCTATCTATCTTCTTCTGTCTGTTCATATCTATCTATCTATCTATCTATCTATCTATCTACTTCTGTCTGTTCATATCTATCTATCTATCTATCTATCTATCTATCTATCTACTTCATACATGTATTTCATACATGTACTTCATACATATGAATGTATTTGATTCGTTTCCCATTCTCCGTTCATGCGAATGTTTGTCTCCTCGTACCCCAGCTACTAAAAGAGAAAGAGAGATAGAATCACGAAACCCGTCGTCTTATGTTTGGGTTCATAGAAAAAAAAAACACCCTCACTTCCACCTCGATAGTATGAATATGAAGATATCAGAGAACCGGGAGACTGAGAGTTGGTTTCGTGATCTCTGTTGCTGCTGCTGCTGCTGCTCACCCGAGTGGGAGCTGATTGACAATGGCCCAACTGACTCTTTAACTCTGTTGGTCGCCACGAAAGGCAAGTAACCGGTTGAAAAAAAAGAAAAAAGTTCTATCTATCTATCTATCTATCTATCAGTTGGTCTCTATCTATTTTTCTATCTATCTGTTTATCTATTACTTAAGTCTGTATCTATCTATCTATCTATCTATCTATCTATCTATCTGGCTCAAGACTCTTTAACCCTATTGGTTGTAAGGAAAGGCAAGTAACCAGCTGAAAAAAGAAAGAAAAAAAAAAGAAAGAAAAAAGAAAGAAAAAAAGAGAGAGAAGAAAAGTTTAAATCAATATATTTAATCATCGTAGTCAATCTTGACGTTGTTGCTAGAGACGAGAGAGCCAACGTCCGGTTTTTGCGGTAGCACAGTGAGTATTGGCCTGGGGGAAAGACAAAGACAGAGGTTCAGGAAGAAAGAAAGAATCATCGGATTCAAACAGTAGCGTCTGTACCTTTTGATTGGACGTGAATATAACCAGCCACAATAGATTACACACTCCTTCGCACGCGAAGCCTTTTCAAAAGTTTAGAAATATATTCATCATATATTGGGGAGATAAATTCAAAGATAAAATCTGCAAAGTTTTCCGCATTCATTTCTAAGAATCTGCATCTGATGGTGAGGCTCCTGTTCGGGAGCTCTTGAGAGTGTGGAATAACCCTTCATTGCCATTACTCCCTGGTCCACTCAAGTATGGAGTGGGAGGTCCTATCTATGGGTTGGTTGGTTGTTTTGTTTTACGGCATATCAACCCTTTTCGGGTAATTTAATGTCGAATACGAATTTTGATATCGGGTTGTTTACAATACCCGCAGTTGCTTAAATGGTCACCCACCTAGTACTGAATAGGCTCATCACTGCTTAACTTCGGTGATCAAGCGGGAACCGGTGATTTCAACGTGATTTGTTCCTAAGCGCTATATATTATGCAAATCACAATAGGAATACTTGATGCCATACATCTAGACGCAGTTTAGCGTCATACTCAGGATACTAAAGGTCTATTTGATCAATTGATGGGACCCTGTGTCCGGTGGCTTCGGCCACTGGACCGGTTAATGATTAGATAATAGCGCGATTCCAGTCCCCAGACATCACCTGCCTTCCTAATTTAAAGATTTATTGTCTAGTGCTTGAGTCACTTCAATAGAGGAATGCCAAAGGGACCCACCCAAGTTTTATACTTGCCACGCACGAGCTTCGGTTTGTGCGTAGTGTCACACATTAATCGTCCTTGAGTCCAACTTGCATTGTGGGCACCAGTAAATATTATGGGACCCTAACAGGTACTTCCACACCGGTTCAGAGTGGGCCTGGGAGTAATGGAAATGAATGGGTACACCACTCTCCCCATATCCCCAGAATTGGAACCGCACCACTAGATGCTGTTTAGCGTCATACCCAAGACACTAAATTAGTACAAATTTTTTTATGTTAGATTTTTCAGTATCTTTATATGTATCAACAACTTGGTAGAAATAATTTTCATTTACTACATGTATATCTAAAGGTCGGGTTAGCTCAGTCGGTAGAGCGTTCGGCTAGAAACCACAAGGTTCCTAGTTCGATACCGGTCCTCGACAACTCAGTGTACTAAAGTAAGGAGCTGATTGTGGCGGTACACCTCAGATGCTGAAAAAAACAATCTCCTTGGTCTAGCGCTATTAAAAAGGGGATAGACTCCCTCGCTGGCTGGCTGATACCGACTCTAGGCCGCCCCGTCAACTTTACTTTACTTACACGTATATCTATAAAGTGGAAGAAACAACTTCATATGTATTAATGAACAGGTGGTTGACCCCCCAGCCACCGCCTTCTAGCACATGATAAAAAAGGCTTGTGTGCTCGCCATAAGAGGAAGTTGAAGAATACGGACGGGATAATTCTATAGGTGCTAGGACTTGACATGGCTAGCTGACTGATCGGATGGGGCGGATCTGACTGCCCGTCTAGCCCGAGTAAAGACCGAAGTGGAGTGTTGCATGTCATGAGATTACTTAGTAACCAGTCACAGACTGCTCAATAACTACAATCCAGTCCTCAGGCATTATGGGTCGCCACTCACGGTCAACAGAGAGTCCAATTGATATATATATATAATATATATAATTATATATATATATATATATATATATTATTACTGTGTACCATTATCATAATAAATTTGCTCTACCAATGTATTGAGCACTTTATATTTGTTATATCGCTGTCTTATCATTGTGAATCTTGCATCAACTAACCATTGTGACCTGTTTCACTGGGGAAGTCACCTTTTCCACAAATACCATATATATATATATATATATATATATATATATATATATATATATATATATATATATAATGTCGCACCAGTAGCTCGGATATCCATAATAATTCTCTCGCTAACCGTCCGTAACATTCATTTAATCGGAAGGTCGTCTGTGCAGCATCCCGTATCCGCACAGAGTTGGTCTATGTAGGTATTTGCTGGATGGCCCGCACGGGCATATCCAAGTGCTGGTTTCCATGAGAGGACGTCACTTATGAGTTTGCCCTCCCTTTTCCACCAGTATCCAGCATGTCTTGTTCGTCTTGGATGGCTTGTGTGATAGGGGAAAGTGGCCGTACAGCTACTTCCTTGTGAGGCGTTGTTTCCACGATTTCTTTAAGATCGCAGGCAGTATTCTTATGCAGCTCCCATCTAGTTTATTCTCTAGGCGTTTCGTTAGAGTCCAGGTGGTGCAGCCATACAGTAGCACTGACACAACTACAGCTTGGAACAATTGTCGCTTTAACTTGTCAGTGAGATCTGATTTCCATATAACTGAAAATCTGTCTATAGCAGATCATGCCTTTCCTATGCGTAGATTGCTATCGCTTTCTGTGGATGAGATATTACTATCTAGGTATGTGAATTGTTCTACTGGCTTTAGATGCTTACCGTCGAGTGTGGATATATTTCCTTTATCTATCATTATACTAAAGTTGAATGAATCAATTATTGTTACCTAAAGGCTTTTTCCCTATTTAGTTTAATGACACAAAATACATCCCAAATATTCCTTAGTTTTAGGATTAAGTTATGTTTGAAAAAAAATCCATTTTATTTGGTTCTAATTAGTCGTAATTTGCAATTAAGTCAAAAACTGACTCGTCTCTTACTTACGTTCTGCCTATCACTTCTCCCCCTCTCCCTCTCTCTCTATATATATATTTTCAGCTACAGCTGTTTTGGAACAGTTTATAAATATAAGTTGCGGTCTTTCGCACACTTTATACCCAGGAGAACTCCAACAACCAATAACAATGACAAGAGAATGAACGGATATATATATATATATTATATATATATATATATATATATATATATATAGAGAGAGAGAGAGAGAGAGAGAGAGATTGGGAGTGTGAGAGATAGATTTACTTTCCAACTTTATTTGTATGCTAATTTTCAGCAGCTGGTTTATGTATAACCTACAAATAAAGGGGGAAGGTAAATCAACCTCTCCCACTCTCCAATCTCTCAATCAAGATATATATAAAGAGGTAGAAAGTGACAGAATGTGAAGTAAAAGAGGGTCAGTTTTTGACTTAATTGCAAATTTTAGCAAAATCATTTGAATGTTTCTTTTTAAAAATTCTCGTGTGTATTTATTCAAAAAAATTTAATTCACTTAGCAAACTAACTTTCTTCCTGGTCACAATTACCTCCCCAGAGCTCAACGATTTAGAGTATATATATATATATATATATATATATATATATATATATATATATATATATATATATATATATTATATATATATATATTAATATACCAAACTTATTGGTAAATCCTCGCGGTGAGAAAAACCAGCAAATAGTTTGATTGTAAAAATATACTACCAAACATCAACCGGGAAGAAAAAAATTTTGGATAAGATAATCGTACCAACAAAAGATAATCTATTGGTACAATATTTTGGCCAAAAGAAAAACAATTTATATGCATATATATATATATATATAAGATATATATATTCATACAAAACCGCCAGGATACTAAAGCTGATAAGTAAAAAGTGCTCAATACCTAAGTAGAGCAAATAATAAAGATAAATCTAATGAGTCAGACGAACCTACTAAAATTTTAGTAGGTTCGTCTGACTCATTAGATTTATATATATATATATATATATATATATATATATATATATATATATATATATATATATATATATATATATATGGGAGTAAATATGGAAATTAAATCCGACATATAAAGAAAATTTGAAAAAACAAGTATCCGAAATTGGGATGAATTTAATAATCGATGTTTAAAACATTTCGGTTACATTGAACCTTCATCAGGATGTCTCTTGGGGTGAAGAAAATGATGGATGTTTTTATATGTGACAGGAGATGAAAATCTTTTTAGTTATGTAACTGTATTTGATCAGCGTTTTAATTTTGAAAGGCAAGTCGCGATCTACTCACGCGAAGGTGTCATGACGCGTGACGCCAC
This sequence comes from Doryteuthis pealeii, assembly GCA_023376005.1. Taxonomy (NCBI): domain Eukaryota; kingdom Metazoa; phylum Mollusca; class Cephalopoda; order Myopsida; family Loliginidae; genus Doryteuthis; species Doryteuthis pealeii. The sequence goes on from CM042147.1 coordinate 12,992,938, forward strand.
TCGAAGAAATGCAAAAGACGAGAAAAAGTATTAATGGACTGATTATTTTTAAGAGAACATATATATATATATATATACGTATCAGTATTGAGTTTGATAAAGTTAAGATATTCTTCCTGAAATTTGGATTATGTATGCAAAAATAATCTTTCGTATCAAATAAGCCACGACAAGTAAGATCTTTACTCCCATAGGACTACATGAATAATCATATATACGCATATATTATATTATATTATATTATATCTATCTATCTATCTATCTATTTCAATATGTTCGTATTTATCTGTCTCAGTCTGTTCATATCTTTATTTCTTCCTTCCTTCTTTCCTTCCTATCTATCTATCTCAGTCTGTTCATATTTATCTATGTATCTCAGTCAGTTTCCATTTTTATATACCCTAGTCTATTCATATGTATATGTATGTATGTATGTATGTATGTATGTATGTATCTCATGAGTGGAAAGGTTCTGGTGGTGGGGTTATAGGATTGTGAGGGACGGTAGTAATCTGTAAAGATTATGCTTTTGCTATGCTATCTATCTTAAGCTGCTCACTTTTTTTTTATATAACTCAATCTATTCATATGTATGTATGTATGTATGTATGTATGTATCTATCTATCTATCTATCTAGTTAGCTAGCTAGCTAGCGTATAGCAATAATATCTATCTAATACTGTTCATATCTATCTATCTATCTATCTATCTATCTATATACACTTGTTTTTTCAATTTCTTTACAATATTACATACTGTCGGAATCATTTCCATTTTTTCTTCTTATCTATCTATCTACAGTTCATATCTATCTATTTATCTATCTATCCATCCACCCATCTATTAATTGATATATATATATATATATATATATATATATATATATATATATATATATATATAATTTGGGTAATTTGATTTGATGCCATGGAAGGGTTACTAGAATCAACAAATACACGGAGAAAGCTGACGATCTCATCGCCGAAGCCATTAAAAAAAAGCCGATAAGAGTCGGACTATTTCATGTAATATTTAGAATATTATTATTTTTTTTTGTTCAATTTGATGATTAAATGAGATTTCCTATTTCGGAACAACATTTTGTTTGTAATTATGATATATTACATGTCCACGTTTTATGAGATTTGTGAGATTTTTTACTTTTCGTGCAAGAATTCTTGCCAGATTTATAAACGTTTTGTGATGTCAAAAACAAAGACAATCTCACGATACAAACGTGAAGAAAAGAGAAAGAAAAAGAAAGAAAAAAGTAAATAGAATCAAAAATTAAAAGAAAGAAAAAAATGAAAGATTTTGAAAAAATCAAATATTTTCTTGAAAAGTAACAAATTATAATCTTTGACATTTTGATGAACAATTTTGAACGTGTCATCTTTTCTTCTTCTTCTTCTTCTTCTTCTTCTTCTTCTTCTTCTTCTTCTTCTTCTTCTTCTTCTTCTTCTTCTTCTTCTTCTTCTTCTTCTTCTTCTTCTTCTTCTTCTTCTTCTTCTTCTTCTTCTTCTTCTTCTTCTTCTTCTTCTTCTTCTTCTTCTTCTTCTTCTTCTTCTTCTTCTTCTTCTTCTTCTTCTTCGCGTTCGTAATTGTTCGATTCTGTTGGATTTTGATTAGCAAAATTCCGGATATTCGGGATTCATAATTTGATATTGTAATTTGAATTGAGAAAAATAAAAAAAATAAAAAATAAAATAAAAGAGAATTTTCTTTATATTCACATCATGAATTCTTTCTTCACTGTCAAAGACTTCATCTTAGAATGCAAATCTTTCCTGATTTCCATTTTAGAATTATAAACTCCTTTTGCAGAAACCATTCATTTAGATAAGACCCAACCAACTCTACCCCCCCTCCAAACAAACAAATGATGAGGTTTAATTATTCAGAACATGTTTAATAACAAATGAAGCAAATATTTTGGTGTGTAATTAAAAACTACAAAATATTTGCTTCATTTTAACCAAATATTATTACCATTAACATTTAAATGTAAAATACGTGTACAGTAACTCGGGCTTGTCAATCACGCGGACCCCGGGCCGCATGCGGCTCTCATCAAGCACAGTTGCACTCCCGTTTATTTTCATTAGGTCAATGGGTTGCTAAGAAACAGAGTATGTTATCTACGCATTGTCTCTCACCCCTTCCTTTGAGTCGCGGAAGGAAGAGGCGAACTCAGTCAATGAAAGGGAGTGAGTCTTTTCTCGTTTCTTTTTAACAAAATTGTTATTTTTAGGTATTCATTGTTTTTTTAGTTAATAATGTAACGTAGCGGCGTCGTCACGGTACTAAATTGCAATAGTTTTATCTTCGTTGTAAGGGATGACAATAACACCAAAGTTATCCTCCAGAAGTTTATTGGAATAAATTCAAGCTTCTTAACTTCGAGAGAGAGGCTCAGTTTAATTAATATATTCAGTCTTTAGACTTTCGGCCCTTCGATTAAATTTCTGGGTGACAAGCTTTTTCAGTTGGTAAATATTAAGGCTAGCTTTTCCAACACCAACTACACGAGATCCCGCTCGGCCAACTAACTCGCATCGACTCTCCCGATTACTGACCCCGATCACCTCACTCTCTCTCCGGCTGACTGCCTCCTGGGCTGACTGACGACTGACCTGTCTCGAGCCCTCAGCTCTTTTATATTCATAGCTACTCCTACGCATTTTTATCTCTTGATCTGATAACGGGCATTTGTTATATTTCTTTTTTTTAATAAAACCGGAAATTCATATTTCCGTTTGTACAATATATAACAATAATAAAGAAATTAATGATAACAATCATCACTTTGTTCTATTAATGTAGAAGAAGGATTTTAAAAGTTGTCATGTACGGCCTTCATGACAGACATAGATAATCCATGCAGCCCTCATTACATACATGTGTAATCCATGCAGCCCTCATTACATACATGTGTAATTTATGCGGCCATAGGTCGCTAATCAGTTTGACAATCCTGCTGTAACTATAACGAAATTACCTCTGTACAAATTTGAAAATAAAAACAAAATCCGGGTGGATGTCGGGCGAATCCCAAAGGACATCCTCTATACGGAACTTTAATCTGGTTAGAGTCAGAGAAGTCACCCCAGCTGCGATTTAAGGATATCTGCAAGTATGGTCCTTTTAACTCTGCCAGATGGTAAAATTTGGCTCAGGACCGCATTCGGTGGCGGCAGGCTCTCCGTTGCCGGCTATTCATATCTGAAGTCACCCTGGCACAATACCATGAAACAAAGAGCTCTAAGAGAACGCAACAGCAACAGAGTACCGGTGCACGATCAATATTTTCGTGGCCGGCTTTCACATGCAACATCTGTGGTCGAAATTGTTTTTCAAACATTGGCCTTTAAAGTCACAGAAGGCGATACGCTAGAACGTAACTTCCCGGCACGAGAAATCTATGGTCTTTCGAGACTAGGATGTCAACGATTCCCATTATAATGTCGCATCTCATCAGTCTTTTCTCAATCCACTACAGGGGCCAGTAACCCCCCCCCACAACGCCAAGGTCTGTAAAACATGGGGAAGAATTGGTGTTATTCTTTCAGGCTGGACTATGAAGTTTTTTTATAAGGGGGTTTAGATTGTCCCTCTTCTGGACTGTTTTCTTCACAAAGGCTAGAGATCCCAGAATGCCTCGCTATTTTACCCATGTTGTTTTGCTCGCTAGTTTATTCTGTTCGTATCTATCTATCTATCTATCTATCTATTTCAGTTTGTTAAAATCTATTAAGATATTTCACTTTTTTAATATATCAAAATAAAGGAAATACCGAAAGTTGTGTATTGGTCTATTAATTACTGATACAAAAAATTACATCTTGAACTTGTACCATTTTGAGGAAATATCATAGACAAAAATGCACCGAAAAATCCTTGGTTTTGCAATTATGGCGTTGGGGATATTTTTTATTTGAACTTTAGTTATAATTTCGTCATTTAATTTCATTTTGAATAAATAAAATGACAACATTCTCAAGTTTAGGTACTAAAATTGTTCGATTTTCTGATCAAGTTTTTGGTCAAATTTTGCAAAACCGATTTTTTTTTCAGTGCATTTTTGTCTACGATCTTTGATGCCATTTCCTCAAAAATTGGTAAATGTGGAAGATGAAATGTTTAGTATCAGTAATTAATAGACCAATACATAACTTTCGGTCTCACTTAAAATTTGACATAAAAAAAGTGAAAAATCGACCAACCCTAATATCTATCTATCTATCTATCTACTTCAGTCTGTCTGTCTGTCTATCTATCTATGCTGCTCATACACCGATTTGGCGGGACCGGTATCGAACCCGGAACCTTGTGATTCCTAGGCGGATGTTCTACCAACTGAGCTTGTATCGCATCCTGTTCGTGGCATAGCAGTTGGGTAAATACATACTTAGAGTGATTTAATGATAGGAAGTTATTTGACCTAAAAGTTAGGATAAACCAAAAACATTTATCAAATATTATTCATGAAAATGAAAAACATTATTCATGAAAATGTCATCTTTGATTTAAGATGTAGATATCTTAGTGAATGAGATTGTACGTTAGAAATATTCTTTCAAAATACTGCACTCATTGTCCCATGCATACTATAAAAATGCATTGGACAATGATTCTTATTGTAAAAAAATGCATTGGAAATATTTTTTAATATAAAATGCATTGGAAATGATACATACAATAAAAATGCATTGGAAATTACTTTTAAAATAAACATGGATAGGGAATGATTTTTGCTATAAAAATTATTGGAAATAATCTTTACTATAAAAATGCATTAAATGATTTTTACTATAAAAATGCACTGGAAATGATTTTTACTATAAAAATGCATTGGAAATGATTTTTACTATAAAAATGCTTTGGAAATGATTTTTACTATAAAAATGCAACTGGACAATGATTTTTACTATAAAAATGGATTGCAAATGAGTTTTACTATAAAATGCATGATGCACTGGAAATGATTTTTACTATAAAAATGGAAATAATCTTTACTATAAAAATGCATTGCAAATGATTTACTATAAAAATGCATTGGAAATTATTTTTACTATAAAAATGCATTGAAAATGATTTTACTATAAAAATGCATTGCAAATGATTTTTACTATAAAAATGCATTGGAAATGATTTTACTATAAAAATGATAGGAAATGAGTTTTACTATAAAAATGCATTGCAAATGATTTTTACTATAAAAATGCATTGGAAATGACTTTTACTACAAAAATGCATTGGAAATGATTTTTACTATAAAAATACATTAAACAATGATTTTTACTATAAAAATGCAGTTCTGTGCTGATATCCATGCTGCCAGTACCACCTCATGATGACGATGATGATTATGATGATAATGAAAGTAAGTGTTTTTAAAAACTTTTCCCGAAGCGACAATCAGTTCCCCAGCAAATATAATTGAACTTTAAAACATATGACCTACCAGACTTACCGCGGAACTTTATAGCAGAAAATGCAAAAAGTTATTGCATCTTATAAATAACATTTTCATACGGTTGCACCTGTCAGTTTCCGTCTTGTTCTTGTGGCCTCTCTGCTGAACGCAACAATAGAACATTGGAGCTCTCTCTCTCTCTCCTTCTCCCCACCCTCGTCAGCCCCAGCCACGTCGGAGCGATCACCTCCCAGAATTCGCATTTACTAGAAGCAAACAGACGTTCAAGTCAATCGCCCACCATCAACTTTTAATCCTCTCATCTATAATGCCAAGACATTTCCGGCCTTTTCTCTTATTGTTACTTGATTCAATCTTTGGCATGATATTTGTTTTTCTTACTGAACTTGCATCTATCTATCTATCTATCTATCTATCTATCTATCATTCCAGTCAGTTCATTTCTATCTATCTATCTATCTATCTATCTATTCCAGTCAGTTCATTATCTATCTATCTATCTATCTATCTGTCTATCTATATATATATATATCTCTCTCTATATATATTTCAGTCTGTTCATATCTATCGATCTATCTATCTATCTATTTCAACCTGTTATATATATATATTATATATATATATATATATATATATATGTGTGTGTGTGTGTATGTGTGTGTATGTGTGTGTGTGTGTGAGTGTGTGGAAAGAGGATTGGAATGAATTCGACAGAATGTGGTGGAGATGAGAGGAACACAAAAATGTGGTGGAGATGAGCTTATTCTTGTGTTCCTCTCATATCCACACACACACACACACACACACACACACACACATATACCACTTTAGTTATTAATTTTTATTTCACTTGTTTTTTGTTGATTTATGTAGCTTTTCAGGAATTGCTGTTTTTTTAATAATTAATTATTACTTGCTATTATTGTTGTTGTTATTATTATCTATATTATCAAGAGGGGAATATAAAATTTATAATCTTATTATAATGGAGATTGTGTGTTTGTTTGTCTGTAACCGAAACTATATTACTATTCAAGTCACAATTCCCTTTGTTATTTACATCACATTCTCCATGATTTTATTTTTATTTAAACTTCAATTATTAATAAAATTGTTTTACATTACTTACACTGTTGACCATATCTACATACTAATAACATGCAATTGTATTTATATATACAACAAAATAGAGGTTTACAGTGTGAATGGGAAGGCTAATTTGCATATTGATCTTAAAAAATTAATTTTAATAAATATATGCTTAGTATTATTGATTTCTAATTGTTTGGTTTTATCTTAGTGAATATGAGCAAAAATCTCTTCAATAAATCTTAAAAGAAATCCCTCAACAAGAAGAAATAACTGTAATATTATTCTTTACTTCCTATTTTAACTAAACAGTTTAATTAGGAAAATTTACCAATGAAAGACGGGAGTAACGGAAAATGTTGGAAGAGTTAGTTTCAAAGTTGTTCTATTTTTCAATCATACCCCCTCTGTTCAAGACCTTTTTATCTACATTCTTATTCAGTTTTATTAGCCTTTCTAATTTAATATGATATTTAATTATAAAATTTAACTAAAATACTTGCACCCGGAGGGTGCATATATTTGCTAGTTATAATAATATGAATTAAAATTAGTAGTGTAATATAATAATAATCTGTAATTGTAATAATTTAATTGACATTAATACAATCTTTAATTGGACATGACGCAGGAACTTATTTAGGAGTTTTTCAAATTAAAAAAAAAATTTCAGTAATATGGAGACAGAAATCAAGTCTGGGGATTATGATAATTTTTTTAAAAATTGTTTATTTAATCTTAAGTGCTTGGTCTATTGCATGGGCTTCAGCTGTAAAGTTTCTTTTAGAAGAATATTTTGGCAATTTTCTTGGGTCTACGGTTATTTTGCACAAATTTTTTGGTTGTTATTGATGACATGTTTGCGGGTGGGTCTTTGCCGAGGTTCCTTTTCCAAATTTCAGGGGTCAAGTGTTTGGAACTATGACAATTTAGTCCGTTCATCAAATGTCATGTTTCCCCTAAAATATGATGGGACTTGTCAATTTTAATTCCGAAATATAAAACTAGGGCTTATTTTCAGAGGATGTCAAGTGTTTGTATCGGATGATGTGGAGAATGTTTAAATCTTTCATCTGCCAACCTCTCTCAACTAGGGCTTATTTTAAGGGGAGGGCTTATATTAAAATCATTCTAAAACATTACGCTTGCAGGTTGGTCTTTATTTTCGGGGAAACACGGTAATATAATAGTTGGAGGTATGTTTGCCAAATAACACTGGTTTACAAAGAAATTGAGGCAAGCACAAAAATAAGCTGTTTTAACCTAATTTGGGGGTGCAGCTGAATTCGGATTTGATGGTGAGGTTACTTCCAATGCATTTATTGTAGTAAAATCACTTCCAATGCATTTATGTAGTAAAATTACTTCCAATGCATTTAGTAGCACTTTGCATTTATGTAGTAAATTACTTCCAATGATTTATGTAGTAAAATTACTTCCAATGCATTTATGTAGTAAAATCACTTCCAATGCTGCATTTATGTAGTAAAACTCTTCCAATGCATTTATGTGTAAAATTACTTCCAATGCATTTATGTAGTAAAATTACTTCAATGCATTATGTAGTAAAATTACTTCCAATGCATTCACTTTCCAATGCATTTATGTAGTAAAAATTACTTCCAATGCATTTATGTAGTAAAATCACTTCCAATGCATTTATGTAGTAAAATTACTTCCAATGCATTTATGTAGTAAAATTTACTTCCAATGCATTTATGTAGTAAAATCACTTCAATGCATTTAGTAGTAAAATCACTTCCAATGCATTTATGTAGTAAAATTACTTCCAATGCATTTATGTAGTAAACTTACTTCCAATGCATTTATGTAGTAAATCACTTCCAATGCATTTAGTAAAATCACTTCCAATCATTATGTAGTAAAATTACTTCCAATGCATTTATGTAGTAAAATTACTTCCAATGCATTTATTGTAGTAAAATACTTCCAATGCATTTATGTAGTAGCATTTATGTAGTAAAATTTCAATGCATTATTCCAATTTATGTAGTAAAATAACTTCCAATTTATGTAATAAACACTTCCAGTGCATTTAGTAAAATCACTTCCAATGCATTTATGTAGTAAAATTACTTCCAATGCATTTATGTAGTAAAATCAGTTCCAATGCATTTCTGACATTGCTTGTTTAATTACACTGGTTTACAAAGAAATTGAGGCAAGCACAAAAATAGTTGTTTTAACCTAATTTGGGGTGCTGAATTCAGATTTGAAATCCGTTTGTACTCATCACCTCTAGTTTTTTTTAGATATGCATACTGTACATTTTGTACACATACTGTACATAAAGGCGTATATGCATTCAGGGTTAATTTCTAATATTGTGTGACATGTCTTTTTACTTCTAACTGTCTGCGGTAGTATGAATTGTGTACATTGTGTCATCCAAGTATATTTATTCCGTCAATGTTCTTTATCTATCCCGTTTTATCTGTAATAAGCTGCTGAAACTGTAGAAATAAGCACGTATATAGTCTGTATGTACTAAAATGAGACTATCTAAAAGACAGAAAACTAGAGGTGATAGAGCAAAACTGTTTATAAATTTGAATTCAGCACACCCAAATTAGTAAAAAACACCTATTCACATTCTTGCCTCAGACAAAAGATATTTTTTTGTAAACCAGTGTAATGCGTCTTTTTTGAGAGGTTTCTATAGAGTTTATATTAAAAGTCTTCTGAATTTGTGTTGGACAAAGGTAAGTAACCAAATTATAGAAAGAAAGATCACATTATATGACTGTGGCTTATATTAAAATCATTCTTAAAAATCACGTTAGCTCTTATTTTTCAGGTAGATCTTATTTTCGGGGGAAACACGGTACCTAATTGAATTTTCTTTCTACTTCAGTTGTAATGTTTTCCAATGTAAACTCATAAAAAAGATGTAATCGTGATTACACCACAAGAAACATCTTATTATAATGGAGATTATGTGTCTGTCTGTCTGTAACCGAAACTATGTCACTACCAACATCACAATCCCCTTAGTTATTTACGTTATATTCTCAATGGTTATTAAATAATCATTAATTAATCTTAATTAGCATCTTATTTATTAACAAGGTCTCTTATAAAGGTCTCGCTGAGATATATTTGCCTCAAAACAGCCCACATTATTAATGTATTTAAAATCCTGCAATGTGTGTTATATACCATTAAGAAATAAATGTTTGCATAGTATATGTCGTGAACAATTTGCATACCGGTTTTAACAAAACTGTGTTTAGTAAATATTTACTTGGTGTTATTGATTTCTAATATTATTCTCAAACGTATCAAAAGCAATCCTATGTATAATTTTATATTGAAATCAATTAGAATAAAGTAAAATAAGTGTAATCTTTTTTGTGTTCGTATTTTCATTAGTCTTTCTAATTCAATGTAATATTTAATTATATAAAAACTTAAATACTTGTACCCAGAGAGCACATATTTTTGCTGGTATTTTTAATGGTAAAACAAAGTTTATAGTTAGCGAGAAATATGAAAAGGGAGGTAATCACAGTATGAGACTTAAATTTGATAATCCTTTGATAACACAAAATCACGATTGTTACAAACAAAACACGTCATGTGCTTCGCTGAAATACAACAATAGATTAGCTAATTTTTTAATACCGAATAATCCAATAAATGAAGTCTATTAAATCCATGTTGATAACAGAAAATAATGAATAGGACTCTTCATCAAATACATGGCTTAAAGGGAGATAATTAGTCGAGAAGAACAATTTCTTTGTAATCAGCATTTGATTAAATTTAGGAAAAACAAATATTGTGAGAGAAAATTTTAAAAAGAAAGAAAGAAAGGACATCTTAAGAAAGAAAGAAAGAAAGAAAGAAAGAAAAAAGAAAGAAATGAAAATTTGAAAACAATGAAAGAAAGAAAGAAAAGCGAAAGAAAGAAAGAGGAAAACTTAAAACAAAGATTGAAAATAAATTTCAAGAAAGAAAAGTAAAAGTAAGTAAAGTTGGCGGAGTGGCCTATTGTCGGTATCAACCCAACAGCGAGGGAGTCTATCCCCTTTTCGCTAGTGTTAGACCAGGGAGATTGATATTTTGCGGAGGTGGATCGCCACACCTACCCTCAGCTCCCAACTTTACCGCACAAATCAGATTACCCAATCTGTGCTACTCATACGCTGAGTTGGTGGGGACAGGTATCGAACCAGGAACCTAAAGATTCATAGGTGGGTGCTCTACCGACTGAAATAAAGATTCAAATTATTATCCAATTGAAGAAAACCATAGTAAAAAAAAAACAAAAAAAACAAAAGCAACCCTCCAACCCCCCCCCCAAAAAAAAAAACAGCAAAAAAAATGTTTATTTAATAGAAAAAATTGGGATTAATTTGCTTGATATTTCGACGTTTTTTTTGCATCATTCTAAAAAGATAAAACATCCATATTTGTTAATACAATGATTGATTGTCTTTCAAATATATATTTTTTTGGTATTTTCATTTTATGTATAAAAATGATTTGATAGACAAAGTTTATAGGTGTCGATACACGTGATTTTTTAAACTTTGAATATAGAGACAAACATTCCGTAGCAACAAAATAAAATCACCACCTACCCAAATAAAAGACAAAAAAATCCTCTAAATAAAAAGGCACCCCCAAAAAAAAACAAAAAAACAAAAAAACAAATATAAGAATAAACAAACCCTCAAAACAAGAAAGATTGTAAGATTGAATAAAATACCATCGAATTCTGAGAAAGGACAGCTTGAAAAGTATTCCTGACGAGAGAGAGAGAGAGAGAGAGGAGAGAGAGTATGTGTGTTTGTGAGAGAAAGAGAGTGTATGTGTGTGTGCGTGAGAGAGAGAGAGAGAGAGAGAGAGAGAGAGAGAGAGAGAGAAGAGAGAATGATACATAAATATGTATGGTGTACGTATTGATTAGTCAGTTTCCCCCTAGAGGTGTTCTGATGCACAAAAAAACAACACACAACCCCCCCCCCAAAAAAAACAACACACAAAAAAGCACCCCCAAAAAAACAAAACAAACAAAACAAATACCAGAAAACTAAACATACTGCCAAAATCCAATAAAATCTCCCCAATCAGGTCAAGAGTTTTCCCATTGATCGTTACACCCACTTGTGTTTATATATATATATATATATATATATATATATATATATATATATACCAACCCCTCCGCACGAGTAGGATGTGACACACGGTCAATTTTTCTAAGCAAAGTCTAACAGGTTTGAATTCAGGGTTTTCCTTCTTCTAATCTGGTTCCTTAACCAAGGTTAAAGATGCCAGTCAGTCCTATTTACACATAGCTGGAAAGAGAATATGTTGATTCATACCTTTCCCAATGGTATTAGCGCCATGTGAAATGCAGACAGCCTTGTCCAGGTTTTGAACTCGGGTCGACGAATCCATTTCCTAGTACTCCTACAAATGTTTTTTCCCCACTGAAATAGCTGCTGATTTGAATATATATATATATATATATATATATATATATATATATATATATATATATATATGAGAGTAAACAAACAGTATGTTTTGAGATGGCGATAGCCGACAATTTTTGGGAGAGTATGTGTTTAATTGAAGTCGTACCTAATTTTAAAATTAATTAGTTGATAATTAATGAATTAGGCGTGCATATCTGTTTAAAAGTAAGGCGTAAACAAACCGAGAAAAAGTTGATCTCTGTATGTACATTTCGGCATATTATGTCTCATCAGCAGAGCACTTTCCTGTCTATAACTCTGCTGATGAGGCATAATATGCCGAAATGTACATACAGAGATCAACTTTTTCTCGTTTGTTTACGCCTTACATCTAAACAGATATGCACGCCTAATTCATTAATTTTCAACTAATTAATTTTCAAATTAGGTACGACTTCAATTAAGCACATACTCTCCCCAAATACACACACACACACACACACACACACACACACATATATATATATATATATATATATATATATATATATATATATATATATGAGTAAGAAAAGGTGGAATGAAAACATCACACAATGCTGTTAAAGAAGAAAACAATTTATAATATAATCATAGCTGATACTGATCAATATTTCAATTTTACAGAAATCATCATCAGAGCTCATTCACTCCCGTAGTTGTTTGGGTCGGAGAGGAAAGTCAAATCAACTACGGGAGTGAATGAGCTCTGATGATGATTTTTGTAAAATCGAAATATTGATCAGTATCAGCTATGATTATATTATAAATTGTTTTCTTCTTTAACAGCATTGTGTGATGTCTTCATTCCACCTTTTCTTACTCATATTGTCGGATTCATTTCCTTTCTTTTAACTATATATATATATATATATATATATATATATATATATATATATATATAAATATGGAATTAGCACACTTAGAGTTGGATTAATCTATAATATTTTTCTCTGCATGGTTTGGAAAAATATACGATTGATTTGAATAGTTTAATCTTGTTTATATTTGTAATCTTGCACTGGGAATATTTTATGAAGCCAGAATGTTTAGTTATTTGATAAGACAATATTTTAAGTCTTATCTGTTATTAGTTTATTGACGAATAGATAAATATAAACAGAAGAGAACATCCTCTAAGTGGGCTTAATCCATCATTTTTGCTGTGGGTAATATATATATATATATATATATATATATATATATATATATATATATATATATATATCGACGACTGAATTAAATATTATTTCTCTGAATGTTTGAGATGAGAATTAAATATATGGCGTGAAAAACAAGATTTGTTGTAGCATATATTCAATATTTGCTAATCGTTATATCAAATGAATAAATACGCCTACCAATACTGTTTTTCGATTTTTTGCAACTAGAGGGTTAGGGTGTATTTGTTATTTATGGTGTGTTATATAGGGTTGGTTTAGTTCAGTCGGTAGAGCACCTGCCTAGTAATTACAAGGTTCCTGGTTTTCTGTTTCGCTGTAGTAGGTATGTCGCTCCACCTCAGCAAAAACAATCTTCCCGGTCTAGAGCTAGCGAAAAGGGGATAGACATCATCACTGTCTGGCTGATACCGACAATAGGCCACTCCACCAACTTTTATATATTTTATTGTTGTGCTCTTTTATTATTTGTAAAATGTTTTCTGTTTCGCTGTAGTTTTAATGTGTAGTGAGTTTTGGTTGAACTAGCAAATATATGCACCCTTCGGGTGCAAGTATTTAGGTTTTGATGTAATAAAATATATCAAATTAGAAACTATTTAGAAAATGATAAACTGAGAAAATGATAAACGGGGGGGGGGGGTATAATCGAAAAATAGAACAGTTTTAAATCTAGCTCTTCCATCATTTTCGATCACTCCCGTCTTTCATTTTTCTTAATTAATCTATTTAGTTAGATTATGAATTATTTAATAAAATTACAGTTCTTTCGTCTTGTTTATGGATTTCTTTTAAGATTTATTCCCGAGATTTTTGCTCAGATTCGTTAAGAGAAAACCAAACAATTAGAAATCAATAATACTAAGCATATATTTATTAAAATCAAGTTCTTAATATCAATATGCAAATTAACCTTCTTGTTCACACTGTAAACCGCTATTTTGTTGAATATATAAATATACTTGCATGTTATTAGTATGTAGATCCAACAGTATTAATAAGATATAACAATTTTATCAATAATTGAGGTTTGAATAAAAAAATAAATTCATGGTGAATGTGATGTCAATAACTAAGGGAATTGTGACTTGAGTAGTGATTTAGTTTCGGTTACAGACAGACAAACACACAATCTCTATTATAATAAGATATGTTGTGTAGTTTGTTTGGTTTAAGGAAGTGTTTGTCTGTTGGTTTTTATGAATATGCAATCTTTTTGCTGACTTTTAAGTCGTAGCTTCTTGTTTACTTTGAAAATAAGTTTCAATTGTGTGAATAAGGTGTTCAGACAGCCGACAGCAATCGTAAATGTTAACTCAAATCATACAAGATGATTATCTCAACCAAAGGGTGAAGATCCCCCGGTTTTAATCAACTCACTATAACCCGACGACGCCCCAGAGTCGGTAATTAACTTGTGACCCGCTTACTTTGTGGGGGTGGGGGTTGGCTTTCAGTAGCAGATACTTTGTACACTCAGGTAACCATAAGTTTATTCGTGTCCTGTCGGTCGTGGCTGTAGAATACGCTGACTGCACCCCTGCAGACGGGTAAAACCCCTCCCCCCAGATGGCAACCCGTGATGCTTAAAACGGAATCCTGGTAGCTGACCAGTCCATGACATGCAACACTCCACTTTGGCCCTTACATAGTCTAGACTACCGGCCCCTTCGACCTATCAACTACTCACGTCAATCCCTAGAATCTATATGAGTGTCCAAAACCTTATCGCAAACTCCCAACCCTTTTTATCATATACGTGCTAGAGGGCAGTGACTGAGGGTCCTAGTCCCCTGGGTATGACGTTAAACTGCATCTAGTAGTGAAGTTCAAAGTTCTGGAGCTCTGGGGAGTGTGGAGTTCTCCTTCATCGTCATTACTTCCGGGTCTGTGACTCGGAGTCGTAGTACATGTTTGGGTCTAATCTATGGGTTGAATAGATAAAAAAAGGAATTTTAAAATGTTGTTAAAAATTGAATATCCAATGAGAATTAATAAAACAAAACATCTTCGGCATAAAATAACCAACCAACCAACCAACCAGCCAACCAACCAACCAACCAACCAGCCAACCAGCCAGCCTTATCCTTCATTAACCCAATTTGATCAAATTCTCTTTTGACGACATTACTCCCAGGTCATCCTGACCCGTTCGAAAACATCTGCCAATAAAAAAAGTAGAAATAATTTACCCGGCTTAGTTTAATTGTGGCACAAGGACATGGATACAGAGCACATGATAAGAATCGAACTCCATAGTAATAGCCCTGCTAAACTAGCTTTTTAACCATCCAAAATGATCTAAACACACACACACACACACACACACACACACACACACACACACATATACATATACATACATATGCACATATATATACATATATGCAAATGTAGTCACATATAGAATATATAGAGTAGAATCTATTAATAATGGAGATTCGCTTCCGGTTTTTGTCTGTAACAAAAACTGCGTCACTGATTACATCACATTACTCAACACATAATCCAACGTCTTAACATAGAATAAATATACTCAAAATGTAAGCATGCAACGTTAGACAATCCTCATTGTTTCAATAAATAGATGCCCGGCGTTATATATTCATATATAGATTGTTTTATTCTAATATAATATTTAAAGTTATCGGAACTGTTTCCATTTCAAATTGTCTTTCTTTCTTTTTTAAAAAAATTCCTTTAATAATTTGACGATTTTACATACTTATGGTACACACTTTATGACATTGAATTTTTAGCTCCCATCCCCTCAGGCAATATCTTTCAAAAATCTATTTTTACATCGCCCGGGGGGTGTTTTTTTTATTTTGTACTAGTATAAATAAATGAAAATCTTAAAGTTATCAGATATAAATTTATTTCAGCCTTTTTATCTTTAATGTAACAAAAATTGAATACTCAACAAGAATGAATAAAACAAGACGCCTTCGACATAAAATAACCCAACGAGGGTTGACATGCCAAAAATTCCAACCAACCAACCAACCAACCAACCAGCCAACCAATCAACCAACCTAAAAGTTTCTCCATTACCCCCTCACCCCCCACGTGAAATTTCCTTTTTATCAAATGTCTGAAATGTCAAATGTAAAAGATTTATATCTGAAATCATTTATGTGTCTTTAAAAGCCGTCGATGGAAGATCGACTTTGACAGGAACGCATATTCCCGAAAGATTGGGTGCAGTCTTTTTGAAAAGCGTCTACCATAGCATGGATGGTGGCTGGGGGTTGAGTGTGTGTGGGTGAACTAACGGTTAACATTAGGGAAAATGACACCAGACAGCTGTGTTCGAATCTTAGCTGAGCCATTTTGTGTTTACTTTTCACTAATGCCCATCAGAAAAGTTGGCTGGTTGGGTTTTACGGCAGGGCAACCCTTGTGGGGTTATTTTATGCCGAAGACGTTTTTGTTTTATTAATTCTTGATGAGTACTCAATTAATTTTTTTAAACTCATTTTTTTCTTAAACATATTTTTAAAAACTCTATTTAACCCATAGATGGGACACTAACAGGTATAACCACTCCGGGTCAGGGTGGACCTGGGAGTAATAGTGATAAAGAAGTACTCTACATTCTTCAGAGTTCCAGAATTGGAACTTCACCAACAGATAGAGTTTTACGTCATACCCAAACACTAAGACCTTCAGTTACCGCCTTCTAGCACATATAAGATAAGAAGAATTGGGCTTTGCCATAAGGGCAATAGGGTTGGGACAATCATATAGGTGCTAGGGATTGACGTGACCCTCTGATTGATCGGAGGGGACCTTGAGAAAAGAATGAATCCGTTTTTTCTACCTTCAACTACAAGTAAAATAACAGAACCGGTTATGCTCTCACACCTTGATTGGCAACCAATCTAGGAAAGGTACAAATTTAATTTCAAAGGAAGGCAGGTGTGGGGCTAAAAAACTAAAACAACTATTTGCCACTGAAAGCGTGTCACGGACTGCTCAGCCACCGGTGTTTCATCCTAAAGCAGCATGGGTCACCATCCACGATCACCAGGTGGCCCGTTAGGGGTGTCTTATCCCTCTGCAGATGGAACAGTTGGTGTATTCTAAAGGCCCAGCCGACTGGCCTGGTTTTGTTTAAAACAAATAAACTTGTCGGGGGGGGGGGGCTAAAGTCGGTATCAGCCAGACCGCGAGGGAGTCTATCCCTTTTTACTAGCGATAGACCAAGGAGATAGTTTTAGCATCTGAGCTGGAGCTCCACACCTACCATAAGCTCCTCACTTTACCGCACATATACCTGTACTACTCATACGCTGAGTTGGCGAGGGTAGATATCGAAACCCGGAACCTTGTGGCTCCTAGTCGGACGCTCTACCGATTGAGCCAAACCGGCCCTTAATATGCGGCAATGCAATATCATTAAACTTTTTAATTACAAAATGACCTTTCTAAACTTTGTTAGAATGTTTGCATTCTTTCACTGTTGATTTGTTTATCTATTTATTTAATTAGTTAAATGCAAATATCATTAAATGTCAAATGTGACTGACGTAATTGCAACGTGAATAACGTGAGACGAGATTTGCTTTAAGAGTTGAAGTTTTGCATTTTTGTCTGGCGGGCAAAATACAAAATGTCGTGGAAAGGTTTATCAAGATTTATGAAC
Organism: Doryteuthis pealeii; assembly: GCA_023376005.1. Taxonomy (NCBI): domain Eukaryota; kingdom Metazoa; phylum Mollusca; class Cephalopoda; order Myopsida; family Loliginidae; genus Doryteuthis; species Doryteuthis pealeii. The sequence goes on from CM042147.1 coordinate 13,010,783, forward strand.
AGAAGAAAAAAATAGAAAAGCCTACACGAATATTTTGAGTTGGCAAGAATTTTCTGTTTATATATTTATATAGCATTAGGAGCGTCTAGTTTTAATTAACTTTATTAAAAAAACATGAGTACGAAGCAATCAGCGAAGATCGAACCCACTATTAATTTCATGTTAGCTGGTTGGTTGGATTTTACGACATGTTATGTTAAAAAAAATCCATTTTAATTGGTTATAATTATTTGTAATTTGCAATTAAGTAAAAAAAAACTAACCCGTCTCTTACCTCACATTCTGCCTGACATTTCCTCTTCTCAATGTATGTCTTGATTACCTCCTCGTTATATATGTTACTTTCTCGATGAGCGTAAAGAGAGTAATTAGAGAGTGAGGAAATATATTAAGTATGCTAAGTTTCAGAAGCAACTAGCCAGTAGCTTCTCAACAAAAATCGGGTCCGTTTAAATTTGAATTTGGTCAAACGTTTCCTTTCTGAGAAATCATACTAAATTATTTTAATGCTTTTTTTAAAAATTCTCCGGACGTATCTATTTTGTTAAAAATTCAATTCGATTTGCAAACTCACTTTCCCCTAATCCCAATTATCTACCCAGAGCTCAATGGGTGACCCAACGCGTCACATTTTTTCTAGTATATATATATATATAATTTCTAAATTCTGACAGTGTAAAAAACTCCCGGCTTTATAATTTGTAATTATAAGATACACATTTTTCCTGGAGAAAAACGAAAAGACCAAAATCATATGCACCACCTGAAAATAATCAGTCGGCACTATTATAATGGCTAAAAGAAAAAAAACTGAAAGATTTGCCTAAGTTGAATATACGAAAGTGCTCAATACACCAAGTAGAGCCAATAAATATTAGTAAGCCTAATGAGTCAGGTATTATTTACCTAGGTTTCCCTAATGGGTCATCAGGATAATTCTGACTCTCTCTCTTATAGGATTAACTCTTATATTTTTACATGAATGTGGAATAGAATAATTAAGTTTTTTAAACAATTATTTTAATAATTCTATATTATTATTTAGGTTTTGAATTGTGTAAACAAAAGAGAATAGAAAGAAAAATGGTTTCATAGATATTTTAGAACAATAGTTAGAATGTAAATAATCCAAGGCCAACGCTATGTTGACAAAGAAAAAAAATTATGTAAGTAATACAAATATTCAATATAGGAATTTTTTACATACATCATGAAATCAACCGATATTAATTTTAACTAAATGCTGACGTATGCATAACAAAAGAAGATTATAAAAGAGGCCTAACAGTTGAAAAATGCAGTTAAAGAGACGACACTGTCCGGAGACACGACAAACGCCTACACCAGGTTCATCTCTTTTTCGCTTCGTTTTATCTTGCTCTCCCAACTCGACACAGTTGGAGAGGGGACACTGTATCTCTTTTTCGTTTCGTTTTTATCTTGCTCTCCCAACTCGACACAGTTAGAAAGGGGGACACTTCCGGAGACATCGACATCAGGTCTGTCTCTTTTTCGTTTCGTTTTTTTCTCTCTCTCCCTCTCAACTCGACACCAGCTCACTGACTTACCTTTTGTTTGACAAAACTGCTAGAATTTTGACACACACATATCAAAACGAACACTAGCAGTGACAAACATAAACAAAACATACGCACCTCTCACACATAATTATCTACAGCCATATACTGTTTTCAACACGTTTAAAGAATATTGACAATTTAAATTGAATATATTGTATATATTGATGATTTTTTATATCTCGTTTGTTGAATTGTGGAACCGATATTTGAATCTTCTCCTCAAAAATACTTTACACATATCCACGGGAACCGCACTCTCTGCCTATCTATCTGTCTCTGTCTCTGTTTCTATCTCTGTCTGTCTGTCTGTCTCTCTCTCTATATATATATCCGTTCATTCTCTTGCTATTGTTACTGGTTGTTGGAGTTCTCCTGGGTATAAGGTGTGCGAAAGACCGCAACTTATATTTATAAACTGTTCCAAAACAGCAGTAGTTGAATTGACCAATCAAAAACACCCAATCATATATATATATATATATATATATATATATATATATATATATATATAATTTACTATCTAAAGGCGTTAATAAATTTTCCTGAAATTACTTGCTGGATGACTGCTTAAAGGAAAGATGACAGACAAGGATCAACTCTGATACAACTTTCTTCTTTGAGGATAGCTCAACAGCCAAGGATTAAAACTGATATTACATCTTTCTACTTTGAGGATAGATAACAAGACAAGGATTAAAACTAATACTACATCATTCTACTTCAAAACAGGATCAAACTTTATACCACAAAGAATCTCCATTGTAAAACTTCCTTCAACTAGAGGCCTAAAATGGCCACGCGAATAGTAACAGATTATGGCCCCAGAAAAGCAAGAATTTTTTTTGGTGGCAACGAATCGTAACACTGGTAAAGTAGAAAAATAACTGCTTTACAAAATACTTAAATAAATGTTTTTTTTTGCTTTATCTTATCAAACCTTATTCTATAAGAATTAAAAAGAAACCTTTTTTTTTTACTTGATAAAATATCACTTTCAATTGTCGTTTTTGACGTAAATCTCCTATTGTCCACCTAGTGCCAAATAAATGCCTTATCGTCAAAAAAAAGTTTAAAAAAATCAAGAAGGACAAAGAAAAAAGAAAAAAAGAAAAAAAGAAAAGACAAGGAAAAGAAAAAATACATTGAATTTTATGATTCGTGACAGACACTTTTATATTCAGACTTTTGTTGCCCCCACCTTTTCAATAAAAGAAAAAAAAAGAAAGAAACAGAGAGAGAGAGAGAGAGAGAGAGAGAGAGAGAGAGAGAGAGAGAGAGAGAGAGAGAGAGAGAGAGAGATGTCTGCTTATTTATATATATATATATATATATATAATAGTAGATGAAGAGGCCTATTATACGTATAAGAGGTTGTCGTATGCGCGCGCTCGTGTGTGAGAGAGAGATAGAGATATACAGAGATGTGCAAGGTTTATATATATATATATATATATATATATATATATATATATATATTAGTGGAATAGTCTATTATAGATATCCGTGTGTGTATGAGTGTTGTTTGTGTGTGTGTGTGTGTGTGTGTGTGTGTGTGAGAGAGAGAGAGAGAGAGAGAGAGAGAGAGAGAGAGAGAGAGAGAGAGAGAGAGAGAGAGAGAGAGATTATAGTTTATTGATTTCTAAGTATTTACACTTTTTTTCCCCTAACCGCTATTGATAGTAACCAAATACTAACACCAACCTCGCGCCAAAATCTCGACTGCCGTTACCGCGCATTAATCCTATTACCGACAATGAGTTATTCAAGCTTAAGTTTCTGTCGTGAGAAGGCAATTATTTCCTCTTTGTGCTAAAATTCAAAGACTGATAACATTACCTTTTTGTGTGCTATTTCGCAAACAGAACGTTTGAGCTGTCATCTGAAGTAAATTACCTCCCTTGATGCGCAAGTTTGGTCGAAATATCAAAATGGATGACGATGAGGTAAAATGAATAAATAAATAAAATGATGTCATGGCGTAGATGGCGTCATACTGAGTAAGTGCTTTCATTTGAGTCTTACGTATTTTTTTAAAAAGACTAATTTCCATACGACAGAAGCCATGACGCCCTAAGTCAGTGACGCTTTTCGAAGAGTACGTTTCCGCCAATAGAAAAATACTTTCAGGTTAATTACGTGGAAACGTTTGGAGTCATTAAAAATTCACATTCACATAGTATAATGGCGGGAGATTTTCCAAATCAATATCTTTTTCTGATATCATACTAGCAGAGCTACCTGGCGTTATCCGGGATTTCAAAAGGTATAAATAAATCTATTATATATATTTATATACTAGTGTTTAGCTCAGTCGGTAGAACGTTCGGTTAAAAACCACAAAGTTCCTAGTTCGATACCGGCCCTCGCCAACTCTGCGTATGAATAGCACACGGATCTGTGCGGTAAAGTAAGAAGCTGATGGTAGGTGTGGCGCTCCACCTCAGACGCAAAAACAATCTCCTTGGTCTAGCGCTAATGAAAAGGGAATAGACTCCCTCGCTGATAGGCTGATACCGACTTAAGGCCACCCTGACGACTTTACTATATACTAGTGTAACGTGGCGGGATCCATTTGGAAAGGGTTGATGCCGTTATAATAATAATGATTCTATACTTATCTTCTTACTGTTCAATCCGGACATACAAACGTATATGCATACATACATACACACCAACTGCTCTCAATATATACATAGATTTACTGTGTGGATCTAGGGTGAGTCCTAAATCAATTTTTCTTTCTGATATTATATTTACTGTGTGAATGCCTAAGTGCGGCGTAGAGGTTAACGTGCTGGATTGTGACATCTTATCATAATGGAGATTCGGTGTCTTTTTTTAGAATCCAAGTTAGAATTTCCATATGGTCAATAACCCGTCAATAGCAGTCCCTGTTTTACCTATGCGAAATGGAATCAACGATCCAAGTTCAAATCGTGGACAAGGCAGTTTGCATTTCACTTCGCGCTAATGCCTTTTTAAAATGGATAATTCCATTTTTTATTCTCCAAATTATGAACAAATTTTTGGGCAGACTAGGTTGTCTAACCTTGGTAAAGCCACCACTCTAGAAGAAATGAACAGCTGTACTCTACTTAAATTAACCAAGTGGGGGAGACGCTGGGTCAATATATGTGTATTTGTATTTGTTCATGGACTAACATGGGTGAAAGATGGAAGAGAAGTCACCACTTTTATTTTTAAATTTGGCCAAAATCAGCAGCAGGAATTGACCAATGAAAAATGACATTGAATGAATTTAAGGTCGTTGGTAATTGTTCTGAGATCAATTGCTAACTGGATTTACGACAAAAAGGACTATAACAGAATTCTCTAATACAAACAGCTACACCCTTCTTCTATCAAGGATTTCAAAGAATACAACAGATTCTCTGCTAGAGGAGCTACACTCGTATTCTAACTTGGATTGCAAGGAATACGACTCTCTGATACAGGAGCTACACTATTGTTCTACCTAGGGTTTCACGGAATACAACGTACTATATGATACAGGAGCTACACTCTTGTTCTACCAAGTATTTCAAAGAATACAAGTCTTTCTACTACTGAGACTACTCCCTTTTCTATCATTGTCCCATTTGTTGATATGCAAATTAGAATGTCTAGTTTGGAGACCTGTATCTTTAGCATTTTCTCATTACACAAAGAAGGTTCTAGGGTCGAGGCTATGATTCTTGGCCTGCTGCAAAATCAGCGAATTCTAGCTGCTTTTTTGGTAACGAGCCACATGCATAAAACGTTGAGTGAAAATTTGTATGAGAATGCCAAATAAATGACCAGAGTTGGAATTTTGTTGAGAAGGTTAAAAATAAAAGATTGAGGGAAGAAACCAAAAAAGAAAGAAAGAAAACGTTCACGCATATTCAGTTCATTGAGAAATTAGGGAACTACTACTACTACTACTACTACTACTACTACTACTAAATAATAATAATATTTTGCAGTTCCAGCATATCACAGGGTGAAGATGAAAGAAAACGAAAAGATAGACAAATTGAAAAAACTGTGGAATATGAGGGTGAAAGTGATACCAATAGTAGTTGGTGCACTTGGAACGGTCCCCAAAAGGGTTAGAAAAGAGATTAGAGGAACTAGAAATCAAAGAAAGAATTGAGACTATCCAGATAACAGCATTGTTAAAATCAGCTAGAATACTCATAAGAGTCCTGGAGACATGAGAAGACTTGTCGCTCAAAATTCATAATAATAATAGACAAAAAAGAAAGAAACTTAAAAAGTTCAGGCACAGTCAGTTCATTGGGAAATTAGGGAAATACTCCTCCCCTCCTCCTCCTCTCTCCTCTCCCCTCTCCTCCCTCCTCCTTCTCCCCTCCTCCTCCTCCTACAACTATTAACAACAACAACAACAACTAATAATAATAAAGATAATAAAACATGAAAGTGATGGTTGTGCCAATTGTAATTGGTGCCCTTGAAACGGTCCCCCAAGGAAAAGAGTCTGTATGAACTGGAAATCTGAGTAAGAATCGAGACCATCCAGACTACAACACTATTGAGATCGGCTAAGATACTCAGAAGAGTCCTGGAAACTCGAGGGGACTTACTGTTACTAAGTCTCCAGTGAACCACCAGCTTAGGCAGGTGTGAAAAACTCGAATGGAGGGAAATAATAATAATAATAATAATAATAATAATAACGGAAGACAGACCCATAAGCCCGGCTAACCGGAGGCGGTAAAGGCGAAGACGTGGTGGGGGTCAAAGTGGGAAATAGGGAGTTAAGAATTGATTTCTTGATTCCCTGCCAACTTTTTCAATCGCAGTTGGAGTGGCAAGCCAAAAACCCTCCCCCCCCATCAGGGGTTGCAAGAAGGTGGGGTGTGTGTGTGTGTGTGTGTGTGTGTGTGTGTGTGTGATATAATCATTATCCTTTTCTTTCTTTCTTTCTTTCTTTCGTATTGCAACTCTTTTCATCCTAAATTATTTGTTCTTGTAGAACTATTTTCTTCTAAAGTTTTTCTTATAATCTTTCATGACTTTGTTATTGATTGTATCTCTCTCTCTCTCTCTCTCTCTCTCTCTCTCTCTCTGAATGTATGTATGTATGTCTGGCTGTGTGTCTATCTATGTCTACTATCTCATCTCTCCCCTCTCTCTCTATATATATATATATATATATATATATATATATATATATATATATATATATATATATAGAGAATGACAAAGATCCTTATGGTGAAACTCGAGTAGGTTATTTCTATACACACTGTAATATATATATATATATATATATACTCTCAGTCAAGTCATTATCTATCTATCTCTATCTTCTCTGTGTCTGTCTATCTCATCTCTCTCTCTCTCTCTCTCTCTCTCTCTCTCTCTATATAATATATATATATATATATATATATATATATATATATATAGTATAATTTAATATAATATACTTTTTGTAATAAAAGTACGATTGCTCCAAGTCTTTTTAGTCAGATTCTTTTCCTGATGAGCGACTAAGCGAAACTATTAGTAGATATATCTGATTCATTAGGTTTAACTTTATATATATATATAATATATATATATATATATATATATATATCACACTAATCATTATCTATCGATCTATCTATCAATCAATCCATCTATCTATTTAGTCTGGTTCCATCTATCTATCTATCTATCTATCTATCTCAATGTGGTATATCAGTCTATATCTATCCATCTATTCCAATCTGGTAATATCTATTTATATATCTATTGATCTATATAAGTCTGATCCTATCTATCTATCTATCTATCTATCTATTTCAGTGTTATCATTATCTCAGTCTATATCTATCGGTCTATCTATCCCAATCTGGTCATATCTATTTATATATCTATTGATCTATATAAGTCTGATCCTATCTATCTATCTATCTATCTATCTATCTATCTATTTCCGTCTTTTCATATTCACCTATCTATTTATCAATCAACAAGCATGAGAAAAAAAAAATGAACAAAAGAAAAACCCGCCAAACTTTTTATGCTCATATATTTTATAGTTTCCTTTCTTTTAAATCTGGATTTTTTTTTTCTTAACGTACGAAAAAGAAAAAAAAAGAAGAAAAACGAAAAGAGAGAAGAAAGTGCGCATATTTGGTGGACACCAACTGTCCACTGCGTGCGAGATCGCCGAGGGACGAGCAACGTGATGAATGGGACGGACCGGCCAGTAAAAGTGAAACACCATAAGTTAGCAAGTAACTTGGCGCCAACAGCGTGAAATAGTTTATGGGAGAAGGTTGGCCAATGTCGGCACGCGGCCAACTCAACGCCTTCCACTTGGCGATAGATGTTCAAATGAGCTTATTTTGTCGGCCTCTTTCTTCATTGACTATTAGGCCACAGCCAATATATGTATATATATATATATATAGTATTCGTTCATTCTGACCTAACTATGCATATATATATATATATATATATATATATATATATATATATATATAATGTGTATAGTTAAGTGGGAATGTACGAATGGAGATAAGTAGTTAAATATATATGTATGCATTTTTAAAGCAACTACGAATAAACGAGCTTTGCATGTCAGCAGGGCTCCCCAAACCTATCTATCTATCTATCTATCTATCTATCTATCTATCTATCCCTGTCTGAGTCTGTCTTTCTGTCTATCTGTCTGTCTTTCTCTGTTTGTCTGTCTGTCTTTCTCTTTCTCTCTCTCTCTCTCTCTCTCTCTCTATATATATATATATATATATATTTATATATATAGTATAAGTATATATATTATATAGTATATATATTGTGAAAGCACACACACACACGTATATATATATATATATATATATATATATATATATATATATTCAAACCACTCGGCACGAGCTGAATATGACATAAGTTAAATTAAGCGGAGTTTAACAGGTTTGAATTCTGAGTTTTCCTTCTCCCAGACTGGTTACCTACCCAATGTTAAAGAACCTAGTATGTCCTACTATCAACCCATAGCTGGAGGGAAAGTAGTTTCCTTTCCCATGGGTATTAGCGCCGTGTGAAATAGAAATAGAAAAAGTGTACATTCTATAACATGCTGGTAAAGATTTGTTTAACCAATTAGCGAATTAGTTTCTAAGTATAGGCATATTAACAAATTCCTCTTGTGCCATCTACCACTTGAATCTAATAAATCCCATGTTTTACAGCCTCTATTTTAAACTGCTTGAGAGAAAATATTTTCCTCGCTTGAATATCACGTGCACTAATATCTAAACCCGCTATATATTCTTTTAGTAAATGTTTGGACGAAAGAAGATCTCAGCACGTGAACACACCTCGTACTATACAAACGCTTAACTAACTCCTTTTTACAACACTCGCGTCTGAATATCGTATGAAATACATTAAACTGGAGAAACGGATATATATATATATATATATATATATATATATATATATATAGGTTATTTCCTAGTTACAGGGTGACCCAGAAAAAACAGAACCCACACATTTTGTAATAAAACTGTTAATTTTATTTTTTATTTTTTTTAAAGTTTTAAGTCGAACAAGGGTTAGGGTTAGGGTTTAAGGTTAGTTTAATGGGAAAATAAATAAATAATTTGGATTCTGTTTTTTCTGGGTCACTCATGTTACTCAACTTGGAAATAACATACACACACATATATATATATATATATATATATATATATATATATAAAATTGTACGGGTTTCACGCATGCTTCACATATTTGATGTGTGTGTTTGTGTGTGTACATGTGTCCCCCCATATATATATATATATATATATATATATATATATATATATATATATATAGAGAGAGAGAGAGAGAGAGAGAGAAAGACAGACAGACAGGCAGACATAGGCAGACAGAGAAACATAGATAGATAGATAGATAGATATATGAGAGTTCTACTTAGTTTTCGAGTGCTTGATATTTATAATTTTCGTTACAAAATTTCAATATTGTAAAGTTTGGTAATAAATAATACCTAATGATATCCGACGAAAGCTGATTTATTATTACTTCTCTTTCTATCGACAAAACAACACATTTAGAAATGATAAGTATTGTTTAACTCAAGACAAGATAGTCTCATCCTATTCGACATAGTTTTCTCTAATTCCTGTTTATAGTATCGCAAATAAAATCGAGGTGAACATTCTAGGTCAATCGGGTTGTCTACATGTTATCTAATCAATATGGCGGTCTTTTTCCCGCTTTTTCTTCTCTCGTCGTTCTCAAATCTTCAATAGAATTTAAAAGTTCGGCTTCAGACACAATCAAGTTAACCCGAAGGTAAACGGACACATCGGAGTTTCTATTCTTAGTTTCCAAGTCAATTAACTCTCGTCACCCACGTAGCCATGAATACTTAATTGATTTTAATGGTATATCAACCAGATTGGGGTTATTTTATACCAAGAGGTTACGGAATGATGCTGTTCGGGATAGAATTTTAAACCTATAACAGTATTTCTTACTTTCTTTCTTTCTTTCATTCTTTTTTCCTTCTTTCTTTCTTTCTTTTTTTCTATCTTTCTTTTATTTCTTTTTTGCTTTCTTTCTTTCATTTCTTTCTTTCTTTTTTTCTTTCTTTCAGTCTTTCTTTCTTTCTTTCTTTCTTTCTTTCATTCTTTTTTCTTTCATTCATTTTTTCTTTCATTCTTTTTTCTTTTTTCTTTCTTTCTTCCTTTTTTCATTCTTTTTTCATTTTTTCTTTCTTTTTTTCTTTCTTTTTTCATTCTTTCTTTTTTCTTTCTTTCCCTTTCTTCTTTCTTTCTTTCTTTCTTTCTTTCTTTCTTATTATATTATTCTGTGTAGCATGTCCTTCTATTTATTTTTTTTATGATAAAATGGAATGATCTTAGCTAAGTTGACGACACTCATAAGAAATAAAAATTAGTTAGATAAGCAAGATCAGATAATCAGGGTTTATTTTAAGAGTAGGGCTTATTTTAAAATCATCCTGAAAAATCACGCTAGGTCTTATTTTGCAGGTAGGTCTTATTTTCGGGGAAACACGGTACTCCCAGTTCATCAGACTGGTAGTCCCATCTATGGGTCATATAAATATTAATAAGTTCTATGGAGCATCTACATCATTGCCATTACTCCCAGTTCCACTCTCAACTAGGGCTTATTTTAAGGGATGTCTTATATCAAAATAATCTTGAAAAAAATCACGCTAGGTCTTATTTTTCAGGTAGGTCTTATTTTAAGGGAAACACGATACCATTAATCGTTCAAATGGAGCGAAACTAGATTTTAAACTAATAATCGCTTTTTAAAAAATTCTTATATATGTCGAAGTTGAAGCATAAAAAATGTTTAAGAGCAAAGTTTATCTCTGTTTTTAATGTTCCGGTGTTTTTTTGTTTGTTTCATGTGTGGCTCTAAAATTGGAGCATGCAAAGGAAGAACAAGAATAGGCTTGATTACCTTTTACAACGAGAAAAAATTGGAATAAAACATTGACAAAGAATTGGGGGAAAAAAAGACCAGCACGAAAATTCTGTCAGTCGAGTTTAAAGGAATGTCGTTGGCATGACACAGTGACCGTCAAAAAAAAAAAAAAAAATTGAATGCACAACAAGAATAGATAAAACAAAAACATTTTGTCATAGAATAACATCTATTATACATCAATTTAATACGATGATAGCATGATGATGTTCAGGATAGAAAATCAATACTGCTATAGGTTGGTTGGTTGGTTAGATTTTACGGTATTTCAACCCTTGTTGGGTTATTTTATACCAAATACAGTTTGTTTTATTCAATCTTGTTGGGTATTCAAATTTTTAAAACTCAATAAAAAAAACATTTTTAAAATCATTTTTTCTGTTTAACCCATAAATGTGATTTCTCTGAATGTTTGAGATGAGGCTTGATGATTAGTATTATCTGCATTATTCGGACTATTGTCCCCATCTTCATTGTTATTTGTACAACGTTTCGGCCGATATGCCCTCCGGCCATCTTCAGGTATTTCTTGTCGGACTCGGGAACCTTCTTTTCGGACTCGGGAACGTTCTTTTCGAAGAAAGTTCCCGAATTCGAAAAGAAGGTTCCCGAGCCCGAGAAGGTTCCAGAGTCCGACAAGAAATACCCGAAGAAGGTCGGAGGGCATATCGGCCGAAACGTTGTACAAATAACAATGAAGATGGGGACAATAGTCCGAATAATGCAGATAATACTAACCATAAATGTGAGCCTAAAAGTTACTACAGCACCTATAACAAATTCTTATGTATGTCGAAGTTGTAGCATAAAAAATGTTTAAGAAAAATGTTATCTCTGTTTGTAATGTCCTTTTTTTTTTTACATGTTGTTCTAAAACCGAGCGTGTAAAGGAAGAATAAGAATAGGCTTGATTATATGAACAAAAAATTGGAATAAAATGTTAACAGAGAATTGGAGAAGAAAGACCAACACGAAAATTTTGTCTGTCGAGTTAAAGGAAAATAAGTTAAGATGATTTGGTCAGATTGAAAAAAATGACACAATATATAAAGTTGGCTTGACACGGTCACTATAAAAAAGAAAAAGAAAAAAAAACAAAAACAAGAATGGTTGGTTGGATTTTATGGCGTTCCAACCCATTGGGTTATTTTATGCCAAATACATTTTTGTTTTATTCATTCTTGATGAGTTCCCAATTTGTTTTAAACACATTTTCTCTATTTAACCCAAAGATTGAACCCTAACAGGTATTACCACTCCAGGTCAGAGTGGACTTGAGAGTAATGGCATCAGAAGATAACTTGATTGAATTGAGCATACCTGGAGGCAATGGTAATGAAGGGGTGCTCCACATTCGATAATAAAAATAATGTAAATACTGATTATCTGGTGTTGCTTATTCGCGGAATTCTTATTTATTATGAGTGTTGTCACATCAGCTAAATAATGGACCATTCTGTTTTTATTATTGAGAAAGAAAATGAAGAAAAAGGACATATTACACAGAAAAAATATAATGAAAAAAAGAAAAAAAAGAAAGAGAGTAGGGTAAATATAGAGAGGGTGTGAGCGCACTGAAGCGAAAACGCAAATCTGTTTCAATCGAATATAATGAAAATATGAGATCAAAGAAAGAAAGGAAAAAAAAGTGAGAAAAAGTTAAATCAAGATTATTATACTTTTTACATATTGAACTATTTAGCAATAACCCTTAAGTAAACATATCAAACGTTGTAATAATTAAATCACCAAACTGTGGTATATCCACAGGTCCTGCTAGCAAAGAGAGTTGAATCAAGATTATTATATTTTTTACATATTGAACTATTTAGCAGTAGCTCTTAAGTAAACATATTAAAAGTATATTTGCCTCATACCCCACTTGTATGGGCTGGGCACAAGGCCTCGTTTTAATGTGGGCCCACCCACAAGTCGAAGCTCATGGGTCAGAAAGAACAAAAATTGCGTCGATCCCTTCGGCATTCCCCCTCAAGGGGGGCGCCTCAGGTGCTGGGAAATAAACCCAGCCCTGCCCCCAAGGGGGCAGGTATTGCCTGGGGGGAAAGCCCCCTGGGATCGACGCTATTATTTGTACTTTACCGGTCCAGTGGCCGAAGCACACTGGACCCCCAGCCGAGGCCGGGTATGGAAGTAAGTATTAACATATTAAAGGTTTTAAGGGTATGCAAGGTAAGTATTAAACATATTAAAGGTTGTAATAATTAAATCATCAAACTGTGGTATATCCACAGGTTCTGCTAGCAAAGAGAGTTGAACCAAGATTATTGTATTTTTTACATATTGAACTATTTAGCAATAGCTCTTAAGTAAACATATTAAAGGTTGTAATAATTAAATCATCATACTGTGGTATACCCACAGGTCCTGCAAGTTGATTTATATAAAGTTCTAAGATAGAAATGTGAATCTCAAAGATGAAGAAAAGTGTTATAGTTGGGAATGATCAATTGAAAGAATTAGCGTTTGAGAATTCCTAGCAGAGTCATTTAGGAAATAAGCGTAAATGAAAGATTTCAATTTGTGTCATTTCAGAATATCACAAGCCTCAAATTGGACGTGCCAATTTTTATGCCTCATTGGCTGAGACTGAATCACAGAAAAATTGCCGTTTTGAAATTTTGCGCGATTCTGTTTTTGCAAAACAGAAAAAATGGGTCAATTTATTCTTGACTTTGTAACCTTCAAAGAAAATGAATCTTGAACGGCAAGAAACAATTTTCATGGCGGCTTTAACATAATGAATCACCGAGATGTTCTTCCAATGTCAAGGTTGTACCGCCAACAGAATCTGGCCACCTGTATTTGGTTTGGTTTCTTTGTTTAATGGCACATCATCCTTCGTGGGTTATTCAATGTCAAATACATCCTTGTATGTATTTACCAACCCCTCTGCATGAGCAAGATGTGAGACAAGGTCAAATTTAAAAGTGAAGTTTGAATTCTGAGTTTTCTTTCTAGACCGGTTACCACATCAAGATTAAAGATCCCAGTCTTCACTACTATTTACTCATAGCTGGAGAGAGAATAGTTGGATCGTACCTTTCCCAAGGGTATAAGGTCTATGGGAAATACACAGCCTTCGTCCAGGATTTTGAAGTCGTGTCATTTTTGTAGAAGAATATTTAATAGCACATCAACCTTTGTGGGTTATTCAATGTTAAATCTCTTCCTTGTATGTATTTACCAAACCCTTCCCACGACAGGATGTGATTCAATGTCAATTTCGTAAGCGGGAGTTATCAGGTTTGAATTCAAGTTGTCATTCTCCTTGACTGGTTACCTAGCCAAAGGCTAAAGAGCCAATACTGTCCGCTACTACTTACCCATATTACGGAGGGAGAGTAGTTAGATGCATACCTTTCCCAAGGGTATTAGCGCCATGTGAAATGCAAACAGCTTCGTCTAGGATTTGAACTCGGTAGACGAGTCCATTTCCTACGACTCTAACCATTGCAGACACAAACTATATGACTATGAAATGGAAAAAAAAACTATTTCTTAGGCTCGAGTCTGAGACCTTAGACAAAAATGATCGGCTTTTACTTCTTTTTACCTGTTAAATATTTCTGTAATAGATACCGGCGAAAAGCGAAAATTACACCGGATAAAAATGTAAATAGAAAAAGAAACGAAAAAAATTTTCTTCTCTCTTTTTCGGAGAGTTAAGAAGGGAAAAAAGAAATACTCGCCACAACAAAAACTACAAAGAAAAAGCCACAATAACAAAGTAATGGCTTCGAGGCGTTTTGTCGCTTAGAAAAAAGCAATTTGACTTTGTTACCCCAGCAGGAAGTGTCCAAGTGAGAATTCGGTTCTAATAAAATCTTGATTGGCCTTTGTGACAAAAAAAACTAATAAAAAATGAATCAAGTAGAAAAGAGTGAAATTGATCTGAAAACTGTCATGGGAAAACTGAACAAGTTATATAAAGATTTGTTTATCGAAATACCAGACTTACCATGAATATTTTGGTGGGAATTATTTGTTAAGATATCGAACAAAAAAACCCAAAACAAAACAAAACAAAAAAAGAAAACAAGTACAAAACAACAACCAACAAAAAACAAACAAAACAGAACAAAAACCCCCAAAAAGTAACAACAGCAACAACAAAAAAATACAAAACCCAACAAAAAAAAGGGCAACAAAAAACAAATCAAAAATGTTTTTAACTTTGTATTCAGTTTAAAAAATGGCAACTGAGCAACTTTCTAAACACTTGTAATTCATTTCAATCGTATAATATTTCCAATGTCTGCTGGTTGTTTTGTTTTACGGCATATCAAATCATTTCGGGCTATTTAATGCGAATCAAGTCATTTTGAATAATCAAAGGACTCAGGTTCTTATGTTTTTGCGAGAATTAAAAATAAATAAAGATAAAATAAAATAAACACTTCTCGGTACTCGGTAACCTTCTGTCGAACTTGGAAGTGTTTTACATAATCGCCGACTAGCAACCTATATTTTGGTCTTGTGCCAGAATTAGGAAACCTTTAAAAAATTACCACGAATCCTCTGATATTCTGGGTGGTCTTTGGTGAAAATCACCGAAAAAGGAATTAGAAAGATAAAATCTTTTAAAAACGAGAGGAAAGGAGACGATAAGTCTATGTTTAACGAAAAAACAGGATTAGTGACACAGAGAGTCTTTTGATCTTAGGGCCCGTGATACCCTAGTTGACCAGTGATTCGAAAATAAATAGAATATTCCTATATTTCGAAGTAAGAACTAGATGGGTTCCAAAAAATAGATCTTTCTGGAAATGACTTTTGAAAATAGTATTTAATAAGACCCGTCAATAGATTAAGAGTCATCGGAAGATCGGGGGCGAGTGAGTGCAGTCAGAGATCGGGGCCAGTCAGAGAGGAGATCAGAGACAGAGAGGCTGTAGTGGCAGTTGGCAGTTGAACTGATGTCGCTAAGTATTCAAGCTGAATTTTAACTCTTTTACGGCCGAGACGAAGTAAAAACATTATTATTATTAACAGAAGTTCAACATGAGTACTGGACCATGTGAGACCAACCTAAGAATTGACTAAAAGAAAACATATGCGTTAACGAATCTCTCTCTCTCTCTCTCTCTCAAAGTTTTATAGTGAAGTTTTTATCCAATAAACTCCTGGAAAAAGTAAATCCGTATTATCGTATTTTTTTTTATGAATGAAATCTCTACCCCCAAACAAACAGAGAGGGGCGACCACTAGACACCTGCGTGGAGAAAGTCCAAAATTGACCGTGACTAAAAAAGACGCCACGGTTGTGAAAACTGATACCCAGAAAGACACGCGGCCGTGCGTGAGTGATATCTTTCCCTTGACCATAAAGAAGTGAGGAAGGGAGCTTGCTGACTCCTAGGAGATTCTGCGGGGAGTTGTAAACATAACCACTACGTAAACTTCTAATCGATTTGATACGCGTGAAAGAAACAACCCGCTACGTTATAGAAGCCTATGTCGTAATCAGGAGCCTTCACGGAACTTCAAACCGAACCTTTATTTAGTTCCACTTGGGTGACTATTCTTATTCGTAAACCAATGACCGGGTACAAAGTGTTTAAACTGAGTAGTATACTATGTTATAATCGCCTTGGTCAGAACTGAACCTACAACCTAGAGATAATTCCCGGCTTAGGAACGTATTAACTTAATCCCTTATACTCCGTTTTGCGTCATGAGCCAACTGGGACAAATTATAACAAATTATTCAAACGCGATCATCTAACAAATTCGATATGAAATTTGAAATATCCATCAGGAATGAAAAAACAAAACGTCTTTGTGGCATAAATAACCAACAAGGGAAATGAACATGCCGTAAAATCAATCCATCCATCCAACCATCCCCCC
>CM042147.1:13027810-13086256 GCA_023376005.1 Doryteuthis pealeii
TTTAGCCACGCGCAAGAAAAGAGGAGGCAAAAGGAAGGAGAGGACGGGCGCCAGCAACTCCAGCAAGCATCACTGTTTTGCTTGCAGTACCTGCATCCAGAGATTGCCATTCAAAAATTGGTCTGTTTCAGCCACTCAGCAGTTCATTGATAAAAAAGAAACAATTGTACTAAACGCATCGTCTTTTAGTTATTTGACGACGAAGGTTTAATGTTCTACAACATGGCAGCGAGCTGCTCTGACTGGACATACAAAACTGCATATGCGGCTACGGAAATGCTTGACGAAATGGCGATGTAGAAAAATTGATAGCATGTTCAAACTTTCGACAAATAAATAATAAGTAGATGGATACTCACTTTGGTATTTATCCTGGTGTATATTATATATATATAAGTATATATATAACTATATATATATATATATATAGAGAGCGAGTAGAGACGAGAGAGAGATGAACAGACTGAAGTAAAATGAGAGATATGATAGTTATTAACAGCGCTGAAGAGAGAGAGAGAGACAGGACGCAGACAGATCAGACAGACAGACAGACTAAGGATAGATGAATAAATAGAGTGAGTAGTTATAACAGGGTGATAGATAGATAGATAGAAAGATAGATAGATAGATAGATAGATAGAGGCTGAAGATAGTAGATATGATAAAATAGATAGATAGCATAGGAAGGCTTGAGATAGATAGAAATAGATAGATAGATATAAACAGGCTGAGATAGATTAGATACAGACAGACAGACTATAGATGACTAAATAGATAGATAGAGTAGTTAGTTTTATAAGATAGATAGATAGATAGATAGACTAGAATAGAATAGATAGAAACGAGCTGAGATTGTAGATAGAAACGAGCTGAGATAGATATACGATAGATAGGGGGATAGGATAGATAAGATAGGGAGTAGATAGGATAGATAGATGTGATATAAACACGTTGGGGATAGATGAAGATAGATAGTAGATAGATAGAAGATAAGTAATAGATAAAACAAGCTTGGATGATAGATAGATAGATAGATAGTATAGATAGATAGATAGATAGATGAGAAAACAGTCTAAGATATGATAGATGAGAAGTCTTAAAATTGAATACTACTGAAGTAAAACTTCATTGTATTTGGAATGAAAATCAGTCTAAAATGTTTGAAAGAAAAGAAAATTAAATTCATCGAGTTTATTAATGGTAATTTTGTTTTGGAAATATTTGGTTTGTTTTCTGATAATATTTCTGTTGTGTTTTTTATGTGAGAAGAAAAAAATGAATTAGCAAATGCAATTAAATTGAGTCGAGAAATGGATATGGAATTATATGTGAAAAATTGATTGGGGATAGATGATAGGAAACATACGGAGTGACATATATATATATAATATATATATATAGTAGTATATATATATATATAATATATATAATATTATATGATATGAGAATAGTGCATATACATATATATTTTTGGTCTGATAAGATACGATAGGCCGAGAACTATAAGTAACTCAGATGGTGAGTCCAGATGTACAACCACCTAACATAACTCAAATATATTATATAGGTATTTACTTATTATAATATATAATATACTTATGAGTGTGTGTGTGTGTGTGTGTTGGTGGTGTGTATATATATATTATATATATATATATATTATATATTATTATACTTCCATGTAAACTTAACATAACCAAATATAATATATATTATATAATACTAGTATATTATATATATATTATTACCTACGTCAATTTATTTGTACTTTCATTTTTTGAGGTGTTTTGTGTCTGTGTGGTGTGTGTGTGGGTGGTGTGGGTGTGTGTGTGTGTGTGTGTGTGTGTGTGTGTGTTGTGTGTTTTTGTTTTTTGCTTTGTGTTTTTATTGCTTATTGTCTGCTTTAGTTTCCGATTTAGAATAAATCACTTTACACACACATACACACACACAATACACACACCACACACACAAACACACATATATATATATTATATATAATATATATATATATATATGGGAATGTGCTGTTTTCGTGGGATATTGATTTTCCCGAACACTGATGATGAGGAAAGTGATGAACATGATGCATCAATAGATTTTATGTGGCAATTCGTCATAATAATGCTTTGATCCTTTTATATCTCGTCTTCTTTCAGAGACGTATATTAACATAACTTTTTTATTGCTTTAAAGCCGCCCCCCCACTCCCAACCCTAATTACTTTCTGCTCTTCCACAAAGCAATTCGAACTTTTTGCCAAATAAATGCAGTTTTTCTTTTGCGACAAGATAAGTTTATCCTTTATTTTATTTTACTTTCTTTTTGTTTTGGTTTCTTTTTTTTCTTTTCTTTTTTCTTTTTTCTTTTTTCTCTCAATATGGCGGCGCTTTGTTTCGCTGGGAAACTCATTTCGTGTCCGAATTTGAATAGATAATACATTGTTGACATCCGCACCAAGTAAAACAAAAAACCAACATGTATTGTTTTATATAGTTACTTAATTCACAGGAGAAGACAGTTCAGGTTTTTACGAGTCGCTCTTGGTGTTTCGAACTGTCTCTATCCGACATAAATTTGATTTACTGTGGATACTTTTAAATGTTTGATATATTACTTGTTTTGTATTATATAATAATAAGGAATTCTTTTGCACCAGTGAGAGAGATTTATTGTTGTTCACGAAGGAAAGAAAAGGACGTTCGCGATTTCATAATGTTCAACAACTTAAATCATTTCTTTCATGATTTGAGCCGGAAAACGCCAGTCAGGAAGAATACCAAGAAGCACCAAAAATAGGCAACAAACATTTCTAGAACAAAGTTCTAAGGGAGGTAAGAATTATACGAGTTCCAAAAACAGGGGAAAATAATGCATATTTCACGTAGTAACTTGCTCCTTATACTGTTTCTGGTTTAATGACTATTTTGTGCCAAGCGAAGCTAACCTTGGTAAATAACTACATATATAATATATATGCATATATTATTTATAATTAACTATAAACTATAACTATATATATAATTGATGGTGTGTGTGTGGTGTGGTGTGGTGTGTGTGTGTGTTGTGTGTGTGTGTAATGTATATATATGGATATATATATATATATATATATAATATATATATGTACCAGAATCCATAAATAAGTAGACCGTTGACAATTCTTTTTGATAAAATGTTAATTTGCTAAATCAAAGAAAAAAAAATTCAATGTTATTCTAGGGAACTGTATAGTCGAAAAACCGATATTATTAGGTATATTTATTTACCCACGTCAAGTACTAATAATTTTAAACCAAAATATAGGAATGTCTGCATTCCCATATACAATGCCATTTTCTTTTTTCCCAGTTGTATGGTCTAAGTAATTCCTGTGTAATTTACAATAATGTGCACACAGTTGTATGGGTATCACGTATTCCTCTCTAATATTTGGATAATGGTCATATTGTTTTGCAAACAACTATATGGTTTACCAAGAAACTACTAGTAAACCTTAGTAAATAACTATAGATTCAATAGACTAATTCTTGATAAAAAAATAGTATCACAGTTTAATGATATCAAGTATCACCATAACTTATATAAATAATTTGTACACATTTGTTGTATGGTTTCAAGTTTGTTTTTGTTTGTTTTGTTTTACGGCCATATCACTCAGTGGGTCATTTTAATGCCGATAAAGTTTGAAATAAATCAATTCTTAATGGATAATACAATTTTTTTTATAAATACATTTTTCTATTTAACCCATAGATGGGACCCTAACAGGTAACTACATCCGGGTCAGAGTGGACCAGGGAGCAATGGGTGATGAAGGGTGCTCCATTATTCCCCATCTCCAAACTGGATAGAGTTTAACGTCATTCCCAGGACATGTATAACTGCAGCCACCGCTTCTAGCACCCATATGATAAAGAGGGGTTGGGGCTTGCCATAAGGGCAATAGGGTTGGGAAAATCATATAGGTGCTAGGGCTTGACGTAACCAGACAATTGATCGGAGGGGCCCTCCGACCGCCCGTCTAGCCCAAGATTAGGGCCAAAGGGGAGTAAATTGCATGTCATGAACTGCTCATCACCTGGCTCTATCCTTAAGCATCACGGGGGTCGCACCTACGGCCAACAGGTGGCCCATTGGGGAGTCTTACCCTCAGAAAGAGTGCTGCAGTCGGTGCATTCTAAAACGCTCCCACGACAGGGCGGTGTAATCTGGTTTCAAGTATTTCTATCTGGGTACTACTAATGATTAGTTTCAGGTATTTTTTTCTATTTACTTCAGACACCTGTTTGTACACAGTTATATGGTTTCAAGTAAGATATCTATACTTATATATACGGGCAGTTGTATGTATGCACGAATGTCCGGATGAAACTATGAAATAAAACAATTAACGACAAAGTAAAATATATATATCATCATTAAATATCATTGGTTCTTGCTTTTTGTGCCAAAAAAATTATGAAGATATGATTTATTATTCGATGTTCAAAATTAACTTATACATAGAAATAGCATGTGAATTTACTCAAAATGTCAGCATTTGGTAAATCTTAAAAGTAAACAAATCAATACACCAGGGTTCGTTGGGTAGCACTTCTAGTTCATAATATATGATAATTTTACCGTTACACGGTATCAATATCTGTCGAATACAAATAATTTGATTTAAAAAGATTCTGAATCAAACATTTTACTTCGCTTAAAATTGACCTTGTATCACACTCCTATCAAGCCACCACCCCCCGACATGCGGTGGTGGAGTGGTTGAGTAATAATACGTATTTATTGTACACTATAATTCAAAATTCTCTGCTTCTTTTACGTATTTTGAACTCACTTTTTTCAGTGCGTGCGCAGACTCCCGCGGCAATATATTGATATTTCTCTCTTATACTTCAAATGTAAAGTAATATAGAAATCCGCTGAACCCGTTGACAATCTTTAATCCCGACTTCTACAAACTACGAAAAAAAAGATTCATTTGCTGAATTTCCTCCGGCATGGTGGCTGAAATGGTCCGGCATATCCTGCAGTATTTCGTCTAAAACTTTCTGTATTATGTCTCAAAGGAAACGGATAATTTTTCTTTCATTTTTTTTTTTTATGAGATGTCTGCTTCTCACGGAATGTAATATGATATTCGGCTTTTGAATCTATCTTCTATTGGCGCGGGGGGGGGGGGTGAGAAAAATAAAAAAAATAAAAATAAAAAACTTTTTCGAGCTGATAAAATTCTGCGGGCATTTGACAATTTTTGCGACGCCAACCGGTTCTTTCACAACAAAATTCTTTCTTTTTCCAAAACTTATTTTTACCATCTTTAGACATTTCTAATTGTAGAAATACTAGATACTTTTTCCTTCCACAATCATCATCATCACCATCATCATCACCATCATTATCATCATCATCATCTATGACAGCTTGAATTACGTCATTGGAGATATTTATCAAAATACCTATGTGCCACAAGTGTACGAGGAGATCAGCTATGACAACTAGGAATTCTTGAATTACGTTATTCAAGATATTTTCCCATATTAAGAAATTCTAATCTAATAGCAATCTTGGTTACTTTTTTCTTTCCACAATCATCATTATCATCACCCTCATCATCATCATCATCTAAGACAGTTTGAATTACGTCATTCGAGATATTTATCTATATGCCACGACAAATTTAACAGGTGATACCCTATGATAATTAGGAATACCCTGAATTACGTCATTCGAGATATTTACTTATATAATCTATGTGCTAAATATGGTTATCTATGAAGCCAAGAGGCCCAGAAGAAAACGACGGCAACAGAGCACCGGCACATCAAGATCTTCAGGGACAGCTTCACGTTCCACATCTGTGTCGGGGTTTGTTTTTTAGAACATTGGACTTCACAGTCACAGAAGGCGCTGTAACTTCAGGGGTACAGGAAACATATAGTCTTCCGAGACTGCAAATTGCCGATTGACACACGTAATGACGAAAACTAAGAATACTTGAATTACGCCCATTCGAGATATTTATCATATACCTATGTGCCCACACGTGTACGAGATGATCAGCTATGACAACTAGGATTCTTGAATTACGTTATTCGATATATTTCCCATATTAAGAAATTCTAATCTGATAGCAATCTTTGTTACTTTTTTCTTCCACATCATCAATCATCATCATCATTATCATCCTCATCTAAGACAGTTTGAAATTATTAGGTTGTTACAAAAATATGGCCGATTTCAAATACATACATTTATTGTTGAAACATTAACAGTAGAAATGTTAAAATTAGTCAAACACGAGTCTTGGACAGCTATGCATCTCTGCCATTTGATCTACGAGGTTATTTATTCCGCGTTGGTAAAAAGTTATTGGCTATGATGCAACAAAATCTTTAAATGATGATTCCACCTCTTCTTTAGATCGAAAAAGGATAATCAGTAGGTGAAAGATCGGGAGAATATGGAGGATGTGGGAAGGTCTCGTATCACAAGTGACATCTCTCTGACACTTTGTCGTGGATTTTGCTCAATAACTGCCTGCAATTGTTCATTGTCAAGACTGCATGTCCGTCCTCTACCTTCTTCATCAAGACTCTCATCTCTACTGCGGAATTTCTGGAACCACATTCGTAATGTCCGATCACTTGTGGATTCATCTCCCCATGCTTTGTTGATATTGGCAGCAGTTTCGGAGGCATTGTGCATAAGCTTGAACTCATGCAACATAAGAAGGCGAAGGTCATGTTTAGGCATGTTCATCTTTGAAGGCCCCTATCTTTCAAAAATACTTTCTATCTGAAATTAAATTAAATTTTATTTTTGAGCACACATTAATTATTATATATGCAAAATTCACCTGAAATAAACAACAAATTTTTATGTTAAAATGACATTTCAAAACCGAGCACTTCAATCGGCCATTATTTTTATACCAACCTAACACGTTCTTAGAGATATCTATCTATGTGGCGACGACAAATTTAACAGGCGTGACCTATGATAATTAGAAATACCTAAATTACGTCATTCTAGATATTACTAATATATCTATGTTTTCCTTCTATAATCATCACCATCGTCGTCGTCGTCGTCATCATCATCATCATCATCTAAAGACAGTTTAAATTACGTTCTTAGAGATATCTATCTATGTGCGACGACAAATTTAACAGACGGTGACCTATGATAATTAGAAATACTTGAATTACGTCATTGGAGATATTTATAAATACTAGCCAGAACATGCATCGTCTAGGTTTAAGTATTTAAGTTTCAATGTGAAAAAAATATTAGACTAGATTA
This sequence comes from Doryteuthis pealeii, assembly GCA_023376005.1. Classification (NCBI taxonomy): domain Eukaryota; kingdom Metazoa; phylum Mollusca; class Cephalopoda; order Myopsida; family Loliginidae; genus Doryteuthis; species Doryteuthis pealeii. Next base: position 13,035,119 of record CM042147.1, read on the forward strand.
GAAAGGCTGATGAAACTAAATATGAACGCATATAAAAAGATTACACTTATTCTTGTAGCAATCCTAAATTCTTTTTCCTTCCACAATCATCATCATCATCATCATCGCCACCATCTATGACAACTTGGTCCGAAGATACATTCTTTAAATGCATCCAGGGTGGTCATCAGTGATACACTATCATCATCGCCAATTTCGGTTTTTCAACATCATATTGGCTCCAATAGCAACCCCGACCTGATTCCGGAATGGTCACATCACACCTGAGAGTGGGGTGTCGTGCTACTAGTCTCGATATTGCAAATTCAAATGATAAAAGCTACAAAATGACCACATTGGAGATATTTATCCATATGCCTCGACAATTTAATAGGTGATCACCTATTAATTAGGAAGACTTCAATTTTGTCATTTGAGATATTTCTCAATTTACCTAGATGTCTCACGTGTAAGAGACGATTATCTACAACAACTAGGATACTTGATACTATTTCTCTGAATTTTCTAGATGAGCTTGATTATTTGGATTATTCGGACTATTGTCTTCATCTTTATTTTTTATATACACAACGTTTCGGCTGATGTACCTTCCGACTTTCTTCAAGTGTTTCTTGTCGAACTCAGGAACCTTCTCTCCGAATTCGAGAACCTTCTCTTCGAAATCGGGAGTCTTAATGTCTTAATCGGGAGCCTTCATGGAACTTCAAACCGAACCCTTTATTCAATCCAGATTGTTTTCATTCCGTTAACCCTGACCGGGTACAAGTTTTAAGCTATGTTAAGTATTCTATGTTGTTATCGTCTTTGGCACGGATTGAACCTGCTACCTAGAGTTGATTGTCACTTAAAACTGTATTAACTCAACCTTTATACGCATTGCACCATGTGTCCAACATTCATTTGTTGAAGTAAGTTAGTATACTGTTGGTTGAACAACAACAACCAACTTAGCACAACTGAACCGGTGCCCAGAGCAGCTGGCCTTTATGTCACTCAAGAATATTCCATACATGAATTGAGTGAGTCCATTCCTTGAGTTCTGTTTGGCTGTTTGGTTTGAGTGGTGCCATGATGCTAGATAATTAATCTACCATTCTGCACAAAGATTGCGACATTGCAAGATCCGTATTGAGTTACAGCTTGTTTGTTACTTTGTCTGCCAATTCGACAATAATTGGAATATCGCTTCTACATCATCCATATACTTGGGTGCCATAATAGATGTGTCAGGTGATCATCTATGACAACTTGGATTTATTATCTATATGCCACCGCGAATGTAACAAGTATATTGATAAATATCTCCAATGACGTCATTCAAGAAATCCTAATTGTCATGAGGGAATTACCAATGTGTCACAAAAAATGTATCTGGGGATTACCTATAACAACAAGGATTTCTTTAATTACGTCATTAGCGCTTTATGGGCTACCCGGTGAGATACAACCTCACTAGCAACGGTCTGCTAATCTACGCTGTTATTTATTACACCACGTGTGATGCCAAAGATTGTGTGCATATTAGCTTTAATGTTATCGCTTTATTCTTTTGTCCCATCCAACGCCGGCAACGTCTACTAGTTTTATATACAGTGCTACCTTGATTTACGAGTTTAATTCGTTCCGCTCATAACTCCTCGTATATCAAATAAATTTTCCTCATTGAATTAAACTGAATAAATATGAATAAAATTGAACTGCCATTAATCCGTTCCAGCTCCCACCCACCCCAAAAAAACCAACCTAGATTTTTGTTACTTTTTTTTCATGGGAAACTTAATACAGTATTATATAAAGTAAAAAGTAAAGTCGTCGGGTGGCCTAAAGACGGTATCAGCCAATCAGTGAGGGAGTCTATCCCCTTTTCACTAGCACTAAACCAAAGAGATTTATTCGCGTCTGAGGTGGAGCGCCACACCTACCATCAGCTTCTTACTTTACCTGTGCTACTCATACGTTGGGTTGGTGAGGGCGGGTATCGAACTAGGAACCTTGTGGTTTCTAGCCGAACGCTCTACCGACTGAGCTAACCCGGTCCTAATATCATAGAAAGTAATAAATTATGTGCAGTGATAGGCTTATTTTTATAAATTATATTTTTCTTTGGTGATATAAATTTGGAAACTTAAATGTTTTTAGGGAACTTATTAACATAAGCGTATCTGAAGCTCGTCCGTACCTATAATTTTTGCCCAGAACGCAAAGTAAAAACGTTAACCGAGTGACAACTCGTAACTATAAAACTCGTAAATTGAGACACTCGTAAATCAAGGTACTGTTGTATCTTATCATAATGGTGATTCAGTGTCTGTCTTTAATCGAAAATACGTCATTGCCTACGTCGCAATGCCTTCAGGAATTACGTAAATTTATCAATTAAGTATTTAATTTATAGTCAAAATCAATAATACTTAATGAATTAACGAATACTCAATGAAAATCTTAGTTAGATTTGCCTCAAAACAGGCCATGTTATTAATGCGTTTAATGTCCTGAAATGTGTATTATATATCACTAAGAAATAAAGATTTTCATAATATATGGTGTGGTTAATTTGCATAGTGGTTTTAACAAAAACAGGTTTAATAAATAATTATTTGGAGCTATTGATCTCTTGTATTATTGTTTTATTCTCCAACGTAATAAAATAAACCCTATGAATGATTTTATATAGAAACCAATTAAAATAAAATCAAAATAAGTGTAATCTTTTTATATGTGTTCTTATTTAATTTCGTTAGTCTTTCTAATTCAATATATATCATAACATTAAAACTTAAGTACTTATGCCCGGTGGGTGCATATTCTTACTAGTATTACTAATTCGACAGTGAATATTTGATTAAAAAAAATATTCTTAAAATTTACGAAGTCTTCTGCCCGGGAAAAAAGATGAAGAATACAGTGATCGATCTTGTCAATGTATTTCTTATAAAAAAAAGAAGCCATCTCTTCTCAGCAACCGCGTTAAATTCACTTCAGTGGGCAACAGGGACCTTGAAATATGTCCTTGATGAGATCATCTGTCACATCTTATTTTGCCCTTTGCAAAAATCTCTCCCAAGTTGCGCATAAAATTTAATTTCCAATCTATGTTGTTCATTTGATCTAATTCCACAAATAATTTAATCTTTTTTTTTTTCTTATTTTCTTTTTTTCATTTCCCTTCGCTTTAAAATCACAAAATTCTCTCATTTCAATCTCAGTTCTTTTTTGCCAAAGAAAATCCGATTGCTTTTTTATGGGCGTGAACAAAATAGTCGTTGGCTCAAACAACTCTCTCTCTCTCTCTCTCTCTCTCTCTCTCTCTTCTCTCTCTTCTCTCTCTCTCTCTCTCTCTCTCTTCTCATACGCAAACACATTATCCTTCTCTCTCATACACACAATCTATTTCTCTTTTCTCTCTACCTCTGCTCTCTATTAATATCTCTCATACGCACAATATCTCTCATACGCACATTATTTTCTTTCTCATACTCTCTCTCTCTCTCTCTCTCTCTCTCTCTCTCTCTCTCTCTCTCTCTCACACTCCTTCTCATGTACACACATTATCTCTCTCATACGCATACTCTCTCTCTCTCTCTCTCTCTCTCTCTCTCTCTCTCTCTCTCTTCACACACACTCCTTCTCATGTACACACATTATCTCTCTTATACGCATACTTTCTCTCTCTCTCTCTCTCTCTCTCTCTCTCTCCTCTCTCTCTCTCTCTCTCTCTCTCTCTCAAGCGAGACTTTATTTCTCGTGTTCGTATTGCATCCGGTAATATTTTAAGAAATATTCTAAACTTACTTTTCTGATTCTAAGATAAATTTTTATTTAAATATTTGTTATCAGATTTTCTATTGTTTAAATTCTAAAATATTCTCATATATATTTTAATGCTAAAGTAAATTTAGTTCAATTTAACATTAAAGGAAGTTAGAATAGCGTAGACATAAAAAAGAATCAAAGGAATTGGTAAGTGAGTGACTCACCTTAGTTTAAAAATCGCAAACTGATAGTTACTAAGCTCCGTTGACTTCATCTATACGCTTACCTAGCTTATATATATATATATATATATATATATATATATATATATAATATATATATATATTATATGCTCTATCGCTGATTTGAGCACTTTATCTATAAATATAAAAAAATATATAATATATATATATATATATATATATTGGAGTATGTCGCTTATGATGTCCTTGTTTCTCCAGCAGTGTCCTGTATGCCTAGTCCGTCTTACTCGTATGGTTTGGGAGATGGGGGGCAGGTGGCCATACAGCAATCTCCTTGTGGGGTGCTGTTTAGGGCCGGATTAGCTCAGTTGGTAGAGCGTTCGGCTAGAAACCACAAGGTTCCTAGTTCGATACCGGTCCTCGCCAACTCAGCGTATGAGTAGCACAGGGTTCTGTGCGGTAAAGTAAGGGGCTGATGGTAGGTGTGGTGCTCCCCCTCAGATGCTAAAAAACAATCCCCTTGGTCTAGCGCTATTGAAAAGGGGATAGACTCCCTCGCTGACTGGCTGATACCGACTTTAGGCTGCCCCGTCGACTTTACTTATATATATATATATATATATATATATATATATATATATATATATATATATACGAACTATATGTCTAACATTTTGGTGAAGGAACAATCAGCAAAGGCCGAGTTGAAAGATGGTTCAGGAAGTTTAAATCGGGTGATACAAACTTCGCAGATGAAAGAGGTTGACAATCAAATTTCAACGACCAGGCATTTTTGGCAGCTGTGGAAGAGGACGAAAGCTTGACAATGAGAATGTTGGCCGACGTCTTCAATGTTCGACCATTCGACCATTGTTCGTCGTTTCAAAAAAAGGTTCGGAAAAAGTATGGACATTGGCTGTGTGGGTGTTAATATTTTAGCTAGAGATTTGGCAATTTTATGAGGGGCAGTGTCAATTCCCAAAATTATGGATGTTAATGGAATTCCTGGTTTGTATGTTTTGGGGAGACCGTAAATGGTGGGGACGATAGGGTGGTAGTCTATCAAAGAGAGCCAAGTTTTATCTGTGTTGCCGATTAGTTTTTTATATGTTTTGTTGAAATTGATTGTGCTGTTAGTAATGGTTTGTGGGGAGATTATTTCATAGGTATTGCGGTCATTAAGGATATCAAGCATTTTGTCATTATATTGTTTAGAACACATAATGACCATTCCTCCTCCTTTTGTCAGAGATATGAATTATCTATGCAACTATTTGCTTTAGCTTTTAAGTCTAAATATAATTAAAATCAAAGACATTAAGTTTTATATATTAACTCTAACCCTATCATATTCGGTATATTAGCTTTATATATCCTTGTAGGTAAATCATACCTATATGAATAATTATAGATACATAAATGATAATTATAGATACATAATTCTCTGATAAAACAAAACGTGTCCGAATCTTGACCGATGTGCAGCAACGAGCCGTAATAATTATCCACCAATCCAATAATATTTCATTTGTCTGGTTAAAAACCCGGGTCGCCTCAAATAGATGCAGTTTTATCCTTGGTTTGAAATTTTGTAATACAGTTAAGTCGGTTCTCGAATGACTGACGTCGAACAATTCAGAGTTCGAACAAAAGAATTGAATAAAAAAATGCCTCGGTTGTCGAACAAAATTATCGGACTTCGAACATACGAGTCGAGCCGATGAAAATAGAATGCCGAGCTAAACCGATAACGGCCGAACGGCTGGTCGTATCTACCCAAGCAGCATCAGTTAATTAGCGTCAATTAGCGCCAGTCGCTATCTTGATATATATATATATATATATATATATATGTGTGTGTGTGTGTGTGTGTGTGTGTGTGTGTGTGTGTGCACGCGCATGTATATTTATGTGTGTGTATATGTGTGTGTACGTCTCTAGGTGGGTTACCAGGTAAGTTTGGTATTAGGATGATTCTAAGTTGGACCTTTCTCCCAACAACAGAATGTTAGAGTTGTTTAGGTTCAAGTTGAGTGCTAGATGTTCAGTATTATTGAACAGAGCAATATAATCGGTAAGGAAAAGGACTTAAAAATCGGCTATTTTGTGGTTATTGATCTATTTCTACCCACAGGTGTCTGTGTATACCTATTAGTTTCATCAGACCGCTAACTTTATTGAAAATGGTAAACAGAAATTCATGGGGGTTTATATATACCTTTTCTTCTGAAAATGTTTTAAAAAATAATAAAATTCAAGAACCAAGAACAATCTGGTCGATCTTTCTGAATAAGAATTTATTGAGGGGACAATACCATCCAGACTGACACCATCACCACCATCTGCTTAATTAATCCCAAGTCATAAACGACGCCACTCCCCGCTAAGGCAATGAAAAGAACTGAAATAGAAACAGAATTCCCCAGAAAATGTCAATCAGGTGGTCACGTCAAGTCCTAGCACCTATATGATTGTCCCGTCTCCGTTGCCCTTATGGCAACCCCAACAATTTGTTATCATATATGTGCTAGAAGGCGGTGGCTGGTGGTCTTTGTGTCTGGGTATGTTAAGCTCTATCTGATATATAAGTTCCAATTCTGGTGCTCTGGGGATTGTATAGTACCCTTCATCACCATTACTCCAGGTCCACTCTTACCTGGAGTTATAGTACCTGTTAGGGTCCATCTATGGGTTAATTAGAAGAAAAATGACTTGAAAATGTGTTTTAAAAAAATTAGTTTAAAAAATTTGAGTACCCATCAAGAATGAATAAAATAAAAACGTCTTCGGCATAAAATAACCCAACAAGGGTTGACATGCCATAAAACCCAAACAACCAGCCAACCAACTTTTAAATCTTTTAGATTTTTGCTTTTGCTTTTGATTTTCTCTTTCTTTTTCTTATATATATATAATATATATAATATATATATATATATAACATTTGACAAAGTGCATTTAATGCCAAAAAACATTCAAGAAAAAATTCTCCAAAATCTCTTCTAGTCCTAGCACCTATATGATTGTCCCTGTTGCCCTTATGGCAAACCCCAACCCTTTTTATCATATATGTGCTCGTAAAACCCAACCAACCCAACAAACAAACTTTTAGATCTTTTTAAACAATTCAAATGCTTATATATAACATTTGACAAAAATTCATTTAAGGCCAAAAGAAAAAAACATTCAAGTCAAATATCTCCAATATCACTTAATCTATTTTCAAACTTTCAAGTCTAATCTTTGGAAGAAGGTAAAAAAAATCGCTTTCATTATAAGAAAGTCTAGACAATCTATAATATTCATTTTTTGCAGAAATTTCAAGACCCAACAATAGAAATCGCTATTGATAAAAGAACTTGTTATTTAAAAACATGACTGTTGCAAACATCAACTCTATAAATATATATTTTTCGTATGCAAACAAAAATATGTGTCTGCCAGTAATGTAATAAAGTATAATATTAAATCAGAAAAGACTAACGAAATTAAACAAGAACGTATATAAAAAATACTACACTTATTTTAATTACATATTAATTCGTTTCTATATAAAATCATTCATAGGATTGGTTTTAACAACTTGGAGAATAAAACAATTATATTAAAGGTCAATAACACCAAGTAATTATTTATTAAACCCAGTTTTGTTAAAACCAGTATGCAAATTAACCAAGCCATATGTTATGTTAAATCTTTATTTCTTAGTGATATATAAGACAATTTGCAAGATTTTAAATGCACTAATAACATGATCTCTTTTGAGGTAAAACTAACTCAGATTTTCACGAGACGTTATTAATAAATAAGATTTATTTTATTTATTAATGATTTCGACTATAGATTAAATAATTATTGAACATAAGCAATTCCTAGGGGCATTGTGACGTAAACAGTGACGTAGTTTCGAATTACAGACGCACAGACACCGAATCACGATTATAGATATATGTATGTATAGTTTATTTATTTTAGCTGGTGTAGTTTTATTAATATTTAACCGTGCCACATTCATCGTAAATTCATCTTTGTTTTTTATTTGTTTTTTTTGTTTTGGTTATTTTTTTTTTTTTTTTTGTTAGTTAAGAAGGAATTTTCAACTTACCAATATAGTTTAAACCAATTTTGCCAATGATTTTACATAAGATTCCCCCAAGTGGGGCCACCTATTGGCCGTGGGTGGCGATCTGCGATGCTTAAGGACGGAGTCTTGGTGGATGAGCAGTCCATGACCTGCAACACTCCACTTAGACCCTTACTTAGGCTAGACGGGTTAAGTGTCAATGTCACATATATCTGTCTATAACACCCACTCTGCACACTGATTGGCTACAGCATTAGCCAATCCGGCGCACAAAAACCGATGTCTACATTGACAAAACTCTTTATAAGCCAGTTTAGCTGCTAGCATTGAATCAGATGGGTGACACTCTCGGGGGTGATCATCGCTAGTGGGGTCTAACTGGCGATGGGTGTTAAGCTGAAAGAACCGAAATCCCCCGATGAACCAGCAGTAGCATAATTGACGACGCCACCCAACGCTGTTAGTACCGGCGTATCTCATTGTTTCATATTTTTTCTTTTAATTCTAAAAAACAAAATCCCGCATTTTATTTATTTTTTTGTATTGTCTTCTCTTGAATTCCGTTTTCCTATTTATGTTGTTCTTGTCGTTCTGTCTTTCCTTCCTTTTTTCTTTTTTTTTCTTTCTTTCTTTTTACTGTGTTCTTTTTAAATTCATTTTCATATTTATTTCTGTTTATATCTGTTTGTCTGTTTGTCTTACTTTCTTTCCTTTTTTTTTTCTTTTTCACTTCTTTAAGAAAGCAATTAATTTTATCTGTGAATTGATTCAATCTATTAAAAAATTATACCCCCCCACACACACACACACATTAATCGAAATTTTCTTTGCTCCTTCATTAAAAAACAACATTTAACAAATTTTGATATTTAAACTGAAATTTAAACCCAAAAAGTGATGGATACCTAAACTGATTTTTGGCTTTTTTTAAAACTCGACTGTTTTTTACTACAATACAGTAATTCTTTTGGATCCTTTGTCCCTAAAGATGTTGATGTGTCGGTGCAACAAAGCACGGGCACATCAACATCTTCAGGGACAGCCTTCACATGCGACATCTGTGGTCGAGTCTGCTTATCGAACATTGGACTTCACAGTCACAGGAGGCGCTGTAACTTCAGGAGCCCAAGAACTACATTATATATATATATATATATATATATATATATATATATATATATATACCAACCCCTCTGCACGAACAGAATGTGACACAGGTTCAATTTCTTAAGCGGAGTTCAACAGGTTTGAATTCAGAGTTTTCCTTCTCCTAGACTGGTTACCTAACCAAGGTTAAAGAGCCCAGTCTGCCCTACTATTTATCCATAGCTGGAGGGAGAGTAGGATTCATACCTTTCCTAAGGGTATTAGCGCAAAGTGAAATGCAATTACCACATCCAGGATTTGAACTCGGGGCGACGAGTCCATTTCCCATGACTTTAACCATTACACCACGTGTTTCCTAACATTATAGTCTTCCGAGACTGAAATGCCAATGACAGTAATACTTTTGGATCATTTTACTTCTTTTTATTGGCAGCCCTATCATCTCGGGTGGTAGAATAATCCGACCACCCCCCTGCAAAGGGGTAAGACTCCTCTAATGGGGACACCTGTTAGCCGTGGGTGGCGACCTGCGATGTTTAAGGATGACGTGCAACACCTCACTTTGGCCCTTACTTAGGCTAGACGGATGGTCGGAGAGCCCACCCCTCGATCAATCGGCTGGTCAAGTCAAGCCCTAGGTGGTAGCTGAGGGTCTTAGTGTCCTGGGTATGACGTTAAACTATCTGATGGTGAAGTTTCAATTCTGGAACTCTACAGAATGTGGAGTAAGGTAGATTGATTGATAGATAGATTACTCTCCCGATGGATAAATAAATAGATAGCCTGTGAGGTTTGTATGGTAGTATTCTTGAAACCTAGTGATTACTCTCCTTATAAATAGATAGATAGATAGATGGATTACTCTCCCTAGAAATAGATAGATAGATAGATAGATAGATTACTCTCCCTATAAATAGATAGATAGATAGATAACCGGTGAGGTTCATATGGTTCGTCTTCTTGAAACCTATGGATTACTCTGCAGATAGATAGATAGATAGATAGATAGATAGATTACTCTCCCTATAGATAGATAGATAGATAGATAGATAGATAGATAACCGGTGAGGTTCATATGGTTCGTCTTCTTGAAACCTAGTGATTACTCTCCCTCAAATTGATATCGAACGAACTAACATTGCTGAAAAGCATGAATCGAAAAATTGAGCCGTCCGACCGAACGATACTGACACGTGCGGACTGTCACGATGGAAAGACGAGAAGAAAAAAATCAATTTGAGCAGATCGATTGCCTATCGCATCGGCTCGCGGTATTGTCATAATTTAGCCTCATGCAACAAGATTGCTTTGGTCGGCGGGGAGGGGGGGGAGGCTGGATAATATACACAGTGGGGGGATGAGGGTGGGGTTGGGCAATGTTTCCCCTGGGGTGAACGATTCTGCATAAATGGAAAACTGCGCAGAGAATCGAAAGATGTATGGGGTGGCTGGTTGGATGGTTGGTTGGTTGGTTGGTTGGTTTGAGTATACATGTGTATATGTGTGCCTCTATATATGTGTGTGCTTCTATGTGTGTGTGTGTGTGTGTGTGTGTGTGTGTGAACGATTCTGCATAGATGGAAAATTACGCAAAGAATCGAAAGATGTATGGGTGGTTGCTTGGTTGCTTGGTTGTGTGTGTGTGTGTGTGTATGTGTGTGCGTGTGCGTGTTCGCGCGGCGCGGTGTGTGTGTGTGTGTGTGGTGTGTGTGTGTGTGTGTGTGTGTGTGTGTGTGTATGTGTGTGTGTGTGTGTGTGTGTGTGTGTGTGTATAAACGATTGAACATAAATGGACACTGCGCAGAGAATCAAAAGATGTGTTGGTTGGTTGGTAAGTGCGTGTGCACACGTGTGTTTATGTATATGTATGTGTGTGCGTGTGCATTGTATATATTAATGATTGCTGCAGGTGTGCAGCATAAATTCTGAATGGTAAAGGTAGAAACTTTCATACTTCAATTCACAAATATAAATCTCTAGAACGATCTGAAACTGTTCTTGTATCTAACACAGTCAATTCGTGTACGTACAGTTGCATCAGTTCAGCTACAAAATGCAATATATATAAAGTGCGATTGGTTGGTTAGTTGGTTGGTTGGTTGGATGGTTGGATGGATGGATGGATTTTACGGCATGTCATTCCTTGTTGGGTTATTTTATGCCAAAGACGTTTTGTTTTATTCATTCCTGATGGATATTTCAAATTTCATATCGAATTTGTTAGATGATCGCGTGATAATTTGTATTAATTTGTCCAGTTGGGCTCATGACGCAACGGATATAAGGATTAAGTTAATACAGTTCTAAGCGGGAATTATCTCTAGGTTGTAGGTTCAGTTCTGACCAAGGGCGATTATAACATAGAATACTTAACTCAGTTTAACACTTGTACCCGGTCATGGTTTACGGAATAAGAATAGTCTACCCAAGTGGACTAAATAAAGGGTTCGGTTTGAAGTTCCGTGAAGGCTCCTGATTACGACATAAGGCTTCTATAACGTAGCGGGGTTGTTTCTTTCACGGTATCAAATCGATATAGAAGTTACGTAGTGGGTTTGTTTACAACTCCCGCAGAATCTCTAGTAGTCAGCAAGCCCTTCCTCACTTCTTATGGTCAAGGGAAAGATATCACTCACGCAGGCCGCGTGTCTTTCTGGTATCAGGTTTCACAACCGTGGGTCTTTTTAGTCACGGTCAATTTGACTTTCTCCACGGGTGTCTAGTGGTCGCCCCTCTCTGTTTGTTTGGGGTAGAGATTTCATTCATAAAAAAATACGATAATACCGTATTTACTTTTCAGGAGTTTATTGGAATAAAAACTTCACTATAACTTTTGAGAGAGAGAGAGAGAGAGAGATTTCGTTAACGCATATGTTTTTCTTTTAGTAATTCTTAGTTGTCTCAATGGTCAGTTAATAATAATAATTGTTTTTAACTTCGTCTCGCGTAAAAGATTAAAATTCAGCTTGAATACTTAGCGACATCAGTTCAACTGCCAACTGCCACGTACAGCCTCCTGTCTCTGATCTCCTCTCTGACTGGCCCCGATCTCTGACTGACTCACTCGCCCCCGATCTCCGACTGACTCTTAATCTATTGACGGGTCTATTAAATACTATTTCAAAGTCATTTTCCAGAAAGATCTATTTTTGGAACCATCTAGTTCTTACTCGAAATAATAGAATATTCTATTATTTCGAATCACTCTGGTCAACTAGGGTTCACGGGCCCTAAGATCAAAAGACTCTCTGTAGTCACTAATCCTGTTTTTTCGTTAAACATAGACTTATCGTCTCCTTTCTCTCGTTAAAAGATTTTATCTTTCTAATTCCTTTTTCGGTGATTCTACAAAGACCACCCAGTAATATCAGAGGATCGGTAGTACATTTTTTAAAGGTTTTCCTAAGTCTGGCACAAGACCAAAATATAGGTGCTAGTCGGCGATTATGTAACACTTCCAAGTTCGACAAGAAGGTTACCGAGTACGAGAAGTTGTTTATTTATTTTATCTATTTATTTTTAATTCTCGCAAAAACATAAGAAACCTGAGTCCTTTGATTATCAAAATGACTTGATTCGGCATTAAATAGCCCGAAATGATTGATATGCCGTAAAACAAAACAACCAGCAGACATTGAAATATTATACGATTGAAATGAATACCAAGTGTTTAGAAAGTTTCTCAGTTGCCATTTTTTTAAACTGAATACAAAGTTAAAAACTATTTTTGATTTTTGTTTTTGTTGCTTTTTTTTGTTGGGTTTTGTATTTTTGTTGTTGTTGCTGTTGTTACTTTTTTGGGGGTTTTTTGTGTTTGTTTTGTTTTGTTTTTGTTGGGTTTTTTGTTTTGTACTTTTTTTTTTTTTTTTTTGTTTTGTTTTGGGTTTTTTGTTCGATATCTAACAAATAATTCCCACCAAAATATTCATGGTAAGTCTGGTATTTCGATAACAAATCTTTATATAACTTGTTCAGTTTCCCATGACAGTTTTCAGATCAATTTCACTCTTTTCTACTTGATTCATTTTTATTAGTTTTTTTTGTCTACAAAGGCCAATCAAGATTTTATAGAACCGAATTCTCACTTGGACACTTCCTGCTGGGTTAACAAAGTCAAATTGCTTTTTTCTAAGCGACAAAACTGCCTCGAAGCCATTACTTTGTTATTGTTGGCTTTTCTTTGTAGTTTTTGTTGTGGCGAGTATTTCTTTTTCCCTTCTTAACTCTCCGAAAAAGAAGAGAAGAAAATTCTTTTTTCGTTTCTTTTTCTATTTACATTTTTATCCAGTGTAATTTTCGCTTTTCGCCGGTATCTATTACAGAATATTTTAACAGGTAAAAAGAAGTAAAAGCCGATCATTTTTGTCTTTAAGGTCTCAGACTCGAGGCCTAAGAAATAGTTTTTTTCCATTTCATAGTCATATAGTGTTGTGTCTGCAATGGTTAGAGTCGTAGGAAATGGACTCGTCTACCCGAGTTCAAATCCTAGACGAAGCTGTTTGCATTTCACATGGCGCTAATACCCTTGGGAAAGGTATGCATCTAACTACTCTCCCTCCAGCTATGGGTAAGTAGTAGGACAGTATTGGCTCTTTAGCCTTGGCTAGGTAACCAGTCAAGGAGAATGACAACTTGAATTCAAACCTGATAAACTCCGCTTACGAAATTGACATTGAATCACATCCTGTTCGTGTGGAAGGGTTGGTAAATACATACAAGGAAGGATTTAACATTGAATAACCCACAAAGGTTGATGTGCTATTAAATATTCTTCTACAAAAATGACACGACTTCAAATCCTGGACGAGGCTGTGTATTTCCCATAGACTAATACCCTTGGGAAAGGTACGATCCAACTATTCTCTCTCCAGCTATGAGTAAATAGTAGTGAAGACTGGGATCTTTAATCTTGATGTGGTAACCGGTCTAGAAAGAAAACTCAGAATTCAAACTTCACTTTTAAATTGACCTTGTCTCACATCTTGCTCATGCAGAGGGGTTGGTAAATACATACAAGATGTATTTGACATTGAATAACCCACGAAGGATGATGTGCCATTAAACAAAGAAACCAAAACAAATACAGGTGGCCAGATTCTGTTGGCGGTACAACCTTGACATTGGAAGAACATCTCGGTGATTCATTATGTTAACGCCATGAAAATTGTTTCTTGCCGTTCAAGAACTTTTCTTTGAAGGTTACAAAGTCAAGAATAAATTGACCATTTTTCTGTTGCAATAACAGAATCGCGCAAATTTCAAAACGGCAATTTTTCTGTGATTCAGTCTCAGCCAATGAGGCATCAAAATTGGCACGTCCAATTTGAGGTTTGTGATATTCTGAAATGACACAAATTGAAATCTTTCATTTACGCTTATTTCCTAAATGACTCTGCTAGGAATTTTCAAACGCTAATTCTTTCAATTGATCATTCCCAACTATAACACTTTTCTTCATCTTTGAGATTCACATTTCTATCTTAGAACTTTATATAAATCAACTTGCAGGACCTGTGGGTATACCACAGTATGATGATTTAATTATTACAACCTTTAATATGTTTACTTAAGAGCTATTGCTAAATAGTTCAATATGTAAAAAATACAATAATCTTGGTTCAACTCTCTTTGCTAGCAGAACCTGTGGATATACCACAGTTTGATGATTTAATTATTACAACCTTTAATATGTTTAATACTTACCTTGCATACCCTTAAAACCTTTAATATGTTAATACTTACTTCCATACCGGCCTCGGCTGGGGGTCCAGTGTGCTTCGGCCACTGGACCGGTAAAGTACAAATAATAGCGTCGATCCCAGGGGGCTTTTCCCCCCAGGCAATACCTGCCCCCTTGGGGACAGGGCTGGGTTTATTTCCCAGCGCCTGAGGCGCCCCCCTTGAGGGGGAATGCCGAGGGATCGACGCAATTTTTGTTCTTTCTGACCCATGAGCTTCGACTTGTGGGTGGGCCCACATTAAAATGAGGCCTTGTGCCAGCCCATACAAGTGGGGTATGAGGCAAAGAATATACTTTTTAATATGTTTATTAAGAGCTAGCTACTGCTAAATAGTTCAATATGTAAAAAATATAATATTTGGATTCAACTCTCTTTGCTAGCAGGACCTGTGGATATACCACAGTTTTGGTGATTTAATTATTACAAACGTTTGATATGTTACTTAAGGGTTATTGCTAAATAGTTTGAATATGTAAAAAGTATAATAATCTTGATTTAACTTTTTTCACTTTTTTTTCCTTTCTTTCTTTGATCTCATATTTTCATTATATTCGATTGAAACAGATTTGCGTTTTCGCTTCAGCGCGCTCACCCTCTCTATTTTACCTACTCTTTCTTTTTTTTTTTTTTTTCATTATATTTTTTCTGTGTAATATGTCCTTTTTCTTTTCATTTTCTTTCTCAATAAAAACAGAATGGTCCATTATTTAGCTGATGTGACAACACTCATAATAAATAAGAATTCCGCGAATAAGCAACCAGATAATCAGTATTTACATTATTTTTATTATCGAATGTGGAGCACCCCTTCATTACCATTGCCCTCCGGGTATGCTCAATTCAATCAAGTTATCTTCTGATGCCATTACTCTAAGTACTCTGACCTGGAGTGGTAATACCGTTAGGTTTAATCTTTGGGTTAATAGAGAAAATGTGTTTAAAACAAATTGGAGCTCATCAAGAATGAATAAAACAAAATGTATTTGGCATAAATACCCAATGGTGGAACGCCATAAAATCCAACCAACCATTCTTGTTTTGTTTTTTTTCTTTTTCTTTTTATAGTGACCGTGTCAAGCCAACTTTAATATATTCTGTCATTTTTTTAATCTGACCAAATCATTTAATTATTTTCTTAACTCGAAGAGAAACAAAATTTTTCGTGTTGGTCTTTCTTCTCCATTCTCTGATAAATTTTATTCAATTTTTTTGTTCATATAATCAAGCTTTCTTTTCTTCTTACACGCTTCGGTTTTAAAGAAACACGTAAAAAAAAACAGGACATTACAACAGAGATAACATTTTTTCTAAACATTTTTTAATGCTACAACTTCGACATACATAAGAATTTGTTAAAGGTGTTTGTAAGAACTTTTAGCTCACATTTATGTTAGTATTATGGCATTATTCGGACTAATGTCCCATCTTCCATTGTTATTTGTAAACGTTTCGGCCGATATGCCCTCCGACCTTCTTCGGTATTTCTTGTCAGACTCTGGAAACTTTTCGGGCTCGGGAACTTATTTTCGAACTCGGGAACTTTCTTCGAAAAAGAACGGTCCCGAGTCCGAAAAGAAGGTTCCGAGTCCGACAAGAATACCTGAAGAGGCCGGACGGCAATCGGCCGAAACGTTGTACAAATAAATGAAGATGGGGAATAGTCGAATAATACAGATAAATACTAATCATCAAGCTCATCATCCAAACATTCAGAGAAATCACATTTATGGGTTAAACAGAAAACATGATTTTAAAAATGTTTTTTTTTTTATTGAGTTTTAAAAAATTTGAAATACCAAACAAGATTGAATAACAAACTGTATTTGGCAATAAAATAACCCAACAGGGTTGAAATAACCGTAAAAGTCTAAAACCAACCAACTTATAGCAGCACGATTTTTCTATCTTGACAGCATCATGTTATCATCGTATTAAATTGATGTATAATAGATGTTATTCTATGACAAAAATGTTTTTGTTTTATCTTTCTTGTTGTGCATTCAATTTTTTTTTTTTTTATTTTTGACGGTCACTGTGTCATGCCACCGATATTCCTTTAAAACTCGACTGACAGAATTTTTCGTGCTGGTCTTTTTTTTTCTCCCAATTCTTTGTCAATGTTTTATTCCAATTTTTTCTCGTTGTAAAAGGTATAAGCCTATTCTTGTTCTTCCTATTGCATGCTCAATTTTAGAGCCAACAATGAACAACAAAAAACACGGAACATTAAAAACAGAGATAACTTTGCTCTTAAACATTTTTTATGCTTCAACTCGACATATAATAAGATTTTTAAAAAAGGCGGATTTATAGTTTAAAATCTAGTTTCGCTCCCATTTTGAACGACTAATGGTATTGGTGTTTCCTGAAAATAAGACCTACCTGAAAAATAAGACTAGCGTGATTTTTTTCAAATGATTTGATATAAGCTTCCCTTAAATAAGCCCTAGTTGATAGTGGAACTGGGAGTAATGGTAATGATGTAATACTCCATAGAAACTTATTAATATTTTATGACCCATAGATGGGACTACCAGTCTGATGAACTGGGAGTACCGTGTTTCCCCCGAATAAGACTACCTGCAAAATAAGACCTAGCGTGATTTTTCAGGATGATTTTAAATAAGCCCTACTCTTAATAAACCCTGATTATCTGATCTTGCTTATCTAACTAATTTTTATTTTTATGAGTGTCGTCAACTTAGCTAATTGAGGGTCATTCCATTTTTATATAAAAAAATAAATAGGAATGTTAACACAAAATAATATTAATAAAGAAAGAAAGAAGAAAAGAGAAGAAGAAAGAAGAAAGAAAGAGGGAAAAGAAGAAAAAAGAAGAATGAATAAAGAATAGAAAAAAAAAAGAAAAATGAAAAAGAGATGAAAAAAGGAGAAAGGAAAGAAAAAAGAAAAGAAGAAAGAAAAAGATGAAAGAAAAAGAATGAAGAAAGAAAGAAAGAAAGAAAGAAGAAAGAAAGATGAAGAAAGAAAAAAAGAAAGAAAGAAGAAGCAAAAAGAAATAAAGAAGATAGAAAAAAGAATAGAAAGAAAGGAGGAAAAAGAATGAAAGAAGAAAGAAGTAGAAAATACTGTTATAGAGGGTTTAAATTCTATCCGAACAGCATCATTCCGTAACTCTTGGTATAAAATAACCCAATCTGGTGAATTATAGATTAAAATCAATTAAGTATTCATGAGGCCCTTTTTACGGTGGGGGGTGACGAGAGTTAATTGATTGGAAAGGCTAAGAATAGAAACTCCGATGTGTCCGTTTACTTCGGGTTAACTTGAATTGTGTTGAAGCCTGAAACTTTTAAATCTATTGATGATTTGAGAACGACGAGAGAAGAAAAGCGGGAAAAAAGCTCGCATATTGGATTAGATAATGTAAGACAACCCGATTGACCTAAGAATGTTCCCTCGTTTTATTTGCGTACTATAAACAGGGAATTAGAGAAACTAGTTCGATGAGATGAGACTAGTCTTGTCTTGAGTTTAACATATTTATTTCTAAATGTGTTGTTTTGTCGAATAGAAGAGAATAAAATAATAATCAGCTTCGTCGGATATCATTAGGATTATTTATTACAAACTTTACAATATTGAAATTTTGTACGAAAATTAATAAATAATAAGCACTCGAAACTAAGTAGAACTCTATATTAATCTATCTATCTATATATCATATTTTCTTCTGTCTGCTATGATCTGCTGTCTGTCTGTCTTTCTTCTCTCTCTCATCTCATCTCTCTTCTATTATATATAATATATATATATATATAATATTATATATATAGTATGGGGGACACATGTAACAACAAACCACACATTCAAATATGTGAAAGCATGCGTGAACGTACAATTTTATATATAATATATATATATATATATATATATATATATTATATATATATTTATTTCCAGTTGAGTAACTGATGACCCAGAAAAAAACAGATAATCCAATTATTTTTTATTTTCACATTAAACAACTTAAACCTAACTAACCCTTTTCGATTAACTTTAAGAAAAATAAATAAAAATTAACAAGCTTTTATTAACAAAATGTGTGGGGGTTTTGTTTTTTCTGGTCACCCTGTTATACTAGGAAATAACTATATATATTATATATATATTTATTATTATATATCCGTCTTCTCGAGTTTAATGTATTTATAGATATTCAGACGCGAGGTGTTTGTAAAAAGGAGTTAGTTAGCGTTTGTAATAGTAGAAGGTGTGTTCACGTGTGAGATCTTCTTTCGTCGCAAACATTTACTAAAAGAATATATGCGGGTTTAGTATTAGTGCATATGAGTATTCGCAGGAAATATTTTCTCTCAAGAAGTTTAAAATCAGAGTTTGTGTAAAACATGGGATTTATTAGATTAAGTGGAGATGGCACAAGAGGCATTTGTTAATATGCTTATTAGAACTAATTCCGCTAATGGTTAAGACAAATTTTTACAGCATAGTTATGAATGTACACTTTTTCTTTTATATTCACACGGCGCTAATACGCTGGGAAAGGAAACTACTTTCTCCAGCTATGGTTGATAGTAGGACGATTACTAGGTTCTTTAAATTGGGTTAGGTACCAGTCTGGGGAGAAGGAAAACTCAGAATTCAAACCTGTTAAACTCTGCTTAGCAATTTAGGGCGTTAGTCATTTCGCTCGTGGCGGTGGTTTGATATAGTGGAGTATATATTATATATAGTATATATATATATACGTGTGTGTGTGTGCTTTCAGACAATATATATCTATATACATAGATATATTACTTATACTATATATAAATATAATATATATATATATTAATATAGAGTAGAGAGAGGAGAGAGAGAGAGAAAGAAAAGAAGACAGACAACAGAGAAAGACAGACAGATAGACAGAAAGACGACTCAGAACAGGGATAGATAGATAGATGATAGATAGATAGTTTGGGGAGCCCTGCTGAATGCAAAGCTCGTTTATTCGTAGTTGCTTAAAAGTGCATACATATATATTTAACTAACTTATCTCATCTCGTAACATTCCCACTTAACTATACACACTTATTATATAGTATATATCATATATATATATATATATATATATTATATATTATAATATATATGCAATAGTTAGGTCAGAATGAACGAATACATATATATATATATTATTATACATATATTGGCTGTGGCTAATAGTCAAGTGCGAAGAGGCCGACAAATAAGCCTCATTGAGAACTCTATGCAGTGGAAGGCGTTGAGTTGCCGCGTGCCGACTTGGCCAACTTCTCCCATAAACTAATTTCACCTGTTTGGGGCAAGTTACTTGCTAACTAGGTGTTCACTTTTACTGGCCGGTCCGTCCATTATCACGTGCTCGTCCTCGGCGATTCGCGAGTGGGACAGTTGGTGTCACCAAATATGCGCACTTTCTTCTCTCTTTTCGTTTTTCTTCTTTTTTTTTTTTTCTTTTTTCGTACGTTAAGAAAAAAATCAGATTTAAAGAGAAGGAAACTATAAAATATATGAGCATAACAAGTTTGGCGGTTTTCTTTTGTTCATTTTTTGTTTTTTTCTTAACGTACGAAAAAGAAACAAAAAAAAGAAGAAAAACGCAAAGAGAGAAGAAAGTGCGCAATATTTGGTGGACACCAACTGTGCATGCGTGCGATGATGCCGAGGGAGAAGCACGTGATGATGGGACTGGACGGCAGTAAAAGTGAAACAATAAGTTAGGCAAGTAACTTGGCGCAACAGCGTGAAAATAGTTTATGGGAGAAGGTTGCCATGTCGCACGCGGCAACTCAACGCCTTCCATTGGCGATAGATGTTCAATGAGCTTATTTTGTTCGGCCTTTTTTCATTGACTCTTAGGCCAGCAGCCATCTATTTATAATATATATTTATTTATTGTATTCGTTTTTCATTCTGACCTAACTATGCATATATATAGCTATATAATATATAATATATTATATATATATATATATAATAAAATATAAAAAATATAAGTGTATAGTTAATGGAAGTAACGAATGGAGATAAAGTAGTTAAATATATATGATAATGCATTTTTACAGCAACTACGAATAAACGAGCTTTGCATGTAGCAGGGCTCCCAACTATCTATATATCTATCTATCTAATCTATCCATGTTGAGTCTGTTCTTTCTGTTATCTGTCTGTTTTCTCTGTTTTGTCTGTCTGCTCTTTCTCTTCTCTCTCTCTCGATTCCTCTCTCTTATATATATATATATATATATATAATATTATATATATGTATAAGTATATATATTTGTATGTTATATATTGTGAAAGCACACACACACACGTATAATAATATTATTATATTATATATATATATATATATATTCAAACAACTCGGCACGAGTGATATGACATAAGTTAAATTGTTAGCAGAGTTTAACAGGTTTGAATTCTGATGTTTTCCTTCTCCAATCTGGTTACTACAATGTTAAAGAACCTAGTATGTCTACTATGCAACATAGCGGAGGAAAGTAGTTTCCGTTCCCATGGGTATTAGGCCGTGTGAAATAGAAATAAGAAAAAGTGTACATTCTATAAATGCTGGTAAAGATTTGTTAACCAATTAGCGAATTAGTTTCTAAGTATAGGCATGTTAACAAAATTCTCTTGTTGCATCTACACTTGACTTAATAAATCCCATGTGTTTACAGCCCTCTATTCTTAAACTGCCCTTGAGGAAAAATATTTTCTCGCTTGAATTTATCAAGTGCACTAATAATGTACCGCTAATATATTCTTTTAGTCAAATGTTTGGACGAAAGAAGATCTCAGCACGTGGAACCACTCTCGTCTATCAAACGCTTAACTAACTCCTTTTATACAAACTCGCTCTGATATCGTTGAAACATTAAACTCGAGAAAGGATATATATATATTATATATATATATATTATATTATCGTTTATTTCCTAGTTAAGGGTGACACAGAAAAAACAGAAACCCACAATTTTTGTAAGTAAAACTGTTAATTTTATGTTTTTATTTTTTATTAAAAGTTTTTAGTCGAACAAGGGTAGGGTAAGGGTTTAAAGGTTAGTTTAATGGGAATAAATAAATAATTTTGGATTCTGTTTATTTCTGGGTCACTCATGTTACTCAACTTCGCGAAATAACATTATAGTATAGTATATTTTATATATATATTTATATATTATAATATATAAATTGTAGGGGTTTCACGCATGCTTCACATAATTTGAATGTGTGTGTTTGTGTGTGTACGATGTGAGGGGGTGGGGTGGGTTTGTGGTGCGGGGGGGCGAGGTGGCGGTGGTTTAGGGGGTGGGGGGAGTTGGGAGGGGGGGGGATGTGGGGGGGGGTTGTCGTGTACACCCATAATATATATATATATATTATATATATATATATATATATATATAAGAGAGAAGAGAGAGAGAGAGAGAGAGAGAAAGCAGACGACAGGCAGACATCGGAGCAGAGAACATAGATATATAGATAGATAGATAGATATATGAATTATACTAGTTTTTCGAGTGCTTGATAATTTATAGATTTTCAGTGCAAAAGTTTCAATATTGTAAAGATTTGGTAATAAATAATACCTAATGAGATCCGACGACAGCTGATTTATATTACTTCTCTTTCTATCGACAAAACAACATTTAGTAAATGATAGTATTGTTTAATCATAGCAGATAGTCTCTCTATTCGACATAGTTTATCTCTAATTCTGTTTTAGATATGCAATAAAATCGAGGTGAACATTGCTAGGTCATCGGGTTGTCTACATGTTATCTAATAATATGGCGGTCTTTTTCCGCTTTTTTTCTTCTCTCGTCGTTCTCAAATCTTCAATAGAATTTAAAAGTTCGGCTTCAGACACAATCAAGTTAACCCGAGTAACGGACAATCGGAGTTTCTTTCTTAGTTTTCAGTAATTAACTCTCGTCACCCACGTAGCCATGATACTTAATTGATTTAATGGTATATAACCAGATTGGGGTTTATTTTATACGAGGTTCGGAATGAGTGCTGTTGGGATAGAATTTAAAACCTATAAACAGTATTTCTTACTTTCTATTCTTTCTTATTCTTCTTTTCCTTCTTTTTTTCTTTTTTTTTTCTATCTTTCTTTTATTTCTTTTGCTTCTTTCTTTCTTTCTTTTTTTTTTCTTTCTTTAGTCCTTTCTTTCTTTCTTCTTTCTTTTTTCTTTCGATTATTTTTTCTTTCATTCTTTTTTCTTTCATTCTTTTTTTCTTTTTTCTTTCTTTCTTCTTTTTTCTTCTTTTTCATTTTTTCTTTCCTTTTTTTCTTTTCTTTTTTCATTCTTTTTTTTTCTTTCTTTCCTCTTTCTTTTTCTTTCTTCTTTCTTTTTCTTTCTTTCTTATATATTATTCTGTGTGCATGTCCTATTTATTTTTTTTATGATAAAAATGGAATGAATCCCTCAATTAGCTAAAGTTACGACACTCATAAGAAACAATTAGTTAGATAAGCACAGATAAGATAATCAGGGTTTATTTTAAAGTAGGGCTTATTTTAAAATCTCGCTGAAAATACGCTAGGTCTTATTTGCAGGTAGGTCTTATTTTCGGGGAAACACGGTATGCCAGTTTCAATAGACTGGTATCCATCTATGGGTCATCTAAATATTAATAAGTTCTATGAGTATCTACCTCATTACCATTATCCCAGTCGCACTTAAACTAGGGCTTAATTTTAAGGGGCAGTCTTATATCAAATCATCTTGAAAAAAATAACGCTAGGTTTATTTTTTCAGGTAGGTCTTATTTTCAGGAACACAGATACAATTAGTCCGTTAAATGAGCGAAAACTAGATTTTAACTAATAATCGTTTTTAAAAAATTCTTATATTGGTTCCGAAGTTGAAAGCATAAAAAATGTTTAAGAGCAAGTTTTTATCTTGTTTTATGTTCGGGTTTTTTTGTTTTGTTTCATTGTGTGGCTCTAATTGGAGCATGCAAAGGAGAAAAGAATAGGCTTGATTACCTTTTACACGAGAAAAAATTGGAATAAAACATTGCAAATGATTGGGAGAAAAAAAAAGACAGAGAAATTCTGTCAGTCGAGTTTAAAGGATATCGGTTGGCATGAACCAGTGACCGTCAACTGAAAAAAAAAAAAATTGAATGCACACAAGAATAGATAAACAAAACATTTTTGTCATAGAATAAATCTATTATACATCAATTTAATACGAATGATAACATGAATGCTGTTCAGATAGCAAAATCAGATGCTGCTATAAGTTGGTTGGTGGTATTAACTTTTACGGTATGTCAACCTGTGGGTTATTTTATGAAATACAGTTTGTTTTTAACTTCAATCTTGTTGGGGGTATTCAAAATTTTAAAACTCAAATAAAAAAACATTTTTAAAATCATTTTTCTGTTTAACCCATAAATGTGATTTCTTGAATGTTTGAGATGAGGCTTGATGATTAGTATTATGCTGTATTATTCGGGACTATTGTCCCCATTTCATTGTTATTTGTAACAACGTTTCGGCCGATATGCCGTCGGTCTTCTTCAGGTATTTTCTTGTCGGATCGGAGAACTTTTTTTGGATCGGGAACCTTTTCTTTTCGAAAGAAAGTTTACGAGTTGAAAGAAGATTCCGAGTCGATGAGGTTAGAGTCTGACAAGAATACCGAAAGAAGGTGGAGGGCATATCGCGAAAGTTGTACAAATAACAATGCAAATTGGGGACAATAGTCGAATAATGCAGATAATACTACCATAAATGTGAGCCAAAGTTTACTACAACACCTTTAACAAATTCTTATGTATTCGAGTTGTAGCATAAAAATGTTTAAGAAAAAATGTTATCTTGTTTGTAATGTCTGTTTTTTTATTACGTGTTGTTTAAAACCGAAGGGTGTAGAAGAATAAGAATTAGGCTTGATATGAAAAAAAATTGGAATAAAATGTTATCAGAGAATTGGAGAAGCAAGACAACACGAAATTTTGTTGTCGATTAAGGAAAATAAGAAGATGATTTGGATCAGATTTGAAAACATGACAGAAATATAAAGTTGGCTTGACACGGTCACTATCAAAAAGAAAAAAGAAAAAAAAAAACAAGATGTTGGGTTGGATTTTATGGCGTTCCAAGCCATTGGGCTTATTTTTATGCAAATACATTTTTTTGTTTTATTCATTCTTGATGAGCTCGCAATTTGTTTTAAACACATTTTCTCTATTTAAACCCAGAAGATTGAACCTAACGGGTATTACCATCCAGGTAGAGTGGACTTGAGAGTAATGGCATAGAAGATAAACTTGATTGAATTGAGCATACACGGAGGCATGGTAATGAAGGGGTGCCTCACATTCGATATAAACATAATGTAATACTGATTAAATACTAGGTATAGGCTTTGTATATCGCGTGAGTGTGTGTGTGAGAATTAATGAGTTGATTGTGTCACTACATCGCTAAAATAATGGACATTCCTGTTTTTTATTATTGAGAAAGAAATGAAGAAAAAGGACATATTACACAGAATATAATGAAAAAAAGAAAAAAAAGAAAGAGAGTAGGGTAAATATAGAGGGTGTGAGCGCGCTAAGCGAAAACGCAAATCTGTTTCAATTTCGAATTAATGAAATATGAGATAAAGAAAGAAAGGAAAAAAGTTGAGAAAAAGTTAAATTCAAGATTATTTTATACTTTTTTAACATTTCCAAACTATTTAGCAATAACCCTTAAAGTAAACATATCAAACGTTGTAATAATTAAATCACAAAACTGTGGTATATGCCAGGTCTGCTAGCAAAGAGAAGTTGAAATCAAGATTATTATATTTTTTACATTTCGAACTATTTAGCAGTAGCTCTTAAGTTAAACATATTAAAAGTATATTTGCTATACCCCCCTTGTATGGCTGGGCAAAGGCTCGTTTTAATGTGGGACCCACAATCGAAGCTTCATGGTCAGAAAGAACAAAAATTGCGTCGATCTTTCGGCATTCCCTCAAGGGGGGGCGCTCAGGTGCTGGGAATAACCAGCCCTGCCCAAGGGGGCAGGTTTATTGCTGGGGGAAAGCCCTGGATTCGACGCTATTATATTGTCTTTACCAGGTCAGTGGCGAAGCACATGGACCCCGCCGAGGGCCGGGTATGGAAGGTAAGTATTAACATATTAAAGGTTTAAGGGTATGCAAGGTAAGTATTAAACATATTAAAAGGTTGTAATAATTAAATCATCAAACTGTGGTATAATCCACAGGTTCTGCTAGCAAAGAGAGTTGAACCAAGATTATTTGTATTATTTTACATATTGAACTATTTACAATACCTTCTTAAGTAAACATATTAAAGGTTGTATAATTAAAAATCATTCATACTGTGGTATACCACAGGTCCTGAGTTGATTTATATAAAAGTTTCTAAGATAGAAATGTGAATCTCAAGATCGAGAAAAGTGTTATACAGTTGGGAATGCTCAATGTGAAAGAATTATGCGTTTGAAAATTCCTAGCAGAGTCATTTTAGGAATAACGTAGAATGAGAAAGATTTCAATTTGTTCCCTTTCAGAATACAAAACCTCAAATTGGACGTGCCAATTTTGATGCCTCATTGGCTGAGACTGATATCACCGAAAAATTGCCGTTTTGAATTTGCGCGTCTGTTATTGCAACAGAAAAATGGTCAATTTATTCTTGACTTTGGTAACTCTAAAGAAATGATTCTGAACGGCAAGGGAAGCAATTTTTCAGGGGCTTAACATAATGAATCACCGAGATGTTCTCCACCAATGTCAAGGTTGTCGCCAACAAGTCTGGCCACCTGTATTTGATTTGGTTTCTTCTGTTGTTTAATGGCACATCATCCTTTCGATAGGGTTATTCGAATGTCAAAGACATTCTTGTATGTATTCAACAACCCTTTTGCCATGAGCAGGATGTGAGACAAGTCAAGTTGTTAAAGTGAAGTTTGAATTGGAGTTTCTTTCTAGACCGGTAGCCAATAAGATTAAAGATCCCAGTCTATCACTACTGATTTACTCAATAGCTGAGAGAGAATAGTTGGATCGTACCTTTCCCAAGGTATTAGATCTATGGAAATACCAGCCTCGTCCAGGATTTGAGTCGTGTCATTTTTTAGAAGATATTTAATAGCACATCAAACTTTTGTGGGTTTATATCTACTGTTAAATTTCCTTCCTTGTGATGTATGTACCAACCCTTACACACAAGTTAGCTGGAACATGATGTGATTCAATGTCAATTTCCTTTCAGCCGGAGTTTATCAGGTTGAATCAGCGTTGTCCATTGCTCCTGACTGGTTACCTAGCCATGGCTAAGAGCCAAGACTGTCTACTACTTGACCCATAGCTGGAGGGAAGTAGTATAGATGCAGTCTTTCCAAGGGTATTAGCGCCATGTGAAATAAACAGCTTCGTCTAGGTAATTTGAAACTCGGGTAGACGAGTCCATTTCCTACGATCTAACCATGCAGACACAACCTGAGTATATGACTAGAAGCTGGAAAAAACTATTCTTGAGGCGCTCGAAGTCTGAGACCTTAAAGACAAAAATGATCGGTCTTTTACTGCTCTTTTTACCTGTTAAATATTCTGTAAGTAGATACCGGCGAAAGCGAAAATTACAATGGATAAAAATGTAAATAAGAAAAGAAACGAACAGAAATTTTCCTTCTCTCTTTTTCGGAGTTAGAAGGGAAAAAGTAAATAGCTCGCCACAACAAAACTACAAAGAAAAGCCAATCAATAACATAGTATTGGCTTGAGCAGTTTTGTCGCTTAGAAAAAAGCAATTTGACTTTGTTAACCCAGCAGGAAGTGTCCCAAGTGAGAATTCGGTTTATAAAAATCTGATTGGCTTTGTAGACAAAAAACTAATAAATGAATCAAGTAGAAAAGGAGTGAAATTGATCTGAAAAAATGTCATGGGAAACTGAACAAGCTTATATAAAGATTTGTTATCCGAATACCAGACTTACCATGATATTTTGTGGGAATTATTTGTTAGATATCGAACAATAAAACCCAAAACAAACAAAAAAAAAAAGTACAAAACAAAAACCCACAAAAACAAAACAAACAAAAAAAAAACAAAAAGTAACAACAACAAAAATACAAAAACCAACAAAAAAAGCAACATCAACAAAAATCAAAAAATAGTTTTTTAACTTGTATTCAGTTTAAAAAATGGAACTGAGAAACTCTCTAAACATTGGTATTCATTTTCAATCGAACTATTTCAATGTTCCTGCTGGTTTTTTTTGTTTTACGGAGATATCAATTCGTTTTCGGGCTATTTAATGCCGAGAAGTCAAGTCATTTTGAGTAATCAAAGGACCAAGGTTCTCTTATTGCGTTTGCGAGAATTAAAAATAAAAAGATAAAATATAATAACAATTTCTCGTAGCTCGGTAACCTTCTGTCGAACTTGAAGTTTACATAATCGCCGACTAGCACTCTATATTTGTGTTTGTGCCGAGACTTAGGAAAACCTAAAAAATGTACTACGGATCCTCTGATATTACTTGGGTGTCTTGTGAAACCGAAAAATGGAATAGAGAAAATTTTAACGAGAGAAAGGAGACGATAAGTCTATGTTAACGAAAAACAGGGATTAGGTGATAAGAGAGTCTTTTGATCTTGAGGAGGCCCGTGAACCCTAGTTTGATCAGAGGGACCAAGTGATTCTACAATAATAGAAAATTCTATTATTCGAGTAAGAATAGATGGGTTCCAAAAATTAGATCTTTCATGGAAAAAATGACTTGAAATAGTATATTAAAGACTCGTCCAATAGGTCGGAGATCGCGGCGAGTGTAAGTTCAGTCAGAGTCGGGGCAGCTCAACAGAGGAGATCAGAGCAGGAGCTCTCCGTATCAGTGCGCACGCTCTCGGACCAGTATGACTGCAATGTGCTACAGCCTCATTCCCCCACCTGAATTATTAAATCTTTCGCGAGACGAAGTTGAAACCACCTAATTACACTCATATTCTGACACATCTCGAAGCACACCCCTACAGAATCCACACTAAAGAACAAACAACTCACTGATGTCTCAAACGAATCTCTCTCTCTCTCCCCCATTACAAAAGTTATACCGTCGCACCCACGATTTCCTACCTTCCAACCATCAAACTCTCGCAAACGTCAACACTACCGCGTACATATCATCCCGTATTTCCTTACTGCACACCTCACACACTCACCCCCCACACCCAAACAAAGCACGAGGCGAGCACCACACACTAAGACACAAACAACCCGATAGCACAAAAGCCACACTCTGCACGTGAAATAAAACAGACAACAAACACACAAACGACCGCACATATGAATGAAAACTGAATACACAGCACCAGAAAGAGATGACGTAAAATTGCATAAACTAAATTCAATTAAAAAATAGAATGAGGACACGGAGCTATGACTGAACAAAAGAGATAATAGAGAGATAGGAAATATGAAAAAAACACACAACTTCTATATCGATTTGAATACCGGAAGAAAACTCCGCCTACTTTATAGAAGCCTTAATTGTAATCGGAGCCTTCACGGAACTTCAAACCGAACACTTTATTTAGTCCACTGGGGTAGATATTCTTTATTCCGTAAACCATGACCGGGTACAAGTGTTAAACTGAGTTAATATTCTAGTTATAATCGACCTTGGTCAGAACTGAACCTACAACCCTAAGCTAATTTCCCGCTAGACTGTAATTAATTATCCTTATTCGTTGCGTCCAACTGGACAAAAACAAATTATCAGCGATCATCTAAAAAGTTCGATATGAATATTTGAATATCCATCAGGAATGAATAAAACAAAACGTCTTTGGCATAAATTAACAACAGGAATACATCCTAAATCCATATGCCATCCAACCACCAACCACAACCACTAACCAACCATATCGCTTTATATATATTGCAGTTTTAGTAAGCTGAAACGATGCACTGTAGTACACGAATTGAACTGTTAGATAAAGAAACAGTTTTAGATCGGTTCTTAAGAGATTTATATTCTGTGACTTGAAGTATAAAAGGTTTCTACGCTTTACCATCAAGAATTTTAATGCTGCAACAACCTGCAGCAATCATTAATATATAGCAATCACAGCACACACCATACACATATACATAAACAGACCGTGTGACCACGCACTTACCAACAACCACACATCTTTTTGGATCTCTGCGGCAGTGGTCATTTATGTTCAATTCGTTTTATACACACACACACACACACACACCACACACCAGACACCGCCGCGCGCGCGCGTGCCGAACACGCACCGCCACACACACAACAACAACCAACAATTCAACCAACCAACGACCACGCCCAATACTTTCTTTCGATTCTCTTGCGTAATTTTCCATTATGCAAAATCGTGTCACCACACACCACACACCACACACAACATAGAAACAACACACATATATAGAGGCAAACATAACACATGTATACTCCAAAACTAACCAAACAACCAATCATCCAACCGCCACCCAACTACATCTTTCGATTCTCTGCGCAGTTTCCATTTACTGCAGAATCGTTCACGCAGGTGGAAAATTGCCCAGCCATACCCTCATTCCCACTGTGTACTATTATCCAGCTCCTCCGCCAGCACCAAAGCTCTGTTGCATGAGGCTAAATTATGACAATACCGCGAGCTAGATGCGATACGGCAATCGATCGCTCAGAATTGATTTTCTTTCTTCTCGCTTTCCATGCGTGACAGTCCAGTGTTCAGTTATCGTCGGTCGGACCGGCTCATTTTCGATTCATGGCTTTTACAATGTAGTTTCCGTTCGATATCAAAATTGAGGGAGAGTAATCACTAGGTTTCAGCAGACGGAACCATATGAACCTACCGGTATCTATCATCTATTATCTATCTATCTATAGCGAGAGTAATTCCATAGGTTTCAAGAAGACGAAACAATATGAAACCGTCACGGTATCTATCTATCTAGTATCTATCTATCTCTATCTTATCTATTTATAGGGAGATGTAATCTATCTAGCTATCTATGCTATCTATCTATCTATCTATCTATGAGCAGAATGTATTCATAGTTTCAAGAATCGAACGATATGACCTCACCGGTTATCTATCTATCTATTATCTATCTATCATATCTATCTATTGTTATAGGGAGAGTATCTATCTATCTCTATCTATCTTCTATCTATCTATCAAGGCAGAGTAATCCATAGGTTTCAGAAACGAACCATGACCTCACCGGTATCTATCTATCTATCTATCTATCTTCTATAGGGAAAGTAACATCTTCTATCTATCTAATTATTATCTATCAGCAGAGTATATCCATTGTTTCAAGAAGACGAACCATATGAACCATCACCGCTTATCTATCTATCTACTATCTATGCTATCTATAGGAGGTACTATGGTCTATTATCTATTCTATCTATCAGCCAGAGTAATCCTAAGGTTTCAAGAGATCGAGACATATGAACCTCAACGGTTACTATCTACTATCTTATCATCTATCTATCTATATGGGAAAGTAATTATATCTATCATCTGATGTATCTATCTATCTATCAGCAGAGTAATCCATATTTCAAAGAGACGACCATATGATACCTACGTTTCTATTATCTATCTATGGTATCTTATTTTAGGGAGAGTAATCCTATCTATCTATCTATCTTCTATCTAGTCAGCAGAGTATCCATGAGGTTTGCAAGAGAGACGAGACCATAGAAGCTCACGGGTTATCTATCTATCTAATCTATCTATCTTCTAAGGGAGATAATGCTTATCTATCTATGCTAATCTATCGGATATCTATCTATCTACCAGCAGAGTAACCATTAGGTTCAAGAGAGACGAACCATATGGAACCTCACCGGTTATCTATTATCTATCTTCTATCTATCTATAGGGAGAGGTAATCTAGTCTTATCTATCTATTATCTATTAAGTCTATCGCAGAGTAATGCTGCATAGGTTAAGAAGACATATCCATATGAACCTCACCGGTTATGTATTATCTACTATCTAACTATCTATCATAGGGAGAGTAATCTATCTATCTCCTATCATCTATCTATCAGCAGAGTAACCAATAGTTCAAGAAAGACGAACATATGAACTACGGTTATCTATCTAATCTATCATCTATATCTATCTATCTATAGGGAGAAGTAATCCTATTATCTATCTTCTATACATCTATTCTATCTATCTATAGCAAAGTAATCCATAGTTTCAAGAAGACTGAACATATGACGTCACGGTTTTATCTATTATATCTTCTTACTATCTATAGCGGAGAGTAATCTATCTATCTATCTATCTATCTTATATCTATCTATCTATCGAGAGAGTATCCAAGTTCTAAGAACGAACCATATGACCTCACGGTTATCTATTATCTATCTATCTATCTATTACTACATTCTATCTATAAGGGAGAGTACTATCTATCTATTATTCTATCTATCTATCTAATCTATCATCAGCAGAGTAATTCATAGGTGTTCAGAAGATCCGAACCATATGAACTCACCGTTATCTATGCTAGCTAATCTATCTATCTATCTATAGGGAGAGTAATCTATCTATTACTATCTACTTCTCTAGTCTATCTATCAGCAGAGTAATCCATAGGTTTTCAAGAAGACGAAAACACCATAAATGAAACCTCAGCGGTTATTATCTTCTACTCTTTCTATCTGATCTATCTATGCTATCTATAGGGAGGTAATCTATCTATCGTATCAATCTATCTATTATCGCAGAGTAATCCTACGTTTCAAAGAAGACGAACCATATAATGACTCACGTTATCTATCTATCTATCTATCTATCTATCTATCTATAGGGGAGTATCTATCTATTATCTATATTATCCATCTATCTATTCTATCTTCAAGAGTAATCCATAGGTTCAAGAAGAAGAACATAGTGAACTCTGTCACGGCTTTGATATAGGTAATGATGCTATAATGTTTTCTATCTATCTAATAGGGGGGAGGAGATAAGGTGGATACTAGGTATTAATGGTTGTATCTGACTATTGTTAAGGTCGTATGTCTTTACTATGTGGGAGCCCTATAGTTATTATGCCACATAGGTTCAAAGAAAGAAGCCATATAACTCACGGTTATTATTATCTAGTCTTCTACTGATCTTGAGTCTATAGAGAGTAGATCATCTATCGTATCTACTATCTATCTATCTATCTAGTCTATTATCTAATGAGCGAGTAGATCCCTAGGTTTTCAAGAAGACGAACCATATAAATCACCGGTTTACTATCTATAGTATCTATCTAATCTATCAGTCTATAGGGAGAGTAATCTATTATCTATTCTATCTATCTATCTATCTATCAGCAGAAGTTAATCCATAGTTTCAAGAAGAGAACATATGAATGCTCAGCTGACCGTTATCTATCTATGCTGATTATCTTATCTTCTATCTATGTATTAGGGAGGAGAATCTATCTATTATCTATGATCTATCTACAGCGAGAGTAATCCATAGGTTCTAAGAAGGAGAACATATGAACCTCCCACCCCGGGTTATCTAGTCTATCTATGCTATCTATCTACTATGGGAGAGTATCTATTATCTAACTACCTATCGTTATCTAATCAAGCAGAGTAATCCAAGGTTCAGAAGACGAACCATTGAACTCACCGTTGTGCTATCTATCTATCTATTGCTATCTATAATGGGACAGTAATCTATCTATCTAATCTATTATCTATCAGCGAGTAATCCATACGTTTAAGAGACGAACCATATGAAACTCACGCGGTTACTATCTATCTTCTATCTAGTCTATACTATCTGATGTATCTATCTATAGGGAGAGTAAATTCTATCTAGTCTATCCTATTATTATCCATGCTATCTTATCTATTATCAAGTGCAGAGTAATCATCGTTTCAAGAAACGAACATATTGAACCTCACGCGGTATCGTATCGTATTGCTGATTCTATGTCTATGGAGGAGATGGATCAGGTCTATCTATCTATCTATGCTAATCCTTTATTCTATCTATCAGCAGAGTATCCATAGTTTCAAGAAGCGAACCAATGAACGTCACCGGTTATGACCTATCTTATCTATCTAGCTATCTATCTAATCTATCTTATAGGGAGAGTAATCTACTACTATCTATCTATCTATCTTTTATCTATCAGCAGAGTATCCCTAGTTTTCAAGAAGACGAACCATATGAAGCCTCACTCGTTATCTATCTATCTATTCGTATCTAATTATCTATGCTTAGGGAGAGTATACTGTCTATCTATCTATCTTATCTAATCTATCTATCTATCAGCAGAGTATCATAGGTTTCAAGAAGACGAACCATAGACTCACCGTTATCATCTAGTTATTATCTACTCTCTAGGGAAGAAGTAATACATCTACTCTATCTATCTATCTATTCTTCTATCACAGAGTAATCATAGGTTCAAGAAGAAACATATGAACTCACAGGTTATCATCTATCTTATCTATTATCTATCTATCTATACGGGAGATAATCTATCTATCTATTATATATCTATCTGCATCTATCTATCTATCAGCAGATATCCATAGGTTCAAAGACGAACCATATGACCTCACCGGTTTCTATAATAGTTTACTATGTCTATGGGAGAGAATCTATCCTATCATCTATCCTATCTATCTATCAGCAGAGTAAATCCATAGGTTTTAAGAAGACGAACCATTATGAACCTCACCGGTTTCTATCTAATGCTATCTATCTTCTATCTATCTATTAGGGAGATGTAAATCTTCTATCTATCTATATATCTATCTTATCTATCTATCAGCAGAGTCATCTATAGGTTTCAAAGAAGACGAACCCATAATGAACTGACGTTCAAATTTCCTTAATTTCTTCTATTATCTATCTATAGGGAGAGTAATCCTATCTATCTATCTATCTACTATCTATCAGAAGAGTAACCATAGTTTCAAGAAGAGAACCATTGAAACCTCGACGGTTATCTATCTATCTATCTATTATCTACTATCTATAGGGAGAAGTAATCTATCTATCTATCTATCTATCTTCTCTTATCTGCAGATAATCATGAGGTTCAAGAAGACGACAATAAATGAACCTCACCGGTTATTATCTATCTAATATCTATCTATAGGGAAGTAATGCTACATTATCTATTTAATTATTATCAGCAAAGTAATCCATAGGTCTTCAAGAAGACGAACATATGACCGTCAGGTTATCTATCTATCTATTCTATCTATCTAATCTATCTTATTCTATAGGGAGAGTAAATCTATCTATCTTCTAATTATTATCTATCAGCATGAGTAATCCATAGTTCAAGAAGACGAACCATATGAACCTCAGCCGGTTTTATGCTATCTATCTATCTATCTATCTATAGGGAGAGTATGGCTATTATATGCTATCTATCTATCTACTATATTCTATCTATCTATCTTCTAATCGCAAGTATCCAATAGGTTCAAGAAACGAACATATGAACCAACCGGTTATCTATCTATCATCTATTATCTATTATTATAGGAGACGCTAAGCTTATTCTATCTATCTATCTATCTATCAGCAAGAGTAATCCATAAGGTTTCAAGAAGACGATACATATGAACCCACCGTGCTATCTGACTATATAATCTATGCTATCTGATAGGGAGAGTAAGCTATCTATCTCTATCTAAAATTATTATCTATAACAGAGTAATCATAGGTGTTCAAAAAGAAGCGAACCATTGAACCATCACGGTTATCTATTATCTATCTATCTATCTATAGGGAAGTAAATCTTCTATCTGATCTTATTATTTATCTATCATCTATCAGCAGAGTAATCCATAGGTTTTCAGAGAAGACAAACCATATAAATCAGCGGTTATTCTATTATCTATCTATCTATCTATCTATTATAGGGAGAGAATCTATTATCTATCTATCTTATCTATCTATCAGCAGAGTAATCATAGGTTCCAGAAGACACCATCATGACCTCACCGTTTAATTAGTCTATCTGATCCTTAATCTATCTATCTATACGGGAAGTAATCTTTCTATCTACTATCTATCTATATATCTATCTATCAGCAGATAATCCATAGGTTTAAGAAAGACGAACCTATTAAACCTCACAGGTTTATCTATTCTTCTATCTATCTATCTATTAGGGAGAGTAATCATCTATCTATCTATGCTATTTATTATCTATTATCGTATCAGCGAGTAAGTACATAGTTTTTAAGAAAGACGAACATATGAAACTCAACGGTTATCTATATATATATATTATCTGACTATTAGGATGATTAATCTATCTATCTACTATCTATCTATCTATCAACAGAGTAAGTCCATAGGTTTCAAGAAGACGAACCATATGAACATCACGTTTATCTAATTCTATTCGTCATCTATCTATCGATCTATTATCTATTTTAGGGAGAGTAATCTATCTATCTATCTACTGATCTATCAGCAGAGAATCCAGTAGTTCAAGAAGACGAACCATATGACCTCACGGTTATTCTAATCTATCAATCTATCTTATCTATCTATTATCTATAGGGAGAGAATCTATCTATCTATATATCTATCCATCTATCTATCTTCAGCAGAGTAATCCTAGGTTCAAGAAGACGAACCATATGAACCCTCACCGCTTATCTTATCGTATCTATCTATTTATAGGAGAGTAATCTATCTAATTCTATTCTATCCATCTATCTATCAATCTATTCTAGGGAGAGTACCATCTATTATCAATATTTAAAGGAGATGTAATCACTAGGTTTTCAGAATCTACCATAAACTCACAAGGCTATCTAATTTATTTTATCTGCGGGGAAGTAATCTATTATCAATCTATTACCTTACTCCACATTCTGTAGAGCTTCCTAGAATTTGAACTTCACCATCAATAGTTTAAAGACGTCTAGCCCAGGGACACTAGAACCTCTCAGCTACCAACTAGGCTTGACATTGACCAGCCGAATTGATCGGGTGGGGCTCTCGACCATCCGTCTAGTAAGTAGGCCAAAGTGAGGTGTTGCAAAGTCATACTTAACATCGCAAGGTCCGCCGCCACCCACGGCTACAGGTGTCATTAGAGGAGTCTTACCCCTTGCAGAGGGGTAGTGGATTATTCTACACCGAGATGATAGGCTGCCATAAAAAGAAGTAAAATGCAAAAGTATTACTGTCTTGGCATTTCGCAAGTTCGGAAGACTATAATGTAGGAAGCACAGAATGTGTGGTGATGGTAAGTCAATGGGAAATGGACTCGTCGTCCCGAGTTCAATGCCTGGATGTGGTGTATTGCATTTCAACTTTGGCGTATATCCTTGGAATAGGTAATGAATCCTACTCTCCTCTCTCATGCTAGGGATAAATAGTAGTGTTGCAAGATGGCTCGAAGAAACTTGGTAGGTAAGCCAGGTGGCTAGAGAAGGAAAACTCTGAATTAAACCTTGTTGAACCCGGCTTAAGAAGGGTGAACTTGTCAGCATTTTTTTGTTTTTTTTTTTTTTTCTTTAGTAGTTTTGGTTTTTTATTTGTTTTTTTTTTTTTTATTATATATACTATATATATATGGTAAAATAGTAATTAGTTGCCTGGGCCCTAAGTCGCATCCTGTGACTGGGCGGGGGATTCCCAGAAATGTTCGATAAGCAGACTCGACCACAGATTCGCAGTGAAAGGGTCCTGAAGATGTTGATGTGCCCGTGCTTTGTTTTGCAGCGACACATAACATCTTTAGTGGACAATGATCCAAGATAATGTATGTAGTAAAAACAGTCGAGTAGTTTAAAAAAGCTCAAAAATCAGTTTAGGTATCTCGCATCAAATTTTTGGGTTTAAATTCAGTTTAAATATCAAAATTTGTTATATGTTGTTTTTATGAAGAAACAAGAAAAATTTCTATTAATGTGGTGGGTGGGGTATAATTTTTTAAAATAGAATTGAATCAATCCACAGATAGAAAATTAATTGCCTTTCTTAAAGAATTGAAAAGAAAAAGAAAGGAAGAAAGTAAGACAAACAGCCAGACAGATATAAAAACAGAAATGAGATTAGAAAATGAATTTAAAAGAAACAGTAAGAGAAGAAAGAAAAAAAGAAAAAAGGAAGGAAAGACAGCAGACAAGAACAACATATGGAAAAACGGAATTCAAGAGAAGACAATACAAATAACTAATAAATGCAGGATTTTGTTTTTAGAATTCAAAGAAAAATATGAACAATGAAGAAGCGCGGTACTGGAACAGCGTGGGTGGCTGTCGAATTATGCTACTGGCTGTTCATCGGGGGATTTCGGTTCTTTTCAGTCTTACAACCCATCGCCAGTTTAGACCCCACTAGGGATGATCACCCCCGGAGAGTGTCACCCATCCTGATCAATGCTAGCAGATAGCTTATAAGAGTTTTTAGTCAATGTAGACTCTGGTTTTTGTGCCGCCGATTGGCTAATGCTTAGTAGCCAATCAAGTGTGCAAGTGGTTTATAGACAGATATATGCGACATTCGACAGCTTAACCTGCAGTCATAAGTAAGGTCTAAGGTGGAGTGTTGCGAGGTCATGGACGTCCATCCACCAGACCTCCAGATCCTTAAGCATCGCAGATCGCAACTCACGGCAATAGGTGGCGCCACTTGGGGCGACTCTTATGGTAAAACTCATTGGCAAAGTTGTTTAAAACTATTGTAAGTTGAAAATTCCTTTTCAAATAACAAAAAAACAAAAATACCCAAACAAAAAAAAAACAAATAAAACACAAAGATGATTTACGATGAAATGTGCATGTAAATATATAAACTACCCGAGCTAAATAGAATAACTATCATACATATATCTTATAATCGTGATTCGGTGTCCTGTGACGTCTGTAAATCGAAACTACGTCCTGTTTACGTCCACAATACCCTAGGAATGCTTAGTTAATGATATTAATTCTATAGTCGAAATCATTAATAAATAAAATAAATTTATTTATAATAACGTCCTCCGTGAAAATCTGAGTTATGTTTACCTCAAAAGAGACTCTGTATTATTGCATAAAATCCTGCAAATTGTCTGATATATCACTAGAAAAAAGGATTTCACATAAATAATGGCTTGGTTAATTGCAATACTGGTTTTAACAAAACTGGGTTTAATAAGTAGAGATTAACTTCGTGTTATTGACCTTTAATTAATTGTTTTATTCTCCAGTTGAGATTAAAACAGCATACGGTGTATTGAATGATTTTATATAATGAACGAATTAAATGTAAAATAAGTGTTGTTATGTTTTTAAATATACGTTCTTGTTTAATTGTCGTTAGTCTTTCTGATTTAATATTAAGCTTTATTACATTACTGCCGGAAATTTTTTGTTTTTTAACGAAAATATATATATAAGACGTTGATGTTGCAACAGTCCCATGTTTTTAAATAAAAGTTTCTTTTATTCAATAGCTGATTTCTGTTGTTGGGTCTGAAATTTCTGCAAAGAAATGTTAAATATATATAGATTGTCTAGACTGTTCTATAATGAGCGATTTTTTTACCTTTCTTCACAGTTAGACTTGAAAAAGTTGAAAAAAGATTAAGTGTAATATTGGAGAGATTTTGACTTGAATGTTTTATTTCTTTTTGGCCCTTAAATGAATTTTGTCAATGTTTATAATAAGCATTTGAATTGTTAAAAGATCTAAAGTTTGTTTTGGTTGTTTTGGTTTTACGAGCCATAATTATTGATAAAAAGGGTTGGGTTGCCATTAGGGCAAGGTCGAGTGGAGACAATCAGATAGGTGTAGGATGAGAAGAGATTTTGGGAATTTTTTTCTTGAATGTTTTTTTGGCTTAAATGCACTTTGGTCAAATGTTTATATATATAGTATATATATATAATATTATTATAATATTATATATTATATATAGAATATTTATATAAAAAAGAAAGAGAAAATCTAAAGCAAAGCAAAAAGTCTAAATAGATTTAAAAGTTGGTTGGCTGGTTGTTGGGTTTTATGGCATGTCAACCCTTGTTGGCTTATTTATGCCGATATGGACTTTTAGTTTTAGTCAGTTCTGATGGTACTCAATCTTTTTAAAAACCTAAATTTTTTAAAACACTTTTCAAGTCATTTTTCTTCTAAATTAACCATAGATGGATCCTAACAGACTATAACTCAGGTAAGAGTGGACCTGGGAGTAATGGTGATGAAGGGGTAACATACATCACCACAGAGCCAAGAATTGGAACTTATATATCCGATAGAGCTTAACATACCAGACCAAAGACATCAGCCGCCCTCAGCACATAATGTGTAAAAAGTTTAGGGGGTTGCCATAACAGAGGCAACGGAGACTGGGACAATCATATAGTGTGCTTGACGTGTACCATCTATTTGAACTTTTCTGGGGAATATGTTTCTATTTTCAGTTTTCTCATTGCCTAGCGGGGGATGGCGTCGTTTATTGACTAGGGATTAATTAACAGATGGTGGTGATGGTGCAAGTCTGGATGGTATTGTACCCTCAATAATTATTAATCAGAAAGATGACAGATTGTTCTTGGTTCTTGAATTTTATTATTTTTAGAAAACAATTTTCAGAAGAATAAGGTATATATAAACCCCATGAATTTCTGTTTACATTTCTCAATAAAGTTTACGGTCTGAGAACCATAGGTAACACAGACACCTGTGGGTGAAATAGATAAAACCTCAAAATAGGCCCGATTTTAAGTCCTATATCCTTACCGATTAATTGCTACTGTTCAATAATAATGAACATTCTAGCCTCATAACTTGAACCTAAACAACTTCTAACATTCTAGTTGTTGGAAGAAAGGTCCAACTTAGAATCA
Organism: Doryteuthis pealeii; assembly: GCA_023376005.1. Lineage (NCBI taxonomy): Eukaryota > Metazoa > Mollusca > Cephalopoda > Myopsida > Loliginidae > Doryteuthis > Doryteuthis pealeii. Next base: position 13,075,892 of record CM042147.1, read on the forward strand.
ATCCTAATCAATTACTGGTAACACCGTAAGAGACGTACAACACAATAACAACACATAAATTATAATCGCGCGTGCGGGCGCGGCAGTTACACACACACACACACACACACACACACACACACACACCAATTAATTATAATATAATTAATATATATATATATCATAGATAGCGACTGGCAGCTTAATGACTGCGAGGTACAACCGATACGGCCGGAACGGCTGTGTATCTACCAAGCAGCATCAGTTAATTAGCGTCAATTAGCGCCAGTCGCTATTTGATAATATAATATATATATATAGTATATATTATATATAGTGTGTGTGTGTGTGTGTGTGTGTGTGTCTGGTGTGTGTGTGCGCGCGCTGCGGCACGCGCTGTTATTTATGTGTGTGGTATAAGGTGTGTGTGTAGACGTCTGCTAGGTGGGTTACCGGGTAATTGGGTATTAGGATGATTTCTAAAGTGGAAGCCTTTCTTCCAACAAGCAGAGAGTTTAGAGTTTGTTTAGGTTCAGTTGATGTAGAGTTCAGTATTATTGAACAGAGCAATTAATCGGTAAGTGAAATTGGGACTAAAAATCGGCTATTTTGTGGTTATTTGATCTATTTTCCTACCACAGGTGTCTGTGTAATAACTATGAGGTTTTTCATCAGACCGCTAACTTTAATTGAGAAGTGGTAAACAGAAATTCATGGGGGTTTATATATACCTTTTTTCTGAAAAATGTTTTAAAGAATAATCGAATATCAAGACCAAGAACAATCTGGTCTTAGAATGATAAAGAGATCTTTCTGAAGTTAAGAATTTATTGAGGACAATACATCAGAATGACACCATCACCACATCTGCTTAATTATCCCTAGTCATAAACGACGCCCTCCCCTAAGTGCCAATGAGAAGACTGAAATAGGAAACATAATTCCCCCGGAAAGTCTCAATCAGGTGGTACTGTCCAAGCCCTATATGATTGTCCCCGTCTCGTGCTTATGGCAACCCATAACTTTTTTATCATATATGTGCTAGAAGGGGTGGTGATGGGCTTTGTGTCTGGGTATGTTAAGCTCTATCTGATATATAAGTTCCAAATTCTGGTGCTCTGGGGATTGGTATAGACCCCTTCATCACCAATTCTCAGGTCACTCTGTACCTGGAGTTATAGACCTGTTAGATCCTCTAGGGTTAATTAGAAGAAAAATGACTTGAAAATGTTTTAAAAATTAGTTTTTGAAAAAGATTGAGTGACCCATCAGAATCAATAAATATAAAACGTCTTCGGCATAAAGTGATAGAGCTCAACGCAAGTGGTATGACATGCATAACCCAAACCATACCAGCCAACCAACTTGTTTAAATCTTATGTAGATTTATTGCTTTTGCTTTTAGATTGTCTCTCTTTTCTCTCCTTTTTAATTACTATATCTATATACTAACTATATACTATTATATATTATATACTATATTAATCTATATATTATATGATCATTTTGACAAAAGTGATTGTAATGGCAAAAAAACATTCAAGAATCAACAAATTTCCAAAATCTCTTCTAAGTCCTACGCTCACCTATATGATTCGCTGCCTGTTGCCTTATCAACCCCAACCCTTTTATCATATATGTGCTCGTAAAACCAACAACCAACAGACAAATTTTAGATCTTTTTAACAATTCAATGCTTATTATAAACAATTTTGACAAAAATTCATTTAGGCAAAAGAAAGAAAACATTCAAGTCAAAGTCTCCACATATACTTAATCTAATTTTCAACTTTTGCAAGTCATCTTTGGAAGAAGGTTAAAAAAAATCGCTTTCATATAGAAAGTTCTAGCACATCTATACTATCATTTACATTTCTTTGCAGAAATTTAAGCCAACAATAGAAATCGCTATTGAATAAAAGCTTGTATTTAAAACAGTGACTGTTGCAAACTCAACTCTGATATATCTTTTTCGTATACAAACAAAATATTTGTCCGCAGTAGTAATAAAGTAATAATATAAATCAGAAAGATACGAAAATTTAAACAAGAACGTAGTCAAAAATACAACAGCTTATTTTTAATTACATTGTTAATTCGTGTTCTTTAAAATCGATTCATAGGATTGGTCTTTTAACACTGGAAATAAAACAATTATATTAAAGTCATAACACAAGTATTATTTATTAAACCTCAGTTTTGTTAAACCATAGTGCAATTAACCAAGCCTTTGTTAGTAAAATCTTTATTTCTTAGTGAATATATTATAGGACAATTTGCAGGATTTTTAAATGCACTAATAAATGATCTTTTTGAGGTAAACTATACTCAGATTTCACGGAGACGTTATTAATAAATAAGATTTATTGTTAATTTTATTAAGTGATTGTTCGACTAGTAGATTAAATAATCATTGAACATAGAGCAATTCTAGGGGTATGTGACGGTAAAACGTGACGTAGTTTCGATACAGACGCACAGACACGAATCACGATTATAGATATTATGTAGTGTATAGTTTATTTATTTTAGCTGTGTAGTTTATTATTTTACCATGCCCACATTCATCGTAAATTCATCTTTGTTTTTTTTATTTTGTTTTTTTTTTGTTTGGGTTATTTTTGTTTTTTTTGTTAGCTTAAGAAGAATTTAACTTAACCATAGTTTTAAACGCAATTTGCCAATGATTTTACATAAGATTCCCAAGTGGGGCCACCTTATTGGCGTGGGTGGCGATCTGCGATGCTTAAGGCGGATGTCTGGTTGGATGGAGCAAGTCCATGACTGCACATTCCACTTAGACCCTTACTATGCTAGACAGGTTAAGTGTCCATGTCGCTATATCTGTCTTATACCCACATTGCACACTGATTGGCTACAGCATTAGCCATCCGGCGCACAAGAAGACCGGAGGTCTACATTGACAAATATTTAATAAGCCAGCGACTGCTAGCATTGAATCAATGGGTGACACTCTGGGGTGATCTCCCTAGTGGGTCCTAACTGGCGATGGTGATTTAAGCTGAAAGACAAACCGAAAGTCCCCGATGAACCAGGCGTAGCATAATTTGACGACGCACCCACGCTTTGTTGAGTACGGGTATCTCATTGTTTCATATTTTTTCTTTTTAATTTCTAAAAAACAAAATCCTGCATTGTTAATTTAGTTATTTGTATTGTCTTCTCTTGAATTCCGTTTTTCCTATATTAATGCTTGTTCTTGTCGTCTTGTCTTTCCTTTCCTTTTTTTTTCTTTTTTTCTTCTTTCTTTTTACCTGTGTTCCTTTTTAAATTCATTTCAATATTTATTCGTGTTTATATCTGTCTGTCGTTTTGTCTTACTTTTCTTTCTGTTTTTTCTTTTCACTTCTTTAAGAAGCAATGTAAATTTTATCTGTGATTGGATTTAATCTATTGAAGAAATTATACCCCACCACCCCATATAGAAATTTCTTTGTTTCTCATTAAAAACAACATTTAACAAATTTGATATTTTAAACTGAAATTTTAAACCAAAGAGTGATGGATACCTACTGATTTTTGGCGTTTTTAAAACTCGACTGTTTTTTACTACAATAACATTGATATTCTCTTTGGATCCTTTTGCCCCTAGAAGATGTTGATGTGTCGTGTGCAACAAAGCACGGGCACAGATCAACATCTTCAGGACAGCCCTTCACATGCGACATCTGTGGTCGCTGTCTGCTTACGAGAACATTGGACTGCAACAGTCACAAGGTAGTGCTGTAACTTCAGGGCCCAGAACTACATATTATCATACTATATATATATATATATATTTATATTATATATACAACCCCTCTGCACGAAAGAATGTGAGACAGGTTAATTTCTAAGCGGAAGTTCACAGGTTTGAATTTCAGAGTTCTTCCTTCTCCTAGACTGTTACCTAACCAAGGTTAAAGAGCCCAATTCTGCCTTCATTTATCATAGCGGAGGGAGAGTAGGATTCATACCTTTCCCAAGGGTATTAAGCCGCAAAAGTGAAATGGCAATTAGCCACATTCAGGATTTGAACTCGGGGCGAACTGAGTCCATTTCCCATGACTTTAACCATTTACACATGCTTCCTAACATTATAGTCTTCCGAGACTGAATGCAATGACAGTATACTTTTTGGATCGATTTTAACTTCCTTTATTGGCAGCCTATCATCTGGGTGGTAAATACCGACTGACCTCCTCTGCAAAGGGGTATCACTCCTCTATGGGCGCACCTGTTAGCCGTGGGTGGCGACCTGCGATGTTTAAGGATGAGTTGCCATACACCTCCACTGTGACCCTTACTTAGGTAGACGGATGGGTCGGAGAGCCACCCCTCGATCAAATCGTCTGGTCAAGTCAAGCACTAGGTGGTATAGATGAGTGGTCGTTAGGTGTCCTGGGGTATGACGGTTTATGTATAACTATCGCGGATGGTGACAGTATTTCAAGTTTGGAGCTCTACAGATGTGGAGTAAGGTATGATAGATATTGATAGATAGAATTACTACCCCGTGTAAATAAATAGATAGCCTGTGGGTTGTAATGTAGTATTCTTGAACTAGTGATTACTCTCTATAAATAGATTGATAGAAGATGGATTACTCTCCTAGAATAGATTGCTAAGATAGCTGGGATAGATTAGATAGATAGATTTCTCTCCTATAAATAGATAATAGGATAGATAACGGTGGTGGTTCATAGGTTGTCTTCTTGAAACCTAGGGATACTCTGCTGATAGATAGATTTGAGGAAGATAGATAGATAGATAATTATCTCCTATAGATAGATAGAATAGATAGATATATAGATAGATAGATACGGTGGGTTCTATGGTTTCGCTTCTTGAACTATGGATTAACTCTGTGATAGATGATTAATGATAGATTTTTTAGGGATTTAAACCTTCCCCCCTTTCCCCCCTTAAGAAGAAAAAAGATAGATAGAATAGATAGGATAGATAGATAATAGATAGATACCGTGGGGAGGTTCAATATGTGTTCGTCCTCTTGAAACTATGGGATTTACTCTGCTGGATAGATAGATAGATAGATAGAGTAGATATGATTCTCTCCTAATACGATAGATAGATATATAGATAAGATAGATAAACCGGTGAAGGTTCCATATGGTTCGTCCTCTTAAACCTATGGATTTACTCTGATGATGAGATAGATAGATGATAGATAAGATAGTAGATAATAGATTACTCTCCCTATAGATAGATTAGATACGATAGATAGATGAACCGGTGGAGGTCATCATGGTTGTCTTCTGTCGAAACGCTATGGATTACTCTGCTGATAGATGATAATATTAGTATGATAGATAGATAGATGATTTACTCGTCCCTATAATAGAATAGATAGATTAGATAGATTAGATAACGGTGTAGTGTTCATAGGTTCGCTTCTTTGAAACCTATGAATTCTCTGCTGATAGATAGATTGAGATAGAATAGATAGATAGATTACTCTCCCTAGATAGATAGATAGATAGATAGATAGAGTAGATAAGCCGGTGAGGTTCATATGGTTCGTCTTTCTGAAACTCTATGGATTTACTCTGCTGATAGATATGATAGATAATAGATGATAGAGATAGTATTATCTCCCTATAGATAATAGGATAGATTAGATAGATAACCGGTAGGTTCATATGGTTCGTCTTCTTGAACCTATGGATTACTCCTGATAGATAGATAGACTAGATAGATAGATAGATTACTCTCGCTTAGATTTTAGATAAAAGATAGAATACGATAGATAGCGTGTTGGTGTCATATGTTGTCTTCTTGGAGAAACCTAATGATTACTCTGCTGTGAGATAGATAGATAGATTATAGGATTACTCTCCCTATAGATAGGAGATAGATAGATAGATAGATAGATAACCCGGTGAGTTCATATGGTTCGTTTCTTGAAACCTACTGATTGAATCTGCATTGATTGAGATAGATAAAGATTATGATAGAGTGATGATAGATAGATAGATAGATGAGATAGATTCTCTCCTATAGATAGAATAGATAAGTAGAATAGAACGGTGAGTGTTGCATATGGTTCTCTTCTGAAACCTATGGATTTACCTGCTGATATGATTAGATGAGATAAGATAGATAGAAATTATCTCCTGATAGATAGTAGATAGATAGATAGAACTAGATAGATAGATAACCGGTGGTTCATAAGGTCGTCTTACTCTCGCAAAACTATGGATTAATCTGCTGAGAGCTTAGACATAGATAAGATATGACTAGCATACTGTTACTCTCCTATGAATACGCATAGATACGATAATAAGATATGCTAACCGTGAGGTTCATATCGCGTCTCCGTCTTCTTGAACCTACTCGGACTTTACTCTGCTGATCACTGATAGATACGCATAGATAGATACCGATAGATAGATTCACTCTCCATATACCGATAGATAGGCATAGACTAGCAATAGATACGATAGATACGCGTGACGGTTCATTCATCGGTTTTTCGTCCTTCTTGAAACTCATGGATTAACTCTGCTGATAGATCGATACAGACTCAGACCTAGATACGATACGATTCACTCTCCCTATAGATAGACTGATAGACTAGATACCCGATAACCGTGACCAGGTCATACTGCGTTCCGTCTCTTGCAAACCTATGATTACCTCTGCTGAATAGACTGAGTAGATACGATAGATCGGATACACTAATCAGATTACTCTCCCCTCATACGACAACAGATAAAAACATATAAGAAGATAACGGTGAGGTTCATAACTGCTTCGTCTTCTTGAACCTTCGGATTACTCCTGCTGATAGATCACGATAGATACCCCCATTACACCCGCCTACGCGATGACTTCACCCTCTCCCCTATGACGATCAGATACGACTCACCATAGATACGATCACACCCACGTGCAGGCTCTCCATATGCCGTCGTGTCTTCTGACAAACCTATGAGATTCTCCGTGCTGATAGATAGATCACGATAGACTAGATAAGATCCGATAGGATAGATAGACTTACTCTCTACTACGAACTAGAGTAGATAGAACCCTAGACTACGATATGATAGATAACGCGGTCAAGGCTTCAATATGTTTCGGTCTTCCTTGACCAACTAAATGGACTATACTCCTGCGGAAGACACGAATATATAAGATAGATACGATAGATACGATACTCTCCCTCATATGATAACGCATAGATAGATAGAAATAGAGATAGATATATCGTCTTCTTGATACCTTGGTTACTAACTGATAGAATAACATCCACACGATAGATACAAAAGATACAGAGATGAAATATATGATAAATAATAGATAGATAACGAATAGAGAATCGTCTCTGAACCTAGGGATTACTCAATGGCTGATAGATAGATAGATAGAATATGATGAGACTAGATAGATAAGATCTACTCCCTCCTAATTAATAGCAAAAATAATAATATAAAAAGATAATAACGGTGAGGTCAATGATGGTTCGTCTTCTTGAAACCTATGGATAACTCTGCTGAAATAAGATAAGAAGATATGATAATAAAAGATAGATTACTGCTCCCTATAGATAGATAGATAGATAGATAACCGGTGAGGTCTAGTATGGTTTCGCTTCTTTGGAACTAGGAATTTACTCTGCTGATAGATAGATAAGATAGATGGATAGATAGATAGATAGATAATGATTACTCTCACCTAAGAGTAGATAGATAGATGATACGATGATAGATGAGATAGATAGATAACCGGCTGAGGTCATAGGTTTTCGTCTTCTGAAACGGTAAATGGATTACTCTGCCTGATAGTAGATAGAATAGATAGATACGATTACTCCTCCCTGATAGATTAGATAGATAGATAATAGTACCGGTGAGGTTCATATGGTTCGTCTTCTTGAAACCTATGGATTTAATCTGCTGATAGATAGATTAGAAGATACGATAGATAGATAGATTACTCTCCCTATAATAGATAGATAGATAGATAGATAGAGTAACCGGTGGGTTTCATATGTTCGTCTTCTTTGAAAACTATGGATTAACCTGCTGATGATAGTAGATAGATGAATAAGATAGAATTACTCCCCATAGATTGATAGATAGATAGATATGATAGATAGATAGTAACCGGTGAGGTTCATATGGTTGTCTTCTTGAAACTATGGATTACTCTGCTGATAGGATGATAGATAGATGATAGATAGATAGATTATCTCCTATAGATATGATAGAGAGTAGGATAATTTAGATAGATACCGGGTGAGGTTCTAGGGTTCTCTTCTGTGAAACGTAGGGGATTAGATCTCTGCTTGATAGATAGATAAGATACAGATAGAATAATAGATAGATAGTAGATAGATAGATTACTCTCGCTATAGATAGATAGATAGATAGCGATTAGATCAGATAGATAACCGGTGAGTTCATATGGTTCGTCTTCTTGAAACCTATGATTACTCTGCGATAGATAGATAGATAGATAGATAGATAGAGTAAGAATTACTCTTCCTATATGATAGATAGATAGATAGATAGATAGATACCGGTGAGGTTCATTAATGGTTCGTCTTCTTGAAACCTATGGATTACTCTGCTGATAGATAGATAAGATAGATGTAGATAAGGATAGAAAATAGAATAGATTCTCTCCCTATAGATTAGATAGGATAGATAGATAGATAGAATATAACCGGTTGAGGTTCATATGGTTCGTCTTGGAAACGTATGGATTTACTCTGCTGAAGATAGATAGATAGTATAGATAGATAGATTACTCTCCTCTAGATCAGATAGAGTAGATAGATTAGATAGATAGATATGATAGATAACGCGGTGCAGTTCATATGGTTCGTCGTTCTGAAAACCTATGGATTACTCTGCTGTAGATAGATAGATAGATAGATAGATAGAATAGATGAGTACTCTCCCTAATAGATAGATAGATAGAATAGATAGATAGATAACCGGTGAGGTTTCATATGGTTCGTCACTTCTTGAAACTATGGATTTACTCGCTGATAGTAGTATGATAGATTAGATAGTAGATAGATAGAAGAATTACCTCCTATAGATAGTAGATAGGATATGATAGATAGTAATAAGTGATAGATAGATAACGTGAGGTTAATGGTTTCTCTTCCTTGAAACCTATGGATTACTCTGCTGATAGATGATTAGACTAGATAGTAGATAGATTGATAGATAGATTCTCTCCCTAGATATGATAGATAGACTAGATAGATAGATAGAGTAAACGGTGAGGTTCATTGGTTCGTCTTCTTGAAACCTGATGGATTACCTGCTGAATTGATAGATTAGATAAGATGGTATAGATAATAGATAGGATAGTGTACTCTCCCTATAGACGTAGATAGATAGATAGATAGATAGATAGATAATTAACGGTGAGGTTTCATATGGTTCGTCTTCTGGAAACGTATGGATTACTCTGCTGTAGATAGATAAGTTGAGATAGATAGATTACGCTCCCTAGTATAGATAGATAGATAGATAGATAATAGATTAACGGTGAGGTTTCTATGGTTCGTCTTCTTGAAACCTATGGATTACTCTGCTGATAGATAGATAGATGATAGATAGATAGATCGATTACTCTCCTTAGATAAGGATAGATAGAGTAGATAGATAATTATCGGTGAGGTTCATATGGTTCGTCTTCTTGTAAACCTATGGATACTCTGCTGATAGATTAGATAATAGATAGATAGAATAGAAGATAGATTACTCTCCTTATAGATAGATAGAGATACGATACGATAGGATAACCGGTGAGGTTCATATGGTTCGTCTTCTTGAAACCTATGGATTACTCTGGCTGATAGATAGATATGCTGTAGATAGATAGATAGATTAGTCTCGCTATAACTAGTAGTATAGATAGATAGATAGATAACCGGTGAGGTTCATATGGTTCGTCTTTTGAAACCTATGGATTCTCTGCTGATAGATAGATAGATAGATAGATTAAGTAGATAGATTACCTCCTTATAAGATAGATTAGAATAGATGAGATGATTAGTGATAACGGTGAGGTTCATATGTTCGTCTTCTTTGAAACTATGGATTACTCTGCTGAAGTAGATAGATAGATAGATAGATCAGAATTATATCTCCCTATAGATAGAATGATTAGTATAGATGATAGATACCGGGTGCGGGTTTAGTATGGTTTCGTCTTTTGAAACCTATGGATTACTCTGCTGATAGATAGATAAAGAGTAGATGATAGATAGATTACTTTCCCTATAGATTAGATAGATAGATAGATGATGTAGATAACCGGGTGAGGTTCATATGGGTCGTCTTCTTGAAACTCTATGGATTACTCTGCGTGATAGATAGAATAGATAGATAGATAGATAGATAG
>CM042147.1:13086356-13106356 GCA_023376005.1 Doryteuthis pealeii
TCGGAAAGTGGCATCTCTAGTCTATCTATTAATCAGCAGAGTAATCCATAGGTTTCAGAGACGAACCATATCGAGACAGCTACCGGTTATCTAGTCTATCTATCTATCTATCTATCTATCTATAGGGAGAGTAATCTATTCTTCTATCTATCTATGCTATCTATTCTATCAGCAGAGTAATCCATAGGTTTCAAGAAGACGAACCATATGAACTCACCGGTTATCTATCTATCTATCTATCTATCTTTTATAGGAGAGTAATCTTTATCTATCTATCTATCTATCTATCTATCACGAGTAATCATAGGTTTCAAGAAGACGAAACCATTATGAACCTCACCGGTTATCTATCTATTTCTATTATCTTATCTATAGGGAGAGTAATCTATCTTATCTATCTATCCCTAAATCTATCTGATCTATTATCAGCGAGTAATCCATAGGTTTCAAGAAGACGAACCCATATGACCTCACGGTTTATCTATCTATCTATCTATCTCTCTATCTATAGGGAGATGTATCTGATCTATCTATCTATCATCTATCTATCTATCCAGCAGAGTAATGCCATAGGTTTGCAAGAAGACGAACCATATGAACCTACCGGTTATCTATCTATCTATCTATCTATTCTATCTATCTATAGGGAGAGTAATCTATCTATCTATCTTATCTATCTATGCACCAGAGTAATACCATACGTTTCAAGAAGACGAACCAATATGACCTCACCGGTTATCTATCTATCTATCTATCTATGCTATCTATCTATCTATAGGCGAGAGTAATCTTTCTATCTATCTAATTCTAATCCATCTAATCTATCTATCTATCAGCAGAGTATCCATAGGTTTCAAGAAAAGAAACGAACGCATATGACCTCAACCGGTTATCTATTATCTATCATCTATCTATTAATAGGGAGAGTAATCTATCTATCTTCTATCTATCTATCTATTATCTATCTATCAGCAGAGTAATCCATAGGTTTCAAGAAGTACGAAGCCATATGAAAAACCTCAACCGGTTATCTATCTATCTATCTATCTATCTATCTAATCTCTTCTATCTATCTATAGGGAGAGTAATCTATCTATCTATCTATCTATCTATCTATCTATCTATCTATCAGCAGAGTAATCCATAGGTTTTCCAGAGACCGGAACGCATATGAACCTCAACCGGTTATCTATCTATCTATCTATCTATCTATCTATAGGGAGAGTAATCTATCTAATCTATCTATCTATCTATCTATCTATCTATCAGCAGAGTAATTCCATAGGTTTCAAGAAAGACGAAACCAATAATGACCTCACCGGTTACTAATCTATCTATCTATCTATCTAATCTATCTATCGTATCTATAGGCGGAGTAAATCTATCTAATCTATCTATCTATCTATTATCAACAGGGTAATCCATACGTTTCAAAGAAGACGAACCATATGAACCTCACGGTTATCTAATCTATCTATGCTATCTATCTATCTATCTATAGGGAGAGTAAATCTATCTGATCTATCTATCTATCGCATCTATCTAATCTATACTATCAGCAGAGTAATCCAGTAGGTTTTCAAGAAGACGAACCATATGAACCTCACCGGTTATCTATCTATCTATCTATCTATCTATCTATAGGGAGAGTAATCTATCTATCTATTTTAGTTCTATCTTCTATCTATCAGCATTGAGTAATCCATAGGTTCAAGAAGACGACCATATGACCTCACCGGTTATCTATCTATCTATCTATCTATCTATCTATTATAAGGGAGCTAATCTATCTATCTATCTATCTATCTATCTATCTATCTATCTATCAGCAGAGTAATCCATAGGTTTCAAGAAGACGAACCATATGAACCTCACCGGTTATCTATCTATCTATCTATCTATCTATCTATCTATAGGGAGAGTAATCTATCTATCTATCTATCTATCTATCTATCTATCAGCAGAGTAATCCATAGGTTTCAAGAAGACGAACCATATGAACCTCACCGGTTATCTATCTATCTATCTATCTATCTATCTATCTATATAGGGAGAGTAATCTATCTATCTATCTATCTATCTATCTATCAGCAGAGTAATCCATAGGTTTCAAGAAGACGAACCATATGAACCTCACCGGTTATCTATCTATCTATCTATCTATCTATCTATAGGGAGAGTAATCTATCTATCTATCTATCTATCTATCTTATCTATCAGCAGAGTAATCCATAGGTTTCAAGAAGACGAACCATATGAACCTCACCGGTTATCTATCTATCTATCTATCTATCTATAGGGAGAGTAATCTATCTATCTATCTATCTATCTATCAGCAGAGTAATCCATAGGTTTCAAGAAGACGAACCATATGAACCTCACCGTTATCTATCTATCTATCTATCTATCTATCTATCTATCTAGGGAGAGTAATCTATCTATCTATCTATCTCTATCCATCTATCTATCTATCTATCAGCAGAGTAATCCATAGGTTTCAAGAAGACGAACCATATGAACCTCACCGGTTATCTATCTATCTATCTATATCTATAGGGAGAGTAATCTATCTATCTATCTATCTATCTATCTATCTATCTATCAGCAGAGTAATCCATAGGTTTTCAAGAAGACGAACCATATGAACCTCACCGGTTATCTATCTATCTATCTATCTATCTATCTATAGGGAGAGTAATCTATCTATCTATCTATCTATCTATCTATCTATCTATCAGCAGAGTAATCCATAGGTTTCAAGAAGACGAACCATATGAACCTCACCGGTTATCTATCTATTATCTATCTATCTATCTATCTATAGGGAGTATCTATCTATCTATCTATCTATCTATATCTATCTATCTATCTATCAGCAGAGTAATCCATAGGTTTCAAGAAGACGAACCATATGAACCTCACCGGTTATCTATCTATCTATCTATCTATCTATAGGGAGAGTAATCTATCTATCTATCTATCCTATCTATCTATCTATCAGCAGAGTAATCCATAGGTTTCAAGAAGACGAACCATATGAACCTCACCGGTTATCTATCTATCTATCTATCTATCTATCTATCTATGGGAGAGTAATCTATCTATCTATCTATCTATCTATCTATCTATCTATCTATCAGCAGAGTAATCCATAGGTTTCAAGAAGACGAACCATATGAACCTCACCGGTTATCTATCTATCTATCTATCTATCTATAGGGAGAGTAATCTATCTATCTATCTATCTATCTATCTATCAGCAGAGTAATCCATAGGTTTCAAGAAGACGAACCATATGAACCTCACGGTTATCTATCTATCTATCTATCTATCTATTCTATTATAGGGAGAGTAATCTATCTATCTATCTATCTATCTATCTATCTATCTATCAGCAGAGTAATCCATAGGTTTTCAAGAAGACGAACCATATGAACCTCACCGGTTATCTATCTATCTATCTATCTATCTATCTATAGGGAGAGTAAATCTATCTATCTATCCTATCTATCTATCTATCAGCAGAGTAATCCATAGTTTCAAGAAGACGAACCATATGAACCTCACCGGTTATCTATCTATCTATCTATCTCTATCTATCTATAGGGAGAGTAATCTATCTATCTATCTATCTATCTATCTATCTACAGCAGAGTAATCCATAGGTTTCCAAGAAGACGAACCATATGAACCTCACCGGTTATCTATCTATCTATCTAATCTATCTATCTATAGGGAGAGTAATCTATCTATCTATCTATCTATCTATCTATCAGCAGAGTAATCCATAGTTTCAAGAAGACGAACCATATGAACCTCACCGGTTATCTATCTATCTATCTATCTATATATCTATCTATCTATAGGGAGAGTAATCTATCTATCTATCTATCTATCTATCTAATCAGCAGAGTAATCCATAGGTTCAAGAAGACGAACCATATGAAACTCACCGGTTATCTATTATCTATCTATCTATCTATCTATCTATCTATCTATCTATCTATCTATCTATCTATCTATCTAATCTATCTATCAGCCAGAGTAATCCATAGGTTTCAAGAGACGAACCATATGAAACCTCACCGGTTATCTATCTATCTATCTATCTATCTATCTATCTAATAGGGAGTGTAATCTATCTATCTATCTATCTATCTATCAGCAGAGTAATCCATAGGTTTCAAGAAGACGAACCATATGAACCTCACCGCTATCTATCTATCTATCTATCTATCTATAGGGAGAGTAATCTATCTATCTATCTATTATCTATCTATCAGCAGAGTAATCCATAGGTTTCAAGAAGACGAACCATATGAACCTCACCGGTTATCTATCTATCTATCTATCTATCTATAGGGAGAGTAATCCTTCTATCTATCTATCTATCTATCTATCTATCTATCAGCAGAGTAATCCATAGTTTCAAGAAAGACGAACCATATGAACCTCACCGGTTATCTAATCTATCTATCTATCTATCTATCTATCTATAGGGAGAGTAATCTATCTATCTATCTATCTATCTATCTATCAGCAGAGTAATCCATAGGTTTCAAGAAGACGAACCATATGAACCTCACCGGTTATCTATCTATCTATCTATCTATCTATCTATAGGGAGAGTAATCTATCTATCTATCTATCTATCTATCTATCTATCTAGCAGAGTAATCCATAGGTTTCAAGAAGACGAACCATATGAACCTCACCGGTTATCTATCTATCTATCTATCTATCTTATAGGGAGAGTAATCTATCTATCTATCTATCTATCTATCTATCTATCTATCAGCAGAGTAATCCATAGGTTTTAAGAAGACGAACCATATGAAACCTCACCGGTTATCTATCTATCTATATATCTATCTATCTATAGGGAGAGTAATCTATCTATCTATCTATCTATTATCTATCAGCAGAAATCCATAGGTTTCAAGAAGACGAACCATATGAACCTCACCTATCTATCTATCTATCTATCTATCCTATATCTATCTATCTATCTATCTATCAGCAGAGTAATCCATAGGTTTCAAGAAGACGAACCATATGAACCTCACCGGTTATCTATCTATCTATCTATCTATCTATCTATCTATCTATAGGGAGAGTAATCTATCTATCTATCTATCTATCCATCTATCTATCTATCAGCAGAGTAATCCCTAGGTTTCAAGAAGACGAACCATATGAACCTCACCGGTTATCTATCTATCTATCTATTTATAGGGAGAGTAATCTATCTATCTATCTATCCATCTATCTATCAATCTATTTCTAGGGAGAGTAATCCATCTATCTATCAATCTATTTATAAGGAGAGTAATCACTAGGTTTCAAGAATACTACCATACAAACCTCACAGGCTATCTATTTATTTATCCATCGGGGTAGTAATCTATCTATCAATCTATCTACCTTACTCCACATTCTGTAGAGCTCCAGAATTGAAACTTCACCATCAGATAGTTTAACGTCATACCCAGGACACTAAGACCCTCAGCTACCACCTAGGGCTTGACTTGACCAGCCGATTGATCGAGGGGTGGGCTCTCCGACCATCCGTCTAGCCTAAGTAAGGGCCAAAGTGAGGTGTTGCACGTCATCCTTAAACATCGCAGGTCGCCACCCACGGCTAACAGGTGTCCCCATTAGAGGAGTCTTACCCCTTTGCAGAGGGGTAGTCGGATTATTCTACCACCCGAGATGATAGGGCTGCCAATAAAAAGAAGTAAAATGATCCAAAAGTATTACTGTCATTGGCATTTCAGTCTCGGAAGACTATAATGTTAGGAAGCACGTGGTGTAATGGTTAAAGTCATGGGAAATGGACTCGTCGCCCCGAGTTCAAATCCTGGATGTGGTAATTGCATTTCACTTTGCGCTAATACCCCTTGGAAAGGTATGAATCCTACTCTCCCTCCAGCTATGGATAAATAGTAGGGCAGATTGGGCTCTTAACCTTGGTTAGGTAACCAGTCTAGGAGAAGGAAAACTCTGAATTCAAACCTGTTGAACTCCGCTTAAGAAATTGAACCTGTGTCACATTCTGTTCGTGCAGAGGGGTTGGTATATATATATATATATATATATATATATATATATATATATATAATGTAGTTCTTGGGCCCCTGAAGTTACAGCACCTCCTGTGACTGTGCAGTCCAATGTTCGATAAGCAGACTCGACCACAGATGTCGCATGTGAAGGCTGTCCCTGAAGATGTTGATGTGCCCGTGCTTTGTTGCACCGACACATCAACATCTTTAGGGACAAAGGATCCAAAAGAATTAATGTATTGTAGTAAAAAACAGTCGAGTTTTAAAAAAAGCCAAAAATCAGTTTAGGTATCCATCACTTTTTGGGTTTAAATTTCAGTTTAAATATCAAAATTTGTTAAATGTTGTTTTTTAATGAAGAAACAAAGAAAATTTCTATTAATGTGGGTGGGTGGGGGTATAATTTTTTAATAGATTGAATCAATTCACAGATAAAATTAATTGCTTTCTTAAAGAAGTGAAAAAGAAAAAAACAAGAAAGAAAGTAAGACAAACAGACAGACAGATATAAACAGAAATAAATATGAAAATGAATTTAAAAAGAACACAGTAAAAAGAAAGAAAGAAAAAAAAGAAAAAAAAAAGGAAGGAAAGACAGAACGACAAGAACAACATAAATAGGAAAACGGAATTCAAGAGAAGACAATACAAATAACTAAATAAAATGCAGGATTTTGTTTTTTAGAATTAAAAGAAAAAATATGAAACAATGAGATACGCCGGTACTAACAGCGTTGGGTGGCGTCGTCAATTATGCTACTGCTGGTTCATCGGGGGATTTCGGTTCTTTCAGCTTAACACCCATCGCCAGTTAGACCCCACTAGGGATGATCACCCCCGAGAGTGTCACCCATCTGATTCAATGCTAGCAGCTGGCTTATAAAGAGTTTTGTCAATGTAGACCTCGGTTTTTGTGCGCCGGATTGGCTAATGCTGTAGCCAATCAGTGTGCAGAGTGGGTGTTATAGACAGATATATGCGACATTGACACTTAACCTGTCTAGCATAAGTAAGGGTCTAAGTGGAGTGTTGCAGGTCATGGACTGCTCATCCACCAAGACTCCGTCCTTAAGCATCGCAGATCGCCACCCACGGCCAATAGGTGGCCCCACTTGGGGGAATCTTATGTAAAATCATTGGCAAAATTGGTTTAAACTATTGGTAAGTTGAAAATTCCTTCTTAACTAACAAAAAAACAAAAATAACCCCAAAACAAAAAAAAAAACAAAATAAAAAAACAAAAGATGAATTTACGATGAATGTGGCATGGTTAAATATTAATAAAACTACACCAGCTAAAATAAATAAACTATACATACATATATCTTATAATCGTGATTCGGTGTCTGTGCGTCTGTAATCGAAACTACGTCACTGTTTACGTCACAATACCCCTAGGAATTGCTTATGTTCAATGATTATTTAATCTATAGTCGAAATCATTAATAAATAAAATAAATCTTATTTATTAATAACGTCTCCGTGAAAATCTGAGTTAGTTTTACCTCAAAAGAGATCATGTTATTAGTGCATTTAAAATCCTGCAAATTGTCTTATATATCACTAAGAAATAAAGATTTACATAACATATGGCTTGGTTAATTTGCATACTGGTTTTAACAAAACTGGGTTTAATAAATAATTACTTGGTGTTATTGACCTTTAATATAATTGTTTTATTCTCCAAGTTGTTAAAACCAATCCTATGAATGATTTTATATAGAAACGAATTAACATGTAATTAAAATAAGTGTTGTATTTTTATATACGTTCTTGTTTAATTTCGTTAGTCTTTCTGATTTAATATTATACTTTATTACATTACTGGCGGACACATATTTTTGTTTGTATACGAAAAATATATATATAAGAGTTGATGTTTGCAACAGTCATGTTTTTAAATAACAAGTTCTTTTATTCAATAGCGATTTCTATTGTTGGGTCTTGAAATTTCTGCAAAGAAATGTAAATATATATAGATTGTCTAGACTTTTCTATAATGAAAGCGATTTTTTTTACCTTTCTTCCAAAGATTAGACTTGAAAAAGTTGAAAATAGATTAAGTGATATTGGAGATATTTGACTTGAATGTTTTTTTCTTTTGGCCTTAAATGAATTTTTGTCAAATGTTTATAATAAGCATTTGAATTGTTTAAAAAGATCTAAAAGTTTGTTTGTTGGTTGGTTGGGTTTTACGAGCACATATATGATAAAAAGGGTTGGGGTTTGCCATAAGGGCAACAGGGACAATCATATAGGTGCTAGGACTAGAAGAGATTTTGGAGAATTTTTTCTTGAATGTTTTTTGGCATTAAATGCACTTTTGTCAAATGTTTATATATATATATATATATATATATATATATATAATATATATATATATATATATATATATATATAAGAAAAAGAAAGAGAAAATCTAAAGCAAAAGCAAAAATCTAAAAGATTTAAAAGTTGGTTGGCTGGTTGTTTGGGTTTTATGGCATGTCAACCCTTGTTGGCTTATTTTATGCCGAAGACGTTTTATTTTATTCATTCTTGATGGGTACTCAATCTTTTTAAAACTAATTTTTTAAAACACATTTTCAAGTCATTTTTCTTCTAATTAACCCATAGATGGGATCCTAACAGGTACTATAACTCCAGGTAAGAGTGGACCTGGGAGTAATGGTGATGAAGGGGTACTATACAATCCCCAGAGCACCAGAATTGGAACTTATATATCAGATAGAGCTTAACATACCCAGACACAAAGACCATCAGCCACCGCCTTCTAGCACATATATGATAAAAAGTTTATGGGGTTGCCATAAAGGCAACGGAGACGGGACAATCATATAGGTGCTTGACGTGACCACCTGATTGAACTTTTCTGGGGAATTATGTTTCTATTTCAGTTCTTCTCATTGCCTTAGCGGGGAGTGGCGTCGTTTATGACTAGGGATTAATTAAGCAGATGGTGGTGATGGTGTCAGTCTGGATGGTATTGTCCCCTCAATAAATTCTTAATCAGAAAGATCGACCAGATTGTTCTTGGTTCTTGAATTTTATTATTTTTAAAAACATTTTCAGAAGAAAAGGTATATATAAACCCCCATGAATTTCTGTTTACCATTTTCAATAAAGTTAGCGGTCTGATGAAACTCATAGGTATACACAGACACCTGTGGGTAGAAATAGATCAATAACCACAAAATAGCCGATTTTTAAGTCCATTTCCTTACCGATTATATTGCTCTGTTCAATAATACTGAACATCTAGCACTCAACTTGAACCTAAACAACTCTAACATTCTGTTGTTGGAAGAAAGGTCCAACTTAGAATCATCCTAATACCAACTTACCTGGTAACCCACCTAGAGACGTACACACACATATACACACATAAATATACATGCGCGTGCGCGCGCGCGCACACACACACACACACACACACACACACACACACACACACACACACATATATATATATATATATATATATATATATAATATATATATCAAGATAGCGACTGGCGCTAATTGACGCTAATTAACTGATGCTGCTTGGGTAGATACGACGAGCCGTTCGGCCGTTATCGTTTACCTCGGCAGTCATTAGCGCGACTTCTATTTTCATCGGCTCGACTCGTATGTTCGAAGTCCGATAATTTGTTCGACAACCGAGGCATTTTTTTAATTCAATTCTTTTGTTCGAACTCTGAATTGTTCGACGTCAGTCATTCGAGAACCGAGGTTCAACTGTATTACAAAATTTCAAACCAAGGATAAAACTGCATCTATTTGAGGCGACCCGGGTTTTTAACCAGACAAATCAAATATTATTGGATTGGTGGATAATTATTACGGCTCGTTGCTGCAAATCGGTCAAGATTCGGACACGTTTTGTTTTTATCAGAGAGTTTGTGGGGCACCCACACAGCCAATGTCCATACTTTTTCCGAACTTTTTGAAATGACGAACAATGGTCGAATGGTCGACATTGAAGATGTCGGCCAACATTCTCATTGTCAAGCTTTCGTCCTCTTCCACAGCTGCCAAAAATGCCTGGTCGTTGAAATTTGATTGTCAACCTCTTTCATCTGCGAAGTTTGTATCACCCGATTTAAACTTCCTGAATCATCTTTCAACTCGGCCTTTGCTGATTGTTCCTTCACCAAAATGTTAGACATACAGTTCATATATATATATATATATATATATATATATATATATATATATATATATATTTAATTATTTTGTACCTAACTTATTCCGTTTTTACAGGGATATATTTAAAAAAAAAATCAATTTCACCCCTCTCTCACTCTCAAATAAGTTAAAATGGCCAAAATCTAAATCAGTACCCCCACTTCCTCACTATATAGGCATTGGTTGTTGAAAGTTAGTCAGCCAAAAGTTATAGTGACACAAAGTCATGCCATAGCCAGCTCTTTGACGAAAGCTAAGTGTAAAAATTTATTTTCTTAAATGCCGGTGTATTTTTGTTTGTAAAATATTTGCATCCATTTCATAAGCTCTCAATTTTCTATTAGAAAATTGTACCTGTGAACTTAAACTAAGTTAAAACTTAGGAAAAACTTTTTTTTTTTTTTTTTCCTCACGGTGTGGTGGACCCGTAGATCTCGAGAGATCATCCACCTGCGCTCCCCAAATACTTTCAGTCATCTTGCCTCGGCTTGTCACTGATTCCAGTATTCGGGAAGGAGAGCATGTTGAGCGTGTTGCACAAGCGCACAACATGTCACCATGTGCAGATATTTCTACATCCGTGATTGACTGAGTAGCCCCTGGGTAGGACTGCCCACCCAGATATCTGGGAAGGAGCAAATATCAAGCTGGTCGGTAGCCTGCGGCTGGTGGCTGTTCACATTAATAGAATGAAAGCAAGAAAACATTACAACAAACCTGGGCTACAATCTCCCGGGGCCCTGGACAATGAACTGGAGCTGTGGCAAAGAACCCTTGATATGGGGCAGACATCTTGAGCCTGCGGAAGTTCGCTTCAGCGAGGAGGACCAATTGACAGAGGTGGGGTCCGGGTACACATTCTTTTGTATAAGCAGCCTCATGGTAGCTGTATGGAACTGAGGTAAGGCAGCTCGAGCACCCCATCCTAAAGTGGCCTCTGCGTATGCGGCACATGACACAGCATGGAAACGTCTCTTACATCTGGGACTGACCACATGTTTGACCTGTGTGGCAGGGCCTGCCTGTCGAGGGCTGGGATTCTCGATCACATACGGTCGCATGCGATTGGAAACCTAGAAAGAGGTTCATGTGTGACAGGAAAGAAAGAAACTTGAATCGGACACTCGGCGTGCTCACACCCGACCTTTTTTTTTTCTTTTTTTCCCGGTGTGGTGGACCCGTAGATCTCGTCAGATTATCCACCTGCGTTCCCCAAAGTCTCTCAGTCATCATGCCTCGGCTTGTCACTGATACTTGACTTTGGGGAAGGAGAGCATGCGGTGCGTGTCGCACAAGCGCACAACATGTAAAACAAAACACGTGCAGATATTTCTACAAGTCTCAGAGCTATGGAGGAACGGTGAGTTGTGTAGGCCTGACGGGTTAGCAACATGCCTCGGCGAGGTTGCGGGTGAATAACAGCCCCTTGTTCACCCAGACATTTGAGGAGTGTCTAGAAAAGATAACCTAAACAAATGTCGGATCAGCTATCAAGCTGGACAGAAACCATCGCTTCGACGGATGTCCACATTAGCTGGGCTGAAAACAAAACACTACAACACAAAACAACGCTAACAATAGCCTCCTGGAATGTCTGGACACCTCCCGATCTTGAGAGATTGGGAAACTACATACTAGTATTGTGACAGGGGAGCATTTCGATATGGGGCCGACATCGATGCCCTTGCAGAAATCAGTTTCAGCTATAAGGACCAATTGACAGAAGGTGGTGGGCTGGATACACATCCTCATGGAAAGACAGGCTGATGATAGCTGTAAGAAGTATGAGGTAAGTTGACTAGAGCCCTCCATTCTGAAGCAACACATGACGGACACCATGCAAACATTTCCTACATTGAACTCTGACCTGTGTGGCAGGGCCTGTATGTCGAGGGTCTCACATGTGTGACAGGGTACATAATTAAAAAAAAAAAAAAAAAAAAAAAAAAAAAAGCTGGACCCGTGGGCCATCTGCGCACTCACAACTGCTCTCAAACTGAACTACTTGTAGAAATGGCCTTATTCTGTCAAGAAGCGGCAATCACCAATATATATAAACAGCACCCCACAAGGAGATTGCTGTATGGCCACCTGCCCCCCATCTCCCAAACCATACGAGTAAGACGGACTAGACATACAGGACACTGCTGGAGAAACAAGGACAAACTCATAAGCGACATACTCCAATATATATATATATATATATATATATATATATATATATATATATATATGTTATTTGTTATTTTATAGATAAAGTGATAAGTGATCAGTGATATATATATATATATATATATATATATATATATATATATATATAAGCTAGGTTAGCGTATAGATGAAGTCAACGGAGCTTAGTAACTATCAGTTTGCGATTTTTAAACTAAGGTGAGTCACTCACTTACCAAGTTCCTTTGATTCTTTTTTATGTCTACGCTATTCTAACTTCCTTTAATGTTAAATTGAACTAAATTTACTTTAGCATTAAAATATATATGAGAATATTTTAGAATTTAAACAATAGAAAATCCTGATAACAAATATTTAAATAAAAATTTATCTTAGAATCAGAAAAGTAAGTTAGAATATTTCTTGAATATTACCGGATGCAATACGAACACGAGAAAAATAAAGTCTCGCTTGAGAGAGAGAGAGAGAGAGAGAGAGAGAGAGAGAGAGAGAGAGAGAGTATGCGTATGAGAGAGATAATGTGTGTACATGAGAAGGAGTGTGCGAGAGAGAGAGAGAGAGAGAGAGAGAGAGAGAGTGAGTGAGAGAGAGAGAGAGAGAGAGAGTATGCGTATGAGAGAGATAATGTGTGTACATGAGAAGGAGTGTGCGAGAGAGAGAGAGAGAGAGAGAGAGAGAGAGAGAGAGAGAGAGAGTGAGTGAGAGTGAGAGAGAGAGAGAGAGAGAGTATGCGTATGAGAGAGATAATGTGTGTACATGAGAAGGAGTGTGCGAGAGAGAGAGAGAGAGAGAGAGAGAGAGAGAGAGAGAGAGAGAGAGAGAGAGAGAGTATGAGAAAGAAAAAATAATGTGCGTATGAGAGATATTGTACGTATGAGAGATATATATAGAGAGGCAGAGTAGAGAGAGAAAGAGAAATAGATTGTGGTGTATGAGAGAGAAGGATAATGTATTTGCGTATGAGAAGAGAGAGAGGAGAGAGAGAGAGAGAGAGAGAGAGAGAGAGAGAGTTGTTTGAGCCAACGACTATTTTGTTCAGGCCCATAAAAAAGCAATCGGATTTTCTTTGGCAAAAAAAGAACTGAGATTGAAATGAGAGAATTTTGTGATTTTAAAGCGAAGGGAAATGAAAAAAAGAAAATAAGAAGAAAAAAAGATTAAATTATTTGTGGAATTAGATCAAATGAACAACATAGATTGGAAATTAAATTTTATGCGCAACTTGGGAGAGATTTTTGCAAAGGGCAAAATAAGATGTGACAGATGATCTCATCAAGGACATATTTCAAGGTCCCTGTTGCCCACTGAAGTGAATTTAACGCGGTTGCTGAGAAGAGATGGCTTCTTTTTTTTTAATAAGAAATACACTGACAAGATCGATCACTGTATTCTTCATCTTTTTTCCCGGGCAGAAGACTTAGTAAATTTTAAGAATATTTTTTTTAATCAAATATTCACTGTCGAATTAGTAATACTAGTAAGAATATGCACCCACCGGGCATAAGTACTTAAGTTTTAATGTTATGATATATATTGAATTAGAAAGACTAACGAAATTAAATAAGAACACATATAAAAAGATTACACTTATTTTGATTTAATTTTAATTGGTTTCTATATAAAATCATTCATAGGATTTATTCTAATACGTTGGAGAATAAAACAATAATATTAGAGATCAATAGCTCCAAATAATTATTTATTAAACCTAGTTTTGTTAAAACCAGTATGCAAGTTAACCACACCATATATTATGTTAACCTTTATTTCCGGGTGATATATAAGACACATTGAAGAATTTTAAATGCATTAATAATATGGGCTGTTTTGAGGCAAATCTAACTCAGATTTTCATTGAGAATTCGTTAATTTATTTTATGTATTATTGATTTTGATTATAAACTAAATACTTAATTGACAAATTTACGTAATTCCTGAAGGCATTGCGACGTAAGCAATGACGTATTTTCGGTTAAAGACAGACACTAAATCACCATTATGATAAGATACAGCAGTACCTTGATTTACGAGTGTCTCAATTTACGAGTTTTCTAGTTACGAGCTGTCACTCGGTTAACGTTTTTGCTTTGCGTTCTGGGCAAAAATTGGAGGTACGGACGAGCTTCAGATACGCTTATGTTAATAAGTTCACTAAAAACATTTAAGTTTCCAAATTTATATCACCAAAGAAAAATATAATTCATAAAAATAAACCTATCACTGCACAAAATTTATTACTTTCTATAATATTAGGACCGGGTTAGCTCAGTCGGTAGAGCGTTCGGCTAGAAACCACAGGGTTCCTAGTTCGATACCCGCCCTCATCAACCCAACGTATGAGTAGCACAGGTAAAGTAAGGAGCTGATGGTAGGTGTGGCGCTCCCCCTCAAACGCGAATCAATCTCTTTGGTTTAGTGCTAGTGAAAAGGGGATAGAGTCCCTCACTGATTGGCTGATACCGTCTTTAGGCCACTCGACGACTTTACTTTTTACTTTATATAATACTGTATTATGTTTCCCATGAAAAAAAGTAACAAAAAAAACTAGGTTGTTTTTTGGGATGGGTGGGAGCTGGAACGGATTAATGGCAGTTCAATTTTATTCCTATTTATTCAGTTTAATTCAATGAGGAAAATTGATTTGATATACGAGGAGTTATGAGCGGAACGAATTAAACTCGTAAATCAAGGTAGCACTGTATATAAAACTAGTAGACGTTGCCGACGTTGGTTGGGACAAAAGAATAAAGCGATAACATTAAAGCTAATATGCACACAATCTTTGGCATCACACGTGATGTAATAAATAACAGCGTAGATTAGCAGACCGCTGCTAGTGAGGTTGTATCTCACCGGGTAGCCCATAAAGCGCTAATAACGTAATTAAAGAAATCCTTGTTGTTATAGGTAATCACCAGGTACATTTGTTGTGACACATTGGTAATTCCCTCATGACAATTAGGATTTCTTGAATGACGTCATTGGAGATATTTATCAATATACTTGTTACATTCGTGGTGGCATATAGATAAGAAATCCAAGTTGTCATAGATGATCACCTGACACATCTATTATGGCACCCAAGTATATGGATGATGTAGAAGCGATATTCCAATTATTGTCGAATTGGCAGACAAAGTAACAACCAAGCTGTAACTCAATACGGATCTTGCAATGTCACAATCTTTGTGCAGAATGGTAGATTAATTATCTAGCATTATGACAACACTCAAACCAAACAGCCAAACAGAACTCAAGGAATGGACTCACTCAATTCATGTACAGAATATTCTTGAGTGACATAAAGGCCAGCTGCTCTGGGCACCGGTTCAGTTGTGCTAAGTTGGTTGTTGTTGTTGTTCAATCAACAGTATACTAACTTACTTCAACAAATGAATGTTGGACACATGGTGCAATGGATATAAAGGTTGAGTTAATACAGTTTTAAGTGACAATCAACTCTAGGTAGCAGGTTCAATCCGTGCCAAAGACGATAACAACAGAATACTTAACATAGCTTAAAACTTGTACCCGGTCAGGGTTAATGGAATGAAAACAATCTGGATTGAATAAAGGGTTCGGTTTGAAGTTCCATGAAGGCTCCCGATTACGACATTAAGACTCCCGATTTCGAAGAGAAGGTTCTCGAGTTGGGAGAGAAGGTTCCTGAGTTCGACAAGAAACACCTGAAGAAAGTCGGAAGGTACATCAGCCGAAACGTTGTGTATATAAAAATAAAGATGAAGACAATAGTCCGAATAATCCAAATATTCAAGCCTCATCTAGAAAATTCAATGAAATAGTATCAAGTATTCCTAGTTGTTGTAGATAATCGTCTCTTACACGTGAGACATCTAGGTAAATTGAGAAATATCTCAAATGACGAAATTGAAGTCTTCCTAATTAATAGGTGATCACCTATTAAATTTGTCGAGGCATATGGATAAATATCTCCAATGTGGTCATTTTTGTAGCTTTTATCATTTGAATTTGCAATATCGAGACTAGTAGCACGACACCCCACTCTCAGGGTGGTGATGTGACCATTCCGGAATCAGGTCGGGGTTGCTATTGGAGCCAATATGATGTTGAAAAACCCGAAATTGGCGATGATGATAGTGTATCACTGATGACCACCCTGGATGCATTTAAAGAATGTATCTTCGGACCAAGTTGTCATAGATGGTGGCGATGATGATGATGATGATGATTGTGGAAGGAAAAAGAATTTAGGATTGCTACAAGAATAAGTGTAATCTTTTTATATGCGTTCATATTTAGTTTCATCAGCCTTTCTAATCTAGTCTAATATTTTTTTCACATTGAAACTTAAATACTTAAACCTAGACGATGCATGTTCTGGCTAGTATTTATAAATATCTCCAATGACGTAATTCAAGTATTTCTAATTATCATAGGTCACCGTCTGTTATATTTGTCGTCGCACATAGATAGATATCTCTAAGAACGTAATTTAAACTGTCTTAGATGATGATGATGATGATGACGACGACGACGACGACGATGGTGATGATTATAGAAGGAAAACATAGATATATTAGTAAATATCTAGAATGACGTAATTTAGGTATTTCTAATTATCATAGGTCACCGCCTGTTAAATTTGTCGTCGCACATAGATAGATATCTCTAAGAACGTGTTAGGTTGTTATAAAAATAATGGCCGATTGAAGTGCTCGGTTTTGAAATGTCATTTTAACATAAAATTTGTTGTTTATTTCAGGTGAATTTTTGCATATATAATAATTAATGTGTGCTCAAAAATAAAATTTAATTTAATTTCAGATAGAAAGTATTTTTGAAAGATAGGAGCCTTCAAAGATGAACATGCCTAAACATGACCTTCGCCTTCTTATGTTGCATGAGTTCAAGCTTATGCACAATGCCTCCGAAACTGCTGCCAATATCAACAAAGCATGGGGAGATGAATCCACAAGTGATCGGACAGTACGAAGGTGGTTCCAGAAATTCCGCAGTGGAGATGAGAGTCTTGATGAAGAAGGTAGAGGACAGACATGCAGTCTTGACAATGAACAATTGCAGGCAGTTATTGAGCAAAATCCACGACAAAGTGTCAGAGGGATGTCACTTGTGATACGAGACCTTCCCACATCCTCCATATTCTCCCGATCTTTCACCTACTGATTATCCTTTTTCGATCTAAAGAAGAGGTGGAATCGTCATTTAAAGATTTTGTTGCATCATAGCCAATAACTTTTTACCAACGCGGAATAAATGACCTCGTAGATCGATGGCAGAGATGCATAGCTGCCCAACGCTCGTATTTGGACTAATTTTTAACATTTCTACTGTTGATGTTTCAACAATAAATGTATGTATTTGAAATCGGCCATTATTTTTGTAAACACCTAATAATTCAAACTGTCTTAGATGAGGATGATAATGATGATGATGATGATTGTGGGAAGAAAAAAGTAAGTAAGATTGCTATCAGATTAGAATTTCTTAATATGGGAAAATATATCGAATAACGTAATTCAAGAATTCCTAGTTGTCATAGCTGATCATCTCGTACACGTGTGGCACATAGGTATATTGATAAATATCTCGAATGACGTAATTCAAGTATTCTTAGTTTTCGTCATTACGTGTCTCATCGGCATTGCAGTCTCGGAAGACTATATGTTTCTTGTACCCCTGAAGTTATATCGCCTTCTGTGACTGTGAAGTCCAATGTTCGAAAAACAAACCCCGACCACAGATGTCGCATGTGAAGGCTGTCCCTGAAGATCTTGATGTGCCGGTGCTCTGTTGCCATCGTTTTCTTCTGGGCCTCTTGGCTTCATAGATAACCATATCTAGCACATAGATATATAAGTAAATATCTAGAATGACGTAATTCAGGTATTCCTAATTATCATAGGTTATCACCTGTTAAATTTGTCGTGGCGCATAGATAAATATCTCGAATGACGTAATTCAAACTGTCTTAGATGATGATGATGATGATGATGGTGATTGTGGGAAGGAAAAAGTAACTAAGATTGCTATTAGGTTAGAATTTCTTAATATGGGAAAATATCTTGAATAACGTAATTCAAGAATTCCTCGTTGGCATAGATGATCTCCTCGTACACTTGTGGCACATAGGTATTTTGATAAATATCTCGAATGACGTAATTCAAGCTGTCATAGATGATGATGATGATGGTGATGATGATGATTGTGGAAGAAGGAAAAAGTATCTAGTATTTCTACAATTAGAAATGTCTAAAGATGGTAAAAATAAGTTTTGGAAAAAGAAAGAATTTTGTTGTGAAAGGAACCGGTTGGCGTCGCAAATAATTGTCAAATGCCCGCAGAATTATCAGCTCGAAAAAGTTTTTATTTTTATTTTTTTTCTCTCCCCCCCCCCGCGCCAATAGAAAGATAGATTCAAAAGCCGAATATCATATTACATTCCGTGAGAAGCAGACATCTCATAAAAAAAATGAAAGAAAATTATCCGTTTCCTTTGAGACGATAATACGAGAAGTTTAGACGAAATACTGCAGGATATGCCGGACCATTTTCAGCCACCATGCCGGAGGGAAATTCAGCAAATGAATCTTTTTTTTCGGTAGTTTGTAGAAGTCGGGATTAAAGAATTGTCAACGGGTTCAGCGGATTTCTATATTAACTTTACATTGAAGTATAAGAGAGGAAAATATCAATAATGCCGCGGGGTCTGCGCACGCACTGAAAAAAGTGAGTTCAAAATACGTAAAGAAGCAGAAGAATTTGAATTATAGTGTACAATAAATACGTATTTACTCAACCACTCCACCACCGGATGTGGGGTGGGGTGGGGTTGATAGGGTGTGATACAAGGTCAATTTTTATGCGAAGTAAAGTTGGTTTGAATTCAGAATCTTTTTAAATCAAATTATTTGTATTCGACAGGGATATTGATACCGTGTAACGGTAAATTATCTATACTATGAACTAGAAGCGGCTACCCAACGAACCCTGGTTTATTGATTTGTTTACTTTTAAGATTTACAAATGCTGGACATTTTTGAGTAGAATTTCAATGCTATTTCTATGTATAATTTAATTTTTGAATATCTTCGAATATAAATCATATCTTCATAATTTGTGCACAAAAAGCAAGAACCAGTGATATTTAATGTGTATATATATTTACTTTGTCGTTAATTGTTTTATTTTCATAGTTTGATCCGGACATACATACATACATACATACATACATACCAACTGCCCATTATATATGTATAGATATATTACTTGAAACCATATAACTGTGTGCAAACAGGTGTCTGAAGTTAAATAGAAAAAAATACCTGAAACTATATCATTAGATAGAAATACTTGAAACCATACACCGCCCTGTCGGTGGGGCGTTAGAATGCGCCGACTGCACCTCTACGGAGGGGTAAGACTCCCCCAATGGGGCCACCTGTTGGCCGTAGGTGGCGACCCGTGATGCTTAAGGATAGAGCCCAGGTGGATGAGTAGTTCATGAGATGCAATACTCCACTTTGGCCCTATCTTGGGCTAGACGGGCGGTCG
>CM042147.1:13111356-13113856 GCA_023376005.1 Doryteuthis pealeii
CTGACATTAACTAAAAAAAGGAATTGAGTGTTGATAGAATGTCAATTGTTCGAACATATGCTAAAGTAAAAATAAGATTCATAGTATTATATATATATATATATATATATATATATATATATATATATATATATATATATATATATATTTATATATAATACCATATATATATGTATTATATGAAATACTATGAATTTATGGGAGACAGACAGAGAGATGAACATAGATAGATGTGAACAGAATTTAATTCGATATATGTAGAAAATAACACGAAGTATTCCAAAAGATGAATTTTATTTTGATGGTGAAGTCGACGTTCTAACGTTTCAGTTTTTTCAACCTTCATCAGGAATTGAGGTAGGTGAAATCTTGTGATATTAAGTCGATGCAAAAGTTTCCACGAGCTTTTGGATGCAATCTTGTTATCTTGTCATATATATATATATGTTGAAAAAAAGGAATAAAGGAAAGAAAGTATAGAATGGATAATATAGGATATTTTAATCAATTTTACTTACACGTGTTTCGGTCAAGTGTTTATCCATGTGTACATTATTCAAACTATTATTATTTTTAAATAACGAAATGAAATGAAATAATAATAATTCGACCTTCATCAGAGTAAATCCTTATTTGAAATGAAATTCTTTGGAATTTCATTTCATTTCATTTAGTTATTTAAAAATAATAATAGTTTGAATAATGTTCACATGGATAAACTCCTGACCGAAACACGTGTAAGTAAAAATGATTAAAATATCCTATATTATCCATTCTATACTTTCTTTCCTTTATTCATTTTTTCAACATATCATCGGATTCACTTCCAGTTTCATTTTTACACACACACAACACACACACACACACACACACGCACACACACACACACATATATATATATATGGGAGAATATGTGCTTAATTGAAGTCGAACCTAATTTTGAAAGTTAATTAATAAATAATTAATTAATTAGGCGGGATTGCCTATTTAAATGTAAGGCTAAACAAATCGAGAAAAATCAATCTCTGTATGTACATTTCGGCCTATAATCAATCTCATTATGTACATTTCGGCCTATAATGTACATACAGAGATTGATTTTTCTCGATTTGTTTAGCCTTACATTTAAATAGGTAATCCCGCCTAATTAATTAATTATTTATTAATTAACTTTCAAAATTAGGTTCGACTTCAATTAAGCACATATTCTCCAAAATATTGTCGGCTGAAAATAGCCATATCATAAACATCGTCTGTTTGTTTACTTCTCACACACACACACACACACACACACACACACATATATATATATATATATATATATATATATATATATATATATATATATATTACTATCGTTAGTAAAAAAAGGGTATTCTAGTTACGACAATAAACTGCATCTAAAGGCGAGGCTCAGATCCTTAGCTCTGGAGAGTGAAGAGTAACGCTTCATTGACATTACTCCCGGGTCCACTCTGAACCGGAGTGCTAGTATTTGTTAGAATCCCATACCTGAGTAAAATATAACTGTTTAAAAATGATTTGTATTTGATAATTTGACCATGTGCCACAAAAACAAAACAAACACCCCCGCCAAAAAAAAACTAACATATAATTACACAAAAAATATTAATATCAACATACAACGAACACGATTCCTTAAACTATAGACATAAAATAACCCAAGATGAGTTTGCGTGAACTAGTATTTCTAACACTTATAGACCATACACTACATTTGACTGATTGCACAAGCCATAGAGAGCTAGGTAATCTTTAAAGACCCTTCTGAGATTTCTCTACATTGTATAAAATATGACAATAGAATTTTCGATTTTTCAAGGCAGACGTCTATATTATCAAAGAAAATAATTTTATAGGCGAAACACCGACGATGTCATTTCTCAGCTATGGAAGTCCCCAAACACACGTTTCTATGGAACTTTATACTTGGTTTTCTAATGTAGACTTTTATCGAGCTCAAATACGCAATCTTCTTACGTACTCTCCAGTGAGGTTACCATCCAATTATTTTGACAACAACAAACAGGAGGCTAGCCGTCTGAATAACGTGTAAAATTACAATAGTTTGGAATTTTATCCAATATTTAGCAGCTGGTGGACAAAAACGTGACTTGTCCACACTGATATAAGTTTCTCTGTGGAGAGAGAGAGAGAGAGAGAGAGAGAGAGAGAGAGAGAGAGAGAGAGAGAGAGAGAGAGAGAGAGAGAGGGGAAACTAAAATATAAGCATAATAGGGAGCTTATCGGTGAGTGATGATTAATAAGCTTCTTTCGCAGACCAATTCTCTAGTGTAGGTATATCCATCTTTACTGCATATGTGGAATAGTATTGACTAAGCTAAAGTATATATAATATATATATATATATATATATATATATATATATATATATATATGTGTGTGTGTGTGTGTGTGTGTGTGTGAAACAATAAGGAAAGAAAGTATAGAATGGATAAAATAATATATTTTAATCAAT
>CM042147.1:13118856-13139304 GCA_023376005.1 Doryteuthis pealeii
GAGAGAGAGAGAGAGAGAGAGAGAGAGAGAGAGAGAGAGAGAGAGAGAGAGGGGGGATGCTTGATCCACATTGTAGAGGTAGAAAAATTGTTGGAATGGAACATGTGTCTGGAAAATTCAGAAAGAACGGATGATGCTAAAAGAGAGAGAGAGAGAGAGAGAGAGAGAGAGAGAGAGAGAGAGAGAGAGAGAGAGAGAGAGAGAGAGAGTCATGGAATCCGTACTGTCAGCACGAGCTGCTACGGCTGCTGCTACTGCTACAACTACTACTAGCTGCTGCTGCTGCTGCTGCTGATGATGATGATGAAAGGAATTAAAAGGATAAAACTGTGTGCAAATTTGGCCAGTCAAATGCACCGACTTTTGAAGCGAAGTATTTCACTCAACAATTCTCTTTCTTTCTCCGATGAGCCAAAAACACTGACACGGGGAATTGATATCTCTTCTTCTCCTTCCAAGCCAAAAAACAAAATGGCGGCCGGCGATCAAATCTTAGCATCATCATTTGGTCTGGAATTAATCCAGCAAGATTCCACCCCCCGATTTCAATTAAAGTGCCAAGAAACGTTTTGCTGACCTATTTTGTATTCGATCAGCCATCATTTAAGCTCGGTCAAGGACTTTTTTTGTTGGCTCGTCAATGACAAGATTTCTCTTGCGATTGAGAAAAAAATTCACTTCTTAACACTCAACAGCATTTCTGTAAAATCCTGGACGAAGCTGTTTGCATTACATCTAATATCCTGGAAAAGGTTTAAATCCATCTATTCTACCCCAGCTATGGGTAAATAGTAGGACAGACTGGGCTCTTTAACCTTGGCTAGGGTAGTAGATTTCTCTTGCGATTAATAAAAAATCCGGCTCTCAAGACTCAACAACATTTCTGTTTGTAGGATTTTACAGCATGTCAACCCTTCTTGGGTTATTTTATGCCAAAGATTTTTTGTTTTATTCATTCTGGATGGGTATTTTTTTTTTCAAACTCAATTTTTCAAACATTTTTAATACTCATTTTTATTTATTTATTTAACCCATAGATGGGGGCCTAACAAATGTTACCATTCCGGGTCAGGGTGGATCTGGGAATAGTAGCGATAAAGGGGTACTCCACATTCCCCAGAGCTCCAGGACACGGAAAAGGCGGACTCACATAATTAATTCTTGATGGGTGCTCAATTTTTATTTAAACTCATTTTTAAGGACATCTTTTTCTATTTAACTCATAAATGGGACCCTAACTGGTACTACCACTCCAGATCAGAGTGGGACTGGGAGTAATGGTGATGAGTGGGTACTCCACATTTCACAGAGCTCCAAAATTGGAACTTCATCATCGGATAGAGTTTAACGTCAGGTCCAGGACATGAAGGCCCAGACACCGCCTTCTAGCAAAAGGGTTGGGAATTGCTATAAGGACGATAGGGTTGGGACAATCATATAGGTGCTAGGGTTTGACGTGATGATTGATCGAAGGCGGCCCAACATTTCTGGAAAAGCATCTACTGATTTATATGTGATTTTTGAAGGCGTAGTGTAATGGTTATCGTCGTAAGAAATGGACACGTCGACCAGAGTTCAATCCTGGACAAGGCTGTTTGCATTTTACACAGCACTAATACCATTGTGATAGGTAGAATCCGACTACTCTTCCTCCAGCTATGGTTAGATAGTAGGGAAGACTGGGCTCTTTAACCCTAGCTAGGTAAGCAGTCTAGGAGAAGAAAAACTCTGAATTCAAACCAGTTAAAACCCACTTAAGAAATTGGCCTTGTGTCACATCCTGCTCGTGTGGAGGGGTTGGTATATATATATTATATATATATATTATATATATATATATATATATCCAATTGCCGCTTTAACTTTTCCGTCGCAGTGGCATCAGTAAGTAATCCAAAAGTGCTCTATATATTAAAAATATAGAGCAGTAATAATACTAATAATATTATTATTAGAGGAAAAATAAAGGGTCTACCATGGTTTCAATCAAATTGAAATGATTTCTTCAGAACCCTACCCAACGTTAACTAAGTTGATGTAATTCCTTAGTTAAATTAAAGATATTATTCGAATGATAACGGTTGAACGACACACACACACACACACACACACACACACACATATATATATATATATATCTGTGTGTACGTGTGTGTCAGTAAATATGAATGTTTTTCCAGACATTTTAAAGTAATAAAATCGGCCTGTCGGCGGGGATTAGAATAACCCTGTTTGTATGAAGCCGCCTAATATATAATTTTGTATTTATGTGGAAAATTAAAATCACCGCAGTAGAAAGTACTAATCATATACAAACTAAAACAAGGACCTACATGTCTTTACATGTCTTTAAAGTAATTTAATTCAGTTCTGCCTTGACTATTTGGAAAACATCCATAATCAAAATCCATAATTATGTTTGTTTGTAAAACGAAATTAGCCCGCAGTTATAGAATTCAAATCTTAGCTTTCTTTCTCTTGTTTGTTTTTTCCTCAAAATAATCAATAATAATTACATTTCTGTATTTGAACCAACACTCTAGTGAAAACTGACAAGGGAATTTGGTTAATTCGAAGAATCGAAAACCTCGCTTCCCTATTTTCAGATAAATTTTATGTTATTTTATGCTATTTCAAAGCAAAAAAACAAAAACAAACATTAAACATAAAACATAAAATAAAAACATAACAAATTATTAAAATAATCGTTAGATATGATAAAACACACTCCTAACTTTGGGTTTTGGGTGTTGAAAGTTAAAAGTGACTGATGTGTGGTATATCTTGCCAATTAACCTTGTATTGTAATTTAAAAAAATATTTTGTACTTTTATGTGTAAGTCAAAAGTCTAATAAATATTAAATTCTTTTCAACATAGGGCTAATTTAGAGGTCGTAAATGGATTCCTGGTCAAATTTTGGCCCATAAACATGTGTTTGTCAAAAGTCTAATAAATATTAGATTATTTCCAACATGGGGCTATTTAGAAGTATTAAATGGATTCCTAATAAAATTCTGACCGATAAACATTTGCCCATTGTATAGTTTATTATATTTCTTAACAAATTAACAATGTTCAATCGATGAAATGGCCAGTTTAGTCCACTGATGAGACATTGACCGGGTTAGTAAAAAATATCCAAACACTCTACACTGTCAAACATTTCCTCCAATCAGAAAGAAATATTTCAACGCAAATAATATGAGGGATCTGTTTGGGAATACTAACATGGATGACATTTTATCCTTCGTGAGAGAAATAAAAATATACCAAAAATTATGAATCAGATATAAAATACATCCACGAAATACATCTCCAAAAATACACCTGTAAAGAAAACTTGAGTGCCAACTTTTATTTCACACTCTAACAGTTTTTGGCATTAAATAACCCACACGGTTTATCATACCATTAAACAATTTTTTTTGCGTTTGAGGTCAGCTCCCCACTTTACCGCACAGATCAGATTACCCAATCTGTGCTACTCATATGGTGAGTTGGCGGAGGTCGGTATCGAACTCAAAACCTTGCGATTCCAAGAAGGACCGGAAGGAATGCTGAGAGTAGCGTGTGAGGCTCCAAGCTGACTGAAAGCTACATTGTTCTCGATAGAATATATATATATATATATATATATATATATATATATATATATATATATATATATATATATATATATATATATATATATATATATATATATATATATATATATATATATATTAAATGGCAGATTCCTTTCCGAACAGAAAGTTTAAGATTTTCTGGTATTTTGGGAACATTGAAAGTGATGATATACGCGCATGCGCGTGTGTGTTTGTGTCTCTGTGTGTGTGTATGTGTGTGTGTGGGTGTGTGTGTTTAGGACTGTGTGTGTGTTTGAGCGTGTGTGTATATATGTAGGTATGTGTGCGTGTGTACGTGTGTGTGTGTATGTGTATGTGTTTCTCATTATCATTATTAATCAACACTTAAGTGCGCGCACATGCTTATTAAATGTCAACAAGAAAATGTGATGGTGCATGCCGGGAATGCTTACCTTAACGCAAGCAGGTAAGTGCCGTGTAAATGCTGTGTAAGCTGTATAGACAATTATTAAGAAACATGCATTCATGAATCCTATCAAATTATTATTATTATTATTAGTCACCCCCCCCCGCCAACCGTTACCCAAACACCAACACTTAAAAATCTGCTATAAATACTTCGATATAATATATCACACATTTAGTAACTATACAGTGTTGCTTTGACTTACGAGTGATCCAGCTTACGAGTTTTTTGAGTTACGTGCTCTCACTCGGTCGATTTTTTTTCTTCGTGCCGTGAACTAAAATTTCAGGTACAGGCGAGCTTCAGATACGCTTATGTTAATAAGGTCACTAAGAATACTTAAGTTTACAAATTTATTACGCCAAAGAAAAGTCTATCCCAGCCTGGTAATTTCTATCTATCTATCTATCTATCTATCTATTTATTACTAAACGTTTCTTTATATTTCTACGTAAATATAACTCATATTATGTATATAAAAAGGTTAAATGTTCTTTTATGTGTAAATGAACTTGTCTTTCTTTCCGTTGTGTTCAGCGTTAGTATATCATGGATATACTAATGCTAATATTGGTATCTGGAGAGAGTGGCACTCCTCTAGATATCTTCCCTAACACCGAACATTCCAATATAGCTATCCCAGTCTGGTCATATCTACTTACCATTTATCTCTATGCATGCAAGTCTACCTCAGTCTGTTCATATGTATGGTGAAATACACACACACACACACACACACACACATATATATATATATATATATATATATATATATATATATATTATATATATATATATATATATATATATATATTATATATATATATATATGTTATATATGTGTTTATAAACATCAAATTTTATCATCTAATCCATCTGATACAACGGAAAGGACGTCCTTCCTATGTCATATGTGCATCAAACTTTGTGGATCGGCAGCGGGTTTGATGAGTCATTTGAGGGCTCATGAGAGGAAAGGTTCTGGTGGTGGGTTTATAGGATTGTGAGGGACGGCAGTGATCTGTAAAGATTATGCTATTGCTATATGTATGTATGTATATATGTATGTATCCAAGACTGGTAATTTTATCTATCTATCTATCTATCTATCTATCTTATTACTAAATTTCTCTTTATATTTCTATGTAACTATAACCCATATTATGTATATAAAAGGTTTAATGTTCTTCTATGCGTAAATGAACTTATTTTGTCTTTCCTTCCTTTTGTGTTTAGTGTTAGTATATCATGGATATACTAATGTTAATATTGGTCCTTAGTGAGTGAGGTACTCAACTAAACATCTCCCCCCACCCACCAAAAAATCCAATAATTAGTCGAGTTAATTAGTTCGGAAAAAATAAAAGCTTTCAATTTTCGACAAGTCTTTTTTTCTCTCTCGGAAAATCTTCAGATTCTGTTCAAAGAATTTTCGAACTCTTTTAATTGGAAAGGATTCGATGAAAAAACCCCGTTGCTGCTTTTTCTACTTCTCTAATTATCCAATTAGATCAACGATATCTTATTATAATGGAGATTCGGTGTCTATTTGTAACGGAAACTAAGTCACTGCTTAAATCACAATATTATCAGAGTTGTTGAAAACTCCGCAGCTTTTTCTGCTGCTCTTATTATCCAATTAGAATAACAACATCTTATCATAATGGAGATTCGGTGTCTGTTTATGTGTAACCAAAACTATGTCACTGCTGACGTTAAAATACTATCAGAATTGTTGAAAACGCCGTTGCTTTTTCTGCTGCTCTAATTATCCAATTATATCAACCGTATGTTATTATAATGGAAATTCGGTGTCAGTCTATCTGTAACCAAAACTACATCACTGTTGACGTCACAATACTCTCAGAATTGTGGAAAACTCCGTTGCTTTTTCTGCTGCTCTAATTATTGTATCTGATTGTATCTTCTGCGGTGGGGTAAGACTCCATCAAAGGGTGTGTCTCGAGTTTTGGAGCTCTGGAGGAATCTGGAGATACTCCATAATTGCCATTGCTCCCAGGTCTCCACTGTGACCCGGTGTGGAAGTACCTGTTAAGGTCCCATATATAGGTCAAATAGATCTGGTTAATAATTCATCGTATTCAATACTTGCTATATAACTGTGTAAAAAACAAAAACAACAAAAACACTCTTAAAAATATACGAAATTGATATATCTTATTAATTTTATCTGAATAGAATAAATTGATAATCTTTTCTGGATTAGAATAATAAGAATTTTGAGCATTTTCATATCTAAATATGTTATAAACAAGAATTTTGGAGGGGCTTCATATTAGACGATTCTTAAAACTAAATTGGTGAAAGTTAGAAATTTATTTTTTGGTGTCAGTACTTATCATACCAATACCCAACTTTCCTCGGATGAATCTTTTTGATATTTAAAAAAAGAATTGAAAATCGACCTAGCCTAATATAACAATAAAGATGAGGATAATTGTCCGAATAACCCAAATAATACACGATTATCTAAATCTAAGCATAAAATAACCCTAGACAGAATGAAATCCTGTTAAAATCAATAAAAAATCAATAAAAAATCAATCCTTAGTTAATTTTTAGTTTTATTTTGTCTTATTTTCATGAGCATCGTTTTAAAATTCTACTGAGCTAACCTGACTTTGTAACTTATATAATTCCATTCAGAATTGGCGGGAATTTCAAATACTTTTCATGACATGTTTAACTCATGAGGTTTACAGTTTTATGAAACAACCTAAAAAAAAGGTGTGTGTGAAAATCATCCTTCTTTCTGCCATTTCGAAAAAAAGAAAGTATTAAAAGATTTGAATCTGTAAGATTCCATGTCACTTGAGAAATCGGGAAAATAAATTGGTACCGTCTGCTTCTATTGGCATCTGAGGGCCGGTCAGAGTCGGGGTAAAATTGCACGAGACTTTGCGAGATGTGCATCGATAATTCCCAGAACGAGAGACAAAAAAAAAACGAGAAATTGAGACAGGAAAATATGCGAAAAAGTTAATTCGTATTAGAGTACAAAAAGAAACAGAAAGAAGAAAAATACAAGGAAAAAGAAAGACAATATTTATTACAATGGAAATGAAAATAGAAAGACAAAAAAGAAGAGAGGAAAGGTTAAGTCGAAGGAGAAAAAGAGAGAAGAAAGAAGAAAAAGTAAAAGAAAGAAGAAAAAAGAAGAAAAATACAAGAGAGAAAGAGAGAAAATATTTATCTGAATTGAATGAAAATAAAAAGAAAAAAGAAGAAGCAAAAAGTTAATTCGTATTAGAGTCCAATGAGAAAAAGAAAGGAGAAAAAGAAAAATACAAGAAAAATACAAAAAAGAATGAATGAAAGAAAATATTTATTAGAATGGAATGAAAATATAATAATAATAATAATAATAATAATAATAATAATAATAAAGAAGAAGAAGAAGAAGAAGAAGAAGAAAGAAGAAAGAAAAAGAAGGAAGAAAAAGAAAAAAGAAGAAGAAAGAAAAAGAAGGAAGAAAAAGAAAAAAAGAAGAAGAAGAAGAAAAAGAAGAAGAAGAAGAAGAAGAAGCAGAAGAAGAAAGAAAAAGAAAAAGAAGGAAGAAGTAGAAAGAAGAAAGAAGAAAAAAAGAAGAATAGGAATAAGAAGAAGAATAGAGAACCACTTAGGAAAAGAAAGAATACTCTTATCCATCGACAAAGACTTAATACAATAATGGCCCAACTGACTCCATGCAGATAACAACCATACAAATAGAAAGTCCTTTTGTTATGGGTTTTATTTTTAGATGGTTTTTGTTTCCAAATCAGATTTAAGGAAGTGCCATTCCTGGCAAAGTTGTTAAATCTAATCCCATAATGCAATTTGCTTTTTAATGCTTTCTGTCGCGCAACAGGAGGAGATGAAAGACAAGACAATGGTAAGTCTTGTAGATTAGATTCAACGAAGAGTCATCATTTGAAATTGATGCGCCTTGATCGATTTAGTCACAAGAAGTTGGGTGACGCGACCGCCTTATCACACCGTTCAACTAACGACGCGTCGATAAATAGTTCATTTTTTAATGCGACAAAAAATGTATTGCACGTTTTCTGTAGAAGCTCTGAAAATGAAACGCCAATATCGAAGAAGGTAAGAGATCAGTCCGACCGAAACATAAGATGAGAATATTTGGGTTAACTATTTCGCTATTCAGTAATAATGGATCTGCGAGACGAGCTTGCTAACCATTTCACAACGTTCGCCATGGATAGGATATCACATAAGGTCGCAAGTATGGGGCATCCAGCGCGGATCGAACTTGCTATTCAGTAGTAATGGATCTGTGAAACTATCTTGCAACCATGGCACCACGGTAGGATGTCCTATTTAACCCAATACGCTTGCCATGGGTAAGATGTGATATAAGGTCGTAAGTATGCGGCATGCAGCGAGGATCGAACTCGCTATTCAGTAATAATGGATCATAAGTTTTTTTCGATTGTGGTGACGACGGTTTTATCACACCGCTCAACTTACGACGCGTCGATAAATAGTTCATTTTTGAATTCGACAAAAAACAGCGTCATACGTTCTTTGTCATGTAAGACAAAAAAATAGTCGTAGTATTAGCATTAGTGTTTATACTAAGATCCTTTCCAGCATTCAGCGTGATTACGAGTTCCCTATCTTCCAAAAGCCAGGCTCTTATATACTTATTGGAGGAGGTAAATTGTATAGTTTAGTGCTCCCTGTAGAAGCCCCTTCACGGAGTATGAACTCAGGTTCTTATAAAGCATCAGGTTACTTAAAGGAAAAGTACCCCAATGCAGAATATTTAGTAGGATAACAACAAAGGCGTTAATTACATACATACAACATTTAATTTAAAAATATAGGGGAACAAGGTTCTCCAGGCTATACAATGTCACAAATGACCAAACATATGTAGAAGTGTAAGAAAGACAGAATAGGTGGAAACCACTTACAGTATGTAGAGTCTGTACCGTTTGGTATGCACCATGTGTGTTCTTGAGAGATCTGACCAGCACATCCGTCAGCTTCGGGAAAGTGGCTGATATTTTTGGGTTCCCGCGTCACGTGACCAAAAAGGGACCATGACGCGGAAGAGTACCCAAACCCTGGGACAAATGAGACTACTCTATTTATTCCTGTTATAGGTGATATAAACCTATTTACATAATGGAATGATCCTACTACTACTATAAGTATCAAAGACAATTGTAGCTTGGGGTAAGCGACACGATCCACTTCCTGACTGTATTGTCGGACGTAACTTCACCTTCCTTCTGTAAATTCTACTTTCTCTTTCAATACACTTGTGTCAACTTTCACCAGTTTTTTGTCTTTATTTGTGACCCTTAACAACCCCACCACAATTCCCTTACACCCCCATTACTTAATGGGACAGTACATTTCTACTCTACATGTAGAATCTCTGAAAATAAACGCCAATGATGAATGAAGTAGGAAATCAGATCGACCAAAATACAAGATGAGGATTCTAAGATTAATAAAAATATTTGATTGATATTTTTGAATTCATTAAGTAGGTATTTATAAACCCGACCAATATATGCTATTCAGTTGTTTGGTTGTTAGATTTTACGGCATGTCAATCCCTGTTAGGTTATTTTATACCGAATGCATTTTATTTTATTCTTTCTTGATGGATACTCAAATAAAAAAAGAACCAAAACTCAGTTTTTTAACACATTTTAACCTCATTTTTTCTAATTAACCCAATGTTATATACCCTATATTATATGGACATTAATAGGTATGTCACAATCCTCATAAATACGTATTATACTGACTGAGTAGTCTGATACCACTAGCAGTGATTTACCTTTGTTCACGCCACTGGCAAGTATCGTATTTTGTAAATGTTATAAAGATTCCCTTTCATTTCCAACCTCCGTTTCGTTATTCATAATTTAGCAACCTTTATTAAGATACAGCACCTATAGACGGGACCTAACAGGTACTACCACTCCGGGCCAGAGTAGACTCGGGAGTAAACGGTGATGAGGAGTACTCCACACACCCCAGAGCTCCAAAATTGGAACTTCACCATCAGAGGGGGGGGGGGGGCTCTCCGACAGCCCATCTAGCCTAATTACGTGCCAAAGTAGAGAGTTGCTTGTCATGAACTGCTCAACCACTAGGATTCCACCCTTAAGCATCACGGGTCGACACCGACGATGAACAGGTGGCTTTATTAGAAGGGGGATCTTACCTCTCTGCAGAGGTGCAGTCAGTATATTCTTCTGTTCTAGTTGTGTTTTAATTCATATCGGCCATCTTTAACGTAATATAGTCATCACGTTTTCTTCAATTAAATGTAAAGATGCTAGACTTATTATGGACTAATAATGACGCTACACATTCTTTTTACAATTCTTACCAAGGTAAATAACATTTTGAAGGATATTTGGAGAATTACGGACTACGCCATATTTCAACTCTCCATTTTTTTAAATAAACATCCCCGATCAGTATCTCCGAATAAATATAACAGAGAGAGAGAGAGAGAGAGAGGAGAGAGAAGAGAGAGAGAGAGAGAGAGAGAGAGAGAGAGAGTATGGAGAAAAAGGAGTGGTATGGAGAGAATGAGAAACAAAGGAAGGAAGGGCATGGAGTTATATAGATAGAGACATAGAGAAGAGAGAGAGAGAGATGAGATAAATGAGTGGTATGGATGGAGTTAGATATATAGATAGATAGACAGGAGAGAGAGAGAGAGAGAGAGAGAGAGAGAGAGAGAAGAGAGGGGCGGGAGAGAAGAAAAGGAAGGGGGTATACATATATAGAGAGTGGAAGAATGGAAGGAGGAGTATGTAGAGAGACGAAGAAGGGGTATGTGAGGAGAGAGAGAGAGAGAGAGAGAGAG
The DNA here is from genome assembly GCA_023376005.1 of Doryteuthis pealeii. Taxonomy (NCBI): domain Eukaryota; kingdom Metazoa; phylum Mollusca; class Cephalopoda; order Myopsida; family Loliginidae; genus Doryteuthis; species Doryteuthis pealeii. The sequence goes on from CM042147.1 coordinate 13,129,780, forward strand.
AGAGAGAGAGAGAGAGAGAGAGAGAGAGAGAGAGCAAACAAATCTCATGAAACTAGTTAAATGTGTCGCAGTGTACGAAGAGATGAAACCAGCGACCTCTGCCGGCGTCTGTCACAACTAAATAGGAAGGTAGGTAACCCTTGTAATTAGGTGGTGCTAATTAACGGACAAAGAAGCCTTCCTTTTCGTTGGCCATTTGACCTTTTTTTCATAAAAGGTCGTTGTATTTTCGTCTGATTAATGTATTTCTCAAGTCTTCTAAACTTTTAGGAAACAGCTGCCCAGTTTCGTTGCAAAGAAGTCAGTAGTAACAATCAAATAGGCCAACATTATATATATATATATATATATATATATATATAGTATTATATATTAGAATATAGGTACAAGTGATAGCCTACTCGGATTTCACCATAAGGATCTTCAGGGTTAAATCCATTGAATTAATCGAGATACTGATTAATTGCAGTCGACTACACGTGTGTGTCCTTCGTTAACCGTTTAACGCGAAGAACACACACGTGTAGTCGACTGCAATTAATCAGTATCCCTATTAATTCAGTGGATTTAACCCTGAAGATCCTTATGGTGAAAATCGAGTAGGTTATCACTTGTACCTATATTGTAATAAATTTGCTCTACTAACGTATTGAGCACTTTGTATTTGTTATATCGTTGACTTACCTTCCTGAACTCTGCACCATCTAACCATCGTGACCATATTCACCGGTAAGTCACCTTTTCCATTATATATATTATAATATATATATATATATAATATATATTATATAAAGCACGTGTACGACCGTTATCATCCTGCAAAACCCTTTAGTTAAAAATTGTGACCGTTCAAATCATCCAAGATGAAATACAAAAATGTAAATCCTGATTATCTGGTGTTGCTTATCTATTTAGCGAATTCTTGTTTCTCATGAGTCGTCACCTCAGTTAAGAAATGGACCATTTCGTTTTAATTATAAAAGAAATGGAAGAAAAAGGAAATGTTACATAGAAAAAATGTAACAAGAAAGAAAAAGAAAGAAAGAAAGAGAATATGGGAAAGATAGAGAGATGAGGTGAGCACGCGAAAGCGATAACGCTAATCTGTTTCAATTAGACACAACGAAAAGATAAAAAGATGGAAAGAGAGAAAAAAAGAGCGAGAGAGTGTTAAATCAAGATTATTATACTTTTTACATATTGAACTATTACAATAGCTCTTAAGTAATCTTCTATTGCCCTTTGGGCAAGCCCAACCTTTTTTTATCACATATGTTTTAGAAGGTGGTGTCTGAGGGTCTTCATGTCCAGGGTATGACGTTAAACTCTATCTGATGGTGAGGTTCCAGTTCTAGAGTCTGGGGAACATGAAGCACTTCTTCATCACCATTTCTCCCAGGTTCATTCTGACCTGCTAGGGTCCCATCTATGGGTTAAATTGAGAAAAAAAATTGTTTATAAAAAAACTGAATTTAAAACAGTTTTTACCAAACTATCGCTACGAATATTTCAAAAGTTTGCCGGCATTAAATGACCCACGGAGGTTGATATGCCATAAAATAAAACAAACAAACTTAAGTAAAAATATCAATTTGTTGTAAATTATTGTAATGATTAAATTATAATACTTTAGTATATCCACAGGTCCTGCTAGTAGTAATATTTTTTATCAGCTGTTAAACTCACTCAATCAATCAATCCGCCAGTCTTTGATTGGTCAGCCATATTTGTTGTTTTACACAATAGTAGCATTAAGAGTTTTTTTTTCTTTGTGGGTTATTTAATGCCAGATATACTCTTGTAGAAGAACAGTAGTGGCACTATTTAATCCATAGCTGGGGAGAACATGAAGGCTTCATACCTTTCCCAAGAGTGTTAGTCTGAAAGTGAATCTAATAGTGCAACTGGAGTTTGAACTCACTTACTAGGATGTTGCAGTCAAACATGTTAGCCGTTAGCCACTACTCTCACAGTATTAAGAATACTAGCAAATATATGCACCCCCACGGGTGCAGTATTTGGTTCTAATATAATTAAATAACATATTAAATTGAAGGCTAATGAAACTGAATAAAGAATGTAGAATAAAAAGATTTTGGACAGAGAAGGGTTATGGATTGAAAATAGAAACAACTTTGGAAAACTATACTCTTCTATCATTTTTTTTCCCGTTACTCCCGTCTTTCATTTGGTAAATTTTCCTAATTTAACGTGTTTAGTTAAAATAGGAAAGTAAGAATAATTATTAGTTATTTCTTTCTTGTTTAAATGGTATTATCTTTATAGAGATTTATTGAAGAGATTTTTGCTCATAATTCATTAAGATGAAGCAAATAATTAGAAATCAATAATACTAAAGCATATATTTATTGAAAATAAATTTTAAAGTCAATATGCAATTAGCCTTCCATTCAATACTGCAAAACCGCTATTTTTGTTGTATATAATAAATACGCAAATTGCATGTTATAGTATGTATGATATTGGTCAACAGTGGCTTCGGCTCTGACCATTGAAATATACATTAATAGCGTCGATCCAGGGGGCCATCCCGCCCAGGCAACATCCGTTGCCCCCTCGATTTAGAGGGCAGGGCTGGGTTTATTTCCAGTGCCTGAGGCGCCCACCCTTGAGGGGATTCGGACGCATTTTTTTTTCAACCCCTGCCCTCATGAGCTTCGGCTTGTGGGTGGTCCCACGTTAATGGGACTAGTTTGGTACGCTGCCGCGTACAAGTGGGGTAAACGCGGTAAATACAGTAGTGTAGATATGGTCAACAGTAATAAGTAATGTAATACAATTTTATTATAATTGAGGTGTATAACTAAAAAATAAAATCATGGTAAAATGTAAATGTAATAACACAGGGAAATTGTGACTTGTATAGTATATAGTTTCGGGTACCGATTCTAGAATAAAACTCTCAATCTCCTTTTATAGATATATATATATATATATATAATTTTTTTGTAATTTTCTTATATAAGCAATTATAAATTAGGAAATATGAAGGATAATACTAGTTAAATATTACCTAGTTGTAATTATTAATAAAGCTTCAATTTAAAATACTGTAATTGTTAACAACACACACCCACACAGATCACACATATATATATATATATATATATATAATATATATATATATATATATTTTAGTCGGTAGAGCACTGTGGCCGTCTAGGAATGTCGCAAGATTCCCTGGTTCGAATACCAGTCCCCGCCAACTCAAACGACGCAGGAGTAGCACAGAATTGGGTAATCTGATTTTGTGCTGTAAAGTGGGAGAAGCCTGGAACGGTAAGTGTGGGCGCTCTACTGTCAGGCAAAACATCTCCTGGTCTAGCGCTAGCGAAAAGGTGAATAGGACTCCCTCGCTGTCCCTGAATACTAGACAATAGGGCCACGTCTGTCATACTTTAACTTACTTATATACTGTAAGGTTGAATAAGAAAATACTCGGTCATGTTAACGTTATAAATTTATTTCCAACTGAAAGATTCTCGTGTTTTGAGAATTCCCAGTGGAAAAGTCTAACGGATACAGGTGATTCTCAAAGATGGAGTTAAAGATTATTTACTCGTCTGAGTAATTAAAAATGACGAAAAAATAAAATTATTTCAGGAATTTCAAAAGACTAAAGAAAATTGGAGATTGCAATAAAATTCTAAATAAATCTTTTTTTTAATTTATTGAAATCAAGAATCCATCAATTTTTAATTTTCATGCGTAGACTCTAATTATAGAAGTCAATTACTGGGGAAGAAAAAAAAAAACGAGTAAGGAGACCATTAAAGATGTCTGGTTAGTTTCGGAGCTAAAAAACCAAAAAAAGCCAAAACAAACCAGACAAAAAACAAACGCAGAGACAAAAAACAAACGCCGTATGCAAAATTAAAAACAAACAAAACAAAAAAAGGAACAAAAAAACAAAACAACCCAAGCAAACAAGCTATTTTGCTCTAAATGAAGCTGTATAAATCCAAAGAAATATTTGCTTAATAATACCAGTTAACTTTGCTATAAATAACGCACCAGGTCGTTTTGTTACAAAAAAATTATTCGCGATAATTTTGTGTTCCCCCCTAAAAAAAAGCTATGCTTTTCAGTTTAAAATACATTAGATATATAAGTACTAGAGGGCGATTACCGCGTCGAAGCTGGGTAGAGAGGGTGGGTGTGGTTGTTATGTATAGGATCAAAGAACCTGGATGATATTGATTAGTGGTTTGGGGTTTGAGAAGTTTACAAAGATGATGGAACGCGCAATGTGTCTGCAGTAGAGATGAGAATTGATTAGATAATATTTCTTGTATATTATGATTTGTTTAAAATATCTTCAAATATGAAAACACATTAGTGTATAAATGTATGGAATTATTGATGGTTTCATAGTGTTGTATATCCCTTAAAACTTCTTCTTATTCATATATAACGTTGCTTCTTCTGAGGCGATTTCGGGTCGTTTAATTCTAATGTAACTCGGTATCTGTGCTTGGTTCTCTCTGGTTTTTTTGGTCTGTATTTTTTTATAGACTTCTTGGGTCTATCTTCATCTCACTGTGTCCGCTTGTTGTTCTTATGTCGGCTAAAAAGATTTGGATAGTTTTTCGACGTCTTTAATTTATCCAAGAGTATCTCGCTGAAGGAAATAGCCACGCTTGGAGACACATCTCCGCTCCCCACCGTGTCCCCAAAATAAGAATATATACAGCATATAAGGTTCCCAAATTAAGGGGTACTTCCTCCAAAACACCTGTTGTATGAAGCTCTTTACTTATTATCAATAGTTGTACTTATCTTATAATGAGGCCTGATCTTCTTAGGAGGGCCATAGTGGTGAGTGCCTAATCCTGCATTAATATTGTGGGCGCCTTATCTATGGCATGGTACAGATCTGGGACTTGATTGGTTCTCTCTAGCGCGTGGCACACCACTAGTCTTTCTTGTGATCTTCCTTGTTGAGGTCTTCTGTTCATCTCTGTGGTTCGGAGATTTAGGATTGGGATCTTGAGATAACGAGCACACAAAATTTGTGCTGGCGGGAAAGTATTTGATGTGTCCACGATCAGGCGTAAATGTAGGTCAGATTGCTTTTGTTCTGATTTAAATCTGACACACATAGTACTGTAAATGACGTATTAGTACGAAAGGCTGGATCAAGCTCATATCACCTAATGATTTTCAGTGTATTGTTTCAGTTTATAGACCTGTTCTTCTTCCATCGAGTCCTGATCAGCTTTATGCTGTAGAATATTACCTTGGGCTGCAGCCTCTGTTGCAGAGAAGGTAACAATCCCGCTCAGGTGGAAGCCACATGTGTTTCCGTGAGTGACCGTCTGATTACTTAAAGATGAGAAATCTGTGTGTCGGCTGGAGGCAGTCGCAGCCGGATGATGCAGAAACTTCCTGCAGTGTTGTTTGGGAGGCATCGTACTGCGTAGACTATATCGGACGGTCAGTGAGGACGCCGTCTCTGATAAATCGGCTGGTATCACGTTCAAAGCGTCACGGTAGCATCTTTCTTGTATCTGACTATGGAGTTGGCGTCAATGGCAAGGAGCCTCCAAAAGTCCCTGTTTTAATATTGCAATTTATAATGATATGCGCATAGAAGGGCCAGTTTGCTGGGAGAGGATGTCTTTAATGTGTCATTGCTGGGGTATGGTCGACGCATAAAACTGCGTATGCGTTAGAGTGTTGAGGAATGTCCTAATATTCCGTCTGAGGACTCGTGGTGTGGAACAGTAGCAGAGTGAACGCCCCGGTGTCGCATAGTTCCGAATTCGCCAAATGCTACTTGGTCCCAGATGCCACTCTAGGGACCAGAGGTCAGGAGTGGATGGTATCCAAGTACTAATGTGTAAGAGGTCTTAATAGTTCCTGGGTCGCTGAATGGTACAACTGCTTATCTGATGGTGCATTGGTCGGCAATTCTTGGAACTCTGGTCTGGGAACGTGTGGACGTAAGTCGTCCGTTAATGCCCGCGCCATTACATTCCCTAGGTCCACCATCACTAGTAACCAGAGTGGTGGTACCTATGGATGGGGTCCTGCCATCTTCCTGGAACGTAAGATCGAAATCGCAAGTAAAACATAAATGCCGTTTGGAAAAAATACTGTCGTTGTGAAACGAAGAAGTGTTGGAAAGATTAGCAAAATACATTTGTATTGAATGTATGCCATTCGAAGGAAAGGAACGAATAGAACCAGAACTGCTCTATCAAAGGTCACGTGAGATAATGTTATTATCGCACCAATAAAGAGTGTATTGAACAATGGATCGTGAGAAAATCGACAACCAACTGAGTATCAACATAATTGGATGACAGACTAGTCCCGAAAGCAAAAGGGTCTTTCAATCATGGAGTAGTGTGTATTTAGCTTAAACCTCGTATGACACGTGGTGGAGGCATCAAGGCCAGAAGTTATTTGGGCGCCCAGTGAGAATCACTGCTATACATAACAAAGGTTTGCTAATCTATCCTTACTAACCATTACAATCCACATGATATTGGATATAAAATGCACACATAGAAACACAAATGCTTTACCTACTAATACGAATACGCATACAGTACACAATACTTTCGCTCAAACACTCAGCAGAAATACTGATTTCATAAATAAATAGCCCGTGTAGGAACACTGACATAAGCGCCAGGGCGTGTTGAGTATGGCCTGAGTTGGATTAATCATTCAAACCAAAACAAACAAACAGCAAGAGTAAACATAGCTGACGAAGCACCTCTTATGAGAACTAAAGTACTAGCTGTCGGTGTCCCCAAGATATGCTAGACAAATTTATAATTGAAATCAAAGATCAAATACTGCATCCATAACACTAGTAATCCACCGACAAAGAAGGAATAATAAAAAAAAGGTCTTGTTCGGCATATAAATAAAACGCGCTGCAGGGTTGACCATGTCCGTAAAATCCAACCAAGCCAATTCCATCCGTCGACAAAAGATTACACAATAACTCCTAATTGCGTTCAAATTCGGGCCAAGGCTGGTGGGAAATAACATCGTTCATGAAGTGATGCGCTAAGAATTCCATGAACTAGAGAACCAAATTTTCGCAAGGAAACGTTGGAAGAAGGAAGAAAACAAGTAAATATTGAGACAGGAAAAAATCCGGGCATGTGTAAACATGGGATGTTTACTTTGAAGTTCAAATTTTGTAAACAAATATCAAATTGGTTGAAATAATAGAAAAGCGGGGAGTGGAAATAAAATTTCTAAATTTGTAGCATACGAGTCGATAAAAAAGCCCCCCCCCGCCCCTGCTGGCTCTCTCTCTCTCCTCACTGTGGAGGCAGCACGACAAATTAATTAAAAAAAAGGGGAGAATGTTTTATCTAATATCGTTGTGTAACAGGATTTCGAGATCGTTAGACTAGATGTAAGTGTGAGGAGTTTTCATTAGTTCTCAACAACGCGTGGTAACGCCGCTCTCAGGCAGAGGTGCTGATCTGGAAACAGCGAGACTCATCGATTTCTCTGCACGGTATACTGAGCAATGGTTTTTATGCCGTACGCCATTCTACCTATAGCGTGGTTATGATTTCGTCTATGACAGTAAAAGTTTTGAGGAAAACATGTCGCCTTCTTTAAATTAACATGTTGTTTCTTAACTGTTCTTTAGAAATCAGATTGTCTATTTTCACTTCGAATTCTCTTCCGCCTCGCCGTATGGTGATCGGTGTGTGTGTGTAGTTGGTGTGTGTGTGTTTTAGTAGTGTCTTAGTATCAATTCCAGGATTTTTATTATCTTGTCTAGTATTTTTTGTACTTAAAATAAATGATCTATTTATTGTATTTTTTTTTTCCGCTGATTTTGTGTATTTTCAGTGGTTTTTTTTTGTGTGATGAATAACAATCTATAGAACAGAAAAGTGGGCAGATCTAAGATACAGAGCAACGATTTGTTCCCTTCTGACGAGGGCTCTCTGCTTTCAAGAAAATCTTCTGACGAGAAGAGCACTTATTTTGCATTAGCGGTCGAATATTAGAGAGAATAAATCGATAGGTACAGTGAATCACGTATCATTGTTGTACCCCTCCCGAGCAGCGGTATCGTTCCTTCTTTTGCAAACTGGCATTTGTGCGGATTGGCCGTAGATTTGCACTAACAGCCGACGCAAATCACACACACGATAAAAAATCGTGGAACATATTACTAGAGACAATTATTTAAACAAGACCAAACACATACCAACCACACACAGCACACACACCCACATAATGAGGATAATTACGGAGGAAAATAGACATTACTATACTATATCATACAACAGAATCTTGTATGGTTTCGTGCCTGGATTAATAAATAAACTAAAGTCTTCTGAATAAGCTTTAGGATCGCAGCTGCCAGTTTGTTGGAAGAAGTCAGTAGTAACGAATCGAAATAGTGCGGTGATGCCAAGCATTATATGATATAGTATTAAGGATATGATAATATATGTATTATATAATATAATCATATGAGCTATATATATAATATGCTATGTATACTGTATATACATATCACTATATAACTTATATATATATATATCATATATAGATACTATTATATATCAATATTGTATTGATATATTTCTGCTTTCGAAATCTATCAAGATAAGGATTTTTTTTATCCCAATCCCGCCGAAAAATAATTTTTAGAAGGAAGAATAAATGCAGGTGAAAGTGATAGTGTACCATCCTGCGTTTTGTCTCGTATTCCATTGCATTTTATGACAAGCGCTTCAAAAGCCGAACAGTCACCGATTCTAAGATTGGGAGGAAGCTAAGTTGTAGTAGGGATCGGTGAAACTGAACAGGTAATGGAGGATGAACTCCAACGAAGACAAACAAGAACGAGAACGTACAAGATATAATGCAAAGCATGTTACCTGATTATTTCGCGAATTAAGTTTAAAGTTTGGCGAAAAATCAAGTAAAATAAAAACAAAAGAAACAAAAATACAAAAAATAATAAAAAAAAAAAAATAAACAAAAACAAAAGCAAAAACGTAAACCCGAACCTTTTTAAGTTTTGGCCAAAAAAATCCAGTTATCTGGATTATGAAAATCGGCTTCAAAATGTAAAATTAATAGTTAGCTAAGTGTATACATTATCGGATTATCCTTTTTTTTGGTTTTGGAAGATTGTCAGTCCGATTCAAACGAAAATTTTGATCTAAATTTCTGTTTAGTTAATTATATCGGCAGGCCAAGTAACTATTGTAATTCATAAACGCTAAACTCGTTCAGCACGTCTTCTTCTTGCTTCTTCTTCTCTCTTCTTCTTCTTCTTCTTGCTTTGCCTTCCTTCCTCCCTTCTTCGTCTTTGCTTCTTCCTTCTCGTTCTTCTTCCTTCTTACTTCTATTCTTCTTCTTCTTCTTCTTCTTTTCTGCTGTTCTTCTTCTTTCATTCTTCTTCTTGCGTTCTTCTTCTTCTTCTTCATTGTCTCCGTTCTTGTTGTAGCTTCTTGCGGCTTCCTTCATTTTCTTCCTTCTTTTTTCTTCCTTTTTTCACTT
>CM042147.1:13139404-13188574 GCA_023376005.1 Doryteuthis pealeii
AGAGAAGAGAGATAGGGAACAGGAGAGAGCAAAATAAATCTATTGGTGTGAAACTAGGAAATGTGTTTCTGCAGTTTCGTACGAAGAGCTGAACCACGACCCCTCTGCCGGCGTCTGTGCACAACTAAAATAGGAGGTAGGTAACCTGTGGTAATTAGCGTGGTGCTAATTAACGAACAAAGAAGAGAAGCCCTTCCTTTTCTCCGTATGGCCTATTGACTTTTTTCATAAGTAAGGGTCTACGTTGTTTATTTCTTCTGATTAATGGTTATTTCTCAAGTCTTCTAAACTTTTAGGAAACAGCTGCCCAGTTTCGTTGCAAAGAAGTCAGTTAGTTATAACAATCAATAGGCCAACATATATATATATAATATATATATATATAATATATATATTATATATATAGATATAGGTACAAGTGATAGCCTACTCGGATTTCACCATAAGGATCCTTCAGTTTTTAATCCATTGAATTAATCGAGATACTGATTAATTGCAGTCGACTACACGTGTGTGATTCCTTCGTAACCGTTTAACGCGAAGGAAGAACACACACGTGTAGTCGACTGCCAATTAATCAGTATCCCTATTAATTCAGTGGATTTAACCCTGAAATCCTTATGGTGATGAAACTCTAGAGTAGGTTATAACTCTGTAACCTATACTGTAATAAATTTGCTCTACTAACGTATTGAGGCTTGAGCACTTTGTATTGTTATATCGTTGACTACCTTCCTGAACTCTGCACCTCTAACCTCGTTGGACCATATTCACGGTAAAAGTCACCTTCCATTATATATATATATATATATATATATTATATATATATATATATAAGCACGTGTACGACCGTTATCATCCTGCAAAACCCTTTAGTAAAAAATTGTACCGTTCAAATCATCCAAGATGAAATACAAAAATGTAAATCCTGATTATCTGGTGTTGCTTATCTATTTAGCGAATTCTTGTTCTCATGAGTCGTCAACCTCAGGTTAAGAAATGGACATTTCGCTTTTAATATAAAGAACAGAAATGAAAGAGAAAAAAGGAAATGTTACATAGAAAAAATGTAAACAAGAAAGAAAGAAAGAAAGAAAGAAAGAGAAATATGGGAAAGATAGAGAGATGAGGTGAGCACGCGAAAGCGATAACGCTAAATCTGTTCTTCAATTAGACACAACGAAAAGATAAAAAGATGAAAGAGAGAAAAAAGAGCGAGAGAGTGTTAAATCAAGATTATTATAACTTTTTACATATTTAACTTATTTACAATAGCTCTAAGTAATCTTCTATTGCCCTTGGGCAAGGCCCAACCTTTTTTTTATCACATATGTTTTTAGAAGGTGGTGTCTGAGGTCTTCATGTCCAGTGGTATGACGTTAAACTCTATCTGATGGTGAGGTTCCAGTTCTAGAGCTCTGAGGAACATGAAGCACTTCTTCATCACCATTTCTCCCAGGTTCATTCTGACCTGCTAGGGTCTCATCTATGGGTTAAATTGAGAAAAAAAAAAATTGTTTATAAAAAACTGAGTTTAAAACAGTTTCTACCAAACTATCGCTACGAATATTTCAAAACTTTTCCTGCATTAAATGACCCACGGAGGTTGATATGCCATAAAATAAAACAAACAAACTAAGTAAACATATAATTTGTTGTAAATTATTGTAATGATTAAATTTAATTCTTTAGTATATCCACAGGTCCTGCTAGTAGTATAATATTTTTTATCATGCTGTTAAACTCACTCAATCAATTAATCCGCCAGTCTTTGATTGGTCAGCCATATTTGTTTGTTTTACACAATAGTAGCATTAAGAGTTTTTTTCTTTGGGTTATTTAATGCCAGATATTACTCTTTAGAAGGAGCAGTAGTGGCACTATTTAATCCATGCTGGGGAGAAAATGAAGGCTTCATACCTTTCCCAAGGTGTTAGTCTGAAAGTGAATCTAATAGTGCAACTGGAGTTTGAACTCACTTACTAGGAGGTTGCAGTCAAAACATGTTAGCCGTTAGCCACTACTCTCACAGTATTAAGAATACTAGCAAATATATGCCACCCCCGGGTGCAAGTATTAAGTTCTAATATAAATTAAAAACAATTAAATTAGAAAGGCTAATGAAACTGAATAAGAATGTAGATAAAAAGATTTGGAACAGAGAGGGTATGATTGAAAAAATAGAAACAACTTTGAAACTAACTCTTTATCATTTTCCGTTACTCCGTCTTTCATTTGTAAATTTTCCTAATTTTAACTGTTTAATTAAAATAGGAAGTAAAGAATAATATTAGTTATTTCTTCTTGTTAATGGATTTCTTTAAGATTTATTGAAGAGATTTTTGCTCATATTCATTAAGATGAAAGCAAATAATTAGAAATCAATAATACTAAGCATATATTTATTAAAATCAAATTTTTAAGATCAATATGCAATTAGCCTTCCCATTCATACTGCAAAACCGCTATTTGTTTATAATATAAATACAATTGCATGTTATTAGTATGTAGATATGGTCAACTGGCTTCGGCCTCTGGACCATTGATATAATTAATAGCGTCGATCCCAGGGGGCCATCCCCCCAGGCAACACCTGCCCCCTCGATTTAAGGGGCAGGCTGGGGTTTATTGCCAGTGCCTGAGGCGCCCCCTTGAGGGGGATCGACGCAATTTTCACCTGCCACTCCATGAGCTTCGGCGGTGGTCCACGTTAATAGGGACTTTGTCCTGACCCGTACAAGTGGGGTACGGTAAATACAGTATGTAGATATGGTCAACAGTATAAGTAATGTAAAACAATTTTATTAATAATTGAGTGTAAATAAAAAATAAATCATGGTAAATGTAATGTAAATAACACAGGGAATTGTGACTTGTATAGTAATATAGTTTCGGTTACAGACAGAAAAACCTACAATCTCCATTATAATAAGATATATATATATATATATATCAATTTTAATTTTGTATTTTCTTATATAAAGCAATTAATTAGGAATATGAAGGATAATACTAGTTAAAATTACTAGTTGAATTATTAATAAAGCTTAATTTTAAAATGACTGTATATGTTAAACACACACACACACACACACACATATATATATATATATATATATATATATATATATATATATATTTTAGTCGGTAGAGCACCCGTCTAGGAATCGCAAGATTCCTGGTTCGATACCAGTCCCCGCCAACTCACCGCAGGAGTAGCACAGATTGGGTAATCTGATTTGTGCTGTAAAGTGGGGAGCTGACGGTAAGTGTGGCGCTCTACTTCAGCAAAAAACAATCTCCCTGGTCTAGCGCTAGCGAAAAGGTGATAGACTCCCTCGCTGTCCGGCTGATACTGACAATAGGCCACTCTGTCAACTTTACTTACTTATATATGTAAGGTTGATAAAGAAAATATCGGTCATGTTAACGGTTATAAATTTATTTCAACTGAAAGATTCTCGTGTTTGAGAATTCCCGGGAAAGTCTACGGATACAGGTGATTCTCAAAGATGAGTTAAGATTAATTACTCGTCTGAGTAATTAAAATGACGAAATAAATTATTTCAGAATTTCAAGACTAAAGAAATTGGAGATTGCAATAAAATTCTAAATAAATCTTTTTTTTATTTATTGAAATCAGAATCATCATTTTATTTTCATCGTAGACTTATTATAGAAGTCAATTACTGGGAAGAAAAAAAAAACGAGTAAGGAGACCATTAAGATGTCTGGTTAGTTTCGGAGACTAAAAAAAACCAAAAAAGCCCAAACAAACCAGACAAAAAACAAACCAGACAAAAAACAAACCCTATCAAAATAAAAAACAAAACAAAACAAAAAAAGAACAAAAAACAAAACAAAACCCAAACAAACAACTATTTTGCTCTAAATGAGCTGTATAAATCCAAAGAAATATTTCTTAATAATACCAGTTAACTTCTATAAATAACCCCAGTCGTTTGTTACAAAATTATCGCGAAATTTTTGTTCCACGCCTAAAAAAAAAGACTTGCTTTTCAGTTTAAAAATACATTAGATATATAAAGTACTAGAAGCGATTACCCAGCGTCGACTGGGTAGAGAGTGTGTGTGTATGTGGACAAAAACCTGGTGTATTGATTTGGTTTGTTTGAGATTTCAAATGATGAACATTTCAAAGTAGAATTTTAATACTATTTCTATGTATATTTTGATTTTTTAAATATCTTCAAATATGAAAACACATTAGATGTATAAAGTATGGATTATTGGAGGTTTCATAGTGTTGTATATCCCTTAACTTCTTCTTATCATATTATACGTATGCTTCTTCTGAGCTGGATCGGGTCGTTTATTCTATGTACTGGGTATCTGTGCTGGTTCTCTCTGTTTTTTTGGTCTGTATTTTTTTTTAGACTTCTTGGGTCTTCTTCATCTCTGTGTCCGTTGTTGTTCTTAGTAACGAATAAAAAGATTTGGATATTTTTCAGACGTCTTTATTTATCCCAAGTAAAGTATCTCGCCTGAGAGAAATAGCCACCTTGGAGACACATCTCTCCCCCCCCCCCAAATAAGATACAGCTAAGTTCCCAAATTAAGGGTACTTCCTCCCAAAACACCTGTTGTATAGCTCTTTACTTATTATCATATTGTACTTATCTTACTCTGTCTTCTTGGCCAATTGGTCTACTTTAATATGTGGCCTCTTCTATGCTGGGTATCTGGACTTGTTCTCTCTGGCATGCTTTCTTGTGACTTCTTGTGTCTTCTTCATCTCTGTGTTCGTTGTTGATCTTAGTAACGAACACAAATTGTCGCGGAAAGTTTTGTTCCACAGCTAAAAGTATCATTGCTTTTCTGTTTAAAAACACATTAGATATATAAAGTATAGCTCATTCTAGATTTCATGATGTTGTATAGACCTGTACTTCTTCCTCCGTCCTGTCAGCTTTGGCTGTAGAATATACCGGCTGCACCTCTGCAGAGAGGTAAAATCCCCCTCAGTGAAGCCACATGTTTTCCGTGAGTACCTCTGATTCTTAAAGATAGAATCTTGGTGGCTGAGCAGTCCACGATATGCAAAACTTCCTTTTGGCCTTACTTAGACTATACGGACGGTCGGAGAGACCCCCTCTGATAAATCGGCTGGTCACGTCAAACCCTAGCATCTTTTGTTCTGACTATATTGCCTCTGGCAAGCCCCAATCCTTTTTATCATATATGTGCAAGAAGGCAGTGGCTGAGGTTCTTAATGTCCTGGGTATGACGATAAACGCTATCTGATGGTGAATTTCCAATTCTGGAACTCTGGGGAACGTGGAGTACCCCTTCATCACCATTACTCCCAGATCCACTCTGACCCAGAGTGGTGGTACCTATTAAGGTCTTAATGTCCTGGGTCTGATGGTAAACTCTATCTGATGGGAATTTCAATTCTGGAACTCTGGGGAATGTGGAGTACCCCTTAATCGCCATTACTTCCAGGTCCACTCTGAACCAGAGTGGTGGTACCTATGAGGGTCTCATCTCTGAGTAAAATAGAAAAAAATGCGTTTGAAAAAAACGTGTTTAAAAAATTGAGTTAAAAAAACATTTTTGAATATCCATCAAGAAGGAATAAAACAAAATGTCTTCGGCATAAAATAACCCAAAAAGAGTTGACATGTCGTAAAATCCAACCAACCAACCTAATAACATAATCAACTTCCCGTAAAAAAAGTCTTCAATCATGGATAGTTATTTACTAACCTCAGTGTGGCAGAAGGCCAGAAGTATTGGGCGCCCAGTGAGAATCGAACTCACTAACAAAGGTTTGCTAATCTATCTTACTAACCATTACACCACATGATATGGATATAAATCCATAGACCAAAATCTTACCTACAAATAGATACCAACATACAATCTTTCTGCTCAAACACTCAGCAGAAATACTGATTTCATAAATAAATACCGTTAGGCATGACATAACCCCAGGCGGGTTGATATGCCGTTAAAATCAATAAACAAACAAACAAACAGAAATAAATACCGAACCCTTAGAACTATACCCAATTATCAACAAAATTAATAATTGAAATCAGATACAAATACATGCACAATTAACAACTATACCCCACAAAGAAGGAATAAATAAAAAAAAGTCTTCGGCATAAAATAACCCTAGGGTTGACATGCCGTAAAATCCAACCAACCAATCCATCCGTCGACAAAGATTACACAATAACTCCTAATTGCGTTCAAATTCGGCCACAGGCTGGTGGGAAATAAATCGTTCATGAAGTGAATCGTAGAATTCCATGAATAGAGACCATTTCCAAGGAACGTTTGGAAAGAGAAGAAACAAGTAAATATTGAACAGGAAAAATCCGGGATGTGTAAACATGGGATGTTTACTTTAAGTTAAAATTTTGTAAACAAATATCAATTGGTTGAAAATGAAAAGCGGGAGTGGAAATAAAATTAAATTTGTCACATACAATCGATAAAAGCCCCCCCCCCTCTCTCTCTCTCTCACGTGGAGGCACACGACAAAGTTAATTAAAAAAAAGGGAATGTTTTTCAATCTTTTACGATTCGAATCATATAATTCTGAACGAACTACATCTCTATTAATGTTTTCCATCCAACTTTATGATTCGTATCGTAAAAGTTTGAAAAACATTCCCTTTCTTTAAAATTAACTTTGTTCTTAACTGTTCTTAGAATCAGATTGTCTATTTCTTCGAATTCTTCCCCTTGTGTGTGTGTGTGTG
Source organism: Doryteuthis pealeii (assembly GCA_023376005.1). NCBI lineage: Eukaryota > Metazoa > Mollusca > Cephalopoda > Myopsida > Loliginidae > Doryteuthis > Doryteuthis pealeii. The sequence goes on from CM042147.1 coordinate 13,146,142, forward strand.
TGTGTGTGTGTGTGTTTAGTAGTGTCTTAGTATCATTCCAGATTTTTATTTCTTTTTGTATTTTTTGTACTTAAAAAAATGATCTATTTATTTATTTTTTTCCGCGTGTTTGTGTGTTTCAGTGTTTTTTTTTTTTGTGTGTATACAATCATAGAACAGAATGGGCAGATTCTAAGAACAGTCAACATTCCTTCTCAGGGCTCCTGCTTTAAGAAATCTTCTGACGAAGAGATTTTTTCATCCCGAAATATTAAGAGAATAATCAAAGGTAATGAACAACATCATTGTTACCTCGTTCTTCTTTGCAACTGCATTGTGGGATTGCCTTCCAAACTAACCGACAAATACACACACGTAAAAATCTGGAATAATACTAAGACATTATTAAACAAACAAACACACACACACACACACACACACACACATACATGAGGAATACGGAGGAATAGACATTACTATACAATCATACAACAGAAATCTTGTATTTTCGTCTGATTAATAATAAATAAAAGTCTTCTAAACTTTTAGGATGCAGCTGCCCAGTTTCGTTGGAAAGAAGTCAGTAGTAACAATCAAATAGGCCAACATTATATATATATATATATATATATATATATATATATATATATATATATATATATATATATATATATATATATATATATATATATATATATATATATATATATATATATATATATATATTCTGCTTTCAGAAATCTTCAGATGAAAGGGATTTTTTCATCCCGAAATATTAAGAGAATAAATCAAAGGTGAATGATAGTTACCTCGTTTTTCTTTCCATTTGCATTATGACAGCCTTCAAAACCAACCACCAATTCAAGATTGGGAGGAGCTAAGTTGATAGGGATGGTAAAACTGAACAGTAATGGGAGATAACTCAACGAAGACAAACAAGAAGAGAAACAAATTAAATGCAAAATGTTACTGATTATTTCCAATTAAGTTTAAAGTTTGCAAAATCAAGAAAAAAAACAAAGACAAAAAAAAAAAAAAAAATAAAAAAAAAAAAAATAAAACAAAAACAAAACAAAACAAAACCGAACTTTTAAGTTTGGCCAAAAAATCCAGTTATCTGGATTATGAAAATCGGCTTCATGTAAAATTAATTTAGCAAGTTATAATTATCATTATCTTTTTTTTGTTTGAATTGTCAGTCGATTCAAACGAAATTTGATCTAATTTCTGTTTGTTAAATTATACAGCAATAACTATTGTCAAATTTATAACGCTAAACTCGTTAAATTCTTCTTCTTCTTCTTCTTCTTCTTCTTCTTCTTCTTCTTCTTCTTCTTCTTCTTCTTCTTCTTCTTCTTCTTCTTCTTCTTCTTTCTTCTTCTTCTTCTTCTTCTTCTTCTTCTTCTTCTTCTTCTTCTTCTTCTTCTTCTTCTTCTTCTTCTTCTTCTTCTTCTTCTTCTTCTTCTTCTTCTTCTTCTTCTTCTTCTTCTTCTTCTTCTTTTCTTCTTCTTCTTCTTCTTCTTTCTTCTTTTCTTCTTCTTCTTCTTCTTCTTCTTCTTCTTCTTCTCTTCTTCTTCTTCTTCTTCTTCTTCTTCTTCTTCTCTCTTTACGAATCTAAGGTAGCTGTTGCTAGAGATCAAGTGACAACAACCCCACTCAATACTCCAACGTTCATACTAATTTTAATAATATATTAGCTACTGAGTCGTATATGTCACTCTCAATAGATCGGTTGATTTTAACGACATGTCAACCTATAGGTAGGACCCTAACAGATTATACCACTCCGGGTCAGAGTGGACTTGGGCGTAATGGAAAGGAAAGCGTACCCCTCGTAGCTTTAGAACTGAAGACTCACCAACAGATACAGTTTAGTGGCATATATAGGAAACCCCGTTTTTATGGGGGGATCTTGCCCCTCTGCAGAGGATAGAGTCCCTGCTGACAGGCAATTTTTTTTATACATTTTTATTTTCTTTATTAGAAAAAAACCCTCCTTATTGAAAAAATAGGTACTAATACATAATAGCGTAAAAGCGATAATATCATTAGATTCCGTATACTAAGTTTTTCATCTGGGTAATAACGTGCACGAGATAATAGCATTAGATTACGTATAAAAAACATTACATTTCATTACATTTCACGGAAATACCCGAAACCTTTGAGACGTTAGGGTTAGAGTAAGTGTTAGGGTTAGTATTAGGGTTAGTATTAGGATCAGGGTTAGCGTTAGGGTTAGGCTACTTCGGGAGTTTCCGTAATCTAATTCTATTTATACGTAAAATGCAATTCTAATGATATTATCTATTGCGCGCTATTCTGCATTTATACCCCCGTTTTTTGGTGTGTGTGTGTGTGACTTGCCCTTCTAATCTTCACTTTATATTGTTTTATATTATATGTTTTATGATTTATTGTTATATAAGAGCCGATTTAGCTCAGTCGGTAGAGCGTTCGGCTAGAAACCGCAAGGTTCTTAGTTCGATACCGGCACTCGCCAACTCAGCGTATGAGTAGCACAAGAAACTGTGCGGTAAACTAAGGCACTGATGGTAGGTGAGGCGCTCCACATCAGACGCACAAAACAATCTCCTTTGTCTAGCGCTAGTGATAAAGGGGATAGACTCCCTCGCTGATTGGCTGATACCGACTTTAGGCCACCCCGACGACTTTACTTACTTATTATTGAAAAAAAAAATGCTTTGTTTGACATTTTACTTAAGAATATTATTTGAGTTAAGCATTTTGATAAAACCGGTAAATTAACTCTAACATCAAAATCGCTCAATTTTCGCCAAGATGTAAATTCTGAAAATGACAATTACGTTAACAAGATTAGTTTTGCGGGTGGGGGGCATTAATAGAAGCATGTCTCAGAAGAAGAAGAAGAAGAAAAAGAAAAAAAGTATTTCCATGTTTTAGTTTGGAATATTTTCTAGTTTTAAGTAATATTAACATCATTAGCAAATTGCGTGCTTAAAGTCATCACGTCTTGTCAAATGTTTCCCTCGACAATAGCATCAATAAATTGTCCAGGTTTTTTTTTTTTTATCGGAATTTCTGCGATATTTCGCGATATTTTTCCTTCCAAAATTATTAGAAAGTTTTTCGTTTGTTTCATTACTTTTTTATTTATTTTTTTTTTTTATCTTTATACATTTTTATAACGGGCTGATGTATTACTGGGATTTGAACCAATCAGAAAGTCGAGATTGAAATGCATAGAATGACGGAAAAGTTGGACAAAATGGCGTGAATAAAGTTTGTGTAAAAAAAAAAAAAAAAAAAAGAAAGAAAAAAGACAAAAAAAAAAAAGACGAAAGACTGATTGGCGTTGTGCGTAGAGTCATGGCCTCATTTTGTGAATATCCAATTCGAAAACTTTTTTTTTCTTTCTTTTTCTTTTTTTTTTTTTTTTTTTAGAACCAACTCTTAATATTTATTTGTAATTTTGCTGCACAACGGATTCAGCTGTGGAAAAAATGTATGCTAACCTCTTGCTCATTTGACATCTCAGGATTATTCTAATTGCGTCTATTACGAACAACGATTATAACTTAAAGTTTCACGGTATAAACTCTTCTATCTCATCTTTAGTAATCTTATTTCCTTCTGCCTGTGTACACATGTTAAACTATAATAATATCATCCAATGTCTAGTACAATCAGTGCGAAAGATTGATTTTAACAGGATGTCAACCTGTCTGGGGTTAGTTTATGCCCAGAGGTTAGGAAACAATGTATGTTGTACGTCTATATATACACTTTTGTAGTTAATGGTTTTAACTGTACTAACAGGACCTGTGGATATATCACAGTATGGTGATTTAATTATTACAATGTTTAGTATGTTTACTGAAGAGCTATTGCAAATAGTTCACTATGTAAAGTAAAGTATAATAATCTTGATTTAACTCTTTCTTTCCTTCTTTTCATATTTTCATTATGTTCGTTTGATACAGATTAGCATTATCGTTTCCGATATTATTATTATTATTATTATTATTATTATTATTATTATTATGAAATATCAAATTAGAAAAACTAACGAAAATAAATAAGAACGAATATGAGAATATTACACTTATTTTGATGTTATTTTAATTGGTAATATAGGCCGTTTTACGGCAAATCTAACTCAGATAGACTTTAATAGAGATGACATTAATAAATAAAATGGTAATTAAGATTAAATAATGACTATTTTATAATCGTTGAGAATATAACTAAGAAAATCGTGACGTCAGTGGTGACGTAGTTTCGGTTAAAAAATTAAAAATCGTACGAATAAAATATATTTTGTTCTGATTTCATAAAATCAAATAAGTGTTTCCCCGAATATATTTTAAGAAAAAAAAAAACTATTTTAAACATAAATTCATCTAAGGTGAATAAGTATCGAAATTTTCTTGAAAATTTGACAAATAATTGATTTTTCATAGAATTTTAACATTTTCATATAGTAATGATACAGAATATAAATCAAATATTCATTGATAAACTTACTTAATTCCTGAAATGACTTTGATGTAAGCAGTGACGTAGTTTCAGTTACAGACAAATACAAACAGAATCTCAATTATTAATAGATAATAAGATGTGAAAAGATAGAAAAAAACAGATGCCCTAGGAGACATAACGAATAGATAAATATTAAGCTTATTTACCCGATAATGTCAAGCGACGAAGTCAGCTGCCAACGCGAAACGGTTTTCTGTGTGTGTAAGAATCCGCACATTCTGTCTGGTCGTAGAATTCACCTGATATATTTAATTCTGAAATTGATTATAGATAATTCAGTTAATGTCTGTTCTTATCAGTTCCCTAATTTCCATCGACCTATCCTGATTATATATATTATATCTATATCGTCATATAATTCACACGGTGATACTTATAAAGGAATATATAGTAATACGCTTGTTGAAAAAAACCCAAATCAACCGCTAATTCAAAGTCTTTTTTCAATTCTTCCTCTCCAGAAATACACACACACACACACACACACACACACACACACACACACACACACACACACACACTTAAAAACTGAATGGTTGAAAACCAGACCGACACGAGTTTCATACAGATAACGAATCTTCAGGGTTTCGAAACTTCGTTATCAGTGTAAAACTCGGGTCGGTCTGGTTTTCAACCATTCGGTTTTTAATTGTATATTTTGCTCTTTTTATCGGTATTTTGAGCTGTGAATCCTGAAGTATTTAACTTTTTATATCTATTTACTCTTTCTGGATTTTAATCGTTACTACGATATATATATATATATATATATATATATATATATATATATATATATATATATATAGAGAGAGAGAGAGAGAGAGAGAGAGCAAAATATAAACAAACAAAATAAAAGAGGAAACTTAAGGACCCTTTCGACTGGTGCTTTTTCAAAAGGTAACAGCCGGTAATCAATTAAAAGTCAGTATGTATATAATTCACACTAAAAAAGGCAAAAAGCAGGCGATATCCCGCACAGAAAGTCACAGATGCAGACTACGCTGATGACCTTGCACTCCTTGCAGATACACCACCACAGGCCGAGTCACTACTGCACAGCCTAGAGAAGGCAGCAAATAATATTGGCCTTCATGTAAACTCCGATAAAACAGAGTACATATGTTTCAAAAGGAAAGGAGACATAACCACACTCAACGGTAAGCCCCTTAAGCCAGTAGAACAATTCACATACCTAGGTAGTAATATCTTATCCACAGAAAGCGATGTAAATACACGAATAGGAAAAGCCTGGTCGGCCACAAACAAATTATCAATAATATGGAAATCCGATCTCACTGACAAGCTAAAGCGACATTTCTTCAAGGAGGTGGTTGTATCAGTGTTGCTGTACGGATGCACCACTTGGACCCTAACGAGGCGCCTTGAGAATAAGCTGGACGGGAGCTGCACAAGAATGCTGCGTGCAGTCCTGAATAAATCGTGGAAGCAGCACCCCACGAGGAAACAGCTATATGGCCACCTGCCCCTCATCTCACAAACCATACAAGTGAGGCGGACAAGACATGCCGGGTACTGCTGGAGAAGCAAGGATGAGCTCATAAGTGACGTTCTCCTGTGGAAGCCAACACACGGACATGCTAGTGTGGGCCGCCCATCAAGGACCTACATTGACCAACTAAGCAAAGATGCAGGTTGCTGCACAGAGGACCTCCCTGGGAAAATGAATGATAGGAAAGGTTGGCGAGAGATTGTCATGGATATCCGTGCTAATAGCGCGACATGATGATGATGATGATGATGATGATGTATATAATTAGAGTAAATTATCATTATTTTAGTTTTTTTAGTTTTAGTTTTTATTTCCTCCCATTGCTTAGTAGTTTATCAGGTTGTTTAGATAAAGTATGGTCCCCTACTGAAATTATATATATATATACGGGTTAGCTCAGTTGGTAGAGCGTTCGGCTAGAAACCACAAGGTTCCTAGTTCGATACCGGCCCCCGCCAACTCAGCGTATGAGTAGCACAGGGATCTGTGCGGTAAAGTAAGGAGCTGACGTTAGGTGTGGCACCCCAGATGCTAAAAACAATCTCCTTGGTCTAGCGCTATTGAAAAGGGGATAGTCTCCCTCGCTGTCTGGCTGATACTGACTTTAGGCCGCCCCAGTGTGTGTAATGAGAGAGAGAGAGAGAGAGAGAGAGAGAGAGAGAGAGAGAGAGAGAGAGAGAGAGAGGGTTGTTGTTAATTTCTTATACAGGAATATATAGTAATATCCTTATTCTCTGCCTCCAAAACAATCTCTATTTTAAAGTTTTTTTCTCCATTCATCTTCTCCACAAATATATTTCACTTGATGACTTACGAAAAGAAACTAAAAATAAATCGGCGTACAAATTATAATTATCAGTTTTTAATAATTTTATTTATATCGTTCTAAATTCTATTTATATCGTTCTAAAAAGAGCGAATATCTTAAAAAAAAACTTGTAGAGCCTTTAATAATGATTATATTGACGCCTATTTTTTAAAGGAAGGATTGCATGATTCTAATTAGCACTTCATAGTTAAGAGCTGTCCCTGATGATATTGATACATCTATTTAAGAAGCACCGAATCCCTTCCCAGGTCAACTTAGGGTTAAGGCCTGTCTGTCAAACTTTACGACTGATACTAACTGTACGACTTATACATAGTCCCGTCTTAGGAAATGGACACGACGAGACGAGTTCAAATCCTGGACGAGGCTGTTTGCATTTCCCATAGCACAAATACTTTTGGGAAATATATAAACCCAACTATTCTCCTTCCAGCTCAATAATAGCGAACACTAGACTCTTTAAACTTGATTAGGCAACTAGTCTAGGAGAATGAAAATTCTGAATTCAAACCTATTAAACACTGCTAAAGAAATTGACCTTGTGTCACATTCTACTCGTGGGGAGAGGGTGGGTAAATATTCATATATCATATCTGTTGTATCCGAGATGTAGGAATAACAGAAATGATAATAAAAACAGGGAAATTGTTAACAATAACAATACTTGTTTTATTTATTCTCATTGACAGGGAAATACAGTGGATGGTTTTGGATAAGAGTTCTGGCTTGATGTAAGATACACGTGTGTCACGTAGTATCCCCGGTTCTGCTCTGCCCTCCGTTGCTGCTGCTGCTAATATATTTTTCCCCATCTCCTTTTCCGGTTCGATTCGTATGGGGGAGATAACTCTCCCTAACAATATCTGATCCATGCTGCATACAAAAGGTCGTAGAACGACGATCTGAGAACTGTGATAAAAGGCAAGAGAAATTAGAAGGAGAGAAATGCTAGTAAAAATGAGTAATTATCAACACAAATCCCTGTCGGCTGGGCCTTTAGAATACACCGACTGTACCTCTACAGAGGGGTAAGACTCTCCCAATGAGGCTACCTGTTGGCCGTGGGTGGTGACCCGTGAGTCTTAAGGATGGAACGTGGTGGCTGAGCAGTCCATTACATGCTACACTCCCCTTTGACCCTTGCTTAGGCTAGACGGGCGGTCGGAGAGCCTCCCCCCGATCAATCGACAGGTCACATAGCGCCTATATGATTATACCAACCCTATTAACCTTATGGCAACCCCAACCCTTTTTATCATACATGTGCTAAAAGGCGATTGCTGAGGGTCTTAGTGTCCTGGGTATGACGTTAAACTCTATCTGATGGTGAAGTTCCAATTCTGGAGCTCTGGGGAATGTGGAGTACCCCTTAATCACCATTACTCCCAGATCCACTTTGAGGGTCTTAGTGTCCTGGGTATGACGTTAAACTCTATCTGATGGTGAAGTTCCAATTCTGGATCTCTGGGGAATGTGGAGTACCCCTTCATCCCCATTACTCCCAGATCCACTCCGCCCCGGAGAGGTAGTAACTGTTAGGCTCCACTCTTTGGGTTAAATAGATAAAAATGCACTTTGAAAATATATTTTAAAAATTGAGTTTAAAAAATAAATTGAGTAACATTCAAGAATAAATAAAACAAAACGTCTTTGGCATAAAATGTCCCAACAAGGATTGACATGCCGTTAAATCCAACCAACTAATAGTCGACACTGTTTAATGTCGGAAACCATTTCGAAGGTGAAGAAAGGTAACAGTTACTTGGTTACAGTTACTTACTTGTAAGTGCTGTTTGGTAGTTTTACTCTCTAAGACGACGTGAAAGAGCGTGAATGACTTTAGTGATTCGCTGAGCGCGTCTTTGGTCGTCACAAAGTCCCTTTATCCATGACATCAGTCTTGATGCCCATTAAGATAATCACGCTGCAGGTGCGACACCTTTCAATCTAATTCTGATAATGGGATCACCGACTGTCTGAATTGCTTAATGCGAGAGGATCGCCCATGAGGGATAATTGTTGTCGATGGTACAAGGGGGTCGGGCGTTGAGACGCTGCCGACGTCGCGGCCGGACTATCCATTAGCACGAGTTATAAGTTGAAATGGTCGATGTGAAAGCCTTCTCTTTTTCTCTTGCTTCAATTTGAGGACGTCTCTCTTTCTCTCTCTCTCTCCCTCTCTCCAGCCACCTAACGGCGACTCAAGAAACAAATGTAAAGATGCTACAAAAGTAACTGACCATTTGCTACTGAGTGCTGAGGTTTCCCTAAATAGACCAACTATTCAGAGGATGTGTTTGTTTATCAATTAATGTATAAATAGTTCTGCCCACGTTCGAATTTTTCGGTTTTTACATTTACACTGACACCTTGACTTACGAGTTTTCCGAGTTACGAACTCGGTCGATTTTTGGCTTTGCGTTGTGAGCTAAAATTTGAAGTACGAGCGAGCTTCAGATACGCTTATGTTAATAGATTTATTAAAAACGTTTATGTTTCCATTTACTATGTCAAAGAAAAATCTTATTTTTAAAATAGAGGAACATTAAAACATATTACAGCACATAATTCATTACATTCTATTCTTCTTATTTGAAATAAATGCAGTTTAGAGTCATATCCAGGACACCCCTATGGAGTGGGGGTGGGGGTCTTACCACTCTGCAGGAGGATACAGTCAGCGTATTCTAAGTCTCGACTACAGGACGTTTATAAAAGAAAAGAATTGGAAAAAAAGACAAAAAGAAATGTTGAGAATTTTGGTATATAAGTCGTGTGGTAAATGCCTACTCTTACTTATAGACTCACCGATAACCACGTGACCAACTTATTGGCCAACCACTGGCAGTACTCTGCTGCTGTTATTGTTATTTATACTGGCTGTTCTGGTCATACCTAATCATAACTACTTGGATCTTCGTGGACGACGGAACATAGGATTATAACTCAGGACTTATTCACTTAACAAAGGATTCTATAACTCAGGACTTACTTACTTATTTACTTTAAGTTCTTTACAACTGGCCAAGGATGGCGACCAGATACTTAACAAGAACAACATCAAAAAAAAGAAAAGCAAAAAGCAAAGAGAGAATGAATTGAAAAATCAATACGTATAAAGTATGTATTTACCTAGCCCCTCCGCCACGAGTAGGGTGAGACACAAGGTCATTTTAAGCGGAGTTCAACTGGTTTGAATTCATATTTTTCCTACCGAGCCAAAGTTAGGTCGATTATTCGCTTTGCTTTGTTGGCTAGAATTTGAGGTACGAGCGAGCTTCAGATACGCTTTAGTTAATAGATTAATTAAAAATTAATAAAATAAATAAACATTAAAACATATTACAGCATATAATTCATTAAATTCTATTTTATTATTTTTACACAATACAATATTTTTCTTATTTAAAAAACGTAACAAAAATAGAATGTATTTTTTGGGAGGGAACGGATCAATGTTATATCAGTTTATTTGAATGAAGAAAATTAATTCGATATACGAGGATATTGAGTTATGAGCGGAACTAATTAAACTCGTAAGCCAATGTACCACTGTATTGGATATATTAACCATCATCAGGGCAATATTGAAACAATGTTGTGCTTCTAAATTAATTACATTTTGTGTAGAACGTAGGTATGTATCCAAACCGATCGCCACGGGTAGGATCTAAAACAAGGTCGCAAATATGGGGCATCCAGTGTTATACAGTTGTGAATGATATGCGAGACTAGCTTGCTAACCATTTCACCATGATGGGATGCCCATCAATTATGTAAACTATAAAAATATAGCCTGGAGAAATTATTCAAAATTATAACTATTGAAATGAAACATTTTATGTGATTTATTTATATATATATATATATATATATATATATATATATAGTATAAATGCCGCTCTACTAACGTATTGAGCACTTCATATCCTTTATAATCCTGTCTTATTCGGTAAATATTTGTATCGACCGTCGATATTGCAATTAATTCGATATTCTATTCCTCGGTAAGTCATCTTCTTTATCCTATATATATATATATATATATATATAATTTTATCTTAAGATAAAATAACATCATTATTGGGGTTATTTCATAGGAAATTATAACGAAATATATAGAAAGTGGATGTTAATTATATATATATATATATATATATATATATTATATATTATATAGTAAATGAAGAAAAACTCTAAACTTGCTTCATTACAATAATTTATTTCAACCGTATTAATACGGCATCTTCAGGTAATCACAAGAAAGAGTAAGAGTCATGTTCTTGTGATTACCTGAAAATGCCATATTAATACGGTTGAAATAAATTATTGTAATGAAACACGTTTAGAGTTTTTTCTTCATTTACTATATATCTTGCTCTGTCCTTTTACTCACTGGTATTAGGCACATTGAGCTCTCCTTATGGTCTACCTGCATCAGCTGGGTTAAACCACACATGGAAAGACCCCAACTACGGAAAAAAAACTATATATATATATATATATATATATATATATATATATATATGAGAGTGAGTAAACAAACAAATGTGTTTATTTGATATGGATTTTAGCCGACAATTTTTGGAGGATATGTGCTTAATTGAAGTCATACCTAATTTTTAAAAATTAATTAGTTAATAATTAATGCATTTAGGCGGGCATATATGTTCAAATGTAAGGCTAAACAAATCGAGAAAATGTGCATTCAGGGATTGACATTTTCTCGATTTGTTTAGCCTTACATTTGAAAACATATGCCCGCCTAAATTCATTAATTATTATTAACTAATTAATTTTCAAAAATTAGGTATGACTTTAATTAAGCACATATCCTCCAATATATAATATATATATATATAATATATATTATATATATATATATATATTTAAATAAATAACAAAAGACTTAGAGATCTTGCATTATAGACTATTTCAGGGAGCTTATATTTAAATAAAATAAAATAAATTAATATAAATTTGCTCTGTGATTCTAACATTATGAGCACACATTGAACTCTCAAACTGCGACAAGTTGTTTTAAAAAAAACCTATGTCGTAAGGAAGATTTCTTCTCTGGACTTTTGGATTATATATATATATATATATATATATATATATATATATATATATATATATATATATAAACTTGGTTGGAGAAAAAAGAAGGGATTCAACTGTCAAACTCCCCAGAAAAACAGATACAAAAGAATAAAAAATAAAGAGTAAAAAAATCTGTAATATTGTAAATATTACGGCATAATATAATATTTTACTTTTACGGTCTCGTCTTTTCATACGTGAATTTTCTTCCTAAGTTATTGTCTTAATAGAAAAGAGAGAAGAAAAAAAAGAAGTATAATTTAATTCTTCGATAAAATGTATCTTTATATATTCTTTTTTTCTTCCTGATTCATTTTGTATCTGTCAGCAAATGGAGCGTTAGAGTTTATTCTTGCATTCCTAATAGAAATGATTCATTCCTAGATTGGTTAATGATATTGGCCGAGCTCTGTACACTTGGCTGATTTGGTTTACAAATTTTAAAGGCGTTTTATTTTGTTTTGTGCAATTGGCATTACGAATTATATTTTAAAAGATATTTTCTTAGCGAAACGTTTTTAGCTTCTGTCGTTACGCATTCAAAATCGAATTTATTTTTCTTCAACGAATTTTTCGTCTTCTTCTTATTTGTCTTCATCATTGGCGATTGCATTTTGCGTTGGCATAAACCGCTCATCATCATTGTTGCCATGGGAATAACACTTCTCTTCCTTCTTTTCAGTTTTTTTACACCCCCCCTCTTTTACTTCCTTCATGCACTTTCTTTGTCTCTTCCTTCTCTCTCTCAATTCTTAGTTTTTCTCCTCTTCCTTCTCCCATTTCTATAATTTTATGATTTTTCCGGTTTTTTTTTGTCTCTTTCTTTTTATCTTTGTCCTTTAATATCTTCGCCCCCTCCTCCTCCTTTCGTGGAGGAAAAGCACTTCCCTCTCTCCCTCCCTCTTTTCTGTTTTACCCCCCCTCCTTTACTTCCTTCATTGCTCTTTCTTTGTCTCCTCCTTCTCTCTCTCAATTCTTAGTTTTTCTCTCTCCCTTCTCCCACTTCTCTGATTCGTCCAGTTTCCTTTCTCCCTTTCTTTTTATCTTGATCTTTTATTTCTCCATTTCTTCCCCTCTTCCTTCTCCTCGTGGTGTAGTGGCTAACCTACTGGACTGCGACACTGGAGTGAGCGAGGTCGAACTCAAGTGTCCCTATCTATTCACTTTATGGCTAATTCCATTGGCAAAGGTTTAAACCGCCTCATTATATACATATAATACCATTGGGAAAGATACGAATCCAACTATTCTCCCTTCAGCTATGGGTAAATAGTAGGATACTGGGCTCTTGAACCTTGGTTAGGCAACCAGTCTAGAAGAAGGAAAACTGAAGGAAAGTGGAATGTTGCATGTCATGGACTGATCAGTCACCAGGATTCTATCCTTAAGCATCATTTTATTTCTTCGTTTTCTCCCTCTCCTTTCATGGAGTCTCCGTGGTGTAGTGGCTAACGTACTGGACTGCGACACTGGAGTAAGCAAGATCGAACTCACGCCTGTCTATCTGTTCACTTTAATAAGATTTATTCTAAGTAATAAAGATTTTGACTATAGATTAAACATACATTGATAAACTTACTTAATCCCTGAAATGACTGTGACATAAGCAGTAACGTACTTTCGGTTACAGACAAATACAGATCGAATATCCATTATTAATAGATAAATGAATATTGCTCAATATCGGTGACAGAGCATCTGTAGAGTTAAGTTTGAATAGCATATACAAGGTCAACGGCTCTTGTTGATTGCCAGTTTTCTCGCCTGTGTGATCATCAGACCATGTGTTGTTCGCCTGATGATCGCAAACCCAGATCTATATATTCTCCAGATCTATCTATCTATATATATATATATATGAATTTAACATTAAAAAAAAACAAAACAAATGATGTTTAAAAAAAATGTTAAATTCATACTGTCGGATTTATTTCCATATATATATATATAGGGGCAGGGTTAGCTCAGTCGGTAGAGCGTTCGGCTAGAAACCACAAGGTTCCTAGTTCGATACCGGTTCCCGCCAACTCAGCGTATGTGTAGCACAGGGATATGTACGGTAAAGTAAGGAGCTGATGGTAGGCGTGGCGCCCCACCTCAGATGCTAAAAACAATCTCATTGGTCTAGCGCTATTGAAAAGGGGATAGACTCCCTCGCTGACTGGCTGATACCGACTTTAGGCCGCCCCGTCGACTTTACTTTCACTTACTTACTCATATATATATATATATATATATATATATATATATATATATATATATATATATATGGGCAGCATTTTTACTTTAGTACAAGCACTACTAAACAAGATAGACATCTCCTGTCAAACTAGTTTTTTCTCAGTCCGTTCAAGTTGCCGGGCTACTCTTTTTTAAATATCAGGGTGGAATCTTATCATAATGGAGATTCAGTGTCTGTTTGTCTGAAACCGAAACTATGTCACTGCTTACGTCATAATACTCTCAGTTAGTTTATCAATGAGTATTCAATTTATTATCAAAATCATTAATACATAGAATAAATCTTATTAATTAACGGAGTCTCTATGAAAATCTCTGTTAGATTTGCCTCAAACAGCCCATGTTATTAGTGTGTTTGAAATCCTGCAATGTGTCTTATATATCACTAAGAAATAAAGGTTTACATAATATATGGTGTGGTAAAATTGCATACTGGTTTTAATAAAACCAGGTTTGATAAATATTTACTCGGTGATATTGATTTCTAATATTATTGTTTTATTCTCCAATGTATTAAAATCAATTTTATGAATATTCTTATTTAGAAAGAAGTAAAACATAATTAAAATAAGTATAATCTTTTTATATGCGTTCTTATCTACTTTCTTTAGTCTTTATGATTTAATATATTTCACACATTAAAATTTAAATACTTACGGCCGGAAGGTGTATAATTTTGCCAGTGTAGGAGCTGATGGTAGGTGTAGCACCCTGCCTCAGATGCTAAAAACAATCTCCTTGGTCTAGCGCTAATGAAAAGGGGATAGACTCCCTCATTGTTTGATTGATACTGACTTTAGGCCACCCCGATAACTATATATATATATATATATATATATATATATATATATATATATATACAATTTTAATTTTTTTCTACCGGTGTGGAAAAAACCCAAATAACTCAGTTTTACGAAATAAAAAAAAAAATTCAAACTGGCATATTGGGGTGGGGGTAAAGAAAGACCAGCCCACCCTTTCTTTCTGAAAATAATCATTAGTATCAAATAAACATAGAGAGAAGTTCATTATAATCAAATAATCACGACAAGCAAATTCTGCGAATACTGCGTGCAACGTGCAGAACACTGGTCAGCTGTTTCGACCTAATTTAGTTATCGTCTGACCTGTTCTCAACTACACCCGTATGTATTATCAGTGATCCTATGAATATCTAAAAAAATCAGCTCTTGACAATCCATTTTTATTAATCTATATAGAACATTTTCTACATCAATAGGGGGGGGGGATTTGGTAGGCAAAGAGTTAAAAACAAGAATATATAAAGAATAAAAGATGATAAAACAAATATATAGAAAAATAAATGTTATCAATCTAGAAAGATGAACACAGAGAGGAATTCATTTATAATTAAATAATCATGACAAGCAAACTCGGCGAATACCGCGTGAATACCGCGTGTGACAGCTACATAAACATCGAGAGGAATATATATATATATATATATATATATATAATATATATATATATATATATATATATAATATAATTAGAAGCATCTTAAATGGGCAGTACTTTTCTCAAAATATGGTGTGTACTTGTTAACACAGTTTTCTAAATCTCTTGAAGGTTTGGGTTTCCAGGAATTCTTTAGAGAAATTCATCTGTTTCTTTTGTTGGTAATTCCCAAGGCTTTAACAAGAACATTGTCCTAGTTTTCAATTTCCACATTTATTTTTTATCTGTCTTTATTTCTAGGTCTTTGTATTCGGAGATCTTTTCAAATTCTTTCACTACTACGCTTTTTTTTCTCTCATAGAAAGTACTGCTATCTATTATTATTATTATTATTATTATTATTATTATTATTATTATTATTGTTGTTGTTGTTGTTGTTGTTGTGTACTTATTTTTTTGCGCCAAAAAACACCTCTTCACAAAGACGAGTAAGTAAATCAATCATTCAAGACCCAGAACATATCTGCATTATTATTGGCAAAAAAAGAAGAAGAATTAAGGAGAAGGAGAAGATGAAGAGATAAGATGGGAATGAAGAAGAGGAAGAGGAAGAAGAAGAAGAATTAAGGAGAAGTAGAAGAAAGCTTATGGAGGAGAAGAAGAATCATGGAGAAGAATAATAATAAGAAGAAGCTAGAAAGAAGAAGAAGAAGAAGAAGAAGAAGAAGAAGAAGAAGAAGAAGAAGCTTGAAATAAGAAGATGAAGAAGAAGAAGGAGAAGAATTATGCAGAAGAATAAGAATAAGAAGAAGAAGAAGAAGAAGAAGAAGAAGAAGCTAGAAATAAGAAGAAGTTAGAAAGAGAAGAAGAAGAAGAAGAAGAAGAAGAAGAAGAAGAAGAAGAAGAAGAAAAGAAGAATTATGGAGAAGAAGAAGTTAGAAAGAAGAAGAAGAAGTTAGAAAGGAAAAGAAAAAAAGAAGAATTATGGAGAAGAAGCTAGAAAGAAGAAGAAGAAGAAGAAGAAGAAGAAGAAGAAGAAGAAGAAGAAGAAGAAGAAGAAGAATTAAATGGTAAATAGTTCTCTATGAGGAGACATCGTAAAGAAAATGGATAAAAAACTATTCTAAAAAGTTTTGAGTAGGAAGCAGTTTTTGTCCTCATAATTGCGGGAATCCTAGAAAAAACAAAATAATCTTTCTCAAGTTTATAATGATATTTATGAGATTTTGTTTTAGACAACAAATGTGCTGCACTAATATTGAACTCATTCTATTAGTAATTATATTAGTAATGGTTTGCGTAACTAGTTTGTTGTTATATACCCATTCTTTGCTGGGCATATACATTGTGGAGGGGGGATCAGTTTCGATTCTATTATTCTTATGAGAGACACCCGTGGTAGTGCCTCCCATTTTAATATTCTATTTCTTTTTGTTATGGGATATATCCGTGGTTATATCTCCCATATCAAATCTACTTATTTTTTGAGTAGCTGTCTTTATTGTTGGTGTTTCTTCTATTTTCTGTTTCTTGTGTATAGCTGTGCCAGTATTCTACTTTCTATATTTCTTTTATCGGTCTGGTTCTGCTAACTTCTCTTTAGTTCTGGTTCTGGTCTTTTAAGATGCTGGTAATATTCTCTGGTTATTAAGATACGTCAAGGTTGTCATAGTTTTTTGAGACAAACTCAAGACGTATAGTGTTTTCGTGATCACATTTCATTCAGACCTTAAATCTTAGAATTTTCTCAATCGTATACGGGAGTCGAGCCGAGCCGTCTTTTCATCATGAGGGCTAGCGGCTGAGTGACTCTAAACTAAAAACCTTTTCTAGTTTTGTAACCGGAAATCGAAGGTTACGCCAAGGTTATCTCGTGTCAATCACTCGAACGGCTCAGATTTGAATTCAACAACCCTGAACTCAAATCTGTTTCTACACTAACAGTCCAAAAGTGACGGTAACCCTATCAATATATAACATTGTTAAACAATACTCAACGGAAAGGCTCATTTATAAATACTAATTAAACATTGCTAAGTCTGACATAAGGCCACAAATAAGGGGCAATCAATCAGGATAAAAGTCTTTTATGTGTTGATGATTAGATACTAAACAGTTGCTCCAACGTGAGGCTATAAGCAAAGATAAAAGAATATACATTTTTTAGACTTCTTCCAGGCTGATTGGTTGGTTGGTTGGTTGGGTTTTACGGCATGTCAAACCATTTTGGGTTATTTTATGCCGAAGACGTTTTGTTTTATTCATTATTGATGGGTATTCAAAAAAATTTTCAGGCTCAATTTAAAAAAAATGTATGTATGTATGTATGTATGTATGTCTCGATAAAACTACAGAAATAAAACAATGACAAAGTATATATATATATATATATATATTATATATATATATATATATATATATATATATATATATATAAGAGTTTTATAATTTGCTTGAAGCATTGTGTATATATTGGTTAGAAGGTTGATTTAGAAGGCTATCACAATGCACGTGTAAAGAAAAAAAATAATACGGTAACAATGGTGTTGTGTGTTAACCTGTATTTAATTCTTGAATTCTCGAGATAATATCTTTTTTTCAAAAGATCACTGGAACTGAAGCAGTCTAGTTATAGTTAAATACAGGTTAACACACAACACCATTGTTACCGTATTATTATTTTTTTCTTTACACCTGCATTGTGATAGCCTTCTAAATCAACCTCCTAACCTATATATATATATATATATATATATATATATATATATATATATATATATATACACATTAAATATCACCAGTTCTTGCTTTTTTTGTGCAGAAATTATGGAGATTTCATTTACATTCGAAGATATTTAAAAATCAAAATATACATAGAAATAGCATTGAAATTCTACTTAATAATGTCCAACATTTGTAAGTCTCAAAAGTAAACAAATCAATACATCAGTTTTATTGCCCACTTTCTATCTACCGAATCGACGCTGGGTAGCCGCTTCTAGTAAATAATAAATAAATATAAATAAATAATATCAGCATTGTGTTTCTGAGTAAGTGCTAAATGATTGAATAAAGACTACTCTCATTGCTACTGTGGTGATACGTCCTGCTGCTTCTGAGAGTTGGGGTTGGGAATTGCGTGACATCAATAGTGCTCGGTTTGTAGAGTCAGATTGAGAGTGACACATAGTGGAAGAAAGGAAGTACGGTTCAATTAACCAGAAATCCTTTTGATTTTAAAGGATCAATAAAATATAAATGTGTATAAGGAGAAAATAGTGATATCTAGTTCATACTGGCAACAGTCCATTACAAACTTGTTTACGCATAGGAAGAGGCGCTCTCTGTGTAATGGTTTTTGTTGTAGGGAATGTGTTGGTTGGTTGATTGGATTTTATGGCATGTCAAACCTTGTTGGGTTATTTTCTGCCGAAGATATTTTGTTTTATTCATTCTTGATGGGTATTTTAAAAAAATCCATTTTTAAACACATTTTTTAACTCAATTTTGTTTATTTAACCCATAGATGGGATCCTAACAGGTTTGGGTCAGAGTGGACCTGGAAGTAATGGTGATGAAAGGGTGCTCCACACTCCCCAGGGCTCTAGAACTGGAACCTCACCATAAAATAGAATTTTACGTCATACACAGGATACGAAGACCCTAGCTATCGCCTTCTAGCACATATATGGTAAAAATGGTTGGGGCTTGACCCAAGGGCATCATGCCGTTACCAACAGTTGGCTCCATTAGGGGGAGGGGGTCTTACTTCTCTGTAGAGGTGCAACCGGCGTATTTTAAAGACCCAGCCGACAGGATCTAAGTTGGTTGAAAGTCATTTGCTAATCATAACATAATGTTTACCTTAGCAAAATAGACAAATGACCGAAATCTAATATATATATATATATATATATTATATATATATATATATATATATATATGAGGTTAAGTAAACAAACAAATGTGTTTTATTTTTATATGGCTTCAAGACGAAAATTTTTGGAGGATATGTGCTTAACAGCTTGACAGTCGAGGTTTCGAGTTACACACGGAGCAGTCTCCCATGTCTATAACCTTGCTGATGAGACCTAATAGGTCGAAATGTACATTCAGGGATTGACATTTTCTCGATTCGTTTAGCCTTACATTTGAACATATATGTCCGCCTAAAATTCATTAATTATTAACTAATTAATTTTCAAAATTAGGTACGACTTCAATTAAGCACATATCCTCCAATATATATATATATATATATATATATATATAATATATATATTCTCTAGTCGCTTAGTTAGGGTCCAGGTGGTGCAGCCATACAGCAGTACTGATATGACAACGGTCTGGAAGAACCGTCCCTTTAACTTGTCTGTGAGGTTGGATTTCCCTAACTAAGCGACTAGAGAATAAACTAGATGGGAGCTGCACAAGAATGCTGCGGGTGATCCTGAACAAGACATGGAAACAACACCCCTACGAGAAAACAGCTGTACGGCCACCTGCCACATATCACACAAACCATCCGAGTGAGACGGACAAGACACGCGGGACACTGCTGGAGAAGCAAGGACGAACTCATAAGCGACGTCCTCCTGTGGAAGCCAGCACATGGACAGGCCAGAGTGGGCCGACAAGCAAAAACGTACATTGATCAGCTCTGTGCGGATGCGGGATGCTGCATAGAGGACCTCCCGAGAACGATGAGCGATAGGGACGGATGGAGAGAGATTGTCATGGATGTCCGCGCTGAAAACGCGACATGATGATGATGATGATGATATATATATATATATATATATATAGAGATAAGAAGGAAAATTTTACCAACTAGTTGTTGTGCATTTAAAATGAATGTTACTGCGGATTTATTTATTCTTCTTTCATTTTTTGTTTTTAGTTTCGTCGCAGAGTCGAACTAATTTATTCCATTCGGAATTTATCTTGTCAATTCCTTTCTTATGAGGGTAGTTACATCAGCTAAATAATCGAATATTTCGTTTTTATTATAAAGAAAGAAAGGGAAGAAAAAGAACATGCTACACAGAAAAAATATAATTAGAAAGAAAGAAAAAAGTGAGTTAAATCAAGATTATTATACTTTTTACATATTGAACTATTTTCAAAAGCTCTTCAGTAAACAAATCAAACATTGTAATAATTCAATTATCATACCGTGGAATATCCACAGGTCCTGCTAGTTCATTTTTATTTGCGAATCTGATCATATCAGAATATTCACCTTAGCGAAGTAGACAAAGGGCCAAAATCTAGTGCAGACCCCCTCTAAAAAAAACCCCTAAAACAACAAAAAACAACAAAAAACAACAAAAAACAAAACACCCCCCACAAAAAAAAATAATAAAGAAAAAACAAAAACCAAAAACAAACAAAACGGATAAGATAATTTTATTAACTAGTTGCTGTGCGTTTAAAATGGATACTACTTTGCATTTATTTAGTTTTTAAATGTTTTTTTTTCCCGTTTCGTCTCAGATTCGAACTAATTTATTCCATTTGGAAATATTTCTTTGATTTTCAATTGTCCGCATCGTTTCACTAATTTCCCGGATTTTGTAAATGATGTTAGCAACGGCCTAGTTAACAATCAGCATAATGCAAATACAAACTGTTTTTTTTTTTGGTGGGGTTGGGGGGTGGGGGAACAGCAAAGTGATCGGCCTTACTGACAAATTGGATTCACAACTGAACACAATCAGATTGGCTTAAACAGTTCCAATGATCTGATAGGCCCAACATTTGTGGCTGATTTTATTATCTAGTCTCATTTTTTTTTAAAATATGGCATGTTTTGAACAAACTCCATCTGATCACCTAAGATGAATTGGTGAGAGATTGATTGATTTTAACGGCATGTCAACTTGTCTAGGGTTATCATCATCATTCTCTGCACATTGCGAACTGCTTTACTCATATTGGTTGATATACCCCCCAACGTTTCGACTGTTGTACTCTCCAGCCTTATTCATGTGCTTTTTGTCGTGCTCAGTAAATTTACGATAAATAGTTTATTTTGATTCGTATTAAAAAGAAACCTACTTTAAAGCCGTGAACTTTATTTACAAAAAAAACATGAAATGAAAGATGACATTAGATGGGGAAGTGATATTTATGTTACCTTTTTAAAAGCTAAGTAAAATTGACGGTGATGAGAGAGTCTGTTTTTGAATTCATTTTCACCCCACAATTAAGTAGGGCTTCAAAAAATAAGTCGATAGACTCATTGAATTGCTCCCGGCCACGGAAATCTTTAGTAAAAGGCGAAAGATTTATCCGCAACGTTTGACCGGCGAGGTGAGTTTATGACTCCATAGGTTCACTGTCTTATATACGCGAGGAGAGTAACCAGTGCGCACGGATTGTTCGTAGCTTTTATAACTATTATAAATTATGTATATGTTTTTTTTATATAAAAATTAGTTATTTAAAATTTATTATATATTATAACAAGGTTCGGGAATAGGATTTAATAAAAACATATTTAAAACAATTTCCATAAAAGCGAGTTTTTCTATTTAATTGCCTATAAATGATAGATGGCCTTCACCTTCGGGTTGATTTACCGGAAATAACTACTGATTACTGGAAAGGTGAGATTTGTTAAACGATTCTCAAGTTAATTCCCTTTTCGCGCCATGAAATGTACCAGTGTGCACGGATTGTTCGTAGATTTTATAACTATTATAAATGGTCTATACGCCTTTTTAATATAAAACTCAGTTAATTGTAATTTATAACCTAATTAAATAAGGTTCATCAAATGATTATAATAAAAAATATCTAAAACAATTACCGTATCTTATTTTTATATCTAATTGTCTACAAACGATACATAACTTTGACTTTCAAGCTATTCTCCCCTGAAATGACAACTGAATAAATTAACTTTAGATTTTAAATCGAGTATTTTAAAATGAATTGTACTCTTGTCTTAACAATTGTTTCTATTCTAAATTTAAGAATTACTGGTACTTTTAAAGAAGAGCGGTCCGTCTAAAATGAAACATTATTTAATTTTTTGTAATTATCCTACAATATACCAGTCTGGATGTTTGAGTTCAGTCTGTTCACATCTATCTATCTATCTACCTATCTATCTACTTCAGTCTGTTCACATCTATCTATCTATCTATTTCAATCTGTTCATATCTATCTATCTATCATAGTTAATCTATTGTTCACCCAATCCTGACTTATTTGAAAGAATGTAAACATATCCCTACACTTCCTAAAAGAACGTTTAAAAAAATAAAAGTAAAAGTAAAAACAACAAATCATATCAAACAAGATGAGAAGTCTCCTTCTATCAACACAAAACTCTCCAGCCAATCAAAAAACTTCTTATTTCCCCGATCATCGAACTATTTCGTGTTAAAAGCCAAACCGCACATTACAATAATGTTTAGATTGCATCTTAAAGCAACGTCAATTTTCATTACATCAAAAATGGCTGACAACTTGCGTTTAAGGCAAACTCTAAGGCGAATAATAATAATAATAATAATAATAATAATAATAATAATAATAATAATAAAAACACTTTTCAGGAGAAAAAGTTAAAATGTTTCTTTACCAACTTTTACTTGATTGATAGATTGATTTTAAAGGTATGTCAACCTATCAGGGTTATTTTATAACTTGATGTTATAGCATCACTTAGATTGTACGTTTATATTTATATTTTTCTGTAGTTGTTTCCTAAGAGTTTTTCTTTGTACACAGTTATTAGCTACTAAGTATTCCTATATAATCTATCAATAATAGAGATTCGCTTTCCGGCTTTTGTCTGTAACAAAAAATTACGTCACTGCTTACGTCACATTACCCCAAATCGTCATAACAGAGAATAAATACACTCAAATTTGAACATGCAATATTAGACAGTCCTCATTATTTTTTAAAACAAGTTTTAATAAATACATGACTGGTATTATATATCTATATATAGTTTGTTTTATTTCAATACATATTTAAAGTTTACATTTGAAATTGTTTTATTTTTTAATCCTTTAATGAATTTGATGATTTTACTTACTTAGGGTACAAACTCGCTGACATTGAGTTTTTACTCCCACCCCTCAGGCAATATGTTTCAAAAATCTATTTTTACATCGCCCGTGGGGGGGGGGTTATTTTTTTCTACTATAAATAATTTGTACACTGTTGAATGATTTCAACTATTCCCATCTAATACAAATAATATGCACACAATTGTATAATATCAAGTATTCTTATCTAATACAAATAATTTGCATACTCTTTTATGATTTCAAGTATTTCTATTTAATACAAATAATTTGCACATTGTTGTATGATTTCAAGTATTTATATCATTACTTATACTCATATGTGTTTATGAGATGCGGTTTGATATGAATAATTTTGATATTTCAGACTGTTGTCCTCATCTTTATTGTGCATAAACAGAGAATGTGGTTACTGTGGCATGAACGTTGTGTTTATACACAATAAAGATGAGGGAAACTGTTTGAAATATCAAAATTATTCATATTCCTATCTAATATTAATAATTTGCACACTATTATAGGATTTCAAGTATTCCTATTTAATACAAATAATTTCCACACTGTTGTATGAATTTACGTATTCACATCTAATACTAAAAGTTTATACACAATTATATAGCTTCAAGTAACTATTTCTATTTAATAATAATAATCATCTGATAGCAAACAGTTAAACGATTTCAAGTAATTAATGATAATAATCCTTAGTAAAAAAATGTTACTTCAAGAAACTATTCTTAATACAAATGATTTGCAGTTATATGGTATCAACTATTCCTTAATGTTAATTTTAAACATATCTATTTTACCTATAGATGGGACCCTAAAGGGACTCCTATTTTGGGTCAGTGTAGAGATGGAAATGATAGCAATAAAGAGGTACTTACAGCATAACTCACCACCAGGACACTTCTTTTTGGGTAGTGCTGGAGAAGTTTTATTTCAATGCAGGGGATACAGTCAGTGTATTCTAAGTCCCACTGACAGGGTGAAGAGAAGTGGTCGACTGGGTATTTAGAAAACCCCGACCACACCTCTGCAGAGGGGTAAGACCCCCCGAAGGAGTCACCTGTTCGCCGTGGGTGGCGACAAGTTATGCTTAAGGATGGAACTCTGGTGGCTGAGTAGTCAATGACATGCAACACTCCACTTTAGGCTTTGCCTAGGCTAGGGAGGGGGTAGGAGAAGCCCACCCGATCAATCGTCTGGTTATGTCAAGCATTAGCATCTATATGATTGTGCCAACCCAATTGCCCTATGGCAAGCCCTAAACCTTTTTTTAATCATATATGTGCTAGAAGGCGGTGGCCGAGGGTCTTAGTGTCCTGGGTATGACTTTAAATTCTATCTGATGGTGAGGTTCCAGTTCTGGAGCTCTGGGGAATGTGGAGTACTCTTTCATCTCCATTACTCCCAGGTGCACTCTGACCTGTAGGGGTAGTACCTGTTAGTGTCCCATGTATGGGCTATATAGAAAAAAAATGAGTTTTAAAAATGTGTTTAAAAATTGAGTTAAAAAAACCCAAACTGAGTGCCTATGCAGAATGAATCAAACAAAATGTCTTCAGCATAAAATAACATGCCGTAAAAACCAACCAACCAACCAACCAACCAGCAAGAGAAACGAAGCAGATTTATAGAAATTAGTTAGGAATATGATGTGTGGTTGGGGGCATTTCTTTTATTTGATCTGAAAATCTGCCAATGGTTATCAGCGATATAAGCAGCGTTCATAAATATGTCTGGATAAAATTTTGGCAATAAATGTTTCTTCCAAAAGATTTTGCAGACGAAAAAAAAAAAGAGGATTTTTTGTGGCGGGGAGGGGGTTTTAAAGAGAATTCTTTATTGTAAATTTCTGGAAACTGGAAAAATGATGGAATACATTACAAAGCTCATCCTAGATTTGCAAACCGTTCTTCTGATGGTGAGGCTCCGATTCTGAAGATCTGGAGAGTGCAGATTGTTTTATACTGCTTCTTAAGATTTTCGTACTGGGTTGCACTCTACAGATGCACTTAATAAAGGATGACGAGCACTTGTAGAAAAATTTTTTTTTTTAAATTTTTATTCTCCGAATTTTGATAAATGGAGAGAGAGAGAGAGAGAGAGAGAGAGAGAGAGAGAGAGAGAGAGAGAGAGAGAGAGAGAGAGAGAGAGAGAGGGGGGGGAAACAAGGACTTAGTGAAAAAGAGGAAAGAGTGAAAGAAAGAAATCAAGTTACAACAAGAGAATGTCCATTAGAGACACAGACACAGACGCAGAGGTCAGCATTGCATATGCGGAGATCGACGGGACTTATCTTAGGTTGAACCTTCAGCCAGATTTTCCTTTGCCAAAAATCCTTAGATTTAATCTAACCCGGACGTCTTCTTCAATTTTCAATGCAACAAAGGATCATCACCAAATCGTCTGGAGTTTTTATTCCTTTACTTTTTCTGTGTGTGTGTTGTACCGGCCGTTCCTACAGTGGAGAACATGCACCGGTTCTCACTATAAATAGTGAGACACCGAGTGGAAAGGGAGCACTGTTCCCGTTAACGACAAGCTAGTCGTACATGTACCATTAATTGTAAATACACTTGTCTTATTTTACCCCATCTCGACTTGACTTCTTTTTACTGTTGGGACTAACATCACAACAGAGTGCGATCTATTTATTTATTTATTGATCCGTACTTAAGATTTTCTGTTGATAGGTGATTTTATACATTTCTTTATCATTCTCCTACGATAAAAGAGTATCCTTTTGTTGTCATTAATCCCATGTCCACTCTGACCCGGAAAGGTAGTACATGTTACAGTTCTTCAATAGGCCAAATACATCTGTTTAAAAACTTTTTGTATTCGATAGGAATACTTATATGCCACATAACTGTAAATTATGGAATTGTTACTTAAAACTATAATTGTTTTTTTTATTTATTTATTAGAGGCTTCTTTGACTCTACCCATTATAAAACACCTCAAGATCGGTCATTCATAGTTCATAGTGTTGTTTGAGATCTCGTTGCCTGACCATGAACTTGTACTTAATCAACACCAGCTGGGTCTCCTCGCTGAAGGTACATGATGTTGAAAGACCCGAAATACATAATGACATTTGGATCACACATTATTATTAGTTACTTGAAGCCATATAATTATTTACAAAGTGTAGCTCAGATACGGCACAAGGCCAGATGTATGGGACACCCAGTGAGAATCGAACTCACTAACAATAGTCAGCCAATCTAGCTTGATAACTATTACACCATATGAGGTGCCCTACTTGAAGCCATATAATCAGTGCACACAAATGATTATTATTAAATAGAAATAATTACTTAAAGCCATATAATTATTAGTTTATAGATTGGAATATTTGATATCTTATAACTGTAAATTATTTGTATTAAGAATTGTTATTCAAAACTCTTAATTGTTTACTGTGATTTAGTTACTGGAAACCATGTAACTGTGTGACAACAAATTATTATTAAAACAAAATAATTACTTAAAAGCGTATAATAGTTTATAGATAGGAATACTGTATAACTGAGCGCAAACAAATGACTATTATCAAATAGAAATTATATCTTGAAACCATATAATTATGTACAAACAAAGGATTATTATCAAATATAAAGAATTACTTGAAACCATATAACTGTGAAAGCAAATGATTATTCTTAAATAGAAATAATTACTTGAAACTACGCAACTTTGTGCAAATTATTTACTTGAAACCATATGACAGTATGTCAACAAATGGCTATTATTAAATAGAAATAATTACTTAAAAGCATATAAGCATTGTTTTATAGATAGGAATACTTGGTATCGTATAACTAAATTATTTGTATTGAAATAATTACTTGAAGCTATAATTCTTTACCATGGTTTAGTTACTTGAAAACATCTAAATGTGCAAAATAATGGCTATCATTAAATAGAAATAATTACTTGAAACCATGTAATTTATATGACGTTAAATCAATTATTTAAGCTGTAAATATGACACAGCCTTATTACTTGAAACCATATAACTGTGTGCAAACAAATGACTATTATGAAATAGAAATTATATCTTGAAACCATAAAGTCGTCGGGGCGGCCTAATGTCGGTATCAGCCATGCAGTGATGGAGTCTATCCCCTTGAGATTGTTTTTGCGTCTTATGAGAGGCGCCACACCTACCACCAGCTCCTTACTTTACCGCACAGATCCCTGTGCTACTCATACGCTGAGTTGGCGAGGGCGGATATCGAACTAGGAACCTTGTGGTTTCTTAGCCGAACGCTCTACCGACTGAGCTAACCCAGCTCTATTAAGAAACCATATAACTGTATGCAAACAAAGGATTATTTTTTAAACATAAAGAATTACTTGGAACCATATAACTGTGTGCAAACAAATAACTGTTATTAAGTAGAAATAATTACTTTAAAACATCTAATTTATATACCCTTACAATCAATTAATAAAATTGCAAATATGACACAGCAAACGTTCACGGTGCTTGAATTAGAAGTTATTCTCAATACTTTATATTTTCAAGACATATTCTGACTTGTTAGTAATGAAGGTAAACTTTGAGATTCTATCAAGTTGAATATCTTAAAGAATTCCTTGCAGAATTTATTTTATCAAAACCGGAATTTCTCTTTTATGGTGAAATACATAATTTTGATGAAATCTAGCGTAAGACAATCGAAATCAGAGGAAATATTTTGATGATTGAATAATAATGTTATAACTTAAAGGAATAAAAGATTTTGGATTAGAATTCTAATACAATCAACACAATCAATACTACGGTTTTATCAGAAAGGAAATATATTCTGGGCATTACACTGTTATATATCCTACATATGAACATTAATAGGTATGTCCCAATCCTCATGAATATGGGAGTATTATGCTGACTGAGTAGTCTTATACCACTTGAAGTAGTTTACCTTCTTCACACCGTTGGTGAGTGTAGTAGTTTGTTAATGCTATAAATATTCCATTCCATTTCCAACCTCATTTGGTTATTTCTCATTTAGTAACCTATGCTGGGTTAAAACAGACACTAAACCACACCTGGTGGTGAGGCTCCAATTCTAGAATCTTATGGACTGTGGAGTACCCTTTTATTGCATTACTTGGGTTGTTCGTGTGATAGGAGGTAGGTGACCGCATAGCTATCAGAAGCAGCTTATTGTCATACCCAGGACACACAATTCTTGAGAGGAAGGCTTAACCCCCTGCAAGGGATACAGTCAGCGCATTCTAAGACCAAACGATTGGAAATAAGTTGATCAATAAGATCTACGGTAGGTCGTACGAGATATAAAGAATTGATTTAGAAATCAACATTCGACAACTTACTTTATTAGCACACGGTTATGATATCAAGTATTTCTCTCTAATAGAGATAATTTGCAAACAAATCTATTCCGGAACAGAGTGAACCTGGGAGTAATGGCAATGAAGGGGTACTCTACAGAACTCCAGAACTGGAGGCTCACCATCAGATGCAGTTTATTGTCGTGTCATACCTAGGACACCCATTTCTTGCGAGTAAGGCTTACCCCTCTGCAAGGGATACAGTCTGCGTATTTTAAGACCCAACGATTGGAAATAAGTTGATTTATAGGATCTACGGTAGGTCATACGGGATATAAAGAATTAATTTAGAAATCATCTTTCGAAAGGTTACTTCTTGGATTTGAACACCGGATTTTTAAAAAGTGATAATTGTTGTACTCATGAAGGTCGATAAGTAGTGAGATGAAACTGCTGTTTGGTAGGTAAGGAAATGGTTTAAGATGAGTTAATCGATCAATATGATGTACGGTAGGTCGTACGGGCAATAAAGAATTAATTTAGAAATAAATTTTCGACAGGTTACTTTTTCTTGGATTTGAACACTAGTCGATATTACCATTTAAAAAAAAAAAGGCCATAATTGTTGTACTCACGAAGGTCGATAAGTAGTTAGATGAAGCTGCTGAGATGAAGAAATGGTTTAAGGTGATTAGAGATTTTTTTCTTTTTACTAATTGAAAAAGAAAAGCAAAAAGGAATCTTTTCCAGAGGAATTAAAGGAAAGATCCACGATAACGTCTGGTACTTCGCTATGTTTGGCACCGGAAATCCGCCAGCGTTTGTTTCCATCGAAGTAAGAAAACGAAAACATTTGGCTAATTTAATTTTGCTGACATACCTCTGCATTAAACGAATTTCTCTAACGTAAACACCGAAGGGAAATTAGACAAGACAAAAAATAAATAAAGAAACAACTTTTAATGATACAAATAAGCAGGCAATGAGGTTGTGTCTAAATTGAAGTTAAGCTTCCAGCAGCGAACAAATAAAAATAACTAAAGAAAATAAAAGGGAAGATACTAAAAAAGAAAAAAAAAACAAGAAAAAAAACAAAAAGAAAAAAGATAAGATTCTCAACAACATTCACTTAACAAGTGACTGAAGGGATGTTAACTCTTTAGTGTGTATTCGTTTTTATTTGGAGTCGAAATAAGTCGAAACTTGATCGCTCGGTCGATAGCAAAATAAATCGATTTTCCTCCCAATGATTTCTTCTTTAATACAAATTCATTAACTTAAGAATTAAACTTGCTTCTAAAAATTGTTAATTATTGTTAATGACTAAATACAAATCTGGTCAAGGTTGTTCTCTTAGATGTAACATTTTCGGTATCTTATAAAATAGCATAATACCCGTCAAAAATACAGAAGCCAATTAAAATATAATTAAAGTAAGTATAATCTTTTTTATTTAATTTCGTTAGTCTTTCTAGTCTATCTACACACACACACACACACACACACACACACACACACACACACATATATATATATATGTAAAGAGAGGAAGTAAATCCGACGGTATGTAATATATCAAGAAAAATGAAAAAACACAGGTTTAAATGGGTTAAGTGGTGAGTTTATTGGCCGACGCTGCAGTGTTTCGATCTATTAAATAGATCATCTTCAGGGCATAAGATAAGAAATTATATATCACAGAATGATGAGAAAAAGTGAGTGGTAATCCTTCTTATTCAGTCTGTTTAAAATTTTTTCTGAAGTTTGAAAAAAGGAGACGGTTTTGAAATATGACATCAAATATTCTATTTTAAGGTGTGAGTATGTAGCGCTGTTAGTGTGTGTATTGAAGGAAACATTGTGCAATTTTTTAGGTATGTGGTAGTGTGTGTGTGTGTATAAATTTTTTTCTGTAGCGATAAACGACAGCGGAAGTGAAAACTCAAGGTTGTGTGTGTGTGTGTGTGTGTATTGGTAAGAGGTAGGGGAGAGGTGTGTGTGTATATTGGTAAGAGGTAAAGGGGAGATGTCATGAAAAGAAATTTTCATGTTTATATTAAGAGAGGAGATATATACTAAAAAGATACTAAAAAAAGTAATATATATTATATATATATATATATATATATATTATATATATATATATATATAGGACAGTCGGTGTGTATGTATGTATGTATAGGATTTTATCCTAAACGGATGTCGACCCCCTACATTTGTGTGTATGTCTGGAGAAAAGTACGAAAATAAAACAATTAACGACAAAGTAGATATATATATATATACATATTCACTATCACCAGAGCTTGCTTTTTTGCAAAAATAATGAACATTTGATTTAAATTTGGGAAGATATTTTAAAATTAGGATTTGAATATTAAGAAAATGGAAAGTCATTGGTTGCGTTCCTGGTTAAAAGATAAATCAATGGATCTGCGAGACTAATTTTTATTATTATCCCCCTCTACCCAGGCAACGTCGGTTAGCCGCTTCTAGTTTGATATACAAGGTGTGTCAAAAAGTATCGAGAGTTTTTGTACTTTTTGACACGTTGTATTCTGAAAAAAAAAAGTTCCATTCATTGTTCATTTCTATCTTGATAAATACAGCTTCAATCTCGATCCTTTTATGACACGCCTTGTATCTTATTGCATTAAAACTGAAATACTTACACCCGGAGGGTGCATATTCTTGCTAGTAAAGCTGAAAAAAAGTTTGAACCACTGATCCTCAGACCCTGTGCCTTGCCACTGAGCAAATAAATGGCTTTACTTTTGTTTGTAAACTAAGTTCAGACTGTATAAACAAGTAAACACGAAGCTATAAACGTTTTTCTGACGTCACCGGATAAACAAATAAATGACGCGTCAGCCGGTGGCGGCGGTGGTGGTGGCGGAGAGGAAGGAAAGAAATCTAGCAAGAAGAATCAGTGGTTGATTATCGTAAAGGGAAGAAAAAGTCGACCATTGGCTGAAGCCAGTTTTGACGTCACTGGCGAGAAACTCTTTTAGTCGCGAAAATCGAGACGCAAGAATTACGCGCCCCGGCATCTCACAAACGTCCGCTTGGTGGACGGCTAATACCGCGCGGCAAATGCCCGGATGTTGAAACAGATCCAAGTTTTAGTTGTATGGCCGCGTTAAATATATTATGAGCTATTCCTGGTCTAGTAATGTCCTCCTCTTCGGCCGTGACGTTAGTTCGGTATCGATTTCCCGAGTAATGTCGGTGCTCCGATGATTGCATCTGTGCGGCCTTTTTGCCAATTTCTTGATTCAGGAGTTCGTTGAAGGTACTAAACACACAACGGGAAAGGGCGGCGCAGACACAAAATGGCGACGTGTCGTTTCGTTGGGCGTCCCTTGCTTAGCTGTTGTTGGCCAACCATCAATGTGGAAGTAATAAAGAAATTAACTACGCTACACAAAACAGAGAGACGATCTTGAAGAGAGTTCCAGGATTGGTAAGATTACAGATTCAGCCGAGAAGTTCGGGAACAGTTGACGCCAGCCAAAAACGAAACTCCTTATTTTTGATTTGATTCCCCTCGTTTTCTGTGCAATTACAGATGATAAAATAAGTTTAGCAGGATCTGTGGATATACCACAGTAGGATAATTTAATAATCACAGTTTGATATGTTTACTTAAAATCTATTTCAAAATATATCAATATTTAAAAGGTATAATAATCTGGATTTAACCCTCTCTCACTCTTTTTTCTTTCTTTTCTTCTTTTCATCTTTTTATTATGTTCAGTTGAAACAGATTAGCATCGCTTCCACATGCTCACCCCTCTCTCTATCTTTCCCCTTATCTCTTTTTTTCTTTCTTTGTTATATTTTTTCGGTGTAACATGTCCTTTTTCTTTCCTTTCTTTCTTTATAATAAAAACGGAATGGGCCATTATTATTTTTTTCTGAGGTGATGACTCTCATGATAAATAAGGATTCAGCGGATAAGCAACTGGAGATAATCAGGGTTTACATTTTTGCATTTCATCTTGGACGATTTGGACGGTCTGATTCTTAACCAGAGGGTGTTGGAAAATAATAACGGTTGTACTTTTAAGGAACACGAGTATTGCAACCTCTGAGGGAGGTGTGTGTTAGACATTCCTCCCACCCCACATAAGATTGATGTGCTGGGTATGACATTAAACTGCATCGGTGGTGAGGCTCAAGTTCTTGACTGTGTGGAGTATCTATTCATTGCCATTACTCCCATGTTCACTCAGACTAGGAGTGGTAGTACCTGATGAGCCCCTCCTCCCCTCTGGATTAAATAGATATGATTGAAAGTTATTTGTATTGGATAGGAATAGGTTTGGTTTGGTTGGTTGGGTTTTACGGCATGTCAACCCCTTGGATTATTTTATGCCGAATACTTCTATTGGTAATTAGGTATTCAAAAATGTATAGGGGTTTATTTGCTGTAATCAAGTTTTCTGTTGAGAATTTTAACATCAAGAGAGGGAGTGGGTGATTTTTGTAGGTCTATGAACTTACATCCTTGATAGGAGGCAAGTTCTTTTCAAAAAGTTTAATATCCTCTTGGGATCTATTTTTCCAAATAGTTTGTCCATGCTGTCAACATTGTAGAACTTTCTTCGAGTGTGGGAGAGGTGTGTGCATTCAATCAGAATAAGGAATACTTGAAACTATAAAACTGTAAACTATTTATATAAAATAGTTTTATTGGGTTAATACAACAACAACAACAAATAAATAAATAAATAAATTTAAACTTAGTTAAATTCTAACGCTTTATTAAGTGACAAAACAATGGCTAACAATATAAACGTTATTCCTATAGATAGAGTTGAGAGACATACCAGCATGATGGAGACGGAAATTGAGGACATCTGGTATCTTCTATTTGAGTCAATCCTCTCAGGGATAATTTCTGGTTTACTGGTTGTGGAAACTTGCAATTCATATAATTTTGTACAAATTTGTATAAGATAGAAATACTTAAAACCATACAACTGTGTGCATATTATTTCTACTTGTTGAAATACTTTATATATAACTGTAAATTATTTGTATTGAAATAGTTATTTGAAACTATAATTGTTTACTATGGATTATTATGAATTACTTGAAACTATATAACTGTGTGCAAATAAATGACTATCATTGAATCCAAGTAATTATAATTTTGATTTTTTGGACTATTGTCCGCATCTTTGTTGTGGTATGTAAAATCACAACGTTTCGGTCGCTGTATCCTCCGGCATTTCTCTGGTGTTTCCCCTGTATCCGAGTATAGCAATGACCCAAACTGGGAAATCATTTTGAATAGTTTGGTTGTTGATCAAACAAGGCATCAAAGAACTTTTGAAAATCTGATTAAAATAATGACGTCATTGTTTTTGCACGCCTATCATTCCCCATCGGCCATGACAAGCATCACGATCATTTATATAAAAAGGAAGACCGGAGGATACAGCGGCCTAAACATTATGTTTATACATACCACAATAAATATGAGGACAACAGTCCGAAAAAATCAAAATTATTCACATCAAGCTTCAACTCAAACATTCTGACAAATAATAGAAATAATTACTTGAAACCACATAATTGGTTTGTTTGTTTTGTTTTGTTTTACGGCATATCAACCTCAGTGGGTTATTTAATGCCGACAAAGTTTTGAAATAAATCAATTCTTAATGGATAATACATTTTTTTATAAATACATTTTTCTATTTAACCCATAGATGGGATCCTAACAGGTACTACCACTCCGGGTCAGAGTGGACCAGGGAGCAATGGTGATGAAGGGGTGCTCCACATTCCTCAAACCTCCAAAACTGGAACCTCACCATCAGATAGAGTTTAACGTCATTCCCAGGATATGTAGACCCGCAGCCACCGCCTTCTAGCACTCATATGATAAAAAGGGGTTGGGGCTTGCCATAAGGGCAATAGGGTTGGGAAAATCATATAGGTGCTAGGCACATAATTGGGTATGGATCATTATTATTAGATAGGAATATTTGAAACTATACTGCTGTATGCAATGGGAATACTTGATATCATATGACTGTGTCCAAATTATTTGTATTAGATAGGAATACTTGATATCATATAACTGTATGAAAAAGATCCTCTTAAGAAACAATACAAAAAAATACATGTAAACCTACAATGGACATTATTCCCTAACCGTTAGACATAAAATAACCCTAGACGGCTTGATATGCCGTTAAAATTAATCAGTCAGTCAGTCAGTCAGTCAGTCAATAGTAAGATTCGAAGATGTTAACATTGAGCATGAAGACATGCGTGTGGTTTGTGGGTGAAGAATTTCAGTAGTAAAGTGATCTAGCGGGAAGAAGAAGAAGAAGAAGAAGAAGAAGAAGAAGAAGAAGAAGAAGAATTGTTGTTGTTGTTCTGTACGCGACGTATTCGTTCAATTTCCTCGGTGAGTGGACGTTTTTACGATCACTTGCAACACACAGTGAGAATTATCGGCATCTGACCCCCGGGCAATGCAATTTCACTTTCCTCGAGGGCAGATCGTTTCTCCGGTTCCCCACTGGCAGGGTAAGAACAGGAACTTTAGATTCAAAACACCAAGCGTAGTCACGAGCTCATTTCTATCTCTGCGGACAGGGATGCTGGAAACCATTTCCCGGATACGTTTGCATACTCGCAAGGATGTCCGATCATAAATTGTACAATGTTAGTAAAAGTCGGTTTTTATTAAGCTAGCTTCATTTTAGGAATTTATGGACTGTATTAAAAATAAAAAATCTCATGTGTCTGAATTTTTCAGGTGAGGCTTGATAATTTATATCATTTACAGTTTTAGGACAGTTGACCACATCTTTATTGTTATATACTCAACATTCGGCCGATGTTCCCTCCGGCCTTCTTCAGGTGTTTATTGTTATTTTTTAGATGAGGCATGATAATTTGTTTCTTTTGTTTTTCGGACTGTTGTCCTCTCCTTGTCATATACACAATGTTTCGGCCGATGTGCTCTCTGACCTTCTTCAGGGATTTCTTGTTGAACTCAGGAATCTTCTCGTCGAACACGGGCGTCTTCACGGAATTTCGAACCGAACCCTTTATTTAATCCATTGGGGTAGATTGTTCTCATTCCGTTAACCATGACTGGGTACAAGTGTTAAGCTATGTTAAATATTCTGTTATTTTCGTCCATAGCCAGGATTGAACCTGTAAACTATAGATCATTGTCACTTGGAACTGTATTAAATTAACTCTTATATCCGTTGCGCCATGAGTTCAACTGGATAATCCTGAGTGAATTTGTGGAACCTATAAACCTACGGTTCTTTTTATCTAGAATTTTTACGTTTATAATTATGGAAATACGATGAGGAAATTAATCCGACAATATAAAAAGAAAATATTTTAAAAATATAACAAACACAGGATGTTACGATCAGGGAAACAATTTTATGTGTCAATACTTAAGCATTTCGTATATTGTACCATCTTCAGGACACGTCATTTACTTTCGTAAACAAACGTGCATATAAAAATTAACGGTTAATATCATCAGATTCACACAACAACTATACACTTAACATCTTTCATTTTGTTCCTCACATAAACATTACTTAACAGTGTCCTGAAGATGGTACAATATACCGAAATGCTTAAGTATTGACACATAAAATTGTTTCCTGATCATAACATCCTGTGTTATATTTTTAAAGTTTATAATTATGTATGACTTTTAACTTTACTAGCAAAATTATGCGATATATAACACATATTATAACACAGATATATAAAACATATTTCAGGATTTTAAATGCATTAATGACATTGGCAGTTTTGAGGCAAATCTAACTCAGCTAAACTTTAATAGAGACATCGTTAATAAATATACTAATTAAGATTATATACTGATTATTTCATAATCGTTGAGAATATAACTTAACTAAGTAAATCGTGACGCCACTGAAAACATGGTTTCGGTTACAGACAAATAGTTACATAATCTCCATTATAAAATTCATACTGCGATTTAAAAAAATCAAATCTAGCATTTTTAATTAGTTTCCCGTGATCTCAAAGCTTGGTCTACTGAAGTAATAAATTTGATTCTCAAATAAATGATCTTGTGTCACAAGCTAGCCAAAAATAGCAAAATAGCAAAATATTGCAAAACATTTGACTCAACGTTGTGCAGAGAATGGTTGTACAAACTTTTACATAAACTCATGAGGATTAATTTTAAAACCATTTTCTTTTTACACAAAAAGTAGAGCACACAAGAATTTGAAAAAAATGCAGATTTCTTTTCTTTTTTACACGAATTATCTTTTGTTGAAATTTAAGTTAATGCAACTTCTTTCTCGGATTAGACAGGATTTAACACAAAAATTCTATTCTTTTTGTTATAGTGAAAAAAAAAAAAAGAATTACTTGGAGTTCTCTTCTTATATTTTGAAAGAAAATAAAAACAAAATATTCAAATATTCATGCATGTACACACACACACACACACACACACACACACACACACACACACACACATATATATATATATATATATATATATATATATATATATATATATATATATATATAATGGGGAGGACGAAAGAATAGACATTTAAAAGTTGGTAGATTAAAAATATCAATTCCCTATATTATATATTATATATATATATATATATATATATATATATAAAAGGGATGGATCACTCTATGGATGTCTTTACATACATACAAATGTGTGTATTAAAACAGTTAAAATCCCCTTCGCATTCTGTAGGTGACGATAGTCGAGCAGGTAAGCTGAATCGGCCGGGTTTCTATCCCGGCTGTAGGTAGCTTACAAATGTCTAGAGATTTGATAAGTCGAAACACGGTGTCTGTGCATGACTATATATATATATATATATATATATAATATATATGTGTGTGTTGTGTGTGTGTGTGTGTGTGTATATATATGTATATATATATATGTATATATATATATATATATATAGATAGATAGATATAGATATGCATGCATGTGTGTAGTTATTTACTAACATCTCACCATGTCAATTGAACACAAGGATCGATTAAGGTGGGGAGCCACGCACAAACCGAAGCTCGTGCGAGGCCAGTGCTAAAAGATTGCGTGTATCCATTCGGCATTTCTCTTTTGAGGCGCCCCAGGCCAGTGAATTTAACCTTTCCCCTTAAAAAATCGAAGGGGTCAGGTGAGATCACGCTAATACTAAATATCTCACCTGTCCAATGACCAAAACCACTGGACACAGGGCCCGAAAGCCAGGTAAATGGGCGTGTTTGTTGTATGTGTGTGTGTTGAAATGTTTAAAAATAAAGAGGATTCAATTTCGGTGATAGAGCATATGTAGTTATAGTAGCGTAGATTCACGGTCAACGGTAGTTGGTGACTGTCTGTATGATGATCACATAGACGAGAAACTGACTGTTACCACGCACGGTCAGTGAGGCATCTCCAATCAATCGACTGGTCACGCCAAGCCATATCACCTATATGATTGTCCCAATCCCATTGCCCCTATGACAACTCACAACCCTTTTTATCATATATGTGCTAGAAGGCAGTGGCTGAGGATCTTCATGTCCTGGGAATGACGTTAAATTCTATCTGATGGTGAGGTTCCAATACTGGAGCTCTGACGAATGTGGAGTACCCCTTCATCAGGTTTACTCCCAGGTTCAATCTGACCCGAAGTAGTTGTACCTGTTAGGTGTCTTTTCTATGTGTTAAATAGAAAAAACGAGTTTAAAAAATTAAGTTTAAAAGAATTGTGTATCCATTAAGAATGAATTGAATCTATCTATCTGAGAAAGATTACAATTTTTGCTTTTTTAAAAAGATTATTTGATAATAACTAAAACATATATTCATTAAAGAGGCGCCCGTTGTATAATTGTTATCGTCGCAGAAAAATGGATACAGTAATAGGAATTCAAATACTGGACGAGACTGGTAGCATTTTACATAGAGCTAATACCATCGGGGAAAGATATACATCAAACTATTCCCTCTCGGCTATAGGTAAATAATAGGACAGACTATGCTGTTTTACCTTGGTATGTTAGAACTGATCTAAAAGGACTGTTCTAGGTATGACGTCAAACTGCATCTAATGGTGAGGCTCCAGTTCTGGAGACCTGGGGAGTGGGGAATACTCTTTCATTGCCATTACTCCCATGTGCACTCTTATCGTGGATGGTAGTATCTGTTAGGGTCTCATCAATGGATCAAATAGATCTGTTTAAAAACTATTCATATTCGATATTCGTCTTCACCCCCAAAACACACACACACACACACACTCACACACACACACACACATATATATATATAATATATATATATATATATATATATATATAAGATTAAGGTAATTTGCTTTAGAAGAATTGTTGAATAAAGTATATTATTATTTATATTTTTTGCTTGATGGCAGTTACAATGCGTATATCTTATAAAATTTGATAATTAATGAAAATAATCATGACAAGCGAACTCGGTAAATATTGCCCCTACGTAGAACATCGTACAGCCGTTTCAACTTTATTAAGTCTAATCAGCAATGTATACTTACGATTTCCTCCGACAGAAATCGAAGCCGGGAGGTCAGCACACAGAGTCAGAGACTTTACCACTGGGCCACCGATGCGTAGTGAACGATGTAAGCGAAATTAGCTTGTCAATTAATTATCGGATTTTATACGATATACACACTGTAACTGCCTTCAAGCAAAAATATAAATATATATATATATATATATATATAGCCATCCACATACAGTCCTCTTTCGATGTATTAAGTTTCTTCAGTGCAGCTAAATTTTGTAAGCTGCTTCAAACCGGGATGGAAACTCGACCGACTTTTAGTCAGTCAGAGCTTTTAACCACCGGGCTATCAACACATCCACTAACGTAAGGGAATTTTTACAGATAAATATATACGTATGTAAAAGCTACTAAAGATAGCTCTATCTGTTTTAAGGAGAGCCATGAAATTTCAGCGTAATATATATAATATATATATATATATATATATATATATATATATATATATATTATATATATAATATATATAATATATATATATAATGGTATAGAATTTATGAGAAAGTAAGGGGAGCTGTTTTTTTTTAAAGAAAAATGATTAAATCTCACGCTGGACTAAGCAGAGTTTACTATCTATCTATCTATCTATCTGTGTGTGTGAATTATGCTAAATTTGTGGCATAATTTAAGGCTGTTTTTTCATTATGCCTACCCTCCCATATATATATATATATATATATATATATATATATATATATATATATATATATATATATATATATATATATATATATATATATATATATATATATATATATATATATATAATCGTTATTAATGTAATTTTGATCATTTTACAGTTAGACTCTTCATGCAATTCTTGTCTCGTATTTCAGAATATCTCATTTTGTCATTTTGTCTATTGTAAAAGTACCAATTTTCATTTTTATTCAACCTTATTTTTTTTTTTTGGTGTTGAAAACCCAATTTTTGAGATAATGGCAGTAAAATTATGCATATTTCGAACGTGCAAATACTTTTTCTGTTATTAAATATTGAATTTCTACTTCTCTATTTTAAGGACGAGATGCTTTTATAATGGATACATTAAAATTCCCGAGTAAAATAAAAAATAAAAATGATCACGTGGTTTTTTTCCAAAATGGCTTCATTACGTCAAAGATTTGATATAAACTGAAATATAAGATTCAATTTTTCCGAGCCATAAAAGAAAAAAAAAACCCAATAAAAAACAAAAAACCTAAATAAATTTAATTCTAATAGAAATAATGAATGTGATGTGATGGTTAGAATTTGTATTTTAATTTCTAAATTTACAGTTTTATGACAGTAAAAAGAAAATCATGGAATTTTAAAGTGTTGCATTTTCCTTTTTATTATATTCACTGGTAGATCTTTGTCTTGGGGCTGTGTTATTTCTTTTTGGGGGGGATTCGTCGTGTCCCCCCTGTGTGTGTGTGTCTCTCTCACTCTCTCTCTCTCTCTCTCTCTCTCTCTCTCTCTCTCTCTCTCTTTCTCTGTCTGTCTCTGTCTGTCTCAGAGCCTGTCTGTCTGTCTGCTCTATCTTTTATACTGAATTTGTGTTGTGTTCTCTAGGGTTTCTTCTTCGATGTCCTCTTCTCTCTATTCTCTCTCTCTTTCTCTTTTTTCCCTTTTCTCTTTCTCTCTCTTTCTCTCTCTCTCTCTCTGTCTCTTTCTGTTCCATATTTTATATTGACTTTGTATCTGTCTCCCTCGGTCTCTCTCACTATCTCTCTCTTTCTTTCTGTCTCTGTCTGTCTGTTCCATATTCTATATTGACTTTGTGTTTTCTTCTACGAGGTGTTATCTCTCACCCCCTCTCTCTCTCGTTTCCTCTCTCTGTCTGTCCCCTTTTCTCTCTGTCTCTCTCTGTCTCTGTTCCATATTTTATTCTGACTTTCTCAGGAGTTTATTATTCGAAGTGTCGTCGTCGTCTCTATCTTTCTCTCTTTTTCTTTTTCTCTCTCTGTCACTCTCTCTTCCATATTTTATATTGACTTTGTGTCCGTCTCTCCCCGTCTCTCTCAAACTCTCTCTCTTTCTCTCTCTCTCTCAGTGTCTGTCTCCGTCTCTTTCTTTCTTTGTCTCAGTTCCATATTTTTCTCTCTCTGTCTCGGTTCCATATTTTATACTGACTTTATATTGGGTTCTCTGTGGTTTCATCTTCAGAGTGTTCTCTCTCTCTTTCTCCCCTCTCTTTTTCCTTCTCCCCCTTTCTCATTCTCTCACTTTCTCCTTCTCACTCCCCTTATTTATGTTTCTCTCTGTCTCTGTCTCTCTCTTTTCCATCTTTGTTCTTATTAATTAGGAACACGGAACAAATTTGTTGACAGATGAAATGAGGTTCTTGGAATCAATTGAGGTTATGTCAATGATCATATTTTATGCTTGAAAAAAAAAAAGAATACACACACACACACACACACAATATATATATATATATATATATATATATATATATATATATATATATATAGCGTCTGAGTAGCACAGGTATCTGGCGGTAAATTAAGGAACTGATGGTAGGTGTGGCGTTCCGTCTCACACGCTAAAAACAATCTCCTTAGTCTAGCGCTAGTGAAAAGGGGATAGACTCTCTCGATGGCTGGCTGATACCGACTTTAAGCCACCCCGACGACTTTATTTACTTTTATTTACATATATATATATATATATATATATATATATATATATATA
The DNA here is from genome assembly GCA_023376005.1 of Doryteuthis pealeii. NCBI lineage: Eukaryota > Metazoa > Mollusca > Cephalopoda > Myopsida > Loliginidae > Doryteuthis > Doryteuthis pealeii. The sequence goes on from CM042147.1 coordinate 13,188,399, forward strand.
TATATATATATATATATAATGTAAGATAATCCAAATGACTGTAAGGAAGGGATGATTCTATTTGGGATCATCGAAATCCTATTGTACATCCATACTGTATGCTCTTGTAGGTGCAAACGTATAGACGCAGACAAGGATTTTTTATAAAATCCCTAAGAAGCTCAATGTATTCCTCG
>CM042147.1:13188674-13226174 GCA_023376005.1 Doryteuthis pealeii
AAATATCCATATTTTAGTTTTTTTAGTTTTAGTTTTTATTTCCCTCACTGCTTAGTAGTTTATCAGGTTGTTTAGATAAAGTATGGTCCCCTACTGACATTATATATATATATACGGGTTAGCTCAGTTGGTAGAGCGTTCGGCTAGAAACCACAAGGTTCCTAGTTCGATACCGCCCCCGTCAACTCAGCGTATGAGTAGCACAGGGATCTGTGCGGTAAAGTAAGGAGCTGACGTTAGGTGTGGCACACCAGATGCTAAAAACAATCTCCTTGGTCTAGCGCTATTGAAAAGGGGATAGTCTCCCTCGCTGTCTGGCTGATACTGACTTTCGGCCGCCGGTGTGTATGAGAGAGAGAGAGAGAGAGAGAGAGAGAGAGAGAGAGAGAGGAGAGAGAGAGAGAGAGAGAGAGAGAGTTGTTGTTAATTTCTTATCCGGAAATATAGTAATTCCTTATTCTCCGCCTCCAAAACAACCTCTATTTTAAAGTTTTTTTCTCATTGATCTTCTCCACAAATATATTTCACTGATGACTTAAACGAAAAGAAACTAAAAATAAATCGTTTGTACAAATTATAATTATCAGTTTTTAATAATTTTATTTATATCGTTCTAAATTCTATTTAATCTGTTCTAAAAGAGCGAATATCTTTAAAAGAAACTTGTAGAGCCTTTAATAAATGATTATATTGACGCCTTTTTAAGGAAGGATGAATGATTCTAATTAGCACTTCATAGTTCAGAGCTGTCTCTGATGATATTGATACATCTATTTAAGAAGCACCGAATCCCTTCCCAGGTCAACTTAGGGTTAACAGCTGTCTGTCAAACTTTACGACTGATACTCTAACTGTACGACTTAACATAGTCCCGTCTTAGGAAATTGACACGACGAGACGAGTTCAAATCCTGAGAGGCTGTTTGCATTCCATAGACTAATACTTTGGGAAATATATAAACCCAACTATTCTCCTTCCAGCTTGATAATAGCGAACACTAGACCTTAAACTGATTAGGCAACTAGTCTAGGAGAATGAAAATTCTGAATTCAAAACCTGTTAAACAATGCTAAAGAAATTGACCTTGTGTCACATATCTACTCGTGGGGGGGGTGGGTAAATATCTCATATATTATATCTGATCCATGCTGCATGCAAAAAGGTTGTAGAACGACGATCTGTGATAAAAGGCAAGAGAAATTAGAAGGAGAGAAATGCTAATAAAAATGAGTAATTATCAACACAAATCCCTGTCGGCTGGGGCTTTAGAATACACCGATTGTACCTCTACAGAGGGGTAAGACTCACCCAATGAGGCTACCTGTTGGCTGTGGGTGGTGACCCGTGATGCTTAAGGATGGAACCTAGTGGCTGAGCAGTCGAACACTCCACTTTCGCCCTTGCTTAGGCTAGACGAGCGGTCGGAGAGCCCCCCCCGATCAATCGACAGGTCACATAACACCTATATGATTGTACCAACCCTATTGACCTTATGGCAACCCCAACCCTTTATATCATACATGTGCTAAAAGGCGATTGTTGAGGATTTTAGAGTTTAACGTCATACTCAAAACAATATCTGGTGGTGAAGTTCCAATTCTGGATATCTGGGGAATGTAGAGTAACCCTTCATCCCCATTACTCCCAGGTCAACTCCGCCCCGGAGCGGTAGTAATGTTATATAATATATGCATAGATTATTGTCAATTCCCTGTATTTTTGAAGGGATGGCCCCTTTTCATATCACGGGCGGGACTTTTCATGGAATATTACAGAAAGCCCACGAAATACGTGAAGTCACGTGGGACCTGGTGCTCTCAGTTCAGCTTGGTCGTCAGGCAGAGAAAATATGCCTGCTTTAGCTGGGGCTCACTGCGCAACGCGTGTTGTGTTAGTTAGAAGAAATATGTTAGTCAGTAAATAAAAAGTTTACATAAATAAATGGTTTTGTGGTTGATGAATGTCTTGGCAACAAGACTGACCTAGTGGAAGAAATGACTCAGGGACGACCAACCAGCAAGAACAGAGAAAGACGAAGTCCAGACGCTAGAAGAAGAACGTAAGATACCAAAGATCAGCAGAAGAATAAAATAGAAGTAAAGAAGGGTATATAACGTAACTGTAGGCTCCACTCTTTGGGTAAATAGATAAAAAAAAAGATGCGCTTTGAAAATGTATTTTAAAAAATTGAGTTTAAAAAATAGATTGAGTAATATTCAAGAATAAATAAACAAAACGTCTTCGCATAAAATGTCCCACAAGGATGACATGCCGTTAATCCAACAACTAATAGTCGACACTGCTTAATATCGAAAAAGCATTTGAAGGTGAAGAAAAGGTAACAGTTACTGGTTACAGTTACTTACTTGTAAGTGCTGTTTGGTAGTTTTACTCTCTAAGACGACGTGAAAGAGCGTGAATGACTTTAGTGGATTCGCTGAGCGCGTCTTTGGTCGTCACAAAGTCCCTTTATCCATGACATCAGTCTTGATGCCCATTAAGATAATCACGCTGCAGGTGCGACCCCTTTCAATCTAATTCTGATAATGGGATCACCGACTGTCTGAATTGCTTAATGCGAGAGGATCGCCCATTATGAGGATAATTGTGTCGATGGTACAAGGGTCGGGCGTTGAGACGCTGCTGACGTCCGCGCCGGACTATCCATTAGCACGAGTTATAAGTTGAAATGGTCGATGTGAAAGCCTTCTCTTTTCTCTTGCTTCAATTGAGGACGTCTCTCTTCCCCCTCTCTCTCTAAGCCACCTAACGGCGACTCAAGAAACAAATGTAAAGATGCTACAAAAGTAAACTGACCATTTGCTACTGAGTGCTGAGGTTTCCCTAAATAGACCAATATTCAGAGGATGTGTTTGTTTATCAATTAGTGTATAAATAGTTCTGCCCACGTTCGAATTTTTCGATTTTATATTTACACTGACACTTGACTTACGAGTTTTCCGAGTTACGAACTGTCACTCGTCGATATTTTGGCTTTGCGTTGTGAGCTAAATTTGAAGTACGAGCGAGCTTCAGATACGCTTAGTTAATAGATTTTATAAAAACGTTTATTTTCCATTACTATGTCAAAGAAAAATCTTATTTTTTAAATAGATAAACATTAAAACATATTACAGCACATATTCACACATTCTATTCTTCTTATTTGAAATAAATGCAGTTTAGAGTCATATCCAGGACACCCCTATGGAGTGGGGGAGTGTCTTACCACTCTGCAGGAGGATACAGTCAGCGTATTCTAAGTCTCGACTACAGGACGTCTATAAAAGAAAAGAATTGGAAAAAAAGACAAAAAGAAATGTTGAGAATTTTTGGATAAAAGGCGTGTGGTAAATGCCTACTCTTACTTATAGACTCGCCGATAACCACATGACCAACCTATTGGCCAACCACTGGCAGTGCTCTGCTGCTGATATTGTTATTTATACTGGATGTTCTGGTCATACCTAATCATAACTACTTGGATCTTCGTGGACGACGGAACATAGGATTATAACTCAGGACTTATTCATTTAACAAAGGATTCTATAACTCAGGACTTACTTACTTATTTACTTTAAGTTCTTTACAACTTAACAAGAACAACATAAAAAAAAAACAAAAAAAAAACAGAGAATGAATTGAAAAATCAATACGTATAAAGTATGTATTTACCTAGCCCCTCCGCCACGAGTAGGGTGAGACACAAGGTCATTTTAAGCGGAGTTCAACTGGTTTGAATTCATATTTTTACTACCGAGCCAAAGTCAGATCGATTTTTCGCTTTGCTTTGTTGGCTAGAATTTGAGGTACGAGCGAGCTTCAGATACGCTTTAATTAATAGATTAATTAAAAATTAATAAAATAAATAAACATGAAAACATATTACAGCACATAATTCATTATATTCTATTTTATTATGTTTTTATACAATACAATATTTATCTTATTTAAAAAACGTAACAAAAATAGAATGTATTTTTGGGGAAGGAACGGATCAATGTCATATCAGTTTATTTGAATGAAGAAAATTAATTTGATATACGAGGATATTGAGTTATGAGCGGAACTAATTAAACTCGTAAGCCAATGTGCCACGGTATTGGATATATTAACCATCATCAGGGCAATATTGAAACAATTTTGTGCTTCTAAATTAATTACATTTTGTGTTGAACGTAGGTAAGTATCCAAGCCGATAGCCACGGGTAGGACCTAACACAAGGTCGCAAATATGGAGCATCCAGTGTTATACAGTTGTGAATGATCTGCGAGACTAGCTTGCTAACCATTTCACCATGATGGGATGCCCATCAATTATGTAATCTATAAAAATGTAGTCTGGAGAAATTATTCAAAATTATAACTATTGAAATTAAACATTTTATGTGATTTTATATATATATATATATATATATTATATATATATAATATATATATATATATATATATATATATATAAATGCCGCTCTACTAACGCATTGAGCACTTCATAATCCTTTATATCCTGTCTTATTCGGTAATATTTCTATCGACCGTCGATAATTGCGATTAATTCGATATTCTATTCCTTCAGTAAGTCATCTTCTTTATCCTATTATATATATATATATATATATATATATTAATAATATATAAATATATATATATATAATTTATCTTAAGATAAATAACATCATTATTTGGGGTTATTTCATAGGAAATTATAACCAAAATATATAGAAAGTGAATGTTAATTATATATATATAATATATATAATATATAATATATATAAAAAGCAGTAATATGAAGAAAAACTCTAAACTTGCTTCATTACAATATTTTATTTCAACCGTATTAATACGGCATCTTCAGGTAATCACAAAGAAAGAGTAAGAGTCATGTTCTTGTGATTACCTGAAGATGCCGTATTAATACGGTTGAAATAAATTATTGTAATGAAGCAAGTTTAGCGTTTTTCTTCATTTACTAAATTTTTGCTCTGTCCTTTTTTACTCACTGGTATTAGGCACATTGAGCTCTCCTTATGGTCTACCTGCATCAGCTTGGTTAAACACACATGGAAAGACCCTAACTACGGAAAAAAAAACTATATATATATAAATATATATATATATATATATATATATATATATATATATATATATGAGAGTGAGTAAACAAACAAAATGTGTTATTTGATATGGATTTTAGCCGACAATTTTTGGAGGATATGTGCTTATTTTGAATCCATACCTAATTTTTTGAAAATTAATTAGTTAATAAATAATGAATTTAGGCGGGCATATATGTTCAAATGTAATGCTAAAACAAATCGAGAAAATGTTGCATTCAGGGATTGACATTTTCTCGATTTGTTAGCCTTACATTTGAAAACATATGCCGCCTAAATTCATTAATTATTAACTAATTAATTTTCAAAATTAGGTATGACTTTCAATTAAGCACATATCCTCCAAATATATATATATATATATTTTAATATATATATATATATATATATATATATATATATAAATTTTAATTAAAATAACAAAAGACTTAGAGATCTTGCATTATAGACTATTTCAGGGAGCTTATATTTAAATAAAATAAAAATAAATTAATATAAATTTGCTCTGTGACTCTAACATTATGAGCACACATTGAACTCTCAAACTGCGACAAGTTGGTTTTAAAAAAACCTATGTCGTAAGGAAGATTTCTCCTGGACTTTTGGATTATATATATATATATATATATATATATATATAATATATATATATATAATATAAAAACTTGTTGGAGAAAAAGAAGGGATTCAACTGTCAAACTCCCCACAAAAAAAGATACAAAAATAAACAGTAAAAAATCTGTAATATTGTAAATATTACGGCATAATATAATATTTTACTTTTTACGGTCTCGTCTTTCAATACGTGAATTTTCTTCCTAAGTTATTGTCTTAATAGAAAGAGAGAAGAAAAAAAGAAGTATAATTTAATTCTTCGATAAAATGTATCCTTTATATATTCTTTTTTTCTTCCTGATTCATTTTGTATCTGTCAGCAAATGGAGCGTTAGAGTTTATTCTTGCATTCCTAATAGAAATGATTCATTCCTAGATTGGTTAATGATATTGGCCGAGCTCTGTACACTTGGCTGATTTGGTTTACAAATTTTAAAGGCGTTTTATTTTGTTTGTGCAATTGCATTACGAATTATATTTTAAAAGATATTTCTTAGCGAAACGTTTTTAGCTTCTGTCGTTACGCATTCAAATCGAATTTATTTTTCTTCAACGAATTTTCGTCTTCTTCTTATTTGTCTTCATCGTTGGCGATTGCATTTTGCGTTGGCATAAACCGCTCATCATCATTGTTGCCATGGGAATAACACTTCTCTTCCTTCTTTTCAGTTTTTTTTACACCCCCCTCCCTTTACTTCCTTCATGCACTTTCTTTGTCTCCTCCTTCTCTCTCTCAATTCTTAGTTTTTTCTCCTCTTCCTTCTCCCATTTCTATAATTTTATGATTTTTCCGGTTTCTTTTCTCTCTTTCTTTTTATCTTTGTCCTTTAATATCTTCGCCCCCCTCCTCCTTTCGTGGAGGAAAAGCACTTCCCTCTCTCCCTCCCTCTTTTCTGTTTTACCCCCCCCCCTCTTTACTTCTTCATTGCTCTTTCTTTGTCTCCTCCTTCTCTCTCTCAATTCTTAGTTTTTTCTCCTCTTCCTTCTCCCTTCTCTGATTCGTCCAGTTTCATTCTCCCTTTCTTTTATCTTGATCTTTATTTCTCCATTTTCTCCCCTCTTCCTTCTCCTCGTGGTGTAGTGGCTAACCTACTGGACTGCGACACTGGAGTGAGCGAGGTCGAACTCAAGTGTCCCTATCTATTCACTTTATGGCTAATTCCATTGGCCAAAGGTTTTTAAACGCTTCATTATATGCATATAATACCATTGGGAAATACGAAATCCAACTATTCTCCCTTCAGCTATGGGTAAATAGTAGGATACTGGGCTCTTTAACCTTGGTTAGGCAACCACTCTAGAAGAAGGAAAACTGAAGGAAAGTGGAATGTTGCATGTCATGGACTGCTCAGTCACCAGGATTCTATCCTTAAGCATCATTTTATTTCTTCGTTTTCTCCCTCTCTTTCATGGAGTCTCCGTGGTGTAGTGGCTAACGTACTGGGCTGGGACATTGGAGTAAGCGAGATCGAACTCACGCCTCCCTATCTGTTCACTTTAATAAGATTTATTCTAAGTAATAAAGATTTTGACTATAGATTAAATATACATTGATAAACTTACTTAATCCCTGAAATGACTGTGACATAAGCAGTAACGTAGTTTCGGTTACAGACAAATACAGATCGAATATCCATTATTAATAGATAAATGAATATTGCTCAATATCGGTAACAGAGCATCTGTAGAGTTAAGTTTGAATAGCATATACAAGGTCAACGGCGCTTGTTGATTGCCAGTTTTATCGCCTGTGTGATCATCAGACCATGTGTTCTTCGTCTAATGATCGCAAACCCAGATCTATATATTCTACAGATCTATCTATCTATCTATATATATATATATATATGAATTTAACATTAAAAAAACCCCAAAACAAATGATGTTTAAAAAAATGTTAAATTCATACTGTCGGATTTATTTCCATATATATATATAGGGGCAGGGTTAGCTCAGTCAGTAGAGCGTTCGGCTAGAAACCACAAGGTTCCTAGTTCGATACCGGTCCCCGCCAACTCAGCGTATGTGTAGCACAGGGATATGTACGGTAAAGTAAGGAGCTGATGGTAGGCGTGGCGCCCCACCTCAGATGCTAAAAACAATCTCATTGGTCTATTGAAAAGGGGATAGACTCCCTCGCTGACTGGCTGATACCGACTTTAGGCCGCCCCGTCGACTTTACTTTCACTTACTTACTATATATATAATATATATATATATATATATATATGGGCAGCATTTTTACTTTAGTAACAAGCACTACTAAACAAGATAGACATCTCCTGTCAAACTAGTTTTTTCTCAGTCCCGTTCAAGTTGCCGGGCTACTCTTTTTTAATATCAGGTGGAATCTTATCATAATGGAGTTCAGTGTCTGTTGTCTGAAACCGAAACTATGTCACTGCTTACGTCATAATACTCTCAGTTAGTTTATCAATGAGTATTCAATTTATTATCAAAAAAATTAATACATAGAATAAATCTTATTAATAACGGAGTCTTATAATGAAAATCTCTGTTAGATTTGCCCCCAAACAGCCCATGTTATTAGTGTGTTTGAAATCCTGCAATGTGTCTTATATATCACTAAGAAATAAAGGTTTCATAATATATGGTGTGGTAAAATTGCATACTGGTTTTAATAAAACCAGGTTTGATAAATATTTACTTGGTGATATTGATTTCTAATATTATTGTTTTATTCTCCAATGTATTAAAATCAATTTTATGAATATTCTTTTTAGAAAGAAGTAAAACATAATTAAAATAAGTGTAATCTTTTTATATGCGTTCTTATTTACTTTCTTTAGTCTTTATGATTTAATATATTTCACACATTAAAATTTAAATACTTACGACCGAAAGGTGTATAATTTTGCCAGTGTAGGAGCTGATGGTAGGTGTAGCACCCTGCCCCAGATGCTAAAAACAATCTCCTTGGTCTAGCGCTAATGAAAAGGGGATAGACTCCCTCATTGTTTGATTGATACCGACTTTAGGCCACCCCGATAACTATATAATATATATATATATATATATATACAATTTAAATTTTTTTCCCCGGTGTGGAAAAAACCCAAATAACTCAGTTTTACGAAATAATAAAAAAAAATTCAAACTGGCATCTTGGGGGTGGGGGTAAAGAAAGACCAGCCCACCCTTTCTTTATGAAAATAATCATTAGTATCAAATAAACATAGAGAGGAGTTCATTATAATTAAATAATCACAACAAGCAAATTCTGCGAATACTGCTTGCGACGTGCAGAACGCTGGTCAGCTGTTTTGACCTAATTTAATTATCGTGTGACCTGTTCTCAACTACATCCGTATGTATTATCAGTGATCCTATGAATATCTAAAAAAATCAGCTCTTGACAATACATTTTTATGAATCTATATTGAAAATTTGCTACAGCAATGGGGGGGGGATTTGGTAGGCAAAGAGTTAAAAACAAGAATATATAAAGAATAAAAGATGATAAAACAAATATATAGAAAAAATAAATGTTATCAATCTAGATAGATGAACATAGAGAGGAATTCATTTATAATTAAATAATCATGACAAGCAAACTCGGCGAAATACCGCGTGAATACCGCGTGTGACAGCTACATAAACATCGAGAGGAATATATATATATATATATATATATATATATATTATATATATATATATATATAAGATAAATTAGAAGCATCTTAATGGGCACTACTTTCTCAAAATATGGTGTGTCTTGTTAACACAGTTTTCTAAATCTCTTGAAGGTTTGGGTTTCCAGGAATTCTTTAGAGAAATTCATCTGTTTTTTTGTTGGTCCCAAGGCTTTAACAAGAACATTGTCCTAGTTTTCAATTTCCACATTTATTTTTTTGTCTGTCTTTATTTCTAGGTCTTTGTATTCGGAGGTCTTTTCAAATTCTTTCACTACTACGCTTTTTTTTTCTCTCATAGAAGTACTGCTATCTATTTATTATTATTATTATTATTATTATTATTATTATTGTTGTTGTTGTTGTTGTTGCTGTTGTGTACTTATTTTTTTGCGCAAAAAAACACCTCTTCACAAAGACGAGTAAGTAAATCAATCATTCAAGACCCAGAACATATCTGCATTATTATTGGCAAAAAAAGAAGAATTAAGGAGAAGGAGAAGATGAAGAGATAAGATGGGAATGAAGAAGACGAAGAGGAAGAAGAGGAATTATGAAGAAGAAGGAGTAGAAGAAGAAGGAGAAGAAGAATTAAAGTGAAGAAGAAGAAGAAGAAGAAGAAGAAGAAGAAGAAGAAGAAGAAGAAGAAGAAGAAGCTAGAAATAAGAAGAAGAAGAAGAAGAAGAAGAAGAATTATGGAGAAGAATAGAAAAAGAAGAAGAAGAAGAATCTAGAAAGAAGAAGAAGAAGAAGAGAAGAAGAAGAAGAAGAAGAAGAATCTAGAAGAAGAAGAAAGAATTATGAGAGAAGAAGAAGAAGAAGAAGAAGAAGAAGAAGAATCTAGAAAGAAGAAGAAGAATTATGGAGAAGAAGAAGAAGAAGAAGAAAAGGAAAAGAAGAAGAAGAAGAAGAAGAAGAAGAAGAAGAAGAAGAAGAAGAAGAAGAATTAAATGGTAAATAGTTCTCTATGAGGAGACATCGTAAAGAAAATGGATAAAAAACTATTCTAAAAAGTTTTGAGTAGGAAGCAGTTTTTGTCCTCATAATTGCGGGAATCCTAGAAAAAACAAAATAATCTTTCTCAAGTTTATAATGATATTTATGAGATTTTGTTTTAGACAACAAATGTGCTGCACTAATATTGAACTCATTCTATTAGTAATTATATTAGTAATGGTTTGCGTAACTAGTTTGTTGTTATATACCCATTCTTTGCTGGGTATATACATTGTGGAGGGGGGATCAGTTTCGATTCTATTATTCTTATGAGAGACACCCGTGGTAGTGCCTCCCATTTTAATATTCTATTTCTTTTTGTTATGGGATATATCCGTGGTTATATCTCCCATATCAAATCTACTTATTTTTTGAGTAGCTGTCTTTATTGTTGGTGTTTCTTCTATTTTCTGTTTCTTGTGTATAGCTGTGCCAGTATTCTACTTTCTATATTTCTTTTATCGGTCTGGTTCTACTAACTTCTCTTTAGTTCTGGTTCTGGTCTTTTAAGATGCTGGTAATATTCTCTGGTTATTAAGATACGTCAAGGTTGTCATAGTTTTTAGAGACAAACTCAAGGCGTATAGTGTTTTCGTGATCACATTTCATTCATACCTTAAATCTTAGGATTTTCTCAATCGCATGCGGGACTCGAGCCGAGCCGTCTTTTCATCATGAAGGCTAGCGGCTGACTGACTCTAAACTAAAAACCTTTTCTAGTTTTGTAACCGGAAATCGAAGGTTACGCCAAGGTTGTCTCGCGTCAATCACTCTAACGGCTCATATTTGAATTCAACAACCCTGAACTCAAATCTGTTTCTACACTAACAGTCCAAAAGTGACGGTAACCATATCAATATATAACATTGTTAAACATTACTCAACGGAAAGGCTCATTTATAAATAATAATTAAACATTGCTTAGTCTGGCATAAGGCCACAAATAAGGAGCAATTAATCAGGATAAAAGTCGCTTATGTGTTGATGATTAGATACTAAACAGTTGCTCCAACGTGAGGCTATAAGCAAAGATAAAAGAATATACATTTTTTAGACTTCTTGGTTTTTTGGTTGGTTGGATTTTACGGCATGTCAAATCCTTTTGGGTTATTTTATGCCGAAGACATTTTGTTTTATTCATTATTGATGGGTATTCAAAAAAATTTTCAGGCTCAATTAAAAAAAAAAAAAAAATGTATGTATGTATGTATGTCTCGATAAAACTACAAAATAAAAAAATGACAAAGTATATATATATATATATATATATATATATATATATATATATGATATGTTTGAAAAAACAAAAGATGTTTACAAAAGCATGGGATCATCAGGAGAGAATGTGCAACGTTTCTCCTGATGATCCCATGCTTTTGTAAACATCTTTTGTTTTTTCAACATATCAATTTCACACTGTCGGATTAAGTTCCATTTTTATTTCATATATATATATATATATATATATATATATATATATATATATATATATATATTAAATATCACCAGTTCTTGCTTTTTTGTGCAGAAATTATGGAGATTTCATTTATATTCGAAGATATTTAAAATTCAAAATATACATAGAAATAGCATTGAAATTCTACTTAATAATGTCCAACATTTGTAAATCTCAAAAGTAAACAAATCAATACATCAGTTTTATTGCCCACTTTCTATCTACCAAATCGACGCTGGGTAGCCGCTTCTAGTAAATAATAAATAAATATAAATAAATAATATCAGCATTGAGTTTCTGAGTAAGTGTTAAATGATTGAATAAAGACCACTCTCATTGCTACTGTGGTGATACGTCCTGCTGCTTCTGAAAGTTGGGGTTGGGAATTGCGTGACATCAATAGTGCTCGGTTTGTAGAGTCAGATTGAGAGTGACACATAGTGGAAGAAAGGAAGTACGGTTCAATTAACCAGAAATCTTTTTGATTTTAAAGGATCAATAAAATATAAATGTGTATAAGGAGAAACTAGTGATATCTAGTTCATACTGGCAACAGTCCATTACAAACTTGTTTACGCATAGGAAGAGGCGCTCTCTGTGTAATGGTTTTTGTTGTAGGGAATGTGTTGGTTGGTTGATTGGATTTTACGGCATGGCAAACCTTGTTGGGTTATTTTCTGCCGAAGATATTTTGTTTTATTCATTCTTGATGGGTATTTTAAAAAAATCCATTTTTTAAACACATTTTTTAACTCAATTTTATTTATTTAACCCATAGATGGGATCCTAACAGGTTTGGGTCAGAGTGGACCTGGAAGTAATGGTGATGAAAGGGTGCTCCACATTCCCCAGGGCTCTAGAACTGGAACCTCACCATAAAATAGAATTTTACGTCATACACAGGATACGAAGACCCTAGCTATCGCCTTCTAGCACATATATGGTAAAAATGGTTGGGGCTTGACCCAAGGGCATCATGCCGTTACCAACAGTTGGCTCCATTAGGGGGAGGGGGTCTTACTTCTCTGTAGAGTGCAACCGGCGTATTTTAAAGACCCAGCCGACAGGATCTAAGTTAGTTGAAAAGTCATTTACTAATCATAACATAATGTTTACCTTAGCAAAATAGACAAAGACCGAAATATAATTATATATATATATATATATATAATATATAATATATATATATATATATGAGGTTAAGTAAACAAACAAATGTGTTTTATTTTTATATGGCTTTAAGACGAAAATTTTTGGAGGATATGTGCTTAACAGCTTGACAGTCGAGGTTTCGAGTCACACACGGAGCAGTCTCCCATGTCTATAACCTTGCTGATGAGACCTAATAGGTCGAAATGTACATTCAGGGATTGACATTTTCTCGATTCGTTTAGCCTTACATTTGAACATATATGCCCGCCTAAAATTCATTAATTATTAACTAATTAATTTTCAAAATTAGGTACGACTTCAATTAAGCACATATCCTCCAATATATATATATATATATATATATATATATATATATATATATTCTCTAGTCGCTTAGTTAGGGTCCAGGTGGTGCAGCCATACAGCAGTACTGATATGACAACGGCCTGGAAGAACCGTCCCTTTAACTTGTCTGTGAGGTTGGATTTCCCCTAACTAAGCGACTAGAGAATAAACTAGATGGGAGCTGCACAAGAATGCTGCGGGTGATCCTGAACAAGACATGGAAACAACACCCTACGAGAAAACAGCTGTACGGCCACCTGCCACATATCACACAAACCATCCGAGTGAGACGGACAAGACACGCGGGACACTGCTGGAGAAGCAAGGACGAACTCATAAGCGACGTCCTCCTGTGGAAGCCAGCACATGGACAGACCAGAGTGGGCCGACTAGCAAAAACGTACATTGATCAGCTCTGTGCGGATGCGGGATGCTGCATAGAGGACCTCCCGAGAATGATGAGCGATAGGGACGGATGGAGAGAGATTGTCATGGATGTCCGCGCTGAAAACGCGACATGATGATGATGATGATATATATATATATAGATAAGAAGGAAAATTTTACCAACTAGTTGTTGTGCATTTAAAATGAATGTTACTGCGCATTTATTTATTCTTCTTTCATTTTTTGTTTTTCGTTTCGTCGCAGAGTCGAATTAATTTATTCCATTCGGAATTTATCTGTTGATTTTCAATTGTCAATTCCTTTCTTATGAGGGTAGTTACATCAGCTAAATAATCGAATATTTCGTTTTTATTATAAAGAAAGAAAGGGAAGAAAAAGAACATGCTACACAGAAAAAATATAATTAGAAAGAAAGAAAAAAAGTGAGTTAAATCAAGATTATTATACTTTTTACATATTGAACTATTTTGAAATAGCTCTTAAGTAAACAAATCAAACATTGTAATAATTCAATTATCATACCGTGGAATATCCACAGGTCCTGCTAGTTCATTTTTATTTGCGAATCTGATCATATCAGAATATTCACCTTACCGAAGTAGACAAAGGGCCAAAATCTAGTGCAGACCCCTCTAAAAAAAACCCACAAAAAACAACAAAAAACCAAAAAAAAAAAACCCAAAACAAAACAAAACACCCCCCCCCAAAAAAAATAATAAAGAAAAACAAAAACAAAACAAAAAACAAATAAAACGGATAAGATAATTTTATTAACTAGTTGCTGTGCGTTTAAAATGGATACTACTTTGCATTTATTTAGTTTTTAAATGTTTTTTTTCCCGTTTCGTCTCAGATTCGAACTAATTTATTCCATTTGGAAATATTTCTGTTGATTTTCAATTGTCCGCATCGTTTCACTAATTTCCCGGATTTTGTAAATGATGTTAGCAACGGCCTAGTTAACAATCAGCATAATGCAAATACAAACTGTTTTTTTTTTGGTGGGGGTGGGGGGACAGCAAAGTGATCGGCCTTACTGACAAATTGGATTCACAACTGAACACAATCAGATTGGCTTAAACAGTTCCAATGATCTGATAGGCCCAACATTTGTGGCTGATTTTATTATCTAGTCTCATTTTTTAAAAAAATATGGCATGTTTTGAACAAACTCCATCTGATCACCTAAGATGAATTGGTGAGAGATTGATTGATTTTAACGGCATGTCAACTTGTCTAGGGTTATCATCATCATTCTCTGCACATTGCGAACTGCTATACTCATATTGGTTGATATACCCTCCCCAACGTTTCGGCTGTTGTACTCTCCAGCCTTATTCATGTGCTTTTTGTCGTGCTCAGTAAATTTACGATAAATAGTTTATTTTGATTCGTATTAAAAAGAAACCTACTTTAAAGCCGTGAACTTTATTTACAAAAATATACATGAAATGAAAGATGACATTAGATGGAGAAGTGATATTTATGTTACCTTTTTAAAAGCTAAGTAAAATTGACGGTGATAGAGAGAGAAAATTTTAGTCTGTTTTTGAATTCATTTTCACCCCACAATTAAGTAGGGCTTCAAAAATAAGTCGATAGACTCATTGAATTGTTCCCGGCCACGGAAATCTTTAGTAAAAGGCGAAAGATTTATCCGCAACGTTTGACCGGCGAGGTGAGTTTATGACTCCATAGGTTCACTGTCTTATATACGCGAGGAGAGTAACCAGTGCGCACGGATTGTTCGTAGCTTTTATAACTATTATAAATTATGTATATGTTTTTTTTTTATATAAAAATTAGTTATTTAAAATTTATTATATATTATAACAAGGTTCGGGAATAGGATTTAATAAAAACATATTTAAAAAAATTTCCATAAAAGCGAGTTTTTCTATTTAATTGCCTATAAATGATAGATGGCCTTCACCTTCGGGTTGATTTACCGGAAATGACTACTGATTACTGGAAAGGTGAGATTTGTTAAACGATTCTCAAGTTAATTCCCTTTTCGCGCCATGAAATGTACCAGTGTGCACGGATTGTTCGTAGATTTTATAACTATTATAAATGGTCTATACGCCTTTTTAATATAAAACTCAGTTAATTGTAATTTATAACCTAATTAAATAAGGTTCATCAAATGATTATAATAAAAAATATCTAAAACAATTACCGTATCTTATTTTTATATCTAATTGTCTACAAACGATACATAACTTTGACTTTCAAGCTATTCTCTCCTGAAATGACAACTGAATAAATTAACTTTAGATTTTAAATCGAGTATTTTAAAATGAATTGTACTCTTGTCTTAACAATTGTTTCTATTCTAAATTTAAGAATTACTGGTACTTTTAAAGAATCGCGGTCCCTCTAAAATGAAACATTATTTAATTTGTTGTATTTATCCTACAATATACCAGTCTAGATGTTTCAGTTCAGTCTGTTCACATCTATCTATCTATCTATCTATCTATCTATCTATCTATCTGTCTATCTACTTCAGTCTGTTCACATCTATCTATCTATCTATCTATCTATCTATCTATCTATCTAACTATCAATCGACTTCAGTCTGTTCACATCTATCTATCTATCTATCTATCTATCTATCTCAATCTGTTCATATCTATCTTTATATCATAGTTAATCTATTGTTCACCCAATCCTGACTTATTTGAAAGAATGTAAACATATCCCTACACTTCCTAAAAGAACGTTTAAAAAAATAAAAGTAAAAGTAAAAACAACAAATCATATCAAACAAGATGAGAAGTCTCCTTCTATCAACACAAAACTCTCCAGCCAATCAAAAAGCTTCTTATTTCCCCGATCATCGAACTATTTCGTGTTAAAAGCCAAACCGCACATTACAATAATGTTTAGATTGCATCTTAAAGCAACGTCAATTTTCATTACATCAAAAATGGCTGACAACTTGCGTTTAAGGCAAACTCTAAGGCGAATAATAATAATAATAATAATAATAATAATAATAAATAATAATAAAAACACTTTTCAGGAGAAAAAGTTAAAATGTTTCTTTACCAAACTTTTACTATAGAGAAGTGATTGATAGATTGATTTTAAAGGTATGTCAACCTATCAGGGTTATTTTATAACTTGATGTTATAGAATCACTTAGATTGTACGTTTATATTTATATTTTTCTGTAGTTGTTTCCTAAGAGTTTTTCTTTGTACACAGTTATTAGCTACTAAGTATTCCTATATAATCTATCAATAATAGAGATTCGCTTCCGGCTTTTGTCTGTAATAAAAATTACGTCACTGCTTACGTCACATTACCCAAAATCGTCATAACAGAGAATAAATACACTCAAAATTTGAACATGCAATATTAGACAGTCCTCATTATTTTTTAAAACAAGTTTTAATAAATACATGACTGGTATTATATATCTATATATAGTTTGTTTTATTCTAATACATATTTAAAGTTTACATTTCAAATTGTTTTATTTTTTAATCCTTTAATGAATTTGATGATTTTACTTACTTAGGGTACAAACTCGCTGACATTGAATTTTTTACTCCCACCCCTCAGGCAATATGTTTCAAAAATCTATTTTTACATCGCCCGTAATTTGCACACTGTTGTAGGATTTCAAGTATTTCTATCTAATACAAATAATTTTCACACTTTTGTATGAATTCACGTATTCACATCTAATACTAAAAGTTTATACACAATTATATAGCTTCAAGTAACTATTTCTATTTAATAATAATAATCATCTGATAGCAAACAGTTAAAGGATTTCAAGTAATTAATGATAATAATCCTTAGTAAAAAAAATGTTACTTCAAGAAACTATTCTTAATACAAATGATTTGCAGTTATATGGTATCAACTATTCCTTAATGTTAATTTTAAACATATCTATTTTACCTATAGATGGGACCCTAAAGGGAATCCCATTTTGGGTCAGTGTAGAGATGGGAATGATAGCAATGAAAAGGTACTTACACCATAACTCACCACCAGGACACTTCTTTTTGGGTAGTGCTGGGGAAGTTTTACCCCAATACAGGGGATACAGTCAATGTATTCTAAGTCCTGCTGACAGGGTGAAGAGAAGTGGTCGACTGGGTATTTAAAAAACCCCGACCACACCTCTGCAGAGGGGTAAGACCCCCCGAAGGAGTCACCTGTTCGCCGTGGGTGGCGACAAGTTATGCTTAAGGATGGAACTCTGGTGGCTGAGTAGTCAATGACATGCAACACTCCACTTTAGGCTTTTGCCTAGGCTAGGGGGGGTAGGAGAAGCCCCACCCGATCAATCGTCTGGTTATGTCAAGCATTAGCATCTATATGATTGTGCCAACCCAATTGTCCTATGGCAAGCCCTAAACCTTTTTTTAATCATATATGTGCTAGAAGGCTGTGGCCGAGGGTCTTAGTGTCCTGGGTATGACTTTAAATTCTATCTGATGGTGAGGTTCCAGTTCTGGAGTTCTGGGGAATGTGGAGTACTCTTTCATCTCCATTACTCCCAGGTGCACTCTGACCCGTAGGGGTACTACCTGTTAGTGTCCCATGTATGGGCTCTATAGAAAAAAATGAGTTTAAAAAATGTGTTTAAAAATTGAGTTAAAAATAAATAAAAACTGAGTGCCCATGAAGAATGAATCAAATAAAATATCTTCAGCATAAAATAACATGCCGTAAAAACCAACCAACCAACCAACCAACCAACAAACCAACCAGCAAGAGAAAAGAGGCAGATTTATAGAAATTAGTTAGGAATATGATGTGTGGTTGGGGGCATTTCTTTTATTTGATCTGAAAATCTGCCAATGGTTATCAGCGATATAAGCAGCGTTCATAAATATGTCTGGATAAAATTTTGGCAATAAATGTTTCTTCCAAAAGATTTTGCAGACGAAAAAAAAAAGAGTTTTTTTTGTGGCGGGGGAGGGGGGTTTAAAAGAGAATTCTTTATTGTAAATTTCTGGAAACTGGAAAAATGATGGAATACATTACAAAGTTCATCCTCGATTTGCAAACCGTTCTTCTGATGGTGAGGCTCCGATTCTGAAGATCTGGAGAGTGCAGATTGTTTTATACTGCTTCTTACGCTTTTCGTACTGGGTTGAACTCTACAGATGCACTTAATAAAGGATGACGACCACTTGTAGAAAAAGATAGTTTTTTTAAATTTTTATTCTCCGAATTTTGATAAATGGAGAGAGAGAGAGAGAGAGAGAGAGAGAGAGAGAGAGAGAGAGAGAGAGAGAGAGAGAAGGAAAAAACTAGGACTTAGTGAAAAAGAGAAAAGAGTGAAAGAAAGAAATCAAGTTACAACAAGAGAATGTCCAGTAGAGACACAGACGCAGAGGTCAGCATTGCATATGCGGAGATCGACGGGACTTATCTTAGGTTGAACCTTCAGCCAGATTTTCATTTGCCAAAAATCCTTAGATTTAATCTAACCCGGACGTCTCCTTCAACTTTCAACGCAACAAAGGATCATCACCAAATCGTCTGGAGTTTTTACTCCTTTACTTTTTCTGTGTGTGTGTTGTACCGGCCGTTCCTACAGTGGAGAACATGCACCGGTTCTCACTATAAATAGTGAGATACCGAGTGGAAAGGGAGCACTGTTCCCGTTAACGACAAGCTAGTCGTACATGTACCATTAATTGTAAATACACTTGTCTTATTTTACCCCATCTCGACTTGACTTCTTTTTACTGTTGGGACTAACATCACAACAGTGTGCGATCTATTTATTTATTTGTTGATCCGTACTTAAGATTTTCTGTTGATAGGTCATCTTATACATTTCTTTATCAATCTCCTACGATAATGTAACAAGAGTATCCTTTTGTTGTCATTAATCACAGGTCCACTCTGACCCGGAGAGGTAGTACCTGTTACAGTTTTTCAATAGGCCAAATAGATATGTTTAAAAACTTTTTGTATTCGATAGGAATACTTATATGTCATATAACTGTAGATTATGGAATTGTTACTTGAAACTATAATTTTTTTTTAATTAGAGGCCTCTTTGACTCTACACATTATAAAATGCCCCAAGATCGGTCATGCATAGTTCATGGTGTTGTTTGAGATCTCGTTGCCTGACCATAAACTTGTACTTAATCAACACCTGCTGGGTCACCTAGGTGAAGGTACATGATGTTGAAAGACCCGAAATACATAATGACATTTGGATCCCACATTATTATTAATTACTTGAAGCCATATAGATGAGTGCACACAAATGATTATTATTAAATAGAAATTATTACTTAAAGTCATATAATTATTAGTTTATAGATTGGAATACTTGATATCTTATAACTGTAAATTATTTGTATTAAGAATTGTTATTTAAAACTATAATTGTTTACTGTGGTTTAGTTACTGGAAATCATGTAACTGTGACAACAACTGACTATCATTAAAAGGAAATAATTACTTAAAAGCATATAATAGTTTATAGATAGGAATACCATATAACTAAGCGCAAACAAATGACTATTATCAGAAATTATATCTTGAAACCATATCATCATCATCATCATACTCATCATATCGCGCACGCAGCACGGATATCCATGAAAATCTTTCGCCAACCCTCCCTATCACTCATTGCCTCTGGGAGTTCTTCTGCGCAGCAACCTGCATCCTCACACAGTTGGTCAATGTAGGTCCTTCCTGGGCGGCCCACGTTAGCATGCCCATGTGTTGGTTTCCACTGGAGAACGTCGCTTATGAGCTCGTCCTTGCTTCTCCAGCAGTGTCCTGCATGCTTAGTCCGTCTCACTCGGATTGTTTGCGAGATGGAGGGCAGGGTTACCATACAGTTGCTTCCTTGTGGGGTGATGTTTCCACGAATTGTTCAAGACTGCACGCAGCTTTCTTGTGAAGCTCCCATCTAACTTATTATCAATGCGCGTTGTTAGGGTCCAAGTAGTGCAGCTATACAGCAATACTAATATAACCACAGCCTGGAAGAATTGCCGTTTTAGTTTGTCAGTGAGATCGGATTTCCATATGACTGATAATTTGTTTGTGGCCAACCATGCTTTTTCTATTCGTGCATTAATGTCGCTCTCTGTGGACGAGATAATACTACCTAAGTAAGTGAATTGTTCTACTGGCTTAAGAGGCTTACCGGCAAGAGTGGAGATGACTCCTTTCTTTTTGAAACTTATGAACTCAGTTTTATCGGAGTTTACATAGAGACCGATATTCTTTGCTGCCTCCTCCAAGCTATGCAGTAGTGACTCAACCTGTTCCGGTGTATCTGCAAGAAGTGCAAGGTCATCAGCATAGTCTGCATCTGTGACTGTTTGTGCGGGATATCGCCTGCTTCTTGCCTTTCTTAGTGTGAAACCTTTTTCTTTTATGGTATCTAATGATGTCCGGAGTAAGTAGTCTAGGCATATTATAAATATATATGGTGCTAATGTATCTCCTTGTAGGACTCCAGCGGCGATGTTAAAGAAGTCTGTGTCGCCATCAGGTGAGCGTACCATTGCTTTAGTGCCTTTGTAGAGCATCATTATAGCGGCAACCGTTTCTTTGGGGAGGCCATATGCTAGTAGTATTTATTCCATTTTCCCTCTGTGTATGGAATCAAATGCCTTGGAAAAAATCTACGAATAGTAGCGTTGCCTCTAGATTCTTTACTCGAACCCCTTCTATAATCCATCGTATAGTCAGGATCTGAGAGGTTGTGGATCGATTTCTGCGGAATCCGTTTTGGTTTTTCCTAAGGATTTTCTCTATTTCGGGTCGGATGCTATTAAGAAGAAGGGCATTATATATCTTAGCTGCAATAGCAGTAAGAGTTATACCTCTGTAGTTTTGAGTGATTCCTAGGTCTCCCTTTTTTGGGAATGGAAGGATGCATCCTTTTGTCCATTTATCTATTCCATTTTGTCTATATACTGCATTGCATAGCATAAGCAGTATGTCATTGAACTTTCCAGCTTCCAGACCTGGGGGGGGGGAGTATTTTGTCAAGGCCTGCTGCTTTTCTGCCTTCTAGTTTCTTTAAGACTTCGTTGAGTTCTTCTGTTGTAAAATCCCCCAGTTTGATGTCTTGTTGTCTATCTTTTGGGTGTTATTTTCTATGATTTTAGGTGGGTTCCCCAGAAGTTTCTGGAAGTGGTCTTTCCATTTCTGGAGTCTATCTAATTATATACAAACAAAGGATTATTATTAAATATAAAGAATTACTTGAAACCATATAAATGTGTGCAAACAAATGATTATTATCAAATAGAAATAATTACTTGAAACTACATAACTTTGTGCAAATTATTTACTTGAAACCATATGACAGTATGTCAACAAATGGCTATTATCAAATAGAAATAATTACTTAAAAGCATATAAGCATTGTTTTATAGATAGGAATACTTGGTATCGTGTAACTAAATTATTTGTATTAAAATAGTTACTTGAAGCTATAATTCTTTACAATGGTTTAGTTACTTGAAAACATATAAATGTGCAAAATAATGGCTATCATTAAATAGAAATAATTACTTGAAACTATGTAATTTATATGACGTTAAATCAATTATTCAAGCTGTAAATATGACACAGCATTATTACTTGAAACCATATAACTGTGTGCAAACAAATGACTATTATGAAATAGAAATTATATCTTGAAACCATATAACTGTATGCAAACAAAGGACTATTTTTAAATATAAAGAATTACTTGAAACCATATAACTGTGTACAAACAAATTACTGTTATTAAATAGAAATAATTACTTTAAAACATCTAATTTATATACCCTTACAATCAATTAATAAAGTTGCAAATGTGACACAGCAAACGTTCATGGTGCTTGAATAAGAAGTTATTCTCAATACTTTATATTTTCAAGACATATTCTGACTTGTTAGTAAGGAAGCTAAACTTTGAGATTCTATCAAGTTGAATATCTTAAAGAATTCCTTGCAGAATTTATTTTATCAAAACCGGGATTTCTCTTTTATGGTGGAATGCATAATTTTGATGAAATCTAACGTAAGACAATCGAAATCAGAGGAAATATTTTGATGGTTGAATAATAATGCTTATAACTTAAAGGAATAAAAGATTTTGGATTAGAATTCTAATACAATCAACACAATCAATACTACGGTTTTATCAGAAAGGAAATATATTCTGGGCATGACACTGATATATATCCTACCTATGAACATTAATGGGTATGTCCCAATCCTTATAAATATGGGAGTATTATGCTGACTGAGTAGTCTTATACCACTAGCAGTAGTTTACCTTCACACTGCTGGTGAGTGTAGTATTTTGTTAATGCTATAAAGATTCCATTCCATTTCCAACCTCCATTTGGTTATTTCTCATTTAGTAACCTATGTTGGGTTAAAACAGACACAAAACCACACCTGGTGGTGAGGCTCCAATTCTAGAATCTTATGGACTGTGGAGTACCCTTTTATTGCATTACTTGGATTGTTCGTGCGATAGGAGGTAGGTGGCCGCGTAGCTATCAGATGCAGCTTATTGTCATACCCAGGACACACCATTCTTAAGAGGAAGGCTTAACCCCCTGCAAGGGATAGAGTCAGCGCATTCTAAGACCAAACGATTGGAAATAAGTTGATCAATAGGATCTACGGTAGGTCGTACGAGATATAAAGAATTGATTTAGAAATCAACATTCGACAGCTTACTTTATTAGCACACGGTTATGATATCAAGTATTTCTCTCTAATAGAGATAATTTGCAAACAAATCTATGACGCCCTTAACAAGCAGTACCATTCCGGATCAGAGTGAACATGGGAGTAATGGCAATGAAGGGGTACTCCACAGAACTCCAGAATTGGAGGCTCACCATCAGATGCAGTTTATTGTCGTGTCATACCTAGGACACCCATTTCTTGCGATTAAGGCTTACCCCTCTGCAAGGGATACAGTCTGCGTATTTTAAGACCCAACGATTGGAAATAAGGTAGGTCATACGGGATATAAAGAATTAATTTAGAAATCATCTTTCGAAGGGTTACTTCTTGGATTTGAACACCAGATCTTTTAAAAGTGATAATTGTTGTACTCATGAAGGTCGATAAGTAGTGAGATGAAACTGCTGTTTGGTAGGGAAGGAAATGGTTTAAGATGAGTGAATCGATCAATATGATGTACGGTAGGTCGTACGGGCAATAAAGAATTAATTTAGAAATAAATTTTCGACAGGTTACTTTTTCTTGGATTTGAACCCTAGTCGATATTACCATTTTTTTTAAAAAGCCATAATTGTTGTACTCACGAAGGTCGATAAGTAGTTAGATGAAGCTGCTGAGATGAAGAAATGGTTTAAGGTGATTAGAGATTTTTTTTCTTTTTACTAATTGAAAAAGAAAAGCAAAAAGGAATCTTTTCCAGAGGAATTAAAGGAAAGATCCACGATAACGTCTGGTACTTCGCTATGTTTGGCACCGGAAATCCGCCAGCGTTTGTTCCATCGAAGTAAGAAAACGAAAACATTTGGGCTAATTTAATTTTGCTGACATACCTCTGCATTAAACGAATTTCTCTAACGTAAAACCGAAGGGAAATTAGACAAGACAAAAAATAAATAAAGAAATAACTCTTAATGATACAAATAAGCAGGCAATGAGGTTGTGTCTAAATTGAAGTTAAGCTTCCAGCAGCGAACAAATAAAAATAACTAAAGAAAATAAAAGGGAAGATACTAAAAAATAAAAAAAACAACAACAAAAAAAAAACAACAAAAAACAAAAAAAAAACAAACAAAAAGAAAAAAGATAAGATTCTCAACAACATTCACTTAACAAGTGACTGAAGGGATGTTAACTCTTTGGTGTGTATTCGTTTTTATTTGGTGTCGAAACAAGTCGAAACTTGATCGCTCGGTCGATAGCAAAATAAATCGATTTTCCTCCCAATGATTTCTTCTTTAATACAAATTCATTAACTTAAGAATTAAACTTGCTTCTAAAAATTGTTAATTATTGTTAATGACTAAATACAAATCTGGTCAAGGTTGTTAGCACTTCTCTTAGATGTAACATTTTCAGTATCTTATAAAATAGCATAATACCCGTCAAAAATACGGAAACCAATTAAAATATAATTAAAGTAAGTATAATCTTTTTTATTTAATTTCGTTAGTCTTTCTAATCTATCTATACATATATATATATATATATATATATATATATATATATATATATATATATATAGGACAGTCGGTGTGTATGTATGTATGTATAGGATTTTATCCTAAACGGATGTCGACCCCCTACATTTGTGTGTATGTCCGGAGGAAAGTACGAAAATAAAACAATTAACGACAAAGTAAATATATATACACATTCACTATCACCAGAGCTTGCTTTTTTGCAAAAATAATGAAGATCTGATTTAAATTTGGGAAGATGTCTAAAAATTAGGACTTGAATAGTAAGAGAAGGGAAAGTCATTGGTTGCGTTCCTGGTTAAAAGATAAATCAATGGATCTGCGAGACTAATTTTTATTATTATTATCCCCCTCTACCCAGGCAACGTTGGGTAGCCGCTTCTAGTTTGATATACAAGGTGTGTCAAAAAGTATCGAGAGTTTTTGTACTTTTTGACACACCTTGTATTCTGAAAAAAAAAAGTTCCATTCATTGCTCATTTCTATCTTGATAAATACAGCTTCAATCTCGATCTTTTTATGACACGCCTTGTATCTTATTGCATTAAAACTGAAATACTTACACCCGGAGGGTGCATATTCTTGCTAGTAAAGCTGAAAAAAAGTTTGAACCACTGATCCTCAGACCCTGTGCCTTGCCACTGAGCAAATAAATGGCTTTACTTTTGTTTGTAAACTAAGTTCAGACTGTATAAACAAGTAAACACGAAGCTATAAACGTTTTTCTGACGTCACCGGATAAACAAATAAATGACGCGTCAGCCGGTGGCGGCGGTGGTGGTGGAGAGGAAGGAAAGAAATCTAGCAAGAAGAATCAGTGGTTGATTATCGTAAAGGGAAGAAAAAGTCGACCATTGGCTGAAGCCAGTTTTGACGTCACTGGCGAGAAACTCTTTTAGTCGCGAAAATCGAGACGCAAGAATTACGCGCCGCGGCATCTCACAAACGTCCGCTTGGTGGACGGCTAATACCGCGCGGCAAATGCCCGGATGTTGAAACAGATCCAAGTTTTAGTTGTATGGCCGCGTTAAATATATTATGAGCTATTCCTGGTCTAGTAATGTCCTCCTCTTCGGCCGTGACGTTAGTTCGGTATCGATTTCCCGAGTAATGTCGGTGCTCCGATGATTGCATCTGTGGCGGCCTTTTTGCCAATTTCTTGATTCAGGAGTTCGTTGAAGGTACTAAACACACAACGGGAAAGGGCGGCGCAGACACAAAATGGCGACGTGGCGTTTCGTTGGGCGTCCCTTGCTTAGCTGTTGGTTGGCCAACCATCAATGTGGAAGTAATAAAGAAATTAACTACGCTACACAAAACAGAGAGACGATCTTGAAGAGAGTTCCAGGATTGGTAAGATTACAGATTCAGCCGAGAAGTTCGGGAACAGTTGACGCCAGCCAAAAACGAAACTCCTTATTTTTGATTTGATTCCCCTCGTTTTCTGTGCAATTACAGATGATAAAATAAGATTAGCAGGATCTGTGGATAAACCACAGTAGGATAATTTAATAATCACAGTTTGATATGTTTACTTAAAATCTATTTCAAAATATATCAATATTTAAAAGGTATTATAATCTGGATTTAACTCTCTCTCACTCTTTTTTCTTTCTTTCCTTCTTTTCATCTTTTTATTATGTCCAGTTGAAACAGATTAGCATCGCTTCCACATACTCACCCCTCTCTCTATCTTTCCCCTAATCTCTTTTTTTCTTTCTTTGTTATCATATTTTTTCGGTGTAACATGTCCTTTTTCTTCCCTTTCTTTCTTTATAATAAAAACGGAATGGTCGATTATTTATCTGAGGTGATGACTCTCATAATAAATAAGGATTCAGCGGATAAGCAACTGGAGATAATCAGGGTTTACGTTTTTGCATTTCATCTTGGACGATTTGGACGGTCTGATTCTTAACCAAAGGGTGTTGGAAAATAATAACGGTCGTACTTTTAAGGAACACGAGTATTGCAACCTCTGAAGGAGGTGTGTGTTAGACAATCCTCCCACCCACATAAGATTTATGTGCTGGGTATGACATTAAACTGCATCGGTGGTGAGGCTCAAGTTCTTGAGCTCTTGACAGTGTGGAGTATCTATTCATTGCCATTACTCCCATGTTCACTCAGACTAGGATTTGTAGTACCTGATGAGCCCCTCCTCCCCTCTGGATTAAATAGATATGATTGAAAATTATTCTTATTGGATAGGAATAGGTTTGGTTTGGTTGGTTGGGTTTTACGGCATGTCAACCCCTTGGGTTATTTTATGCCGAAATCTTCTATTGGTAATTAGGTATTCAAAATGTATAGGGTTTATTTGCTGTAATCAAGTTTTTGTTGAGAATTTTAACATCAAGAGAGGTGAGGTAATTTTGTAGTTGTGGAACTTACATCCTTCATAGGAGTCGGTTCTTTTCAAAAAGTTTAATATCCTCTTGGGATCTATTTTTTTCCAAATAGTTTGTCCATGCTGTCAACATTGTAGAACTTTCTTCGAGTGTGGGAGAGGTGTGTGCATTCAATCAGAATAAGGAATACTTGAAACCATAAAACTGTAAACTATTTATATAAAATAGTTTTATTGGGTTAATACAACAACAACAACAACAACAACAACAACAACAACCAATAAATAAATAAATAAATTTAAACTTAGTTAAATTCTAACGTTTTATTAAGTGACAAAACAATGGCTAACAATATAAACGTTATTCCGTTGAGAGACCTATCAGCATGATGGAGACGGAAATTGAGGACATCTGGTATCTTCTATTTGAGTCAATCCTCTCAGAGATAATTTCTGGTTTACTGGTTGTGGAAATAGTCAGAAAATTTATATTGAATTTTGGTGCTAAAACTTCTTGTTGCGTCACGTGATTTCTATGTCCAATCACAGAAAGGCTGTCCCTGGCTTAACTCCGCATATAGAAATAAACGTATTTTACTGACCCAACAGTTGCATCAAGCTATTATCGTTTACTGCGGATTATTGTAGCGACTTGAAACCACATATACAACTATATGGAAAAAAATTATAGTTACTAAATAGAAATGATTACTTGCAATTCATATAATTTTGTACAAATTTGTATTAGATAGGAATACTTAAAACCATACAACTGTGTGCATATTATTTCTACTTGTTGGAATACTTTATATATAACTGTAAATTATTTGTATCAAAATAGTTATTTGAAACTATAATTGTTTACTATGGATTATTATGAATTACTTGAAACTATATAACTGTGTACAAATAAATGACTATCATTGAATCCAAGTAATTATAATTTTGATTTTTTGGACTATTGTCCGCATCTTTGTTGTGGTATGTATAAACACAACGTTTCGGTCGCTGTATACTCCGACCTTCCTCAGGTGTTTCCTGTGTATCCGAGTATAGCAATGACCCAACCTGGGAAATCATTTTGTATAGTTTGGTTGTTGATTAAACAAGGCATCGAAGAACTTTTGAAAATCTTATTCAAATAATGACGTCATTGTTTTTGCACGCCTATCATTCCCCATCGGCCATGACAAGCATCACGATCATTTATATAAAAAGGAAGACCGGAGGATACAGCGGCCTAAACATTATGTTTATACATACCACAATAAATATGAGGACAACAGTCCGAAAAAATCAAAATTATTCACATCAAGCTTCAACTCAAACATTCTGACAAATAATAGAAATAATTACTTGAAACCACATAATTGGTTTGTTTGTTTTGTTTTGTTTTACGGCATATCAACCTCAGTGGGTTATTTAATGCCGACAAAGTTTTGAAATAAATCAATTCTTAATGGATAATACATTTTTTTATAAATACATTTTTCTATTTAACCCATAGATAGGATCCTAACAGGTACTACCACTCCGGGTCAGAGTGGACCAGGGAGCAATGGTGATGAAGGGGTGCTCCACATTCCTCAAACCTCCAAAACTGGAACCTCACCATCAGATAGAGTTTAAACGTCATTCCCAGGATATGTAGACCCGCAGCCACCGCCTTCTAGCACTCATATGATAAAAAGGGGTTGGGGCTTGCCATAAGGGCAATAGGGTTGGGAAAATCATATAGGTGCTAGGCACATAATTGGGTATGGATCATTATTATTAGATAGGAATATTTGAAACTATACTGCTGTATGCAATGGGAATACTTGATATCATATGACTGTGTCCAAATTATTTGTATTAGATAGGAATACTTGATATCATATAACTGTATGAAAAAGATCCTCTTAAGAAACAATACAAAAAAATACATGTAAACCTACAATGGACATTATTCCCTAACCGTTAGACATAAAATAACCCTAGACGGCTTGATATGCCGTTAAAATTAATCAGTCAGTCAGTCAGTCAGTCAGTCAATAGTAAGATTCGAAGATGTTAACATTGAGCATGAAGACATGCGTGTGGTTTGTGGGTGAAGAATTTCAGTAGTAAAGTGATCTAGCGGGAAGAAGAAGAAGAAGAAGAAGAAGAAGAAGAAGAAGAAGAAGAAGAAGAAGAAGAAGAAGAAGAAGAAGAATTGTTGTTGTTCTGTACGCGACGTATTCGTTCAATTTCCTCGGTGAGTGGACGTTTTTACGATCACTTGCAACACACAGTGAGAATTATCGGCATCTGACCCCCGGGCAATGCAATTTCACTTTCCTCGAGGGCAGATCGTTTCTCCGGTTCCCCACTGGCAGGGTAAGAACAGGAACTTTAGATTCAAAACACCAAGCGTAGTCACGAGCTCATTTCTATCTCTGCGGACAGGGATGCTGGAAACCATTTCCCGGATACGTTTGCATACTCGCAAGGATGTCCGATCATAAATTGTACAATGTTAGTAAAAGTCGGTTTTTATTAAGCTAGCTTCATTTTAGGAATTTATGGACTGTATTAAAAATAAAAATCTCATGTGTCTGAATTTTTCAGGTGAGGCTTGATAATTTATATCATTTACAGTTTTAGGACAGTTGACCACATCTTTATTGTTATATACTCAACATTCGGCCGATGTTCCCTCCGGCCTTCTTCAGGTGTTTATTGTTATTTTTTAGATGAGGCATGATAATTTGTTTCTTTTGTTTTTTCGGACTGTTGTCCTCTCCTTGTCATATACACAATGTTTCGGCCGATGTGCTCTCTGACCTTCTTCAGGGATTTCTTGTTGAACTCAGGAACCTTCTCGTCGAACACGGGCGTCTTCACGGAATTTCGAACCGAACCCTTTATTTAATCCATTGGGGTAGATTGTTCTCATTCCGTTAACCATGACTGGGTACAAGTGTTAAGCTATGTTAAATATTCTGTTATTTTCGTCCATATCCAGGATTGAACCTGTAAACTATAGATCATTGTCACTTGGAACTGTATTAAATTAACTCTTATATCCGTTGCGCCATGAGTTCAACTGGATAATCCTGAGTGAATTTGTGGAACCTATAAACCTACGGTTCTTTTTATCTAGAATTTTTACGTTTATAATTATGGAAATACGATGAGGAAATTAATCCGACAATATAAAAAGAAAATATTTTAAAAATATAACAAACACAGGATGTTACGATCAGGGAAACAATTTTATCTGTCAATACTTAAGCATTTCGGTATATTGTACCATCTTCAGGACACGTCATTTACTTTTCGTAAACAAACGTGCATATAAAAATTAACGGTTAATATCATCAGATTCACACAACAACTATACACTTAACATCTTTCATTTTGTTCCTCACATAAACATTACTTAACAGTGTCCTGAAGATGGTACTATATACCGAAATGCTTAAGTATTGACACATAAAATTGTTTCCTGATCATAACATCCTGTGTTATATTTTTAAAGTTTATAATTATGTATGACTTTTAACTTTACTAGCAAAATTATGCGATATATAACACATATTATAACACAGATATATAAAACATATTTCAGGATTTTAAATGCATTAATGATATTGGCAGTTTTGAGGCAAATCCAACTCAGCTAGACCTTAATAGACATCGTTAATAAATATGCTAATTAAGATTATATACTGATTATTTCATAATCGTTGAGAATATAACTCAACTAAGTAAATCGTGACGCCACTGAAAACATGGTTTCGGTTACAGACAAATAATTACATAATCTCCATTATAAGATTCATACTGCGATTTTTGAAAATCAAATCTAGCCTTTTTAATTACTGTTTCCCGTGATCTCTATGTTTGGTCTACTGAAGTAATAAATCTGATTCTCAAATAAGTAATAAGTAAATCGTGACGTCACAGAAAACATGGTTTCGGTTACAGACAAATAGTTACTTAATCTCCATTATAAGATTCATACTGAGATTTAAAAAAATCAAATCTAGCATTTTTAATTAGTTTCCCGTGATCTCAATGCTTGGTCTACTGAAGTAATAAATTTGATTCTTAAATAAATGATCTTGTGTCACAAACTCGCCAAAAATAGCAAAATAGCAAAATATTGCAAAACATTTGACTCAACGTTGTGCAGAGAATGGTTGTACAAACTTTTACATAAACTCATGAGGATTAATTTTAAAACCATTTTCTTTTTACACAAAAAGTAGAGCACACAAGAATTTGAAAAAAAAAAAAATGCAGATTTCTTTTCTTTTTTACACGAATTATCTTTTGTTGAAATTTAAGTTAATGCAACTTCTTTCTCGGATTAGACAGGATTTAACACAAAAATTCTATTCTTTTTGTTATAGTGAAAAAAAAAAAAAAGAATTACTTGGAGTTCTCTTCTTATATTTTGAAAGAAAATAAAAACAAAATATTCAAATATTCATGCATGTACTCACACACACACACACACACACACACACACACACACATATATATATATATATATATATATATATATATATATATATATATATATATAATGGGAGAGGACGAAAGAATAGACATTTATAAGTTGGTAGATTAAAAAATATCAATTCCATATATATATATATATATATATATATATATATATATATATATATATATATATAAAGGGATGGATCACTCTATGGATGTCTTTACATATATACAAATGTGTGTATTAAAACAGTTAAAATCCCCTTCGCATTCTGTAGGTGACGATAGTCGAGCAGGTAAGCTGAATCGGCCGGGTTTCTATCCCGGCTGTAAGTAGCTTACAAATGTCTAGAGATTTGGTAAGTCGAAACACGGTGTCTGTGCATGACTATATATATATATATATATATATATATATATATATATATATATATATATATATATATATATATGTGTGTGTGTGTGTGTGTGTGTATATATATATATATGTATATATAGATAGATAGATAGATCGATATAGATATGCATGCATGTGTGTAGTTATTTACTAACATCCCACCATGTCAGTTGAATACAAGGATCGATTAAGGGGGGAGCCACGCACAAACTGAAGCTCATGCGAGACCAGTGCTAAAAGATTGCGTGTATCCCTTCGGCATTTCTCTTTTGAGGCGCCCCAGGCCAGTGAATTTAACCTTTCCCCTTAAAAAATCGAAGGGGGCAGGTGAGATCACGCTAATACTAAATATCTCACCTGTCCAATGACCAAAACCACTGGACACAGAGCCCGAAAGCCAGGTAAATGGGCGTGTTTGTTGGTATGTGTGTGTGTTGAAATGTTTAAAAATAAAGAGGATTCAATTTCGGTGATAGAGCATATGTAGTTATAGTAGCGTAGATTCACGGTCAACGGTAGTTGGTGACTGTCTGTATGATGATCACATTGGCGAGAAACTGACTGTTACCACGCACGGTCAGTGAGGCCTCTCCAATCAATCGACTGGTCACGCCAAGCCCTATCACCTATATGATTGTCCCAATCCCATTGCCCCTATGACAACTCACAACCCTTTTTATCATATATGTGCTAGAAGGCAGTGGCTGAGGATCTTCATGTCCTGGGAATGACGTTAAATTCTATCTGATGGTGAGGTTCCAATACTGGAGCTCTGACGAATGTGGAGTACCTCTTCGTCAGGTTTACTCCCAGGTTCAATCTGACCCGGAGTAGTTGTACCTGTTAGGTGTCTCTTCTATGTATTAAATAGAAAAAATGAGTTTAAAAAATTAAGTTTAAAAGAATTGTGTATCCATCAAGAATGAATTGAATCTGAGAAAGATTACAATTTTTGCTTTTTTTTTTTAAAGATTATTTGATAATAACTAAAACATATATTCCTTAAAGAGGCGCCCGTTGTATAATTGTTATCGTCGCAGAAAAATGGATACAGTAATAGGAGTTCAGATACTGGACGAGGCTGGTAGCATTTTACATAGAGCTAATACCATCGGGGAAAGATATACATCAAACTATTCCCTCTCGGCTATGGGTAAATGATAGGACAGACTGTGCTGTTTTACCTACGTAGAACATCGTACAGCCGTTTCAACTTTATTAAGTCTAATCAGCAATGTATACTTACGATTTCCCTCCGACAGAAATCGAAACCGGGAGCTCATCACACAGAGTCAGAGACTTTACCACTGGGCCGCAGATGCGTAGTGAACGATGTATTCGAAATTAGCGTGTCAATTAATTATCGGATTTTATACGATATACACACTGTAACTGCCTTCAAGCAAAAATATAAATAATATATATGGCCATCCACATACAGTCCTCTTTCGACGTATTACGTTTCTTCAGTGCAGCTAAACTTTGTAAGCTGCTTCAAACCGGGATGGAAACTCGACTGACTTTTAGTCAGTCAGAGCTTTTAACCACCGGGCTATCAACACATCCACTAACGTAAGGGAATTTTTACAGATAAATACATACGTATGTAAAAGCTACTAAAGATAGCTCTATCTGTTTTAAGGAGAGCCATGAAATTTCAGCGTAATATATATATATATATATATATATATATATATATATATATATATATATAATGGTATAGAATGTTATGAGAAAGTAAGGGGAGCTGTTTTTTAAAGAAAAATGATTAAATCTCACGCTGGACTAAGCAGAGTTTACTATCTATCTATCTATCTATCTATCAGTGTGTGTGAATTATGCTAAATTTGTGGCTTAATTTAAGGCTGTTTTTTCATTATGCCTACCCCCATACATACACACACACACACACACACACACACACATATATATATATATATATATATATATATATATATATATATATATATATATATATATAATCGTTATTAATGTAATTTTGATCATTTTACAGTTAGACTCTTCATGCAATTCTTGTCTCGTATTCAGAATATCTCATTTTGTCATTTTGTCTATTGTAAAAGTACCAATTTTCATTTTTATTCAACCGTATTTTTTTTTTGGTGTTGAAAACCCAATTTTTGAGATAATGGCAGTAAAATTATGCATATTTCGAACGTGCAAATACTTTTTCTGTTATTAAATATTGAATTTCTACTTCTCTATTTTAAGGACGAGATGCTTTTATAATGGATACATTAAAATTCCCGAGTAAAATAAAAAAAAATGATCACGTGATTTTTTTCCAAAATGGCTTCATTACGTCAAAGATTTGATATAAACTGAAATATAAGATTCAATTTTTCCGAGCCATAAAAGAAAAAAAAAACCCCAATAAAAAACAAAAAAACCTAAATAAATTTAATTCTAATAGAAATAATGAATGTGATGTGATGGTTAGAATTTGTATTTTAATTTCTAAATTTTACAGTTTTTATGACAGTAAAAAGAAAATCATGAATTTTAAAGTGTTGCATTTTCCTTTTTATTATATTCACTGGTAGATCTTTGTCTTGGGGCTGTGTTATTTCTTTTTGGGGGGATTCGTCGTGTCCCCCCACTGTGTGTGTCTCTCTCTCTCTCTCTCTCTCTCTCTCTCTCTCTCTCTCTCTCTCTCTCTTTATACTGACTGTGTTGTGTTCTCTCTTCTTCAGGGTCTCTCTCTCTCTCTTCTCTCTCTCTCTCTCTCTCTGTCTGTCTCAGAGCCTGTCTGTCTGTCTGCTCTATCTTTTATACTGAATTTGTGTTGGTTCTCTAGGGTTTCTTCTTCGATGTCCTCTTCTCTCTATTCTCTCTCTCTTTCTCTTTTTTTTTCTTTTCTTTCTCTTTCTCTCTCTTTCTCTCTCTCTCTGTCTCTTTCTGTTCCATATTTTATATTGACTTTGTATCTGTCTCCCTCGGTCTCTCTCACTGTCTCTCTCGTTCTCTCTGTCTCTGTCTGTCTGTTCCATATTCTATATTGACTTTGTGTTGGGTTCTTTTCGTTTTTTTCTACGAGGTGTTATCTCTCACTCCCCTTCTCTCTCGTTTCCTCTCTCTGTCTGTCCCCTTTTCTCTCTGTCTCTCTCTTTCAGTCTCTGTTCCATATTTTAGTCTGAATTTCTCTGGAGTTTATTCTTCGAAGTGTCGTCGTCGTCTCTATCTTTCTCTCTTTTTCTTTTTCTCTCTCTGTCACTCTCTCTTCCATATTTTATATTGACTTTGTGTCCGTCTCTCCCCGTCTCTCTCAAACTCTCTCTCTCTTCTCTCTCTCTCTCTCTCGGTGTCTGTCTCCGTCTCTTTCTTTCTTTGTCTCAGTTCCATATTTTTCTCTCTCTGTCTCGGTTCCATATTTTATACTGACTTTATATTGGGTTCTCTGTGGTTTCATCTTCAGAGTGTTCTCTCTCTCTTTCTCCCCTCTCTTTTTCCTTCTCCCCCTTTCTCATTCTCTCACTTTCTCCTTCTCACTCCCCTTATTTATGTTTCTCTCTGTCTCTGTCTCTCTCTTTTCCATCTTTGTTCTTATTAATTAGGAACACGGAACAAACTTGTTGACAGATGGAATGAGGTTCTTGGAATCAATTGAGGTTATGTCAATGATCATATTTTATGCTTGAAAAAAAAAGAATACACACACACACACACACACACACATATATATATATATATATATATATATATATATATATAGCGTCTGAGTAGCACAGGTATCTGTGCGGTAAATTAAGGAACTGATGGTAGGTGTGGCGTTCCGTCTCACACGCTAAAAACAATCTCCTTAGTCTAGCGCTAGTGAAAAGGGGATAGACTCTCTCGCTGGCTGGCTGATACCGAATTAAAGCCGCCCCGACGACTTTACTTTTATTTACTCATATATATATATATATATATATATATATATATATATATATATATGTAATGTAAGATAATCCAAATGACTGGTAAGGAAGGGATGATTCTATTTGGGATCATCGAAATCCTATTGTACATCCATACTGTATGCTCTTGTAGGTGCAAACTTATAGACGCAGACAAGGATTTTTTTATAAATCCCTAAGAGAGCTCAATGTATAATGATTATAATAAATTAATTATATACAGAGCAATATTTAACTTTCAAAGAAAGAAAAACTTAACAAACTCAAAATAAGTCTAGTCTCATCAGATAGATTTAACTATTTGTTAATTCTATCTGATGAGACTAGAAATATTTTGGGTCTGGCGAAATAATTTATCATAGTTAAATGACGGTTTGTTATGTCGTTCTTTTCTTAAAAGTTATATATTATAATATATATATATATATATATATATATAGAGAGAGAGAGAGAGATAGATAGATAGATAGATAGATAGATATGAGTGTGTGTGTGTGTGTGTGTGTGTGTGTGTAAGGAATTTTTTGTTGTCTTAGAAACACGGAAATAGAACCCAACTTTTCATCAATCCAAATACGTAAACAAAAAGAAACCAAATGGATAATTCATTTTAATTCACGCAAAAAGGTTTAAACACAGATCTAGTTTTCTTAAAAGCATACAAATACTTCAACCAATCTTAACCACCCACGTGGCAGTCCACCACAAACAGATAGAGCAAAAAAAAAAAAACAACCCCCCCCTCCGTTATTTCCAACAGAGACCAGAATCCAGAGACAGACAGCAACACAAAGAAAATGGTCAAAGACAGCCAAATGATACTAGGCCGACACCACAAAGAAAAGAACAC
Organism: Doryteuthis pealeii; assembly: GCA_023376005.1. Classification (NCBI taxonomy): domain Eukaryota; kingdom Metazoa; phylum Mollusca; class Cephalopoda; order Myopsida; family Loliginidae; genus Doryteuthis; species Doryteuthis pealeii. The sequence goes on from CM042147.1 coordinate 13,225,596, forward strand.
AGTAAAGTAAATGAACAGTCGGTCTAAAAATAATGGGAAAGAGGTAGACATCTTGAAATATTAGAAAAAAAAAAAAGAAAGATTAAGAACATAATATTCTTCATTTTGATTCTGATCTTTACTTTTTTCCATGCTTCTAAGAAAACCAAAATTTGTTCCCCATACATATACCGATAGAGAAACATACGGAGACTCCATACACACACACACACACACACACACACACAGACACACACACACACACACATTTATATATATAATTTTATGTTTGACTTTTGAATGGCGCAATCAACTATCTGGAATTCATCTTCCCTGCGAAACTGTTTTTAACGACTATAATTGTATTATTCACTTCCGGTATTGTCTTTAATTAATCAATTTTTAAAATTAATTCCTTGCAATTTACCCTGATGATCTTTTATTTGGAGAAACTTAAGTAGGTTACATACATATAATTTTATACTAAATCCGCTCTACTAACGTATTGAGCACTTCAAATTCTTTATAACCATGACTCATTCGGTTAATATTTGTATCGACCAACGATGTTGCGAATTCTATTCCCTGGTAAGTCATCTT
>CM042147.1:13231174-13261174 GCA_023376005.1 Doryteuthis pealeii
CACACACTCATACACATACTTAGACACACACAGTGACACACACACTTAGACACACACATACACACAGACACAGTCACACACACACACTCACTCACGCAACACACACACACACACACACACACACACACACACACACAGATACACACACGCGCATGCTCGCGCGAAGGATCTGTTTCCAGATAAACACATAAAAGAAAAACATACAAATATACGCTATCTTCTTCACAACACATATATGTATACTTATATGTATACTTATATGTATACTTATATAAGAAACAGAAGAAGAAAATTTGTAAATAATTTGAGAAAGTCAATGCAAACGTTTGACAAAGAAGAAAGAATTACTTATTAACGTTGTGAGAAATTCTGTTTGTTTATATCTGAAAGATGAGAAAATCGGGAGAAAAGAAAAAAAAAAAAAAAGAAAAAAATATTATCTTCAAAACTCATAATCCAAAAGTTGGAAAATAAAAATCTATCAGCTTATTTAATGGATTATTTATCTGGTTGTTGTTCTTTTCGTTCTAATGTTCACTTTGTATTTTGCCCTGCTGGGAAACGATAAAGAATTTTTTTTACGATTATTTCGCGGGCAAAATAAACAAGATTTTCATTTCAAGTTGAGATTTGCTTTTCAAAAAACCAAATAGAAACAGTTTACCATTTATTCGTCTAACATACAAAATAGAAAGGAGGAAAAAATTCTGGTGTAAAATTGTTATTGTTATTGGAAGATTTGCTTAAAAATCGTATTTCCTTTTCATTAAGATTTTCCTTTATTTCTTGGCTTGTTCGGTGTTTTCGTTTTGTCTACATTCAACAAGATTTTATTCCTTTACTTCTCCGTTAACATTTCTTCTTCTTCTTCTTCTTCTTCTTCTTCTTCTTCTTCTTCTTATTATTATTATTATTATTATTATTATTATATTATTATTATTATTATTATTATTAGAGTTTTTCACATCAGCGTTAGCTGATGGTCTTTCACTGGAGTCTGAGTGACAACAAGTCTCCTCAGGTCTCCAGGAGTCTTCTGAGTATTCTAGCCGATTGCAGCAATGCTGTTGTCTGGATGGTCTGAATTGTTCCTCTGATTTCCAGTTCCTCCAATCTTTTTTCCAAGCTTTTAGGGACCGTTCTAAGTGCTCCAACTGCAACTGGTATCACTTTCACCCTATTATTATTATTATTATTATTATTATTATTATTATTATTATTATTATTATTATTCAACTATATTTCATCTTTACTTTCTTTTTCTTTCTTATTATATTTCTATATAAATGTCCTTTTCCTTCCCTTTCTTTCTTTATAATAAAAACGGAATGATCCATTATTAAGCTGAGGTGACGGCACAAGAAATAAGAATTAGGCGGATAAGCAACACTAGATAATCAGGATCTATATTTTTGAATTTCGTCTTGGACGGTCTCACTTTTAACCAGAGGGTGTTGCAAGATGATAACGGTCGTAAAAATAAGGAACACGTGTATTATTATTATTATTATTATTATTATTATTATTATTATTATTATTATTATTATTATCCAACTTTCCAAAATGCTTTTGGGACTGTTCCAAGTGCACCAACTACAAGATTACGATCAATTCAAGCTGAAAGCACCGGTTCCCGCTAGATCGCCGAGGTTAAGCAGATTTGAGCCTGTTCAATACTTAACTGGGTGACCATTTAAACAAAACCAGGTACTGTAAGCAACATGACTACTTCGATTATAAAAAATGATTGATTCGACATTAAATGACCCAAACTGTTTGATATGATGTAAAACTAAATAACCAACCGTTCGATACTCCGGGGACCACACATTTGAATAATTTCACTTTGACATTACGCGTCCCAGCTTGCATATATTGTTTGGTTATTTAATATCAAAGCCAACCTTGTAGAAGAGCAGTATACTATTTAACCCATAGCTTGGGGAATGGGGGGGGGTCATACCTTTTTCCAAGAGCATTTGTCCAAAAGTGTCGTAATTGCGCGCTGGAGTTCGAACTAGCTCACTACGATATCACAGTCTAGCACATTAGCCACTACACCACGTGGGATCCCTCAACTTGCATATATCGACCAACAAGTCTCTTCCAATAAGTAACGTATACTCCACCTATAAGTAACGTATACTCCACCAAGCAAGGTGTATTCCACCAAGGCATGTTTCTCTAAGAAACACGTATTCTACCAAGCAAAGTGTATTCCCACAACCAAAATGTGTTTCAACAAGTAATGTGTATTCCATTAAGTAACGTGTATTCCACCAAGTAACATGTGTTTCACCAAATAAGGTGTATTCCACCAAACAAGGTGTATTCGACTAAGTAAGCTGTGTTTTACTAAGAAACATGTATTCCACCAAGCAAAGTATATTCCACCATGCAAGGTTTGTTACAACAAATAACGTGTATTCCACCAAGTAGCATATATTTCACCAAACAAGGTGTGTTTCACTAATTAAGGTGTATTTGACCAAATAACGTGTGTTTCACCAAGTAACATGTATTCCACCAAGAAGCGCATTTCAGGCTATCGTAAACTGCGCTACATTTTTCTCCAAACTTCCAAATTTCTTCCGATTTTTTTTTATGACGATTATGATGAAGAATATCTGTTGTCTTTGTGATTGTGTCTATTTCGAATTCAGGGAATTGTAAAAGTTTTGTTATTGACAGTTGGAACCAATTGGGAAAAACCATAAATTGTTATCAAAGAATCAAAGAGCACATTTGATATTCGACCTTCAAGAGAAACACGATTCTTTCTTGCTAATTTATTAATTGAAATGTTTCTTTGTTTTCAGCTTGCCTGAAACGTTGTATATATATATATATATATTTATTTATGGGCCGGTTAGCTCAATCGGTAGAGCATTCGGCTAGAAATCAAGGTTCCTAGTTCGATACCGGTCCTCGCCAACTCAGCGTTATGAGTAGCACAGGGATCTGTGTGGTAAAGTAAGGAGCTGGTCTGGTAGTAGGTGTGGCGCTCCACCTCAGACGCTGTCTAGCGCTAGTGAAAAAGGGATAGACTCCCTCGCTGATTGGCTGATACCGACATTAGACGACTTACTTATATATATATATATATATATATATATATATATATATATCTTTCACACACACACACACACACAGATATATATATATATATATCTGTGTGTGTGTGTGTGTGTGAAAGAGAGAGAGAGAGAGAGAGAGAGAGAGAGAGAGAGAGAGAGAGAGAGAGAGAGAGAGAGAGAGAGAGGTGGGTGGTTGTACTTTGCTTTGGTGTGGTATACATAAAAACAGTTCCTTGTACATAAATTGATAGTCGCAGTGAGCGGTTTAAAGTAGGCAAAAAGGTAAAAGATAATACCCAAATCTTTTATCAAAATGACTTGATTCGGCATTAAATGACCCGGAAAGTGTTGATATGCCGTAAAGTAAAACAACCAAACCCAACCACAGAAAAACAAACGTTGTATAAATGGTGCATGAAATTTGAATTATTTGGCGTCTTTTAAAGCCATTGAGTTACACCCTAAATAAATTGTTTATTAACGTTTCTAATGAAACTGTTACATAAGTTGGGAGCGTTAAAAAGTTTTGTGCACGGGTTTAGAAACAATATTTTACGATCAGAGCCCGTGGATATACAATAGTATGATAATTTAATTATTACAACGTTTGATATGTTTACTTATGAGCTATTGCAAAATAGTTCAATATATAAAACGTATAGTAATCTTCATTTAACTCTTTCTTACATTTTTTCTTTCTTTTCGTCTTTTCATTATGCTCGATTGAAACATATTAGCCTTATCGCTTCCGCACGTTCAACTCCTCTCTATTTCTATCGTTCCATTTCTTTCTTTCTTTCTTTCTTTCTTTCTTTCTTTCTTATTATAAAGTATTGTTTTTCTGTGTAGCAAGTCCTTTTTCTTCCCTTTCTGTATTTATAATAAAAACGGAATGGTCTATTATTTAACCGAGGTGACGACACTCATAAGAAATAAGATTTCGATGGATAATATTTACTGTTACAGACTTAAGTTCATAAATAGATAATTGACTCACTCGAAGACTCTGTTAGGTGGCTTCTGGATCGTCACATGACAATCCAGAAATCCATTCTCATCTTTTTTGCCACAGTTCTTTGAACTAGATATGTTGTCTATTGTCCACCATTTATACAGTAAAATCAACATGACTATGACTATTTTATTGTACATCAATCTCAGGTAAGCAACACCTGATAATCAGGATTTACATTTATGCATTTCATCTTGAACGATTTGGACGGTCAAATCTTTAACCAGGGGTGTTACAAGTTGAAAACCGTTGTACTTTTAAGGAACACGCGTATTATTATATAGATTGCAAGTGCAGCGTTTGTGAAGAGATTTATTCTCTTTCGGAACATCTAAATAATGAAGGAAAAGATACAGCAGCACCAAGACAGTCATCCATAATAAGGAATATATATATATATATATATATATATATATATATATAATATTATGAGGAACATGATTTATCTTCTAAATGATGTATACACGGGGTGAATTTGAGTCCCAAGTGCGAAAATCTCGTCCACTTGCCAGTGTTCATTCCTCAGAGAAAGTTGGTAATCTTCCGGGCTGAGAATTGAATTCGTTAATGATAAAATGTCTGAGGGCCAATTCCAGACATTATGGAGGCAATGTCTGCGAACAGTTCCACACAATATGACAATCCTCGTTTGGAAATTTGGGGAAATCTGGAATTGTGTGTGCAGAAAAAATTGTTCCCCCTCTAAAAACTAAGAAGTGTAAGAAATTTCAATGTATACTAAAGGACACTACCCACCCTCCTAAAAACAAAGCAAAACAAAAACAAACAAACAACAAACAAACAAAACAAAAAACAACACCCCTCCCCCAGAAACCCCCCAAATCAAAACAAACAAACAAAAGAAAAACACAAAAAAACAACACACCATCATCCCCCCAAAAAACCAAACCAAAACAAAAACAACAGAAAACAACACCCCGACCCTAAAATCCCCCCCCCCAAAAAAAAAATAAAAACAAAAAAAGCAAAAAACCCAAAAAACAAAACGAAAAACAACACCTCTTTCCCCAAAAACACAAAATAAAAAAAATAAAAAAAAAAAAAAGAAGAAAAAAAAAGAAAAAACCCAAACAATACCCCTCCCCCCAAAACACCCCAAATAAAAACAAAACTCAACAAAAAAAAACAAAAAAACCCCAAACAAACTGAAAAGAAGCATACATTAAATTTAGCATTAAATTAGATAGTGACCAAGATTGAGAGATCAAAGTTAAAATCCTGAACGAAACTGTTTGAATAGGAATAAGAATAGGAATAGGAATAAGAATAGGAATAGGAATAGGAATAGGAATAGGAATAGGAATAGGAATTGTATTAAATCTAATAGTTTGTAGACGGTTGCAGCATGTAACAGTCAGCTGACGAAGGTCAAAGGGTACAGAGTAAACTTTGTGGTTAGAAAATGACACATGGCTGTTTTGAAAGAATCAATTTCTAACAAAACAAATAATGAGTCAATAATAATGATCTTCTTTCGAGAAGAAAGACAGGCAATAGTTTGATTTTTTTAGCGATAACACTTGTTTCAAAGTCCAAAGTGTAATCGTTTTGAAATAGAAAATATCTTGTTTATAGTATTATTTGGATTATTCGGACTATTGTCCTCATCTTTATTGTTATCTGTACAACGTTTCACCCGATGTGCCCTACGGCCTTCTTCAGGTATTTCTTGTCAGACCCGGGAGCCTTCTCAACTTGGGAACCTTTTTTTCTTTTTCTTTCTTTTTAACTCGGGAACCTTCTTGTCGTAATCGGGAGCCATCACGGAACTTTAAATCCAACTCTTTATTCAATCCACGTTCTCTTTCCACTAAATTTGGATACATTTCAAAGGAAAACAGTAAATATACACTTATTTTCATATGAGTATCTATATATTAATACCCGTATTCCTTAATTGTACGACCGTTATCATCTTGCGAAACCCTCTGGTTAAGAAATGAGACCGTCCAAATTGTCCAAGAGGAAATGCAAAAATGTAAATATTGATTATCGGGTGTTGCTTATCCTCCGAATTCTTATTTCTTGTGAGTGTCGTCACCTCAGCTGAAAAAAATGAGCCATTTCGTTTTAATCATAAAGAAAGAAAGGGAAGAAAAAGTTGGTAACGCTAATCTGTTTCAATCGAACATAATGAAAAGATGAAAAGAAGGGAAAAACAGATTAAATCAAGATTATTACACTCGTTACATATTGAACTATTTACAATAGCTCTTAAGTAAATTTATGAAACTTGGTAGTATATCCACAGGTCCTGTTAGTATACATTTATTTTAAAAAGATTATTCATGGTTATTTTATTATGAAAGACTTACCATAAGAAGTGTTTAAAGATTTTAAATAAAAAAATTGAGATTATTAGATCTGCTATCTTTCCTTGTGAAATTACCAAACTAGACGCTTAGTATCTTGGTAATTTTTTTGATACACTGGCAGCCAGCCACCCCCACCCCTCGGGCCTGATAGTTTGGTTGGTTGGTTAAATTTTACGGCATGTCAACCCTTGTTGCGTTATTTTATACCAAAGACGTTTTGTTCTATTCATGCTTGATGGGTATTCAGTTTTTTTAACTCATTATTTAAAACAATATTTTTGTATGGCTAACAGCTACCACCTCTCCAGATCAGAGTGGACCTGGGAGTAATGACGATGAAAGGGTAATCAACACTCCCCAGAGCTCTAGAATTGGTACTTTACCATTAGATGCAGTTTAACGTCATACCCAGGACACTGTCTTCTAGCACATATATGATAAATAGGGTTGGGGTTGCCATAAGGGCAATATGACTGGAACAATCATATAGGTGCTAGGGCTTGACTTGGCCTACCGATTGATCAGAAGGAGCCTCTCCGACTGCCGGTCTAGCCTAAGTAAGGACCAAAGTTGTGTTGCAGCCACCAGAATTCCGTACTTAAGCATCATGGATCGCCATGCAGGACCAGTAGCTGGCCCTATTGGAGGAAATTTACTCCTCTACAGAGGTGCAGTCGGTGTAACTTACAGCACCAGTCGACAGGGCAATTTATAGATGTGACCCTAACAATTACAACTAATTCACGTCTGAGTAGACCTAGGAGTAATAATAATGGAGAGGTACTCCAAACTCCGGATACCCAGAACTGGAGCCTCACCATCGGTTTGGTGTCATTTTTTGGAGTGGTGTCTTATCTATCTGCCAAGGATATAGTCAGCCCTGCCAATCAAGGCGGGCATCTATCTACAGGGTAACTGAAAAGTAACTCTAATGAAATAATTTATTTCTGAATTCAAAAAATGAATATGAGAAGAACACACATAACATGAAGTTCTATTCAAAATTCTATATGAGCGCCAGCATTCGCCTGCAGCCTCTCAAGCCGCTCGGGAATCGTATCAACTGATCGTCTCAGGAACTCTTGTGGAATGACAGAGATAAATTCTCTTATTCGTCCTTCAAATTCTTCCAAAGTCGTTGGTTTCGTAGAGTAGAGTTGATCCTTCAACCAACCCCAAAGAAAAAAGTTGCAGGGTGTTAAATCAGGGTTTGTGGTCGGCTACTTATTTGAACCATATCTACCCATCCATCTCCCAGGGAAATGGTGATTCAGCCATTCACGATCAACAATAGCAAAATATGTAGGAGATTTAATTGCTATATATTAAGGAACCTACATTAAAGAATTGAGAGAAATGTAACTGCATATAAAAAGTTACAAATAGTTTAAAATAGGGAGTTTCTTTTCAATTAGCCTGTATATTAAGGAACCTACATTAAAGAATTGAGAAAATAAATAGTTTAAAATAGGGAGTTTTCTTTTCAATCAGCCTGTATATTAAGGAACCTACATTAAAGAATTGAGAAAATAAATAGTTTAAAATAGGGAGTTTTTTTCAATCAGCCTGTATATTAAGGAACCTACATTAAAGAATTGAGAAAAATGGAACTGAATATAAAAAAAATCATAAATAGTTTAAAATAGGGAGTTGCTTTTCAACCCACCCTGTATGTGAGCGTTCGTATTTATACAGAACTTTGTGAATCTAATCCTGAAATTATTCTATTCTTCTCTCAAGAGATTATCTCCCAAAGGATTTCGTCTTTTTCGGTTCATCAATTTTAATTCTTCCTAGAGCCAACATTTCTAGTTTGCAAACCTTCAAGTTTTGTTTATCACGTTTTTCTTTTATGAAAAAAGCCATTTTAAAAGTAACAGCTTCTTTTTCGATTTAAAAAAATCTTTTTCTTTAAAAAAAAGAAAGAAGTTTATCTCCCTTTTTTTGTTTCTTTCTGTTCTTTTCTTCATCCACAAGGTGTGCAATTTTGTTTGTGAACAAATCAGAGCGGGAGTGGTCGTAGGGGGTCGATCTACTGAAGAGAATCGAATTGCGTGCCGTGTAAAAAAAAAATCCTCCCCGCTGATTATATCACTTCGTTATTCAATATTTTTTTCTTTTGTTCTCATTGAGAGTTTGACACCTGCTAATGCATTCTGGGAAAAAAGCCGACGCCATTTTCAATGGCAGATCATCAGCAAATACCGGGATTATCAACAGAACCTTTTTTTTCTATTTTACATCATGCAATCCGTGTAGATCCAGGAATTTTAATTTTTGCTCTTGAAAACCAAGAGAAACGGTGTCCTGGGCATAACGTTAAAATGCATCTATAATGGCAAAGTTTCAATTTTGGAGCTAGGGGAATTTGGAGTGCCCCTTCATCGTCATTATTACCAGGCCCACTCTGAACCAGAGTAGTAGTAACTGATAGTCACATCTATGAGTTAAATAGAAAGATGTGTTTAAAAAAATTGAGTTAAAAAACTGAATACCCAAATATAATCAGAAAAAAGTCTTAGGCATAAAATAACCCAACAAGAGTTGACATGCTGTAAAACCCAATCAACCAACCAACAATCCTGGGTGTGACGTTAAACTACATTTAGTAGCGTGATTAAAATTCTGGCACTCTGAGGAATGTGGAGTAACCCTTAGTCCAAAGTTTACTCTAGCCCGGAATGGTAGTACCTGTTAGGGTCCTATCTATGAAATAGATCAAAATAAGTTTTAAAAACGTGTTAAAACAATTGAGTTCTAAACAATTGAATACCCAACAAAATCAATAAGACTAAACGGTTCTTTAATCTAGTTTAGGCAACCAATTCAGGAGAAGGAAAACTCTTAATTCAAATTATTCATATATATATATATATATATATATATAAAGGATTTAAAAAAATAATGACATACTTTTATTGATCAGCAAATTTCGAAAGAGAAAATGAAAACTTAAGGACCCTTTCGATGGTGCTTTGTCAAAAGTAACGACCGGTAGATCGTTTAAAAGTCACAATGTAAATTAAATGGCTAAAAGAGAGATTCAATCATACGAAATGGTGGGGTAATATATATATATATATATATATATATATATATATATATATATATATAAAAGTAATTGGTAATTTACTTGAAGCATTGTTAAGTATGTTATAAAATAATAAAATTCGAAGGCAATACAATGCGTAAAAAATAAAGACAAAAAGATGTTTTATATGTCTAATCGATTTCAAAGCAAAGCTTTATCATCAGAGTTTTATTCAGAAATGACGTGCTTATGTTTTTTTATTTGTATGGTTATAATTTCTCTTCATATTTCCTTTTCCTCTCCTTTTTTCCTCTCTTTCTTCTTCTCCTCCTTTATGAATGGGCGAATAACTGTAATTTCTTATTTCTCTCTTCCTTTTTTTCTTTTTTAAAAGTTTGTTGAGAACAAGGCTGACATCTGGTAAGATGTTGCAATATGTTGCGACCGTGTGGACATGTCAAAGTTTTTTTTTGAAAACAAAAATGAACAAATTAATAAAAACCGTTAATAGAAAATTTTTACATACTTAGCTTTTGTTTCGCTTTCACCTTTCCTTTCTTATTCTTTCTCCCTCTCTTTCTTTTTTTTTGTTATTTCTCTTCTTTTCTTTTTTTTCTTTTTTATCCCCTTTTCTCTAATTTAAATTATTATTTTTTTATAGTAAATAAGTAAATAAAAGATTATCTTAAATTATGTATTAGTATTGATAGAAAAAAAATTCTTTTTTTTAAGAAAATATCTTTTATGAGTACTTTTTCCTCTTTTTCTTTTAAACTTAAATAGATTAAATATTATATTAATTATATATTAAAATATCATATAATAATTACATATTAGGATGGATGCAAAATTCAAAACAATAAAACAAACCATTCTCATTTTAAATTTCAAATAGATTAAATATAAATCAAATATTTGAATTACAAAAGGCATAATGTTTTGCTTCAATTATATATTTTATTTAACTATTTTTTTTCATTCTTTTGCTGTTATTATTTATTCTTATTTTTTTTTCCTTAAATATTTATTAATAGTTCTAGACTGACCGTAATCCTAAGAGGGTATTATGGTTTAAAGAAATGGTGTCATGGTTTAAAGAAATAATGTAATGTAAAGGAGTTAATAAGTATGTCAATATTGTTAAATTAATCGTAATTAATTTTTTTTAAATATATTTCTCTATTATCTTTTTTTTTAATTCTCAATCATCCCACCACTATATATATATATATATATTTTTTTTTTTAAATTTCAATTTAAAAAAAAAAAAAAATTTTTCCTTTTTATATTGTGAGAGCATGAAATGTTGAGAATCAATGGTATGTCTTAATAGATGTCTATTATAGATGTATTACATAATTCAAATATGCAAACAGTTGATAGTTCGTAGGTTTAAAATTTGCGATAGGGAAAATACATATTTATGTGGAAATATGTATACTAAAAAAAACAAACTTTATGAGTACTTTTTTCTCTTTTTCTTTTAAACTTAAATAGATTAAATATTATATTAATTATATATTAAGATATCATATAATAATTACATATTAGGATTGATGCAAAATTCAAAACAATAAAACAAACCATTCTCCTTTCAAACTTCAAACAGATTAAATATTATAAATCAAATATTTGAATTACAAAAGGCATAATGTTTTGCTTCAATTATATATTTTATTTAACTATTTTTTTTTCATTCTTTTGCTGTTATTATTTATTCTTATTTTTTTTTCTTTTCCTTAAATATTTATTAATAGTTCTAGACTGACCGTAATCCTAAGAGGGTATTATGGTTTAAAGAAATGGTGTCATGGTTTAAAGAAATAATATCATGTAAAGGAGTTAATAAGTATGTCAACATTGTTAAATTAATCGTAATTATTTTTTTTTATATTTCTCTATTATCTTTTTTTATATATTCTCAATCATTCCATCACTATATATATATATATTTAATTTCAATCTAAAAAAAAAAAAAAAAAAAAAAATATATTTTTTCCTTTCACATTGTGAGTGCATGAAATGTTGAGAATCAATGGTATGTCTTGTAGATATCTATTATGGATGTATTACATAATTCAAATATGCAAACAGTTGATAGTTCGTAGGTTTAAAATTTGCGATAGGGAAAATACATATTTATGTGGAAATATGTATACCAAAAAAAAGGCTATAAATGAAACGTGTAATTTAGTTAACCGTGTATTCTGAGTTTAATTCTAATCTATTGATAGTTGGTAGGTTTAAAATTTATGATAGGGAAAATTACATATATATGTGAAAACATGTGTACTAAATAAACTAAAACCTATATATGGAACGTGTAAATTTAGTTAATTATGTATTCTGTGTTTAATTCTAATCTATTGTTTATATTGGGACCTAATTTAGCTATTAATAAACTTTCTCTAATTCTGAGATTACCAATGTTGCGTATTATAGCCTCTATCTTAACTGAAAAATTGTTGTCCTTATTTTTGCATTTGATTAGGTGTTTATTTTATGAGGATGCACGTGTGTGGATGTGTTCCTTGATTCTAATGTGGAGGGGTCTAATTGTACTACCTATGTAGAAATTAAGGCATTTGGAGCAAGTTAGACGGTAAATTGTATAGGTCTTGTGGCATAAGTTAGGGTCTTTTATTGGGCAGTTGGTTAGTGTGCATGGTGTAATAACATTTTTATGTTTTATTGTTAGATGTTGGCGTAGTGAGCGAAACAAAAGCTAAGTATGTAAAAAATTTTCTATTAACGGTTTTTATTAATTTGTTCATTTTTGTTTTCAAAAAAAACTTTGACATGTCCACACGGTCGCAACATATTGCAACATCTTACCAGATGTCAGCCTTGTTCTCAACAAACTTTTAAAAAAGAAAAAAAGGAAGAGAGAAATAAGAAATTACAGTTATTCGCCCATTCATAAAGGAGGAGAAGAAGAAAGAGAGGAAAAAAGGAGAGGAAAAGGAAATATGAAGAGAAATTATAACCACACAAATAAAAAAACATAAGCACGTCATTTCTGAATAAAAACTCTGATGATAAAGCTTTGCTTTGAAATCGATTAGACATATAAAACATCTTTTTGTCTTTATTTTTTACGCATTGTATTGCCTTCGAATTTTATTATTTTATATATATATATATATCAAGACGGTGAATAGTTGGATTCATTCATTTCTCAATGGTGAAATGCAAACAGGCTCGTTCAGGATTTGAACTCAGGTTGCTGGGTTCACTTCTTAGTGATGATAATCGTTACGCAATGAGCGCCTCCGGGTTTAATATACTAAGTTCCTATATCCTTGTTCTCGTACTTGGTTTTATTTCTTTCATTTAACCCTTTGGAAACAGAAAAGGAAGAAAATAAGAAAAGAAAAATCTATTATTGAAAACAACTTATCATTGTTGCTGCTGCTGCTGATGTTACTTTTGCTGCTGCTGCTTCTGTTATTGTTTCACGCTCTTTTTTCCTCTTTCTTTTTTCTTCCCCCCTCTCTCTCCCGCTTTTTAATTTAACCCTTTAGCAACAAAAAAGAGGAATAAAAGTATTATCGAAAAACGTTTGATTGAAAACCAACAGAAACTGCTGCTGTTACTGCTGCTGCTGATGATGATTCTGTTATCATTTCGCGCCCTTTTTTACTGTTTCTTTTTTTTCTCTCTTTTTTTTTAACCCTTTAGCAACAGAAAGAGAAATAAAAAGTATTATCGAAAAACGTTTGATTGAAAACCAACAAAAAGAAAAAGAAGTAACAAAATACCATAAGAGAAACAAACAATGGCGGACAGAAAGAAAAAAAAAAAAAAAAAAAAACAAACAAAAAAAAAAACATAATATTCTGTTATTCAATTCCAAATTTTGTATTACGATAACAGTTTTGTTCTTTGTACTTATTTACTTTTCTTTCGTTTTCTCAAATATTTACTCATGTAAACAAAAACTCCCCTTCTCCATCCCCTTCCTGTCAGACATCAAGGCTTTTCCATCAGATGAACATTTCAAACACATTCACACAGCAAAAGGTCCCAATACAAACATCGTTTGTACTTTTATTTACGTTATGATTTTATTTTTTTGGCGCGCGAATCTTACCATATAAGTATCGACACAAGAAATTATGTATATTTGCCTGACTACACAAGTGCGCATGCGCCGGGCAAAAAAAGTGTTCTCAAACATAAACAAAACGGCGACTAACAATTGCTGAACATATTTACTCAATTTCACAAAGCCACTTGATAAAATAAAAAAAGAAATGGTCACATCAGTGTCAATAATTATCAAAGCTTTCAGCCATTTAATGATGTCAGGAAATAAAAAAAATGTAAGCAAAAAGACACTTAGAGAAAGTAGTCCACAAAATACAATATTTGTCAGGTCGCTCAATGTGCTACTAGTATAGGGTAGACAACCTTGTACTACATAGGGTCCAGAGGCCATGTTTGTGAGAGAATGACGGGCACATCTATGAAAGCTTTTAGCAATTTAATGGCGCCAGGAAAAAAATTGTAAGCAAAGAAACACTTTATAAAGTTGTTGGCACCTTTCAGCCCACTAAGGACGATGGCGTAGTGTCCCCCCCAATTATCTGCATCTGCACAAGTGACTGTGCCGGCCTATCCCTGAGTGACAGTCTTTGGTGCACTGACTGCACACAAACTGTGATGCTTTCTGGGGCTGTTTGTTCTGTTTGTTCTCCCTTTTTCTGGTTCTCTTTGCTGTTGGGGCTGCTCTCCTCTTCTCCTCACCCTCTTCGTGCCTTGCTTAACGTTAAGGCGCCAGGCCGCTCGATTTTCGGCATCTATCCTCACACGTGTTTGTGTCAGTGGCATATACTTATGTCTCCCGCAGACATCTACTTATGGAAAGTAGTCCTCAAAATACAATATTTGTCAGGTCGCTCAATGTGCTACTAGTACAGGGGTCGGCAACCTTGTATTACATAGGGACCAGAGGCCATGTCTGTGAGAGAATGACGGGCCACACCTATCACCGTAGTCCTTGTAGCATACAGTAATCATTTATCGCGTGGGGAGGGCTCAAGCAGCCTGATTGTAACATTGGTTTGGTTTGTTTTGTTTTACGGCATATCAACCTCAGTAGGTTATTTAATGCCGATAAAGTTTTGAAATAAATCAATTCTTAATGGATAATACAATTTTGTTTATCAACTCATGTTTTTCTATTTAGCCCATAGACGGGACCCTAACAGGTACTACCACTCCGAGTCAGAGTGGACCAGGGAGCAATGGTGATGAAGGGATGCTCCACATTCCCCAAACCTCTAAAACTGGAACCTCACCATCAGATAGAGTTTAACGTCATTCCCAGGACATGTAGACCCTCAGTCACAGTCTTCTAGCACTCATATGATAAAAAAGGGGTTGGGGCTTGCCATAAGGGCAATAGGGTTGGGAAAATCATATAGGTGCTAGGGCTTGACCAGCCGATTGATCGGAGGGGGCCTCTCCGACCGTCCGTCTAGCCCAAGATAGGGCCAAAATGGAGTGTTGCATGTCATGGACTGCTCATCCACCTGGGTTCTATCCTTAAGCATCACGGATCGCCACCCACGGTCAACAGGTGGCCCCATTGGGGGAGTCTTACCCCTCTGCAGAGATGCAGTCAGTGCATTATAACACCCCAGCCGCAGGGCGGGATTGTAACATTGTATAAGTCATATGGAGGCGCGTGGGCAAGTGGTTAGAGTCGTGGAAAATGGACTCGTCGATTCGAGTTCAATTCCTAGACGAAGCTGTTGGCATTTCACATAGCGCTAATACCCTTGGGAAAGGTATGAATCCATATATTCTCCCTCCAGCTATGGTTAAATAGTAGGGCAGATTGGGCCCTTCGCCTTGGGTAGGTAACCAGTCTAGAGAGGGATAACTCTGAATTCAAAATTCCTCACGTGGTGTAATGGTTAGCGATCTAGATTCACATTGTTATTGAGTTCTATTCTCACTGGGAGCCCCATACTTTGGCCTTGAGCCTCATCTAAGCTAAGCTTAGTAAATAACTATACCTTACAGAAATCCAACAGCCAGAAAGTTCAGCTATTGAAGAAAAATGTGTTGAGTATTATCAGTTATTAGTTTATTTAAAAAAATCGAAGTGAATATCCTCTAAGTGTGATAGTTCCATAATTTTGCCAGGGTAGTAGAACAGGAGGTAAACTTTGATTACCATAAAGGGTAACTCTATGTATTGGCTAAAGGTTCTCCAGGCCTCGAAATAGAAAATCAATTCGTTAATGTTGGAGGCATTCGTTGTGTAATGGTTATTATATGGATGCGGCGACTCGGGATCAAATCCTGGACGAGCTAGTTTGCATTTCTAAACGCACTAATACTATTGGGATTGGATCCAACTATTCTCCCTCCAACTGTAAAATCATCAAGGGATCTCAAGTAATTATTTTAGTAGCTTGTAATTTATGATTTAGATTTTTGGATTCGGAAAGAAAGAAAAAAAAAATTTTTTTAAAGAAATCTTTTCAGAGAATTTTTTTTGGAATGTAATATTTTATGGTATTTGCCTCTCATCCCACTTATGGGGCGTGACACAAGGACGTTTTTATGTGGGCCCACCCACAAGCCGAAGCTCATAGGTGGTAGACACAAAAATGCATCGATCCCGTCGGCATTCCCACTCGAGGGGGGGGGGCTCAGGCGCTGGGCAATAAACCCAGCCCTGTCCCTTTAAATCGAGGGGGTAGGTGTTGCCTGGGGGATAGCCGTCTAGGATCAACGCTGTTAATTTCATTAATAGACACAGGCCCCGAAAGGCCCGTGGTATTAGTGCTATATGTGATAAATTATTGGAATGTAAACAATCCGAGTGCCAACGGATTGTTTACAAATGAGTGATACCAAATAATGCAAATAACCGAGGATGGAATGGTGGTATGTACGTCACTGAATATTAGCTGATCAGTAGTCTAACTCGGGGTTAACACACACACACACACACACACACACACACACACACACACAGTAGAGTCATTTTTGAAAAGAAAACGCCACACCCTTAAAAGAAGGACCATAACGCAACAGCCGTTTCTATCTGGTGTCGTGCTTTGTTACATAGTTATGGGTAAATAGCAGGGCAGACTGGTCTCTCTAACCTTGGTATTGGCAACCGGTCTAGAAGAAGGAAAAGGTTCTGAATTCAAACCAAAGAGGCTCTACTCTGTTTACTCAAACTATATGAGAGCTCACCCTCCTCCACTCCTCCTTCCCACTCCCTCCTTCTCTGCCTCTTCTTTCTATATAATCCATTTGGGATGGGACTAAAAACATAGAGGTTCAAACATTAATTATTAAGCAGGACCCACTGTAAAACAAATTCTCTACTCTGCAACCTGTTAAACTCCGCTTAAAGATTGACCTTGGTCACACTCTTCTCGTATGGAGGGGTTAGGTAAATAATTATTCTGCAATTTATCTATCGGTTATAAAAAGAGATGGTAAATAAAAAAAGAGGGAATACTACAATTTATTTGCGACTTAGAACTTCAAAATGATCACCTAATTTTTAAAGGTTAGATTGTTTGGATTTTGCGGCATGGCAACCCTTGTTGGGTTATTTTATGACGAAGACGTTTTATCTCATTCGTTTCTTGATGGGTACTCAATTTTTTAAATACATTTTTTAAAATTTAACAGATACTACAACTCCGGGTTAGAGTGGACCTGGGAGTAATGGTGATGAAGGGGTACTCCACATTTCCCAGAACTGAACTTCACTAACAGATAGAGTTTATACACAGGACAATAAGACCCTCGGTCACCGCCTTCAAGCACATATATGATAAAAGGGTTGGAGTTTGCCATAAGAGCAATAGAGTTAAGATATATAGGTGCTAGGGCTTGACGTGACCACTCGATCGATCGGAGGAGGCCTCACAGACCGCTCGCGTACCCTAAGTAAGGACCATAGTGGAATGTTCAGCCACCAGAATTCCAATTTAAGCATCAGCCGATTGATCTGATGAGGCCTCTCCGACTGTTCGGCTAGCCTAAGTAAGGGCCAAAGTGGAGTGTTGCATATCGTGGAGTGTTATACACCAGGATTCCATGCTTAAGCATCACGTGTCGTTACTCAAGTGGCCCCACTGGGGTGGTCTTACATCTCTGCAGAGGTGCAGTCGGTGTATTCTAAAGCCCCAGTCACAGGGTGAGTTATAAAAAGACCTGATAAATAAAAGAAGGACATCCTTTAAGTGTGCTAATTCCATAAATTCTGCCAGGAGAATTAATACAATTATTTTGCGACTAAGAACATTAAACACACTATCTAATTTTTACGAGGAACTCCGATTTAGTTATGTGACGAAATTGAAATGCAGCCGTATGAACAAGCGGATTCCCAGCCCCCACAAAGCGCGTCAGGATATGTTTGGTCTGTGCGAGGGGAGGAGTGTGGTGAGTGGCTACGGATATTCGAACTCGCTACCTCCTCGTAGCTGAAATGCTGTTGGCAGAAACCCGGATGAGGTATATCGGAATTTGCATAAGCGCAGCCGAACGAGCAGAAATAAGATGGGCTGTCGCTGACACAGGAAGTGAGAAAGAAAGCAAGTGTTTGGACGGCAAATGAAATCTGACGACTGCTCTTTGGGGTGTCAGCAAGTGAGAGTAACGTGCTCAGTTGGTAGAGACTGTGCTGACGGCGAAAGGAGAGACTTGTAAAAGATTAATATTATCTTAAATTTTTAGACCATCCAAAAGAAGTTATTTTAAACTAAGAAGGTTGCACCTGATAGTCTATGATCAATGGAAAACTGTATAGAATGCAATAATTGGCGCCCATGTTTCAGAAGCCACTGGGGGTGAATTTAACGTTTAATAAGTTGGTTTCTTGAAATTTGACAATATCTGTAAAAAGATTTGTGACTGTTCCTTTAAAGTATTGGATATTTTTATCTATTTATTTATGAATTGAATTCTCTCACAGTTCTCTTCGTTCCTAATTTGAATTTTGTTCAAAATTCCCGCCAGTGTGTCTTCTGCGTACATTTTTCCCGCTCATCAAGACCTCAAGTTCGTTTCTTTAGTGCCTAATTTACAGATATTTGGGCGGCAAATGTCTCATCGCCTTTTGCTTGTGCACATGCTGGAGTCCATTGATTCGAAAAAATCGAATTGCGTGCCGTGTGCAAAAAAGAAAAAAGATAGAATAAAAACAAACAAACAAATAAAAAAAACAAGAAATAAAAGCAATGTTCCCTTGGTTGATATCTTTTCGTCGTTTCATGTTTTTTTCTTCATTTTCATTGTGAGTTTGACACCTGCGAATGCATTCTGGGAAAATACGTCAGAATATTCGGTGCCAGCTCAGCTGGTTGCATCGTCGGCATAACTGAACTTATTATTTGCAGCAAAAAAAATATCTTCCACGAAATACACTTGATGCACCTGAACTTTAAAATCAACACCAACAAGAACAGTTGGCAGGTTTGACCATTTGCCCACTGACGCATGCGCACTGCAAAAGAGGAAGCGTGCCCTGCATATTGTTACGCGGGCTTTATTTCTCCCGGGAAACCACACTGGAAAGGAAAGTAAATTTTTCTCGCCAAAGACGATTAGAAATGTCGCTAGTGCAGCAAAAAAAAAAAGCAAGTTCAAAATATGGATGGGATATAATCTTTTCCAAATTTTCTTTGGCACGAACCGATAAAAAAATATTTCAAAGAATTCAAAACAAATAATGAACATATATACACGGTGCGTGGCTTAATGGTTACCGTCGTAGGAAATGGACTCAACGAGGCGAGTTCAAGTCCTGGACGAGGCTGTTTAAATTTCACATGGCGATAATACCCGTGGAAAAGGTTTGAATCCAACAATTCTTCCCCCAACTATGGGTAAATAGTAGGGTAGACTGTTCCCTTTAACCTTAGTTAGGCAAATAGACTACGAGAAAGAAAACTCTGAATTCAAAATCTGTTAAAATCCACTTAAAATGACCTTATGTCCCATCCTGCTCGTGTGGAGAGGTTGGTATATATATATATAGTATATTAAGAAAATTGAAAAAACACAGGTTTAAATAAGTTGAGTGGTAAGTTTATTAGCCGAAGCGTTGTTATGGGTCAAACGGGCAAAAATTGAATATTTTATAAAAAAGAAGGTCTGCAAAATTGATTATGTTTTTTAAAACAATTTATCATTATTATTATTATTATTATTATTATTATTATTATTATTATTATTATTATTTTACATCAGTGACACGTGTTTCAGATCTTCTGATATCTTCTTCAGGCATTGATTAACCCACATTCTGTGTTCGAATATATATATATATATATAGCTAAAAATTCAAGACAATGTAATATCTACTTTTGTCCCTGTGTCGAATGAAGTAATTGCCGTTTATGTTTAAGAACCACGTAACATGTCGAATATTTTGCAGTGTTGAACACTTCCTCATAAATTGTGGAGTTTATGTTCCTACCGGAAAAAAAGAAGATTTTTCAACGCAAATAACATGAAAGGTTTGTTTGACAAAATCACACCTGAAAAGGAAAATTGATTACTGTGATCTCGCAATTTGTTAAAAAAATACCACAAATTATTCTCTTACAAAACATGTGTGTATATATACATACATGTATATGTGCATATATACATATACATGTATGCATATATACAAAATCATTTGAAATAAATAGATGTTCATATGTGCATATGTACATGTTTGGTTTGGTTTGTTTTACGGCATATCAATCTCAGTGGGTTATTTAATGTTTAATAAAAAGTTTTGAAATAAATTCATTCTTAAATGGATACTCAAATTTTTTTTATAAACACATTTTTTATTTAACCCATAGATGAGACTCTAACAGGTACTACCACTCCGGGTCAGAGTGGACCAGAGAGCAATGGTGAGGAAGAGGTGCTCCACATTCCACAAACCTCCAGAACTAGAACCTCACCATCAGATTGAGTTTAATGTCATTCCCAGGACATGAAGATCCTCAGCCACCACCTTCTAGCACCCATATGATAAAAAGGGTTGGGGCTTGCCATAAGGGCAATATATATGTACGTGTGCATATATGCATACATGAAGCGCGTGGTGTAATGGTTAAAGTAATCGGAAATGGACTTGTCGCCCCGAGTTCAAATCCTGGATGTGGTAATTGCATTTCACTTAACGCTAATACCCTTGGGAAAGGTATGAATCCTACTCTCCCTCCAGCTATGGATAAATAGTAGGACAGACTGGGCTCTTTAACCTTGGTTAGGCAACCCGTCTAAGAAAAGGAAAACTCTGAATTCAAACCGGTTGAACTCAGCTTTAAGAAATTGACCTTGTGTCACACCCTGCTCGTGCTGAGGGGTTGGTAAATATATATATGCATACATGAATATGTGTATATATACATATGTACATCTATCTATTTCGAATAATTCGTGGAATAATGATATAAAGTTATTTATTTATCAATTAATGAATGCCTTTTTAAAACTTGTAGTTTTTGTGTCATAAACGATCTTGGTTGGTTGGTTCGCTGGTTGGTTGGATTTTGTGGCGTGTGACTACAGAGAATGATCTCGTAAGTGGTGGCTCGTAGTCAGACTACTGTCACCCCTGTTGGCTGAAGTGGTTCGGCCACCGAGAGGCATAAATGCCGGCTCGGTTTCTCTAGATGGAGCACAACGAAGAACTTACGAAGCTTATGCTTTAAAAACTTTTCAAATCACTCGAAATGGATAATTTTAAGTAGGATAAAGCCATAGAGCTAAAGAGGCATTTTGGTGTAAGTAGGCTGCGAAAGAAGAGAATGCCAGGTTTATTTTTGAATGGATCGGTCAGCGAGTGAACCTAGCTAAATAGATCCATGTAGTGGTATGACCAGCTTTGTTACTCCCCCCCAAAAAAACAAACTAAACCTTCCGGCTATATGCCGAGTTGTGATGACACACTCATGTATTCACTTCTTATTTTTTGAATAAAGAATTTGGAGTGAGTACATGAGTGTGCTCACTTCAAATATTGCACAACGAAGAACTTAATTTACACGTATGCTAATTCTGAAGACGCTGTGATAGATTCCAGCAGTTGTTATGATAGATTTTCGCCGGTGATTTTCTGCGTCGGACATGAGAAAGAAAAAAACTGGTCTTTTTTTTCAGTGATAAGGCGTCAGTGAAAGAAGCAGAAGCAGAAAGAAAGAAAGATAGGAGAAAGGAAGAGAAAGGAAAGAAATAAGGAAGGAAGAGAAAGGAAAGAGAGAAGGAAGGAAGAGAAAGGAAATAGAGAAAAGGAAAGATGGAAGGAAGGAAAAAGGAAAGGAAGAAGGAAGGAAGAGAAAGGAAAGAAAGGGAGGAAGAGAAAGGAAAGGAAGAAGGAAGGAAGAGAAAAGAAAGAAAGAAGATAGGAAGATAAAGGAAGGGGGAAAAGGAAGTAAAAGAAAGGACAGCGGGAAAAAAAGAAAGATTAAAAAGAGGAAAGGGAAGGGTGAAAAGAGAATAATGGATATTGAGTCGTCATCCGAAGGTCCCAGGTTCAATCCCGGGTGTAGGCACCAGAGTAAAAGCTACTAGAAATTTCAACTTTACGCATGTCAACACATGGATTATTTTACACTGAAGACGTTTTGTTTTATTCCCTCTTGTTGCAGCATGGTGGATGTAAAACATGGTGGATGAAGTCAAAATGGGTAAACAGCGTGGGTAAATAAAGATGATTGGGGGATGAAACTCATAAATCAACGGCCAGGATCAAACTCCAGTCAAATGACGAATATTGACGAGTTAACAAAACAGTGAACGAAAGATAGACATGACCGAAAACCGAAGATATATATATATATATATATATATATATATATATATATATATATATATATCGGTTTTCGGTCATGTCTATCAGTTTGAGAGCTCAATGTGTGCTCTTAAAGTTAGAGTCACATAGCAAGTATATAAGTAAAGAAATAACAAAAGACTTAGAGATTTAGCGTTATAGTCTATTTCAGGGAGCTTAGACAAAGTGTCTAACTCTCCTGACTCATCAGATGCGATGAGTCGGGAGAGTTATACATTTTGTCTAAGCTCCCTGAAATAGACTATAATGCTAAATCTCTAAGTCTTTTGTTATTTCTTTACTTATATATTTGCTCTGTGACTCTAATATTAAGAGCACACATTGAGCTCTCAAACTGCGACGGGTTTTTTTTAGATAAAACTCTTGTGTCGTAAGGAAGATTTCTTCTCTGGACTTTTGCATTATATATATATATATATATATATATATATATATATATATATATATATATATATATGTATGTGTGTGTGTGTGTGTGTAAGTGAATATGTATATCTATATGTGCATACACATTTTTGTACACGAAGTATATAGTTATTTACTAAGCTTAGCTTAGATGTGGCACTAGGCCAAATTATGGGGTGCCCTGTGAGAATCGAACTCACTAATAAATGACCTGTGAATACTAGCTTGCTAACCATTACACCACATGAGGTGCCCTACACAAAGTATATATATATTATATAAGTATATGCGTATGCATTTTTAACCAAGCATAAGATATTTACATTCATACGTACAAAAAGATACAGGTATACAAATGAATTAATATATATATATATATATATATATATATATATATTCAACACATATTTAAAAATGCATTTTTATACCTTTAATACATATATACATTTGTAAATTTATACCTATATATGCATTTATATATATATATTTATATATATTAACAGATATTAAAAATACATTTGTATACCTATAAATATATATATAATATATATATATATATATATATATATATATATATATATATATATAACACATATTCTAAAAAAGCGTTTATATACCTATAACATATATATATATATTATATAGATAGATATTAACACATATTTTAAAAAAGCGTTTATATACCTATAACATATATATATACATATACATATATACATATATATATATATATATGTGTGTGTGTGTGTGTGTACTTATGCGTATGTATGTGTACACGTGTATGTGTAGGTGTGTGTATTGATAGTGAATGAGACAAAAGAAGCTGCAGCTTTCAGACAGAATTATAAAAAGTGAAAAGCTGTCAGCAAAACTGCTTATCTACTTATGGCTTTGAAAATGGACTAAACGATTTTGAAATTAACAGAAAAGAAATAAAAAACCAAAGAGCATAAGAATGAAAAAAGAAGAAGAAATAAACAAAAAATAAACAAATAAACAAAGACAAAACAAAAACCCCTGACTATATATTTAAATCACTCAAACAAGGGAATAAAAAAAGAAAAAGATTTCAATGAAGCGGAATAATTACCGCCCTCTATGATGGAATTTGAAAGTGAATTTTTTTAAATGCGGTCTTATCGTCTGTTTTTTTAAATATATTTCCTGTTTTAATTTTTTTTATTTATTATTTAAAATGTCGTCCAATTTACAAGCTGAATTGAATTTCTTCCATCTTTTTTCCAACCTATCCATTTTCTTTTCTCCTCTTACTTTTCCTCTCTTTTTATTATCATTTATTGTCTCCTCCTACTCTTCCTCTCTTTGTATTCTCATTTTTCTCCTACTCTTCATCTCTTCTTATTCTCTTTTTTCCCTCCTAATCTTCCTCTCTACTTATTCTTATTTTCTCCTCCCACTCTTCCTTTCTTCTTATTTTTATTTTTCTCCTCCCACTCTTCCTTTTCTCTTATTTTTCTCCTCCCACTCTTCCTTTCTTCTTATTCTCATGTTCTCCTACTCTTCCTTTCTTCTTATTCTTATTTTTCTCCTCCCACTCTTACCCTCTTCTTATTCGCATTTTCTCCTCCTACTCTTCCTCTCTTCTTATTCTTATTTTTCTCCTCCTACACTTTCTTCTTATGTTCTTCTTTTCTTTTTCCTCTTCTTCCTTTCTTCTTTATCAGTTGAATTGAATTAATTTATATTTTCTGGTCTATTTCCCATCGGAATATTCCTTTTTTTTTCGTGGCTTTCAAAGTTTTTTTTAATTCTCAGTCGCCATTAAATTGTTGAAAGTTTTAATTCGAACAGAATGTGATTTGACAATTTCTTAGGAAGATCGTCTGCGAAACAATAAATATTTTTAGCTAACGTTGTCTGCCATCTTGTTTTTTTTTTTAAACCATTTCCATTGTCGGGTAAAATTGCATAATCTCCGGCCTCCTTCTGTGGGTGTGTCGAAAAAAAAAATTCGACGATGCGGAGTGGTAAAAACAAAAGTACAGTAGAACCCCGGTTCTCGAACGACTCTGAAGTCAAACAATTCAGAGTTCAAACAAAAAAATTGAATAAAAAAAAGGCCTCAGTTGTCGAACAAATTTTCGGACTTCAAACACACGAGTCACACGAATGACTGCCGAGGCAAACCGAAGACGACCGGACGGCTGGTTGAATCTACCTAACCAGCATCAGTTAGCGTCAGTCGCTATCTTGAACGAGTATCTGATATTGTTTTTTTGCAAATTATTCGCTTCGTCTGCGTTTATTCCCTATCTTACGGCTACTTGAGCCCCTATTCATGGATCCTAAGAAAGTCAACAGTGATACTACCGGAAAGGGGAATAGGAAAGCTGTGAGGTCTGCTGACCAAGAACGCATAAATCCACTTAACACTATTTCTCATGGGAAATATTGTTTCAGTTATCAAAAAAAAATCGGTTCTTGAACATTATTTTGGAATGAATTATGTTCGAGAACCGAGGTGCCACTGTTTTTACTAACATGTTGGAAACTGAGCGTGTAGTCGGAGAGTGCTTACTGGCATGTTGTGACAAATCAAGAAGTCAGAAGGAGGAACAGTGAATTTTTATAGGAAAGTGCAATGTATTGAGAGTAAGTGGGTGGGGGTAAAAGACACTCACTTACCCGAAGAAGTGTTGGATCATTCAGTGAACAGGCGTCAGTGAGTGAAGAAGGAAGCAGATAGAAAAGAAGGAAAGAACGAGGAAAGAGAAAAGAAAGCAGCAGGGGGAAAGGAAGAGGAGAAAGGAGGGAAATACAGAGCATAGATTATTTTTTCTTGCTAAAGAGCGACACCCAAGAGAAAGACCTGGGAAACGATATGAGGGAATGGAGGGAGAAAAAGAAAAGTTTGGAGGGAGTGGTTATTAAATGTTGGTTAATAATAATAATGAGACATAGAAAAGAAATAAATAATATATATATATATATATATATATATATATATAGAGAGAGAGAGAGACAGAAAGAGAGAGAGAGAGAGAGAGACAATGAGAGAGAGAGAGACAGACAGACAGTGTGTGTGAGAGAGAGAGAGAGAGAGAGAGAGAGAGACAGACAGACAGACAGTGTGTGTGTGTGTGTGTGTGAGAGAGAGAGAGAGAGAGAGAGAGAGAGAGAGAGAGAGTGAGAGAGAGAGAGACATGAGAGAGAGAGAGAGAGACAGACAGAGAGTGAGAGTGAGAGTGAGAGAGAGAGAATAATAATAATAATAATAATCATAATAATAATAATGCTGGATTTCGCGACCCCTTCTAAGGGATCGATTAAAATATCTTCCTATGTTAAAAATATCTTTTAGTATAGAAATATCTTTCACCAGAGGAATATCTACCGATAAGAGATGACTGGTAATGTTGTTGATCAGTGCATATTCTCTATCAACCATGTAAAAGTATTTTACATGATGTCTATAAAATCCTGCAACAGATTTAAAATGTAACAACAAAGATTACTGTCTTGTTTCATTGAAATAATCAAAATGTACATAAAAAAATAGAACTACAAGAGTTGAATTTTCATAGGTTTTTTATCAAATGATTTTATCTTTTGTACAACGTAAGTTTTCAATTTTAAAACTGCTATAAGAATTTATGAACATCCTGTATATAACGAAAGGTGGACCTGTGCAGGTCTCCTTCCTGTATAAAATGGTATAAATTCCAGTCAAGCGCAGGTCTCGTCTTCGATATTTCGAATTAGAACACTGCCACCCCGACATCGTTTCAGCCAATGCCATCCTCGTGAGTAGAGGGCCCACCCTCAAATATTTGCGCTTATTTTGCGAATTTGGACAACAAAATGAGAACTTAATTGTGACTTAGGAAAGACGTGATGACATTTTCGTACAGATGTTCCGAATGGAATGCAAATGGCTACAAAGTTGGTCTATTTATAGTGATCTATCCAAGGGCAAATCACTCTGTTCTGCCTATATACAAAGGTAGATCACTCTGTTCTATCTATACATAGACTAATGACATCAGAACTGATTATGTAAAAGATAAAATTGATAAAATTCAAGAAAATAGAAGGAATAGACTTAGCAGAGTAAGAGGTTTGGTTGGTTGGTTGGTTGGATTTTACAGCATGTCAACCATTGAGTTAATTTATACCGAAGATGTTTTTGCATTATTGTTAGGTATTCATTTTTTTAAAAACTAATTTTAAAACACATTTTAAAATTCATTTTTTGATCTATTGAACTCATGGTGTAACCTAGAACAGACGCGATGACCGTTTCGTACGAATATACAGAATGGATTGCAAATGACTTCATGTTGGTCTATTTATACATAGTGATGTGTCCAAGAGCAAATCACTCTGTTCAGCCTATATACATGAACATATCACTCTGTTCTACTTATACACTAAGGAAGAACGGTACTTATTTTGGACCTTGCTGTGTATACTTAAAATGTAAGACTGACGGGGGATTACATGGGGTCTTTCATGTGTCAATAAAGAAGCGGGTTGTTTACATCCATAAATATTTGAAAAAGGAAGAAAGCCAAATAACTGCAAAGGAAAGCTCTCTCCTCTGATATCAATTTAATATATTTTCTTTTATTTACCATTGTTTATTTATTTTCCAATTTTGTTGTTTTTTTCTTTCTGTTGCTAAAGGGTTAAAGAAAGAAAAGAGACATAAAAACAACAACAGAAATGATATGTTGTTTTCGATAATAGTTTTTCTATTCTTTTTCCTCTTTCTGTTTCTAAAAGGTTAAATGAAGAAAGTAGAACGAAGCGTAAATAATGTAACCCGTATTAATAACAGAAGCCAACAATTCAATTTCTCTATGAATGTTTGCAACTAATTTTGTGGCGCTGATTTCAATTTGTATTCATTGCAGATAATTTGGGTCTGAACAAAAAACTGTGCAGTAGGGTAGGTCGATTTTTCATTTAAAAAAAAAGTATTACATGAAATACAATAAGTTGTTTATTGGTCTATTTAAGTACTGATACCAAAAATTAGATCTTCAACTTGAACTAATTTTTAAGGAAATGTCAAAATCCTCGGTTTTACAAAATTTGGCCCCCAAAAAAAATGATCAAAAAATCAAACAATTTCCGTATTTAAACCAGGGAATGGTGTCATTTTATTTTATCAAAATTTCTCCATGAATGTTTTCAACTAATTTTGTAGCGCTGATTTCAATTTGTATACACCTAAGATCATTTGGGTCTGAACAAAAGACAATATATCTGGGAAAATGTCGGCAAGACTGTAGAATACTCCGAATGCACCTTTATAGAGGGGTAAGACCCCCCCCCCCACAATGAGGGCCACTGTTGACCGTGGGTGGCAACCAGTGTTTCTTAAGGACAGATTTCTGGAGGCTGAGCAGTCCATGACATGAAACACTCCACTTTGTCTTTACCTATCTGACAGCTAGATGAGCGGTCGGATAGGCCTATCAGATCAATCGGCTGGTCACGTAAACCCCTAGCACCTATATGATTGTCCCAACCCTATTGCTCTTATGGAGTTCAGCGAAAGAATCGAGATTATCCAAACTCCAGTACTGTTAAAATCAGCTATCATACTTAGAGGTGTTCTGGAGACCGTAGATGACGTGCTGTAACACAGACTTCAGTGACCCCCGCCCCCAAAAGTTAGAGCTGGTGCAAAAAACTAGAAATAATAATAATAATAGTAATAATAATAATAATAATAATAAATTTGAAATAAAAACGGATTACCTTATCCCAGCAAGAAGACCAGACCTAGTGTTGCTTAACAAAAAAGAAAGAACTTGTCAACTGGTGGATTTTGCAGTTCTAGCAGATCACAGGGTGAAGCTAAAGGAAAATGAAAAAATGGACAAATATCTGGACCTTGCCAGAGAACTGAAAAAGTTATGGAATATGAAAGTGAGAGTGATACCAATTGTAGTTGGTGCACTTGGAACGGTTCCAAAAGGATTGGGAAAGGGTTTGGAAAGTTTGGAAATCAGAGGAAGGATTGAAACCATTCAAAACACTGCACTGCTGAAATCTGTCAGAATACTCAGAAGAGTCCTGGAGACCTGAGGAGACTTGCTGTCACTCAGACTCAAGTGAAAGACCATCAGCTAATGCTGATGTGAAAACTCAAAAGGAGTAAATAATAATAGGGACCATCCAGACAATAGCAACGTTGAGATCGGCTAAAATACTCCAAAGAGTCCTGGAGACCTGAGGAAACTTGTTGTCACTAACGCTGGAGAGATAAACTACTACTACTACTACTACTACTACTACTACTACTACTACTTGAACTATGAAAACAACTGGAATTAGCAGAGAGAAAGATCTATATGGAAGATATCTCGATTTTGACATAAAACTGAAAAAGCTAAAGATGACACTTTAAAAATGTATTAATATATATATATATATATATATATATATATATATATATATATATAATAATATAATATTAGATACATACATATATATATAGATATATCAATATATATAAATATATATATAGAGATATATAAATATATATTAGATATATACATAAATATATATAGATACATAGATATATTTATATACGGAATCAGAAAGGGGTTAATCGAAGCCTGTAGAAGATAATAAGAAGATCCGAAACACGTGTTGCTAAAGTAAAATAAAAAATCTTTTGAAAAACAAAAATCATTTTACGGACTTTCTTTTTTATAAGATATTTAATTTTCTCATGTTGGACCCTTAACAACACTTTATATATATATATATATATATATATATATATATTATATATATATATATATATATGAACTATTGTTCAATACTGATAGAAAGTGCTGACGCACTGAGAAGATTTGCAATCACTTGTTCACTATTGGAAGCTATCAGTTCATAACGGGCTGAAAATCAATGAAAAGAAGGAAATAGAAAGAGAAAGAGAAAGAGAAAAGTGTGGGTGATATTGACTCGGTAAACAAATAACCCATCGACCTTTGCCCCCCCCCCCCCAGGTGGCTGCCATCTTTTTTTTTTTTTTACAAAAATGAGAATATTGTCTATTCTGCACGGCATATCGTTCATATTTTCTTAGGATATGCAAGAAACAAAGATGCGGACAGAAAATAAAGCAAAGATAAAAAAGAAAAGAAGAGAAAAAGAGAAAAAGAAGTAAAAAAGAAAAAAAGAAAAAAAAGAAACCAAAAAGAAAAAAGAAGAAAAGAAAAAGAAGAAAAAAATAAGAAAAAAAGATAAAAAGAAAAAGATAAAAGAAAAGAAATAAAACAAAAAAAGAAAAAGAAAAAACCCCCCCAAAAAAAGAA
>CM042147.1:13263674-13286174 GCA_023376005.1 Doryteuthis pealeii
AACCTGGCTTCAGAAAGTCCAGAAATGATCAAGTCACTATATCTCGATGATGGCCACACAAAACTAACACACTCTTCTTTAGTTAAACGAACAGCCCCCCAGACAAAATGCCTAGTAATGGAAATACAACATCGAATGAATATTTTTTAACAGTTCTGTCGCAGAATGTACCCGCTTTTTTCAGAATAATCGCAACAGTTGCCTTTACATTAGAATTAAAGAATCACCCTGATGATCCTTATCGTTTATACCTGGATAGTTAAATTTTGTCGCCGTTTCGGTTACCTAAATCGACTCTACAAATACGTATTCAGCACTTTCCAATATTTTTTTTATCATGACTCAATCAGCTATTTCTTTTTCAAACTGTCAAAATTGTTGCTCATTCGGTTTTCCTTTTATTTTTTGTGCCGTTGAATTTCCCTAAACTATATATATATATATATATATATATATATATATATATATATATATATATATATATAAGATAAAAATAACAAAAATATATATAAGATAAAATTTTTTTTAATAAAATATTTAATTTTCTCCCGTTGGAACAAGAACAACACATTTCATATATATATATATATATATATATATATATATATATATATATATATATATTAGAGAGAGAGAGAGAGATAGATAGATAGATAGATATAGATAAATATTGATATAGATAAATAGATATTGATATAGCTAGATAGATAGATATAGATAGATATATATTGATATAGATAGATATATATGATATAGATAGATAGATATAGATAGATAGATATAGATAGATAGATATTGAGATAGATAGATATTGATATAGCTAGCTAGATAGATATAGATAGATAGATATTGATATAGATAGATAGATAGATATAGAGAGATAGATATTGATATAGATAGATAGATATAGATATAGATAGATAGATGATATTAGTAATAGTAAAACTATGTTAGTTAATATATATATATATATATATATATATATATATATATATATATAGTAAGTAGTCATAGTGGCATATTGTCGGTATCAGGCAGACAGAAAGAGAGTCTATCCCCTTTTCACTAGCGCTAGACCAAGGAGATTGTTTTGCGTCTGAGGTGGAGCGCCACAATTACTATCAGCTCCTCACTTTACCGCACAGATCCCTGTGTTACTCATACGCTGAGCTGGCGAGGGCTGGTATCGAACCAGGAAACTTGCAATTCCTAGTCAAGTGCTCTACCGACTGAGCTAAACCGATATCCTAATACCTACACGTAAGTACACATACATATACTACCAAATAAATGTGTGTATAACCATACTGATGTAGACATCTAATTTAAAGAATTAATTATTGACCTGTTAAGTTTGAAGACCGGACCAGACCAGACCAGGCCAGTCTAGGCCTCCAGTATTGTTTAATTAAACCGATATATAAAATCGTGATTATAGTTTGGACACTCATTTCCCACAGTGACTTCACAAGATCTACAGCCCGAGTGTTCAATCTCTTAATTGAATTAGAACTTTATTATAAGTTACTCTACTTCACCCCCTTTTTTGGGGGGCATTTGTAAAGTATCAAGCATAGATCTCTAGTGTGATTGTTTCGTCAGCCTTTAAGGAAATTCATTTGCTGGGATGGGGGATGTATCCCGAGAGGGGGGGGGGTAAGTGGTAGCCGTGTCCCCAAAGAGACTTTGGAAAGTGAACAGAATCCAATTTCCGTGAACCCCCTCAGGAGGATTGAGTCTTTGTTGATCATTTCAACATTCCCTCTCTTTTTGTCCATCCAGTCTAAGTTACTGATAGGCATTGCATCTAAATCGATAATGATAATTTACAATTCATCAGCAATTCTATGATGGGAAGGGTGATCTAGTTAGTGGTGCATTCTGGGAAGGGTGATCTAGTTAGTGGTGCATTCTGGGAAGGGATGTATAATCATTTGTTAATTTATTTCATCTATCATGTTTAATTAATTATTTTATATTATTTTTATTTGTTTATTTATTCATGTTTCAGTGTCCAGTGCTGGAGAAACATAGACGAGTTTATGAGTGATGTTCTCCTGTAGACACCTACACATGGACACACCAGAATAGGCCGACCAGTAAAAAGCTACACACCCATAATCTCTGTGCGGATTCTGGATACCGCTTGGAAGACCTGACAGGACCGATTATCAACTGGGACGAGTAGAGAGAGAGAGAGAGACAGAGAGAGAGAGAGAGAGAGAGAGAGAGAGAGACAGACAGACAGACAGAGAGAGAGAGAGAAATAGAGACAGAGAGAGAGAGAGAGAGAGAGAGAGAGAGAGAGAGAGAGAGAGAGAGAGAGAGAGAGAGAGAGAGAGTAATGCAAATGTGTGCAATCAGCGCGAGTTGATGATGATTTAGTCATTTATTTCACTCCTTGTGTGTTTTTCCATACCAACGTTAACTGGTTGTGTTTCACTGGATTCTGAGTGATAGCAAGTCTCTTCCGGTCTCCAGGACTCTTCTGAGAATTCTAGCCGTTCTTAACAATGTTGTTGTCTGGATAGTCTCGATTCTTCCTCTGATTTCCAATTCATCCAAATCCTTTTTGAGACATTTGCAGACCGTTCCAAGGGCACCAATTAAATTGGTACCACCTTCAACTTCTTGTTCCGCAGTTTCCTCAGTTTTCTGGCAAGATCTAAGTTTTGTCTATTATTATTATTATTATTATTATTATGAAGAAGAGATTTATTTTAAATTTTTAAAACCCGTACAACTCCTGGTAGCTCTACTAGTATGCATATAAGAGCGTATATGCGTGGGCGGGAATAAAATAATACGTTGTTTAGTTTTGTTGTGTTTCATCTCTCTCGTCATTGTTTCTCGGAGAACATTGCATTCAGAGAATCAATGTGTTATATTGAATTCATAAAGATTTGGAAAAACAAAGTTTTCTTTTGATAATAAACAAAACTATTAATTAAATGAAATTAAAAAAAATAAAATGAAAAAGTATTCTTTTATCAATGAACATTTGCCTTGGAGCTTTAGCTTGTAAAATCTAAAATAACCGCGGCGTGTTCAAATCGTGATTGTGTTTCCCCTTGACAGAAGCAATATAAAAGTTGACCTCGGCTCAAATGAGAGATGATGTTTACTGTCGAAATGTTAAGAGGGTGTTTCTCTGAAGTGGCATTTGATTGGTCCACGAGAACAACGCCTTTCAACTTGGGAATCGAATCGATGACGGCGACTGATTAAAATTCATGAAATTATTTCTCATTGACTTAAGGGACATTCTCATTATACCATCTTAAGTTATAAAAGTAAGTTTATTTTCTCTAAAGAATACATTCTCATATTCTTTCATATTGTTCTATCAAGATGAACTGATATTCTAAATAAAGAACTTCTGAAAAGTTTCGTGTAAAATCTATATATTAATCATCATCATCATCATCATCATCATCATCATCATGTCGCTCTTGTAGCACAGATATCCGTAAAATTCTCTCACCAACCATCCCTATCATTCATTGTCCTCGGGTTTTTAAATAGAAAAAATAATATATAAAAAAGAAAATAGTTTCGAAATGACGTTTCTCATACAACCCAGTCAGCAGAGGTCCACCAACTGCACTTCTGCAGACAGGTAAGACCCTCCCACACTAGGGTCACCTGTTGGCCGTGGGTGGCGACCCATGATGCTTAAGGATGGAATCCTGATGGCTGAGCAGTCCACGATATGCAACACTCCACTTTTGCCCTTACTTAAGCTAGACGGGTGGTCGGGAGGTCCCCATCCGATCAATCAGCCGGTCGCGTCAAACCCTAACACCTATATGATTGTCCCAACCCTATTGCCCTTATGGTAAGCCCCAATCCTTTTTATAATATATGTGCTAGAAAGCAGTGGCTGAAGGTCTTAGTATCCTGGGTATGACGTTAAACTCTCTGATGTTAAAATTATAATTCTGGAGCCTTTGGGAATATGAAGTACCCCTTCATCACTAATTACTCCCATCTCCACTCTGACTAAAGGTCAAAGAGAACAAAATGAGTTCTAAAAATGTGTTTAAAAATTGAGATAGAAAAAAAAATACCCATCAAGAATGAATAAAACAGAAACGTCTTCGGCATAGAATAACCCAACAAGAGTTGACATGCCGTAAAATCCTATCAACCAACCAACCAGCCAGCCAAATTTACACTTCGATTCCGATAGACAAAATAAAAATAAAGAAAATAGTTTCGAAATGAAGTTCCTCTTAAATCGAAACTAAGCATCATGTATATTAATATATGCTTATGTTCCTGATATAAAGACGGCGGATAAGTTTATGTTTACATTACGAATGTGTACGTATCAGACGCGCTAATAATAGTATCTTTTTATAGCATGAAAATGTCTACATTTGAATTTCACAAGGTGAGTTATCAATAATAACTCTGGAACAATATCAAGTTGTTCGGAAAGTAATATTGCATTTTAAAATCGATGAAAACAGATTAAAATACGTATTATGATGAAGATTATGTGTCTCCCTGTCTGTAACCGAAACTACGTCTCTATCAACGTCAAAATTCCCTAGTTATTTACGTTATATTCTCACTAGTTATTAAATAATCCTTATTTAATCTTAATTAGCACCTTATTTATGGACAATGTCTAGCTAAGATAGATTGGCCTCAAAACAGCCCATATTATTAATGTGTTTAAAATCCTACAACGAGTATGATATATAACTAAGAAATAAATGTTTACGTAGTATATGTTGTAAATAATTTGCATACTGATTTTAACAAAACCGTGTTTAATAAACAATTACTTGGTGCTATTGATTTCGAATATTATTGCTTTAATCTCAAATGTATTAAAAACAATCATATGCATAATTTTATATTGAAATCAATTAGAATAAAGTAAAAATAAGTGTAATCTTTTTTGTGTTCTTATTCAACTTCATTAGGTTTTTAAATTCAATATAATATTTAATTATACAAAAACTAAAATACTTGTGCCCGCAGGGTACATTTTATTTTATCGAGTACGTATGATTTGGATTTTTCGGACTGTTGTCCTCATCTTTATTGTTATTGTTGTGATGTTAATCCAACAGTAAAAAAGAAGTCAAGTCGAGGTAGGGTAAAATAAGACAAGTGTATTTACAATAATGGTACAGGAACGGCTCGCTGGCCGTTAACGGTAACAGTACAACCTTTTCACTCGGTGTCTCACTATTTATAGTGAGAACCGGTGTATATTCTCCACTGTAGGAACGGCCGGTACAACAGTTATATACAAAATTGTTCATCCGATGTGCCCCCTCCATCCTTCTTCATGTGTTTCTTGTCGGACTCAGGAACCTTCACGAAACTTCGAATCCAACTCTTTATTCAGTCCACCAGAGTAAACTGTTTTCATTCTGCCAGCCATGACCAGGTACAGGTCTTGAGCTATGTTAACTATTCTATGTTATGATTACACTTGAGCAGAATTGAACCCGCAACCCACAGTTGATTGTCACTTAGAAGGGTCAAAGTGGAGTGTTGCATGTCATGAAAAACTCAGTCATCAGGATTCTTTTACCACGCTTCACCACCCACAGCCATCGGATGGATCCATTAGAGGGATTTTAACCCCTCTACTGGGGGTTCAGTCGGTATATTCTACTGCCCCAGCCGACAGAGATAGATAAATAGATAGATATAAACAGATTGAGAGTGATAGATAGATTGATAGATATACAGATTGAGATAGATAGATTGATAGATATAAACAGATTGAGATAGATAGATAGATTGATAGATATAAACAGATTGAGATCAATAGATAGATTGATAGATATAAACAGATTGAGATCAATAGATAGATTGATAGATATAAGCAGATTGAGATGAATAGATAGATTGATAGATATAAACAGATTGAAATAGATAGATAGATTGATAGATATAAACAGATTGAGATAGATAGATAGATTGATAGATATAAACAGATTGAGATCAATAGATAGATTGATAGATATAAATAGATTGAGATAGATAGATAGATTGATAGATATAAACAGATTGAGATGAATAGATAGATTGATAGATATAAACAGATTGAAATAGATATATAGATAAATAGATTGATACGTATGAGAAGATTTAGATTGATAGATAAAATCAAGTTAAAAAAAGTTAAATCAGGAAATACCTGTGCAGAAGAGAACATTTTTAGTGGATATAGCGTGCACGGAACTATCTCCACTTCTTGGTAATCAGAGTCAGAGAGACAGTGTGATGAACAAATTCGACAAGACTTGAAGACAAGGATACCTCAAGTGGTCCTGCTACGCGCCTGGACACCAACCCAGGTATTTTTACGTCCCCGCGTAATGTAATAATTTATAGATAGATCGATCGATAGATAGATAGATACATGGTAATATGGCAATAGCATAATTTTTACAGATCATTGCCGTCCCTCACAATCCCACAACTCCACCATCAGAACCCTTCCTTGCATGAGCCCTCAAATGACTCATCAAACCTGCTGCAGATCTACAAAGTTTGACGCAAATATGACATTGAAAAGACTTCTTCCCCGTTGAATGAGATGATTCAGATGAATCAGATGAGTCAGATGATAAAATTTGATGCTTATGCACCACCATATGTCTCTTAAGACCAGAAGCCGACTTACAGACCTTGTCACATATAGCACAAGACACATTATTTACTCCTGGAATCTGCATGGATTGACCCAGGTGAGATTTCCTATGATTGACATAGGAAATCTATCGATAGATATATAGATAGATAAATACATACATACATACATACATACATATGAGCAGATTGAGATAGATGAATACGTACATAGATATGAACATACCATATGAGGACTATTTTCTCCTGTATATGTATTTTCTCTTTAATCTTTGATGGTAGTGCCTCATTGACACAGTTACGTTGATGGCATTAACATTTCTTCAGTGATGGTTTCTTCAGGATCCAGTGTCTTAGAGTGAAGGATATTTGTAGAGTTCCACCAAATGCTAAGCCAAAAAATCCTTCTGTGACTGAAATTCTTTGTTGTTCCAAAATTTACCCCACGGCGACTCATCGTAGTTTATTAGAGCATTCAATAAATTTAGACGCCCGTTGCCTTTCTTATTTCATAGAAACGTTTTTTATTGTTAGCAGAAAATCACAAATTCCCTCGACTGAAAATTGCTGAATAAAAACGCCGAATCAAAACAGAACAAATTCAAGATCCTTTCAAACATCTACTCAACTCTAAAGTAACCTCCCAGTGTGCACCTTATAAAAATAGATCTTTTTTCTTTTTCATCTGTTTCTTCAGATAGAAAACCCCAGAGAAAACCAATAAATATACAATGTAAATATACCTGTTTCTTAGTTGAAGATACATTCGTAATATGATAGAAAGTAAGCATCTCTTGGGGGTGAATAAAAATAACCTTAAATATGTTACCTAAAATCTAAGGAAACTAGTTCTTTTTAGGAGGGAAGTTCTTTAGGTAGGGAATCCTTGAATCATATATAAACTAGAAGAGCTACCCGGTGTTACCAGGGATTTTAAAAGTTATAGTTACTTATAATCCAGCAGGACCTGTTGATATACCAGATTATGATCATTTAATTATCACAACGTTTGATATGTTTACTTAAAAGCTAAATAAACTAGAAAAGCTACTCGGTGTTGTCTGGGATTTTAAAAGTTAAAATGAATCTCATATCTATATTCATATATAGATTAACAAAAATTATTTTTTTAATATTTGTTTTAACATCCTTTATTCGTTTTTGTTATTATTATTATTGTTATTATTATTATTATTATTATTATTATTATTATTATTATTATTATTTGCATATTAATATATTTCGTTACATTAAAACTTAAATACTTACATCCGTAGGGTGCATATTCTTACTAGTTTATGTAATGTATGTAGTATGCCCACTTAGGAGAAAGATCCATGTCACCCTTTTAAAAGCTTTCTAAAAACATTACTAGCATTTTCACTTAACTATTCGCATAGTCACAGTACCTGGGTAGACTAAACAAATTATTCTTTATTGTCTGTGCTGTAATTCTGTCTCTAGGAAATGTCTGCAGTATTCAATGGAAAACATGATATTCATGATTAATGTCTTTATCACTTGGAGGATTAAAAGTTATAATGCGTTATAAACGGCACAGAGTCTGACTGAATAAATATCTATTCGTAAAGTTCTTTGAAAAAAAAAAAAACAAAAAAAAACAAAAAAAAAAAAAACAACAAAAACCCAATCAAACAAAAAAAAAACTAACAAAAAAAAAAAAACAAGACAAAAAACAAGACAAAAAACAAAAAAACCCAAAAAACAAAACCTTCAAGAAAAATCAAAATCAAAACACCCAATGAAAATATATGACACAAAATGGAGCCCTGTCTTTCTTTATAAGTTCTGTCTATCTGTCGATTTACATATCTACTTTTGTGATGTTAATTTAATTTGTAATTCTAGCAATTTTCCTACCTTTGTTACTCTACTACCTCTTTCTCTTCCTTTCTCAGTTTGCACACACACACACACACACACACACACACACACACACACAGAGAGAGAGAGAGAGAGAGAGAGAGAGAGAGAGAGAGAGAGAGAGAGAGAGAGAGAGAGAGAATTGAATGAATAAAATGACCATATTTAAATTTAAAATAATATTTTTAATTTTTCTTTTTTATGTCGAATTTAGTACACAGATGATCGAATATCAAAATAATTGTATATTGTTTGTCTTTTTTAATAAATAAAGTGGACAAACTTTAAAAAACTCTGAAAAGAAAATCAATGTCTTCTATTTAGAATATTAAATGCAAAAAAAAAAAAAAATCTAGTAATTTTTCCATTCGGTGTCTTTCCTTTTAAGTTCTTATTCTGAGGTGTTAATTTAATTTGCAATTCTAGCAGTTCCCCCACCCCGTTTCCTATTTTACTACCTCTTTCCCTCTCTTTAACTGGGACTTTATAATACACCGACTGCACCTCTACAGAGCGGGAAACCTCCTCCCAACACTCCACTTTGGCCTCCTGTTGGCCGTGGTTGGTGACCCGTAATGCTTAAAGATGGAATCCTGGTGGCTGATCAATCCATGACACACAACACTCCACTTTAGCCCTTAGTTAAATGGTCACGTCAAGCCCAAGCACCTATATGATTGTCCCAGCCATATTGACCTTATGGCAACCCCATAACCCTTTTATCCTATATGTGCTAGAAGGCGGTGGATGAGGGTTTTATTGTCCAGGGTTTGACATTAAATTGCATCTAATATTGTTCCTATTCTGTAGCACCACAATCAACACAGCCCTGTCCGCCGGGGCTTTAGAATACACCGACTGCACCTCTGCAGAGGGGTATGGCTCCTTCAATGGGGCTACCTGCTGGACGTTGGCGGTGACCCGTAATGCTTAAAGATAGGTCCCTGGTAGCTGGGCAGTCCATGACATGCAACACTCCACTTTAACCCTTACTTAAGCTAGACGGGCGGGTCGGAGAGGTCCCGTCCGATCAATCACATCAAACCCTAGCAACTATATGATTGTCCGAACCTTATTGCCCATATGGCAAACACCAGCTCTTTTTATCATTTATGTGCCGAGGGTTTTAGTGTCCTAGGTATGACGCTAAACTCTATCTGATGGTGAGGTTCCAGTTTTGGAACTCTGAGGAATGTGGAGCTCCCCATCATCAGCATTGCTCCCA
Source organism: Doryteuthis pealeii (assembly GCA_023376005.1). Classification (NCBI taxonomy): domain Eukaryota; kingdom Metazoa; phylum Mollusca; class Cephalopoda; order Myopsida; family Loliginidae; genus Doryteuthis; species Doryteuthis pealeii. Next base: position 13,273,408 of record CM042147.1, read on the forward strand.
AGTCCACTCTGACCCGGAGTGGTAGTTCCTGATAGGCTCCCAGCTATGGGTTTAATAGAAAAATGTGTTTGAAGAAATTGAGTATATATCCCATATAACCTGAATCTGACCATGTTTATAAGCTTATAGATTAAAACCACATATAGCAACATAATTCCGTGTATAGATAATAAATATGATTAAACTTTAGCTTATAAATATAAACATAAAGAATAATTATAATGTTCTACATAGGCAATAAATAAGACGAAAACCTAACAACATTAATAATTACTAGCAGGACCTGTGGACATATACACAGAGGATGGCTCGAGGGTTCTGAATCAATGTCAGGCATCACCAGACAACACTGGCCGCCAGATTGGGGCCCAACCCGGCCTTAGAGGGAAGCCAGCAGTACAGATTACCAGTCCGGGTGCCTAGGGGTGGGGCAATATGAGACAGGCTTATATTTACGCATAGGATGGCACGACGGTTATTAATCAATGTCAGGCGTCACCAGACGCCAGAGGCCACTGGATTGGGACCCAACCCGGCCCCAGGGGGAAGCCAGCGGCACAGATTACCAGTCCGCGAGCCTAGGGGTGGGGCAACATAAGACAGGCTTATATCTACGCAGAGGACGGCATGACCCTTTGTAATCAATGTCAGGGCGTCACCAGATTCCACAAGCCTCGGATTGGGGCATGACCCGGCCTTAGAAGGAAGCCAGCAGCAAAGATTACCAGTCCGGGTGCCTAGGAGTGGGGCAATATGAGACAGGCTTATATCTACACAGAGGATGGCTCAAAGGTTAGGAATCAATATCAGGGCGTCACCAGACTCCACAGGCCGCCAGATTGGGGCATAATCCGGCCTCAGAGGAAAGCCAGCGGCACAAATTACCGGTCCGGGTGCCTATGAGTTGGGCAATATGAGACGGGACATACAACAGTATGATAGTTTAACTACTACAATGTTTGCTATCTATATTTGTGAGCTATTGCAAACAGTTAAGTATGTAAAAAGTATAATAATCTTGATTTAACTCTCTTTTTTTTCTTTCTGTCCTTTTTATCTTTTCTTTAAATTCGATTGAAAAACGTTAGTCTTATCGTTTCCGCGCACTAATTCCCTCTCTCTATTTTCCTATACTCTCTCTCTTTTTCTTTCTTTCTTTCTTTCTTTCTTTCTTTCTGTGTAGCATGTCCTTTTCCAGAATAGTCCATTATTTAGCTGAGGTGGCTACACCCATAAGAAATAAGAATTACACGAATAAGCAACACCAGATAATCAAGATTGCCATTTTTGCATTTCATCTCGGTCCATTTGGACGGCCTCAATTTTTAACCATAGGTGTGTTACAAGATGATAACGGTCGTACTTTTAAGCAACACGAGTATTAATATATAGATTGTATTTTAGTCTCATAAATATTTATAAACATAAACATAAACAAGAATTATAATGTTGTACATTAGCAATAGATAACACTAAAATCTAACAACGTTAATATTTATAGCAAATTATGACCATAAATAAAAATGTTTCGATCATATTCAAATGAGGCGATTGTTTCGGCCATTGTTCTCATTGGACTTTGTTTCGGATCATTATCTTCTTTGTAAAGTCCAAACATTTTTCATCTCCAATTATTTGAATTGAATTTATCTTCCAAAAAGTTCTTTTCATTCATTCTTCCTTTAATCGCATCAACTGTTCTAAACAATTTAATCTCTGGTCATAACACGATTACATAAATGAAAACAATGAGCTTTATAATAGCAAATCTTCTTTTCTTGTTCTTATAGTGAAACCAAAACAAAGCCTTTAATAAATCAGTAACAATCGCATACGAAACAATAATACTGCTCCCTATGCCACCTAGCACCTACTGACAGACACGATGTCCTTAATGAATCGATTTGGTTAGGTTTGGTTTAACGGCATATCAACACTGTGGGTTATTTAATGCCAAATTTCTTTTGCATATATGATTTGTATGGGAATAGTGAATATTTTTTAAAACAGGTGTATTTTGTAGAACTTATTTAATTAAATAATAGATGGGATCCTATCAGGTACTACCACTCCAGGTCACAATGGACCTGGGAGTAATGGCCGACACACATAAGAAATAAGAATTCAGCCAATAAGCGACACCAGATAATTTATATTATCAGGATTTTTGCATTCCATCTTGGGCGATTGGGACAATCTAATTTTGTAACCAAGGGTATTGCAGGATGATAACGGTCGGAAGATTAAGGAACAATAGTATCAATGTATAGATGACGACGTGTTCGTACGGATGCGTTACTTTTTAAATTTCTTTTTTTTTTGTATTTTAAAAATGGTGCAATTTTTCTATTCTAAGGATTTTTTTTAGTTTCTTCATTTTTATGAAAAATGTTTTACATATTCACCTCAATCGATTTTTTTTATTTTTGAGATATTTATAAAAATGACAAACGTAGATTCATTTTTTACTACCTCTGCATGGGAATTTTGTGTATATAATAAAAAACTTTAGATAAATAAATGACAGATTTGTTGAAAATGTATTATTCGTTTATATGCCTCATCATCGTCATCATATATCTTCTATTATTATACTAAAGTTGAAATAATCACCTTTTATTGTCTAAAGGCTTTTTTCCTGTTTAGTTTAATGACACAAAATTCATATCAAATATACCTTGGTTTTAAGATTTAATTAAAAAATATTTTATGTTTATTAAGGTCGTTACTAAGTTTTCGAGATATTTAAAAGTTATGGAATTTTATTCAAATGAGCAAACGTTAAGTGAAAAAAGTTTTCTTCCAAGCCATAGTTGTATCATTGCTACTGTACGACTGCACCACGTAGACACTAACATAGCGCCGAAAGAATAAGCTAGATGGGAACTGTACAAGAATACAATATGTAATTTTAAACAAGTTGTGGAAGCAACACACCACGAGAAAGCAGTTATATGGCCACTTGCCACTTATCACACAAATCATCCGAGTAAGATGAAAAAGACATGCCGGACACTGCTGGAGGACCAAGGACAACATCGTAAGTGACCTTTTTCTATGGAAACCAGCACACAGGCACGCCAGTGTGGACTGTTGAGTAAAGATGTACATTGAGCAACTCTGCGCAGATACTGGATGCTGTACAGAAGACCTGCTGAGAGCAATGAATGATGGAGTAAGGTTGGCGAGAGATTGTCATGGATATCCATGATTAAAATCCTAATGACCTGTAATTAGAAATTAACTAAGTGACCCTTTTCTTGTTTTCCTTTGGTCAAATGAAAATATTTACTCCAGTTTAAATAACTTATCTGGACGGTTTGGGAAAACTTTAAATTAGCGGAATAATAATATTATCATGTGATTTTCCAACAATCTAACCCGGGCTCAATGGGTGACCCAACGGGTCACGTTTTTTCTAGTATATATATATATATATATATATATATATATATATTATATATTATATATATATATATATATATTATATATATATATATATATATTAGAATATATATTATATATATATATATATATTATATATATATATATATATATATCTGTGTGTTGTGTGTGTGTGTGTGTGTGTGTATGTGTGTGTATAATAGGTTAGACTAAACAAATTATTCTTTAATTGTCTGTGCTGTAATTCTGTCTCTAGGGAAATGTCTGCAGTATTCAATGGAAACAATGATATTCATGATTAATGTCTTTTATCAGCTTGGAGGATCTAAGAGTTATAATGCGTTAAATAACGGCAACAGAGTCTGACTGAATAAATATCTATTCGTAAAGTTCTTTGAAAAAAAAACAAAAAAACAACAACAAAAAAAAAAACAACAAACCCAATCAAACAAAAAAAAAAAAACAAAAAAAAAAAACAAGACAAAAAACAAGACAAAAAACAAAAAACCCAAAAAACAAAAACCTTTCAAGAAAAATCAAAATCAAACACCCAATGAAAATATATGACACAAAATGGAGCTGTCTTTCTTATAAGTTCTGTCTATCTGTCGATTTACACTATTCTACTTTGTTCGATGTTAATGTTAATTTGTAATTCTAGCAATTGTCCTACCTTTGTTACTCTAACTACTCTTTCTCTTGGCCGTTTCTCAAGTTGCACACCAGCACAAACAGACGAGAGAGCGAGAGGAGAGAGAGAGAGAGAGAGAGGAGAGAAAGAGAGAGAGAGAGAGAGAGAGAGAGAGAATGAATGAATAAATGACCATGATTTAAATTTAAATAATATTTTTAATTTTTCTTTTTTATGTCGAATTTAGTACACAGATGATCGAATATCAAAATAATTGTATATTGTTTGTCTTTTTTTAAATAATAAGTGGACAAACTTTAAAAAACTCTGAAAAAGAAAATCCATTGTCTTCTATTTAGAATAATTAAATGCAAAAAAAAAAAAAAATCTAGTAATTTTTCCATTCGTTGTCTTTCCTTTTAAGTTCTTTATTTCTGGGTGTTAATTTATTTGCAAGTTCAAGGCAGTTCCCCCACCCGTTTCCTATTTTACTACCTCTTTCCCTCTCTTACTGGGGCTTTAAATACACCGACTGCACCCTCTACAGAGCGGGAAACTCCTCGCCAACACACATCTCATCTTTGGCCTCCTGTGGGCCGTGGTTGGGACCTGGTAATGCTTAAAGATGGATCCTGGTGGCTGATCAATCCATGACGACATTCACACTCGCCACTTAGTAAGTGTCACGTCAAGCCCAAGCACCTATATGATTGTCCAGCCATATTGACCTTATGGCAACCCCATAACCCTTTTTATCCTATAAGTGTGCTAGAAGGCGGTGGTGAGGGTTTTATTGTCGCAGGGTTTGACAATTAAATTGCATCTAATATTGTTCCTATTCTGTAGCACCACATGAACACAGCCCTGCCGCCGGGCTTTTAGAATACAGATGACCCTGCAGAGGGTATGGCTCCTTCAATGGGGCTACCTGCTGGACGTTGGTGGTGACCCGTGAATGTTTAAAGATAGGTCCTCTGGTAGCTGGGCGAGTCCATGACTGCAACACTCCACTTTAACCTTTACTTAAGCTGAGACGGGCGGGTCGGAGATGGTCCCGTCCGATCATCACATCAAACCCTAGCAACTATATGATTGTCCGAACCTTATTGCCACTATGGGCAAACACCAGCTCTTTTTATCATGTATGTGCCGAGGGTTTTAGTGTCGCTAGGTATGCGCTAAACTCTATCTGATGGTGAGTTTGTTCCAGTTTTGGAACTCTGAGGAATGTGGAGCTCCCCATCATCAGCATTGCTCCCAGTCCACTCTGACCCGGAGTGGTAGTTCCTGATAGGCTCCCAGCTATGGGTTTAATAGAAAAATGTGTTTGAGAAATTGAGTATAATATCCGCATATAACCTGAATCTGACCATGTTTATAAGCTTATAGTTAAAACCACATATAGCTAACATAATTCCGTGTTAGATAATAAATATGATTAACTTTAGCTTATAAATATAAACATAAAGAATAATTATAATGTTCTCATAGGCAAAAATAAGACGAAAACCTAACAACATTAATAATTACTAGCAGGACGTGTGGACATCATAACAGAGGGATGGCTCGAGGGTTCTGAATCAATGTCAGGCATCACGCAGACAACACTGGCCGCCAGATTGGGGCCCAACCCGGCCTTAGAGGGAAGGCCAGCAGTACGAGTTGCCAGTCGGGTGCCTAGGGGTGGGGCAATATGAAGACAGGCTTATATTTACGCATAGGATGGCACGAGGGTTATTAATCAATGTCAGGCGTCACAGACGCCAGAGGCCACGGGATTGGGACCACACCGCGGCCCAGGGGGAAGCCAGCGGCACAGATTACCAGTCGCGCGAGCCTAGGGGTGGGGCAACATAAGACAGGCTTATATCTACGCAGAGGACGGCATGACCCTTTGTAATCAATGTCAGGCGTCACCAGATTCCACAAGCTCGGATTGGGGCATGACCGCGGCTTAGAGGAAGCCAGCAGCAAAGATTACCAGTCCGGGTGCCTAGGCAGTGGGGCAATATGAGACAGGCTTATATCTAACAGAGGATGGCTCAAGGTTAGGAATCAATTATCAGGGCGGTCACCAGACTCCACAGGCCGCCAGATTGGGGCATAATCCGGCCTCAGAGGAAAGCCAGCGGCACAAATTAACGTGCCGGGTGCGTATGAGTTGGGCAGGCATGAAGACGGGACATACAACAGTATGATAGTTTAACTACTAGCAACAGTTTTTGTGCTTAATGGTATAGTTTGTGAGCTTTTGCAAACAGTGTAAGTATGTAAAAAGTATAATAATCTTGATTTAACTCTCTTTTTTTTCTTTCTGTCCTTTTTTCTTTTGCTTTAAATTCCGATTGAAAAACGTTAGCCTTATCGTTCCCGCACGAATTTCCGGGCTCTGCTGATCGTATTTTCTTATAACTCTCGTCTTCGTAATATGATAGAAAGTAAGGCATCTCTTGGGGGTGAATAAAAATAACCTTAAATATGTTACCTAAAATCTAAGGAAACTAATTCTTTTTAGGGAGGAAGTTCTTTAGGTAGGAGGGAACCCTTGAATCATATATAAACTAGAAGAGCTACCCGGTGTTACCAGGGATTTTAAAATTATAGTTACTTATAATCCAGCAGCAGGACCTGTGGATATACCAGATTATGATCATTTAATTATCACAACGTTTGATATGTTTCTTAAAAGCTAAATAAACTAGAAAAGCTACTCGGTGTTGTCTGGGATTTTAAAAGTTAAAATGAACTCATATCTATATTTATATATAGATTAACAAAAATTATTTTTTTATATTTTTTAACATCCTTTATTCTTTGTTATTATTTACTCCTTTGAGTTTTCACATCAGTGTTTAGCTGATGGTTTTTCACTGGAGTCTGAGTGACAGCAAGTCTCCTCAGGTCTCCAGGACTCTTCTGAGTATTCTGGCAGATTGCAGCAGTGCAGTGGTCTGAATGGTTTCAATCCTTCCTCTGATATCCAAACTTTCCAAGCCCTTTTCTAATCCTTTTGGACTTTCCAAGTGCACCAACTACAATTGGTATAACTTTCACTTTCATATTCCATAACTTTTTCAGTTCTCTGGCAAGGTCCAGATATTTGTCAATTTTTCATTTTCCTTTAACTTCACCCTGTGATTTTCTGGCACTGCAAAATCCACCAGTTGACAAGTTCTTTCTTTTTTGTTAATCAACACTAGGTCTGGCCTTCTTGCTGGGATAAGGTGATCCGTTTTTATCTCAAAGTCCCAGAGAATTTTGTGCGTTTTGTTCTCAAGAACAGATTCTGGTTTATGCATATACCATTTTGTTGTGTGGCCAAAATTTGATTTCTTGCATAATTCCCAGTGGATCACCTTCCCAACCCAGTCGTGTCTAGTTTTGTATTCTCGTTGTGCTAGTTTGCTACATTCGCATAGTATATAGTTAACAGTCTCATCTCTATTACCGCAAAGTCTACATTTACTATTTGTTGGGTCTTATCAATTTTCGCTTTGATGTAGTTTGTCCTTATGGCATTATTTTGTGCAGCAATTATAAGTGATTCTGTTTCTCTTTTGAGGTTTTCCTTTCTTAACCATGTCCAAGTCTTTTCATGTGCAACTTCATCTATTTGTCTTTTGAAGCGTCCATATAATTGTTTTTCTTCCCATTTTTGTTTTCTAGTCTTTGTCGTTTTTCTGTTTGTCCATCTGCCGTTTCTACTATTGTTGGCCGCCATAAGTAGTTTGTCTTTGCTCTTCCTTGTGTAATCTTCAAGTTGTTGGGTTGTGGTTTCTACGCATTCCTCTATGTTGGCAAGACCTCTTCCCCCTTCCTTTCTTGACACATACAATCTATCTCTGTCGTCTCTAGGGTGGAGAGCCTTGTGCATTGTCATTAATTTTCTCGTCCTTTGGTCTATCTGTCTGAGTTCTTCTTTTGTCCATTTTAAGAATGGTCCTGAGTATCTTATGATGGGGACAGCCCAGGTATAATTCCTTTGATCAGATTTCTGCTGTTAAGTTTGGTTTCTAGAAGTTTTCTAGTTCTCCTGAGATATTCTTTTTTAACTTTTCCTTTCATTTCTGCTTGCATGATATTGTCCGCTTCTAAAATTCCTAAGTATTTGTAGCTTTCATTTTCATCAAGAGACTTTATAGTTTCCTGATTTGGTAGTTGTATTCCATTCATCCGTTTTCTTTCACCCCTTTTTATTACAAGCATAGCACATTTTTCGATTCCAAATTCCATCCCTATATCCTGGCTATATATTCTAATAGTTTGTACTAGGCTCTCCAATTCTTTTTCATTTTTTGCAAAAATGTTAACGTCATCCATGTACATAAGGTGGTTTATCTTCTCTTGTGAATTACTAAATTACATTTTTTCAGTATATGGTTTAGCGGCATCATTGCAATAATAAAGAGTAGTGGTGATAATGAGTCTCCTTGGAAGATACCTCTTTGGATTTTTACTTCTGCCAGGGATTGTTTTCCAGCTTTTAATTGAACTCGCTAGTTTTCCATGGATTTTTTAATGAAGTTTATAATGTTGTTGGAAATTTTGTACATCTGTAGGCATTCTAAAATCCAGGTATGTGGGAACATGTCATTGGCTTTTCTGTAATCAATCCAGACCATTGCAATATTTTTCCGTTTATTTTTGACTTCTTTATTATTATTATTATTATTATTATTATTATTATTATTATTATTATTATTATTTGCATATTAATATATTTCGTTACATTAAAACTTAAATACTTACATCCGTAGGGCGCATATTCTTACTAGTTTATGTAGTGTATGTAGTATGCCCACTTAGGAGAAAGATCCATGTCACCCTTTTAAAAGCTTTCTGAAAACATTACTAGCATTTTCACTTAACTTTTCGCATAGTCACAGTACCTGGGTAGACTAAACAAATTATTCTTTATTGTCTGTGCTGTAATTCTGTCTCTAGGAAATGTCTGCAGTATTCAATGGAAAACATGATATTCATGATTAATGTCTTTATCACTTGGAGGATTAAAAGTTATAATGCGTTATAAACGGCACAGAGTCTGACTGAATAAATATCTATTCGTAAAGTTCTTTGAAAAAAAACCAAACAAACAAACAACAACAACAACAAAAAAAACCCAACAAAAACCCAATCAAACAAAAAAAAAAATAACAAAAAAAAAACAAAAACAGACAAAAAACAAAAAAAAACAAAAAAACCCAAAAAACAAAAACCTTCAAGAAAAATCAAAATCAAAACACCCAATGAAAATATATGACACAAAATGGAGCCCTGTCTTTCCTTATAAGTTCTGTCTATCTCTGTCGATTTACATATTTACTTTTGTGATGTTAATTTAATTTGTAATTCTAGCAATTTTCCTACCTTGTTACTCTACTACCTCTTTCTCTTCCTTTCTCAGTTTGCACACACACACACAGGAGAGAGAGAGAGAGAGAGAGAGAGAGGAGAGAGAGAGAGAGAGAGAGAGAGAGAGAGAGAGAGAGAGAATTGAATGAATAAAATGACCATATTTAAATTTAAAATAATATTTTTAATTTTTCTTTTTTATGTCGAATTTAGTACACAGATGATCGAATATCAAAATAATTGTATATTGTTTGTCTTTTTTTAATTAATAAGTGGACAAACTTTAAAAAACTCTGAAAAGAAAATCAATGTCTTCTATTTAGAATATTAAATGCAAAAAAAAAAAAAAAAATCTAGTAATTTTTCCATTCAGGTGTCTTTCCTTTTAAGTTCTTATTCTGTGGTGTTAATTTAATTTGCAATTCAAGCAGTTCCCCCCACCCCGTTTCCTATTTTACTACCTCTTTCCCTCTCTTCGACTGGGGCTTTAGAATACACCGACTGCACCTCTACAGAGCGGGAAACCTCCTCCCAACACTCCACTTTGGCCTCCTGTTGGCCGTGGTTGGCGACCCGTAATGCTTAAAGATGGGATCCTCGTGACTGATCAATCCATGACATTGCAGCACCCCACTTTGTTAGTCAAGCCCAAGCACCTATATGATTGTCCCAGCCATATTGACCTTATGGCAACCCCATAACCCTTTTATCCTATATGTGCTAGAAGGCGGTGGGTGAGGGTTTTATTGTCCAGGGTTTGACATTAAATTGCATCTAATATTGTTCCTATTCTGTAGCACCACAATCAACACAGCCCTGTCCGCCGGGGCTTTAGAATACACCGACTGCAGAGGGGTATGGCTCCTTCAATGGGGCTACCTGCTAGGACGTTGGTGGTGACCCGTAATGCTTAAAGATAGGTCCCTGGTAGCTGGGCAGTCCATGACATGCAACACTCCACTTTAACCCTTACTTAAGCTAGACGGGCGGGTCGGAGAGGTCCCGTCCGATCAATCACATCAAACCCTAGCAACTATATGATTGTCCGAACCTTATTGCCCATATGGCAAACACCAGCTCTTTTTATCATTTATGTGCCGAGGGTTTTAGTGTCCTAGGTATGACGCTAAACTCTATCTGATGGTGAGGTTCCAGTTTTGGAACTCTGAGGAATGTGGAGCTCCCCATCATCAGCATTGCTCCCAAGTCCACTCTGACCCGGAGTGGTAGTTCCTGATAGGCCCCCAGCTATGGGTTTAATAGAAAAATGTGTTTGGAGAAATTGAGTATATATCCCATATAACCTGAATCTGACCATGTTTATAAGCTTATAGGTTAAAACCACATATAGCAACATAATTCCGTGTCTAGATAATAAATATGATTAAACTTTAGCTTATAAATATAAACATAAAGAATAATTATAATGTTCTACATAGGCAATAAATAAGACGAAAACCTAACAACATTAATAATTACTAGCAGGACCTGTGGACATATACACAGAGGATGGCTCGAGGGTTCTGAATCAATGTCAGGCATCACCAGACAACACTGGCCGCCAGATTGGGGCCCAACCCGGCCTTAGAGGGAAGCCAGCAGTACAGATTACCAGTCCGGGTGCCTAGGGGTGGGGCAATATGAGACAGGCTTATATTTACGCATAGGATGGCACGACGGTTATTAATCAATGTCAGGCGTCACCAGACGCCAGAGGCCACCGGATTGGGACCCAACCCGGCCCCAGGGGGAAGCCAGCGGCACAGATTACCAGTCCGCGAGCCTAGGGGTGGGGCAACATAAGACAGGCTTATATCTACACAGAGGACGGCATGACCCTTTGTAATCAATGTCAGGGCGTCACCAGATTCCACAAGCCGTCGGATTGGGGCATGACCCGGCCTTAGAAGGAAGCCAGCAGCAAAGATTACCAGTCCGGGTGCCTAGGAGTGGGGCAATATGAGACAGGCTTATATCTACACAGAGGATGGCTCAAAGGTTAGGAATCAATATCAGGGCGTCACCAGACTCCACAGGCCGCCAGATTGGGGCATAATCCGGCCTCAGAGGAAAGCCAGCGGCACAAATTACCAGTCCGGGTGCCTATGAGTTGGGCAACATGAGACGGGACATACAACAGTATGATAGTTTAACTACTACAATGTTTGCTATGTATATTTGTGAGCTATTGCAAACAGTTAAGTATGTAAAAAGTATAATAATCTTGATTTAACTCTCTTTTTTTTCTTTCTGTCCTTTTTGTCTTTTCTTTAAATTCGATTGAAAAACGTTAGCCTTATCGTTTCCACGCGCTAATTCCCTCTCTCTATTTTCTTATACTCTCTCCTTTTCTTTCTTTCTTTCTTTCTTTCTTTCTTTCTGTGTAGCATGTCCTTTTTCAGAATAGTCCATTATTTAGCTGAGGTGGCTGCACTCATAAGAAATAAGAATTCGACGAATAAGCAACACCAGATAATCAAGATTGCCATTTTTGCATTTCATCTCGGTCCATTTGGACGGCCTCAATTTTTAACCATAGGTGTGTTACAAGATGATAACGGTCGTACTTTTAAGCAACACGAGTATTAATATATAGATTGTATTTTAGTCTCATAAATATTTATAAATATAAACATAAACAAGAATTATAATGTTGTACATTAGCAATAGATAACACTAAAATCTAACAACGTTAATATTTATAGCAAATTATGACCATAAATAAAAATGTTTCGATCATATTCAAATGAGGTGATTGGTTCGGCCATTGTTCTCATTGGACTTTGTTTCGGATCATTATCTTCTTTGTAAAGTCCAAACATTTTTCATCTCCAATTATTTGAATTGAATTTATCTTCCAAAAAGTTCTTTTCATTCCTTCTTCTTTAATCGCATCAACTGTTCTAAACAATTTAATCTCTGGTCATAACACGATTACATAAATGAAAACAATGAGCTTTATAATAGCAAATCTTCTTTTCTTGTTCTTATAGTGAAACCAAAACAAAGCCTTTAATAAATCAGTAACAATCGCATACGAAACAATAATACTGCTCCCTATGCCACCTAGCACCTATTGACAGACACGATGTCCTTAATGAATCGATTTGGTTAGGTTTGGTTTAACGGCATATCAACACTGTGGGTTATTTAATGCCAATTTCTTTGCATATATGATTTGTATGGGAATAGTGAATATTTTTTAAAACAGGTGTATTTTGTAGAACTTATTTAATTAAATAATAGATGGGATCCTATCAGGTACTACCACTCCAGGTCACAATGTACCTGGGAGTAATGGCCGACACACATAAGAAATAAGAATTCAGCCAATAAGCGACACCAGATAATTTATATTATCAGGATTTTTGCATTC
>CM042147.1:13291174-13386174 GCA_023376005.1 Doryteuthis pealeii
CCATATTGTGGGCCATCTTCAGGGGTAGTCCATAAACAATACAACAATGGGTTGTTCCATTCCGCTATTCTATTTTTATAAGGGTTGTGTTTATTTTATTTTATTCTAATCATTGTTGTTGTTATTATTATTAGTGTTATTATCATTGTTATTATTATCATTGTTTCCACAATTATTATTATTAATATTATCATCATTATATAAATTGTTAATGTAGTTACAGGCATTTTAGAACATTAATACTATTATCGAAGTTTATTTTGTTTAGTTTAGGATTTTTATATCTAATATGCAAGTCATCTAAAATCTTTAGTACTCGGGAAATAAGTTATGGCAAATATATCAGCCAATTTTCGTCAGATATAATTAGATCAAATCCAGCAACTTAAAGGACACAGAACAAGATTTGCAGACAAAAAATGGCTGCGTTGTTCAACGAAATGTGCCTTAGAGAAGAAATACGGCTAACCACACACACACACACACACACACACACACACACACACACACATATATATATATATATATATATATATATATATATATAGTATTCAATTGCCGCTTTAACTTTTCCGTCTCAGTGGCATCAGTAAATAATCCAAAAGTGCTCAATATATTAAAAATATAGAGACAAGTAATAATACTACTACTAATATTATTATTAGAGGAAAAATAAACCGCAAAGATTGAGAGAAAAATAACGTAGCGTTCAACCGTTATTATCCGATAAATATCTTCAATTTAATTAAGGTATTAATCGACTTAGTTAGTGATTTAAATTTTCATAACGTTTAATTTCATTGACATTTAACAATATTTAATCTTATTTCGCTTTTTTTTTGTTTAAAAGAGCAATGTCCAGCCGTAAAGTAAGTCTTCTCCCCCTCCCTCCGAGTAAATTTTTAAATCGACCATATATATATATATATATATATATATATATATATATATATATATATATATATTGCAAGCTCGAGCCAACCAATCCGAACAAATGCTTTAGAAATATATCAATATTTTTTACAATATATTTGACAAAAATTGGGAGGGAAATTGATTTTAACACGGCTACTTTGTTTTTTTTTGTTGTTTTTGTTTTTTGTTGTTTTTGTTTTTTGTTGTTTTTGTTTTCTTTGTTGTAAGTGAGTCAAGATCCAATATTGAATCGATGAAACAAGAAAATTTCTTCGGAAAGTCAGTTTATCATCTTCACACTTTCATACTTTGTTCGCCATGATTTTTACAGAAAGCTTAGAAGTTGTGTCTTTTTCAATCATCGGAAAGTCAAAAGACAAAAAGAAATTTTCATGTTCCATCTTTACTATGAATCTTAACAGCTAACCTAAGTTAATACACTACGAGGGGTGATTAATAATTAAGATCTCTTACCACCTATCTATAAATTAATACTCGCGTTCGTACAACCGTTATCATCTTGCAACACATTCTGGTTAAAAATCAGGCCGTCCAAATCGTCCAAGATGAAATGCAAAAATATATATATCCTGATTATCTGGTGTTTCTTATCCACCGAATTCTTATCACATCAGCACAATAATGGATCATTCCGTTTTTATTATAAAGAAAGTAGATGAAAAAGACATGCTACACAGAAAAATATAATAAGAAAGAAAGAAAAAGAGTTGGGGAAGATAGAGAGAGTGGGTAAGCGGAAGGAAGCAATAAAGCTAATCTGTTTCAATCGAACATACAGAAAAGAGGGAAAAAAGGAAAGAAAGAAAAAATTGTGAGATAGTTAAATGAAGATTATTATACTTTTAACATATGGAACTATTTGGCAATAGCTCTTAAGTAAATATAACAGAGTTTTAAGAAATTCAGTTTATCATCCTCACACTTTCATACTTTTTCAACTGTGAAATCTTTTTACTAATCTTTGAACAAAATAATTTTTACAGAAAGCTTAGCAGTTGTATAGTTTTCAATAATCGTAAAATCTCTTTCCGACACAACTCTTTCTCGACGTCTAATATTTTCTTTCTCTCCTAGTCTTCTTCATTATCAAGCCCCCCTCCCCTCTTCGCTTATAAAACCAGAGATTTTCATGCTCCATCTTTTCTATAAATCACTATTGTAATTCTTAACCAGACTTTACAAAAGCAAAAAAAAAAAAAAAAAAAAAAAAAAAAAAAAAAAAAAAAAAACAAACCCCCAACAAAAAGCAAAAAAAAAAAAAAAACAATTAAAAATAAAGTTCGGACTGACGAGACAATACGTCGAAATAAGTTTATATCCAAAACAAGATATATATCCAAGGAATTATTCCTGTATAATACTCCGTATATGTAAAGATATTTTTATGTACTAGCAAGGAACACTTGATATTATCACACACTATATATATATATATATATATATATATATATATATATATATATATATATATATATAATTTGTTTGTCTATTGCTTATTTTCTCATGGGAGTCCCCCGAGGTGTAACGATTTGCGATCTAGGCTAGTATACCATTGTGAGTGTGTTAGATTTCCGTTAAGTGTCTGTTTTATATTGGTTCTTATAGAAAAACGGATGTACTGTTTCGGCCATTGTTCTTGGAAACGGAAGTATCGTTTCAACCATATTTGACATGTTCTGATAAAAAAGCGGAAGTGGTTATTCCGCCACCTCAACACAACTGGAATACCGTGTTGTTATTGTTATTCACGAATATTTACCAAAGTAAACCGTAGCATTTTCACGAAAAATTGTGATATCATGAAAATTACCTGGCATCTATTACTTAAGCAAAATATTTATTATCTAGATGTAGATATAATATAGATAATTTATCTATATATCTAGATAATACATTTTATAATAATAAATTAGATAATTTATAATAAACTATTTCAATTTTGTTAATGCATGTCACGATCAAGTCATTTTATAATTTAATAAAGATATAGAGCTCATTCAACTGTTGCATATGGAAATCTAATAGATTCTAATGGAGTAATTAGAATAAGAATTGAGTAGAATAATTTTATTTATTTTGTTATTATCAAAAAGAACAACATTGTTAAATTACGAAAATACTAATAGTACCATGTAGTTGCTTGGTTACCTCATTTCAAGAATGAAGCTTTTACTTTTTACAATATCACAATTTTGTAAGCACCCTCCCCTTTCGGCATACATATTCAGTACCTAAACTTTTAACCCCGCCTGCTTAATCATTTATTGTCTAGATGCGAAACATGTAACAGTAATAATTCTTTACTTTACTTTGCTGCTCAACTATTCTCTTGGCTGGATCAGAGTTGGACTGTGTCTGTGTCCATTGGTGGATCTATTATTGGGCTGGATGGCATACTCGTTGTTTGAGTCTGAAACAACTTGGGAATTTCTTGAGGATGTCTTGTCTTGTGCCGTTCATAGTTTTTAATAACAAACACAAGATGTTTTTGTTTTTTCAGAGCTCATATTTTATACCCCCCTAGTAAAAATGTCTTGGAGGATAGACAATCATCCGGCGTGTATTCTCTTTGAAACCTCCACCCAGATTCATACGTCATTCCAAATATTATTGTAACTCTTCACACTTATCAATTTTTTGTTTGTTTTTCCCTATCATTATATTACACGAGAACATGTCACTTGAAAAAGCTTTTAAAATTGCTCCGGCCATGGAAGTGCTCCATGCCTATAGCCTTGTACCAAACTATGTTCAGTAAATTATAACACTTATTCTGTCATTTGATTTTCTGATTTTAACGTTATATACAAATGTTACATGACATAAAAAAACTTGTGTGATGTGTGAATGTGCACTAAATTCACTTCATTTAATTGACATGACAAATAATATCTCAATAAAAAATCCTTCTGATAAAAAATAAAATAAAAACAAAACTGTAAAAAAATTAATTAAATAACGAAAACGATTAATTTTTGAATTTCACTAAGAAAAAAAATTGCTAAAGTTTTGATCTGGAAATGAACAGTTTCCATCAATTGCTGAGAATAAGAATAAGAAAAAATTTATAGTTGAAAAAAAAAAAAAAAAAAAAAATACAAATAAATAAAAAAAACCATCAAAAAACAAACAAAAACCAAAAACCAAACAAAAAAAAAATGCAGCCAATGATTTTACTATGACAGTTTAGATTCACATTGAAAATTCAGTTCTATTAAAATTAGTTCTCTATAAATATTATTGATTGATTGATATTAATGATATGTCAACCCGTCTAAGGTTACTTTATGCCTAGAGGTTAGGGAATCATATTCCTTGTACATTTACAAATGTAGTGTATTTGTTTTTTAAGAGTTACTGACACACATTTATATATCAAGTATTCCTATCAAATACAAATAATTTGCATGCATAAATTGTATGGTTTCAAGTATTTCTGTCTATTACTAATAAGCATATGGTTTCAAGTATTCCTATCTATTACTGCTAATAATAAAAAGTTAACAATGTTTAAAACAAAAACAAAACAAATGAAAATTTAAAAAAAACCCAAAAAACCAAAAAAACCAAAAAAAAAAAAATCAAACAAAAACAAATCGCAGTAAGCGATTTTGCTATGAAAATTTAGCTTCACGTTGAAAATTAATATGATTAAAATTTGGATGACCAATTCATGTACCTAGATAGTAATCTCTCATGCACAGAAACTTATATTAATGCACGTATAGGGAAGGTATGGGGTACTGTTAACAGACTATCAATCATATGGAAATCTAATCTCAATGATGACTTAAAGCGAGGCTTTTTCCAGATTTTGGTCATATCAGTGCTACTGTACAGCTGCACAACCTGGTGAAATTCCGAGACAATAAGTTATTGGGAGTTGTACAAAAATACTGCGTGCGCTCTTAAACAAATCGTGGAAAAAACATCCCACAAAAAGAAAGCAGTTGTACGGCCACTTGCCCCCTATCACACAAACCACCTGATTGAGACTAACAATACATACTGGGTACTGCTGGAGAAGTTATTTGACTAAATCTGCTCTTTAAACGTGTATTGAGCACTTATATATTCTTCATAGCACTGACTTATTCGGTTGATTATTTTGTTGTCAGTCAAAGTAGTGACTAACTCCATTAAGTTACCGACTTTTCATATATATATATATATATATATATATATATACTTTTTTGGATGTTTGTTTGTTTATAGAAGCATTGTTGATAAATTATTATTTATATTTTTGCTTGAAGGCAATTATAATGCATGTATCGTATAAAATTCGATAATTATAGAAAATAATCTTGACAAGAGAATCCCGCAAAGGATGGCTCGCTATGCAGAACACCGTACAGACTGTTTCGACTTTATTAAGTCTCTTCAGCGATGTATACATTACCGTTACCGACTTTTCATACATATATATATATTTATAAATTTTTTGGGGGGTACAAAATTTTATTATTGCTGTAAATAGACCTCTTAACAAATTCATTATAAGGAGAAAAATAAGAACTAAATATTTTTCTTCTTTGTTATACTATAGAAGGGGGTAAAGGGAGAGTAAAAACGGATTGTCAGCTGACATGTTTCGATCCTCACTCAACAGAGCTAAATATCGAGGATAATAAAAAATAAAATGCCTTTTTTTGTACTTGACCTATTCTATTTTATTTTTTATTATCCTCGATATTTAGCTCTGTTGAGTGAGGATCGAAACATGTCAGCTGACAATCCGTTTTTACTCTCCCTTTACCCCCTTCTATAGTACAACAAAGAAGAAAAATATTTAGTTCTTATTTTTCTCCTTATAATGAATTTGTTAAGAGGTCTATTTACAGCAATAATAATATATATATATATATATATATATATATATATATATATATATATATATATATATATGTGTGTGTGTGTGTGTGTGTGTGTGTGATTTTGTGTAGCTCTTCATAAAGATGTAATTATTTACCAGTAATCAATTTCTTTTTTTTTTTCGACAGCGCACAAATTTATCAATTATTTATCAGTTTACAGATATATATATATATCTAATATATAAAAAGTTACTTAAAGCCTTTTTCTGAAAGAAGTTTGCCTTTGGCTCAAAACTCGTTTATAAAATAGATTGAGTCTTAACAGCCTAACCACGTAATCTATTTTCATATGATATTACCTTTTGTGAATATAGATTCTTCATATTAATATTTATAGAGTTTATTTGCATTAATGTGAAACTGATTTTCCTTTAACACTTTGACTTCCAAGATATAAACACCTACATATCTTAGGGTTTCATTAGTTCTCTTGATATAAAAACGATGTGACAGTGTAAAACAGAATCTTCGGACAACACATCCCAGTCTGTATAAAAATTATGTTTTCAATAATATTGAAATTGTTACGGTTCGTGTGACCATTTTAGGACCTAGGCGAGAGCAGTTTTACCGTGGAGATCCCTTGTAACATGAAGTTTGATCCATTCTTGAAGTAGAAAGATGTAGCATCAGTTTTAATCCTTGTCCACTGATCCGTGTTAAAGAATTGTATAATCCTTTTCCGTAGGTCTGTAAATCCCACGAGCAATTGAGCGACAATTTATCAACGCCTTTAAATAGTAAATCAAATTCATATTTGAGCATTTTCATTGGCCGATTCAGCCAACGCTATTTCAGAACAGTCTATAAGTACAAGTTGCAATCTTCAGCACACCTTATATACCAAAATTATTCCAACAGAAATTCTGAAAAATATGACATGAAAATATTTTACAATATGTATTTACTGAAACCCTCTACACGAACAAGAGATTTGTCAATTGAGGCTTTAGAATACACCGACTGCACCTCTGCAGAAAGGTAAGATCCCACAATGGGACTACCTGTTGGCTGTGGTGGCGACCCATGATGCTTAAGAATAGAAGGTTGGTTGCTAAGCATTCCATGACATGCAACAGTCCATTCTGGCCCTCACTTAGGCTAGACGGACGGTCGGAGAAACCCCTTCCGTAGTGGCTAACGTGCTGGATGGCGACATCGCAGTCAAAGAGTTCGAACGCCAGTCGCGCTATTACATTCTCTTTTAGACTAATACTCCTGGGAAAATGTATGAACCCTTATCTCCCTAACCATGGGTTAAGCAGTAGTACTACTGTTCTTCTAAAAGGATGGCCTTGACATTAAATAAAAAAGTCGTCGGGGTGGCTTAAAGTCGGTATCAGCCAATCAGCGAGGGAGTCTATCCCCCTTTTCATTAGTGCTAGACCAGGAGATTATTTTAGCATCTGAGGTAGAGGCCACACCTACCATCAGCTTCTTACTTTACAGCACATATCCATGTGCTACTCATACGCTGAGTTGACGAGGGCCGGAATCGAACTAGGAACCTTGTGGTTTCTAGGCAAACACTCTACCGACTTAGCTAACCCGGCCCTAAGTGACATTAAATAACATGTCGTAAAATCCAACCAACCAACCAACCAACTAAACCTGTAGCCGAACTTAATTCGAATCTAACACGCAGTTAAATATGTAATCTGCATTTCGATTCTGAATGTTGAATTAGTCGCGATTTACCAAAAAAATTGACAAGGAATCGAAAAGTCAAGAAATTCTTCAAGTTTTGAAATTTCTTTTATTTCGTATACATCGAAATTGAGTGACACTTTTGCAAAATAACATTTAAAACAAAAAAATCTTAATTAAAACCTTTTTCTGTTGAAATGACATTTTTCAAATTGATTAATTTTATCCAAAAATTTCTAAAACCTTAAAAGATATTATCCAATATTTTTATTCATTTTTATTTATTTTTTTCGTCTGCCAATTCTTTTAAAATAATTGAATATTGATTTAGTGTCGAATGTGGCCTTATTATTATTTGAAAGTGTCTCTACTCTTTATCCTCGAACAAGGAAGTTGGGCAAAAATCAAGATGGCTATTTTCGCGCCGTTTAAAATAATCTTTGATCAATGTCGTCAGCGTAATTGAAAGACGACGTTTTAAAAATGGAGAATAATTTGGAATGTATAAAAATTATTCGGAAGGAAAAGAACAAAGCGCCGTTGCCTAAGTGACTGTAAAAGATTGGATCGTCTGAAGATAGCGTCTGATTTGAAGAATGGAAGATTTGTAGGTAGAAAGCGGTCTTTTCAAAGAGGCAAAAAAGTTCTTAGAAATTAGAGGAAAGCGGGGGAGAGAAAAATGGTGGAAAATATGGCACTGGGAAAAGGGGAAAATAATGAAAGACAAGCTCATGCAAATAATAAATAAAAATAAAAGTAAAAATAAAAAAGTAAAATAAAATAAAATAAAATAAAAAAGAAATGGTAACAGAAACAAACCTGTGAGAAATATAATTAATCTTTTTTAAATCTAAGTTGGTTGGTTGGATTTTACGGTATGTTAACATCTGTTGAGTTATTTTATGCCAAAAACATTTTGTTCTATTTATGCTTATTAGTAATAGATAGGAATACTTGAAACTATATGCTTATTAGTAATAGATAGGAATACTTGAAACTATATGCTTATTAGTAATAGATAGGAATACTTGAAACCGTATGCTTATTAGTAATAGATAGGAATACTGAAAACCATATGCTTAATAGTAATAGATAGGAATACTTGAAACCATACAACTTTATGCATGCAAATTATTTTTTATTAGATAGGGATACTTGATATATAAATATACAAATACACTCCTTATAAATGTACAATGAAAATGATTCCCTAACCTCTAGGCATAAAATAACATTAGACGGATTGACATGTTGTTGGAATAAATCAATCAATAATATTTATTGGGCCGCAAGTTTCCGAGTTCGATACCGTTCTCCGGCAACTCAGCGCATAAGCAGCACTGTTTGGGTAGTCTGGTCTTTGCGGTAAAGTAGGGAACTGACGGTAGGTGTGATGCTTTGTCTCAGCGCAATCTCCCTGGTATAGCGCTAGCGAAAAGGGGACAGACCCCCTCGCTGTTCGTCTGATACCAACAATAGGTCACTCAGTCAACTTACTATTAGTTTTAATAGTCTGAATTTTCAACGTGAATCTAAATTGTTTGAGTAAAATCGTTAGCTGTATTTTTGTTTTGTTTTATTTTTTGTTTGTATTTTTTTTTAGCTATAATTTTTTTCTTATTTTTATTCTCAGCAATTGATGGAAACTGTTAATTTCCAGTTCAAAACTTTCGCAAAATTTTTTCCTAGTAAAATTCAAAGTTTTCTTAGTTTAGTTGTTTTCGTTATTTAATTTATTTTTTTACGGTTTTGTTTTTCTTTTCTTTTTTAACAGAAGGATTTTTTATTGAGATATTATTTGTCATGTCAATTAAATGAAGTGAATTTAGTGCACATTCACACATCACAGGTTTTTTTTCAATATCAGTGACAGAACATACTTATCTCAGATAAAGAGTAGCGTAGACATAAATTCAAACGCGTTTGGTAACTGTCAGTTTCTCGTCTATCCTATAGGATTAGTAGTATTAGACAGGAATACTTGAAACCAAACAGCTGTGTGCAAATTGTTTGTATTAGAAAGGAATATTTGATATATATAAAGTAAAAGTAAAGTAGTCGGGGCGGCCTAATATCGGTATCAGACAAACAGCGAGGGTGTCTATCCCCTTTCACTAGCACTAGACCGAGGAGATTATTTTTAGCCTCTTAGGTGGAGCGCCACACCTACCATTAACTCCCCACTTTACCGCACAGATCTCTGTGCTACTCATTCGCTGAGTTGGCGGGGCCGGTATCGAACCAGGAACCTTGTGATTCCTAGCCGAACGCTCTACCGACTGAGCTAAGCCGGTCCTATGTGTGCTAAAAACTGTTAAGAAACAACTATACAACATATATGAATATAAATTTAAAGGGAACACGATTCCTACACTTCTAGACAAGTTGACATGCCATTAAAATCAATCAAATCAATCAATCAATAATATTTATAGAGTACTAATTTTAATAGTCTGAATTTTCAATGTGAATCTAAATTGTAATAGCAAAATTGCTCCCGTTTTTTTGGTGTGTGTGTGT
Source organism: Doryteuthis pealeii (assembly GCA_023376005.1). Lineage (NCBI taxonomy): Eukaryota > Metazoa > Mollusca > Cephalopoda > Myopsida > Loliginidae > Doryteuthis > Doryteuthis pealeii. The sequence goes on from CM042147.1 coordinate 13,301,155, forward strand.
GTTTTTTAATTCTAATTTAAAAAAGAATTTTCTGTTGTTTTTTCCACGGTTAACTTTTCTTATTTTCATTCACGGAAAAAAGTTAATTTCCAGTTCAAAACTTTACCAATATACTTCCACTTCATAGAACAATGTCCGAAATTGTACTTCCATTTTCTATTAGAACCAATATGACATAATTGACAATCTACACGCTGAGTAAAATGTATTTTCCTTTAGTCTCTGTTTAAGTGTCATATGCGATATCATTTACTATGAAAAACGTTATATTTTTAGTATGAAGTAACGAATGTATTTCTTTATTCTCTTTTGTAACTATTCATTTTCTTCACATGTAAACATTTATCCGAAATACAAGAAAGCCAGCTCTGTCGATTAAGGCTTTAGAATATACCGACTGCTCCTCTACAGAGAGGTAAGACTCCCACCAATGGGACCACCTGTTGGCCGTGGGTGGTGATCCATGATGCTGAGCAGTCCATGACATGCCGCACGGTAACCCTTAATTAGGCTAGACGGGCGGGCTTGCGGAGAGCCCCCTCCAATCAATCGGCTGGTCAAGTTAAGCCCTAGCACCTATATGATTGTCCCAACCCGATTGCCCTTATAGCAAGCCCCAACTATTTTTATCATATATGTGCTAGAAGGCGGTGACCGAGGGTCTTAAATTCCTGAAAATTACGTTAAACAACGACATCGGTACATGCATGTAAAAAAACTGAAATAGTCTATTATAAATCAATTTATTATCTAGATAATAAATGAATTAATTATATTGTATCTACATTTAGATAATAATGGTATACTTATCCGGAGTAGTAGTACCTTTTAGTGTCCCATCTAGAAATAAATGAGTTAAAAAATTGAATACCATCAAGAATGAATAAAACAAAACATCTTCGGCATAAAATAATCTAACAAATGTTGACATATCGTAAAAACCAACCAACCAACCAACCAACCAACCAACAAGAAAGCTGTTCTAATTGGCAGAACTAGTACGCTTAGAAATGTAGACCACTTGACTGTTCAGTTTGTTTTCCCAATCATTTCACGTAGATTTATAAAATATTGAAGAAATCATTTTCTTAAAAAAAAAATTGATTTTGTGCTGTTAAAATCGACCAATGTCTAACAATAATAACAATTGATGGGAGTATTATCATTGTCAAATAAAAAAAAAAGGTGAGTCAATATAAAAAAAACGATACAAAAAACAATTTCTAAATCAGCAGACAAAAAAATCAAGCAATAATCGATGACAAACTGTTGACTCTGCGACTGGCGTAATGAACTGTGTACAAATCCAAGCAAAAAACAAAAGTATTTCGAATGCACGAGCAGGATGCAACACAAGGTCAACTTGGTGTTTTTCTTTCTCCTAGACCAGTTACCATGTCAAGGTTATAGAGACCCGTTTACCCTTTTATTTATCCATAGCTGGAGGGAGAATAGTTGCATGTATACTTTTCCCCAAAAGTATTAACGCTATATGAAATGCAAACAGCCTCGTCCATAATTTGAACTCTGGTTCAATAACGGCGATAACCATTACATTACAAACTGTAACGTGGCAATATGGTCGCGGTACCAAAACGGATATATGTTGTATAGTGGGTTTTGTCAATGTGCTTTCACGACACTAAAAAGGTATTTGGTATGCGGCGGTCGTCTTGTCGATAAAAAGGTACAACGCGTGAGATATAACGGGCTTAGCTTTTATTTTTAGGGCTCGTGTTGTGGCTCTCTTCAGAGAGGAGAGAGAGAGAGAGAGAGAGGAGAGAGAGAGAGAGAGAGAGAGAGAGAGGACACTGTTAAATTACTGTGATCCCACACTAGGGACCAGAGGCCCGTCCGTACTCTACGCCCGGAAATCAAAAAGAGAGATTTCGTTGTTCCTCGTTCCTCATCACCACGTGACTTCTGGTTCCGGTCAACACCCGAAACTTCCGGTTGGCTTTCAATTCTCCATTCGGGGGTCATGCATCGGTCAAATCACCGTGCATCACTCCACCCTTTTTCAAAGCCTCCACCTTGTCTCATTTCTTCTTCCTCCTTTTTTTTATAGTAGTCCTTCCAAAACTCTGGACGTTCATAATCTCGTTACACAAACTCCACTACAATTATGATTCTTTAAAGTGCAAGTGAGTGCTGACCCTCGGCAATGAAAAACTCTCACAGGATTGTCTGGATCATCGAAAGATAAAATATAGTAAGAGCTATGCATAAGCGTAAAATGCTGCCACAAAACAAACAAAAAGATGAAAATAAAAACCATACAAAAACACAACAAGGAAATACTTTGATGCACTATACATGATATATTCAATTTTCACAGCCATATACACACTCATCAAAAATGCTGGATACTATTTTTGAGGGGGGTGAGGGGGGGGTAAGCACTGACAATTTTTATTCATGATGAACTCGTATCATATGTGCCGCTAGAAAGAATCTTGATCTATGTTACTTTCTGCTTAGTCACGTGATTTTTTATTCCACAGCTCTTTTAGTCTAGAGAGACAACCAAGGAATTCTTCATTGAACCGAAGATTAGTTAGATAATACGAAGCATAAAAAAAAAGTTGCCATGAAAGAACGCCGGCGGAATAAGCGTTGCTAAACAAACGACACAAGCATCGGTAAAGTCGGCTATGAAACCGATAGAGGAGATTGGCAAAGAAGAAGACAAGTGATACCGTAATGTTGATCTTAAACAATCAGTTATTCATATATATATATATATATATATATATATATTATATATATATATTAGATACGCATATACATGTATTCAATGAAAGAGGCAAAATATATATTTGATACACAGATATACGTATCGAGTTGAATGCAAATATATGCTCTGTCATCAATAAGTTTAAAAAAATATATATTTGGATATATGTTCGCTGGAATATTCAATTACACACACACACACACACACACACACACACACACACACACATATACATATATATATATGATTTGTCTTTTCCTTTATATATGAATTGTATATATACATATATGATTTGTCTCTTTCTCTCTCTCTCTCTCTCTCTCTCTCTCTCTCTCTCTCTATATAATATATATATATATATATATATATATATATATATGAATTATATAAATAAATAAATAAATAAATATATATATATATATATATATGTTTACATGTTTGTTTCTTAATGTTCTTTGGCTGTCTGAAGTTTATATTTATCTAACTTTTATATTAAATCAATTGATAAAATATTTATTCGTCTTTTTCTATTGAAGAAGACTTGTGTTCCGTTGGTGATGCGAGCCAGTTTATAGGGCACGTCGTGCAGCAACCTCTTAACTGGGTTATCTCATCACCCAAACGCATAACCATTTTTTGTCCCATTCATCACTCCCATTATTTTCTACCTTAAAATAGCGAATTTACTTTGAAGATGGCCTAAAAGCATGGCATTAATATTTACAATAAACCATTCTATGGTTACGATCGATGCACACACACACACACACACACACACACACACACACATATATATATATAATATATATATATATATATAATATTAATGATTTGAAGGCAATTACAATGCGCATAAAAATAAAAACAAAAGATGTTATTTTTGTCTTATCGATTTCGAAGTAGAAACCTCATCTTCAGAGGTGTATATCAGAAATCGATAAGACAAAAATAACATCTTTTTGCTTTTATTTTTATACGCATTGTAATTGCCTTCAAATCATTAATATATTATAATATACTTAACAATGCTTCAAGCAAATTACCAATTATTTTTATATATATATATATATATATATTTGGGCAGCATTGCATCATTTATATATGTAGAATTAAACAAAAGGCACGACTCCTGTTTAACAATTTTATTGACGATCTTTTCGACCTTTCTGGCCAACTAGATTAGTCCACCAAAGTTCTTATCCCAAGAACATAAACATATCGCCTCTGATGATGGCACTACGAAGTGCTCAAAGTACTTGGGATAAGAACTTTGGTGGACTAATTTACGGATTCCATCCAAATTTTAAAAAGTTGGCCAGAAAGCTCGAAAAGATCGTCAATAACATTGTTAAACAGGAGACGTGCCTTTTGTTTAATTCTACACACACACGCACACACACACACACACACACACACACACACACACACACACATATATATATATATATATATATTTATGAGGGTAAGTAAACAAACAAATGTGTTTATTTTTATATGGCTTTAAGCCGACAATTTTTGGAGGATATGTGCTTAATTGAAGTCATACCTAATTTTGAAAATTAATTAGTTAATAATTAATGAATTTAGGCGGGCATATATGTTCAAATGTAAGGCTAAACATTTTCTCGACTTGTTTAGCCTTACATTTGAACATATATGCCGCCTAAATTCATTAATTATTAACTAATTAATTTTCAAAATTAGGTATGACTTCAATTAAGCACATATCCTCAAAAATATATATATATGAAATTTTATTTAAAACCTTTAAACACTTAGCACGGCAAGAATGAGTACTATATAAAGCAAAAATAATTTTAATAAGTAACTTGTAGGACCTGTGGATATAACACAGTATGGTATTCTAATAATTACAAACGTTTCATACGTTTATTTAAGAGATATTGCAAAATATTTCAATATGTAAAACGTATATTAATCTTGATTAAACTCTCTCACTCTTCTTTTCTTTCTTTCCTTCTTTCATCTTTTCATTCGATTGAAACAATTTAGCGTTATGACGCCCACACGCCCACCCCTATCTTTTTCTTTCTTTCATTCATTCTGTCTTATTATATTTTTCTGTGCAGCATGTCCTTTTTGTTCCCTTTCTTTATTTATTATAAAAACGGACTGGAAGATACTCATAAAAAATAAGAATTCGGCGGATAATCAAGACCAGATAATCAGGATTTATATTTTTGCATTCCATCATGAACGATTTGGACGATCTGATTTTTAACCAGAGGGTGTTGCTAGATGATAACAATCGTACAAATACGGAAGACGAGTATTAATATTTACCAGAGTTTTTCAACCTTTTTCATCTCACGGCACAGTGAGCTGTGCAATAAATTGATCGAGGTACACCATCTGTATATAAACATATAATTTTTTTATCATTTAAATTTTAAAAGAAAAGGAATAGTGAAAATGTGCTACAAGTCTAAAAGAAAATAACATAATTTTATTTCTAAAGGTTTTTAATCTTGGCAAACACAAGCGTAGATAAAAACATTAGAAACTTCATTAACGCATCAATGAGAAATCTGCGTTTGGTGTTGTTTCATTATTTTACTCATCCGAGTTTGTATGGTTGATAAATAATATTAAATTACAACAAAAAATATTAAACAAAAATATAAGGGGATGATCAACCTTCTTCAACACTCACGGCAAACCCACGGAAGCTTCACGGTACACTAGTGGGCCGCGGCATACAGGTTGAGAAAGTCTGATATAAGAAATAATAATTCGGTGGATAATCAGTAACACCAGATAATCAGGATTTATATCCTTGCATTCCATCATAAACGATTTAGACAAACCGATTTTTAACCAGAGGGTGTTACTAGATGATAACGATCGTACAAATACGGAAGACGAGTATTAATATAGAGATTTTCAGCACTGGATTACAGATTGATATTGCTTAATATCATTAAATTGGATGCCAACTTCTTGGGAAAAAAATCTTGTTGTAAGATATGTTAAATTTCTTAATGAAACCAGTTAAGAGATACATTAACTAAAAGTGTGCAATAAAACCTTTGAAGCAAAATTGCACGAACCCAATCTTCATACACACATACACTTCCCAGCCCCCCCCCAAAAAAAACAAAAAACAAAAACAAACTCATACGTCAGCACATAACCTGCACAAAACATTTGTACGCGTATATATATTTACCCCCCCCGCACAAGCAGGATGTGACACAAGGTCAATTTCTTAAGCGGAGTTCAACAGGTTTGAATTCACAGCTTTCCTTTTCCTAGACCGGTTGCCTAACCAAGGTTAAAGAGCCCAGTCTGCCCTACTATTTATCCATTGCTGAAGGGAAAGTAGGATTCATACCTTTCCCAAAGGTATTAGCGCTAAGTGAAATGCAATTACCACATCCAGGATTTGAACTCGGGACGACGAGTCCATTTCCCATGACTTTAACCATTACACCACGCGCATTTATACGCGTATATATATACGTATGTGTGAACGCAGCGCCGCGCGTTTTGTGTGTGTTTATGTGTGCGTGCGTATGAGGGTACGCACACGTATGCACAGAGTAGACGCATTTGTGCTTACACTTTAACATATTTACATGGGAAAATAACCAAACAGCCCGTGTATACGTACCTGATGGTGATGTTCCAGTTCTGGAGCTCTGGGGAATATAGAGAACCCCTTGATCACCATTACTCCCAGGTCCACTCTGACCTGATGTGGTAGTACCTTTTAGGGTTCCATCTTTTGGTTAGACAGAAAAAAGGAATTCATAAAAAGAATTTTAAAAATTGAGTTAAAAAACAATTGAGTATATATATATATATATATATATATATATATATATATATATATATATATATATATATTAATGGTCTTTTTTTTACTGTTGGAGAATTGAAAATAAAGTGCTCGATTACGGGGGTAAGAGCTGTATTTATTCATACATTATACTATATAATACATTTAAGGTGCGATTGTTACCGTTGGTTTCCAAGCAGCATGTTAGCCACTTTTCATCAAGACAACACACCTGTTAAGAAATAAAACAAAATGTCTCCGGCAGAAAATAACCCAACAAGGTTGATATGCCGTAAAATCCAATCTGCCAACCCAGCAACAGAATTTGAATATAAACATACAATGTAAAGGATTCCTTAATGATTGGGCATGAAATAACCACAAACGGGTTGAAACGCCGTTAAAATCATTCGATCATTGATATCTCTACATCGAATCGTTTGGTTACCTAGAAAAGACAGACACACATTTTTCTCAGTTATAGATATAGATCTCAGATTTCAAAGAGAAAAATATAATCAAATAAATTATTAAAAATAAAATAAACTGAAAATATGTATTGGTTATTTTAAACAGACATTTAATAATATTAACCTATGAAAATTGTATGAATAAAAAAAGAAAAATTAATAATGTACCAATCCTTGATTTGCAATAACAGTTCACTACAAACTACGACAAAATGTTCAGCATATTTTCTCGGTTGGCCAAGGAAATCTTCCTACCCCCTCCCCCCCCCCCTTCGCCGTCTCATATCTGATTCTTCCCTAACGCATAGTGGTTGGCGGTTATTGAGTGCTCGTCCAATCATATCCCGACACATATTTCAATAATATCTCAAATCGGGAGTGTTAGCTGACTCGTCCATAACTTGCAACCCATTAATGTCAGAGAGTCTACTGAATAACCCCGGTGTTGTCTAGAGAAGAAGTGTTATCGACGAGAAATGAGATTTCCTGGTCTAGTGTGCGTTCATCTGTGATACGATAAGGTTTATGATTATATCACCCCCACCCCCGATAAAGTAGTTCATTTTGGAGATTTTCTACAACGAAAAGCGCCATCTTTACGTCATAACTGTAACCAACGAATAGAACAACGGAACCATCATCAAATTTCTTTGGTTGAAGTAAGACACAGTATCTCCAAATCCTATGACACTTCTCCAGGTATATATATATATATATATATATATATATATATATATATATATATAAATAGTGGACAATACATTTAAGGTGCGATTGTTACCATTGGTTTTCAAGCAGCATGTTAACCACTTTTCGTCAAGACAACGCGCCTGTATGTGTAGATTCGTGCTCACACGAGGGTATGCGCTAGTATTAACATATACGCACTATTTTCACTATTAAGCGGAGAAATAAAAAGATTCGGTTTACTCAAGGACACACATATATAAATGGATTGACATTTCCTGGATTTCTTTACAGGTGCGTTGTCTTGATGGAAAGTGGTTAACATGTTGCTTGGAAACCAATGGTAACAATCGCACCTTAAATGTATTATATAGTATAATGAATGAATAAATACAGCTCTTACACCCGTAATCGAGCACTTTATTTTCAATTCTCCAACACAAAAAAGACCATTAATATATATATATATATATATATATATATATATATATATATATATAGTGAGAAAAATAGAAATAAATCCGACAGATATGTTGAAGATAAAATGAAGAAAAATGCATATTTTGGCATGGATGAAATTAATTATACGTTAACTCGTGTTTCGACCAGAATTTGCTAACACATACATCATTCTATTTAAAATTATTTTAAATATCTGATAAGATAAAATACTAATGACGATAATCTATTGTTTACATGCTTAATTTTGTGTCTTTCAATTATTATTTTATTTTATATTTGAAATAATTTTGAATTATTCACGAGTTTCCCCAGTTTCGCTGGCTCGTCGATGTTACACCCCCAAAGTTATGATTATTGAATAACAAAGAAGTATAGCGTCAGGGTGGATGTTGGTTTGGAGGAAGAGGAGCTCTCAAAGTAGTTTTGACTAACGAGAAGAGATCCCCTTTGCTTTGAATTCAAAGTTTTTATTCTCCTAGACTGGTTGCCTAACCAGTATTAAAGAACGACTGTGCCCTACCATTTACCAAAATTGAATGAACACTTGAACAACAGTAGGTACTATAAGCAATCAATGTCCTTTGTTACTCAAAATGTCTTGATTTGGCATCAAATGACCTGAAAAAGATTGATATGCCATAAAACAAAACAACCAACATCCCCCTTTCTCTTATTCTTTTCATATCTCTGCCTTTCTCCATCATGAAGTTAAGCAGTGATGAGCCTCTTTGATACTTGAACAACATCAGATACTATAAGCAACTTAAGTCCTTTCTTTATCCAAATGTCTTGATTCAGCACTAAATTACCTGAAAAGGGTTGATATGCCGTAAAACAAAACAATCAACCAAATCCCCCTCTCTCTCTCTATCTATCTATCTACCACTCTTCTTCTTCTTCTTCTTCTTCTTCTTCTTCTTCTTCTTCTTCTTCTTCTTCTTCTCTCTATCTCTCCCATTTACTTCATAACTCTCTGTTTCTCTTCCTCTTTGCTTCTTACCCTCTTGAAGTTAAGCAGCAATGAGCCTGTTTAAATGACCCGAAAATGGTTGGTATGCCGTAAAAAACAACCAGCCAACCAAACTTAAAACTAAATTCAAGCAGCAATGAGCATCTTTAATACTTAACTGGGTGACTACATTAGCAACAGCAGGTACTATAAGTAAATTGAGTCCTTCCTTTATCAGAACAACTTGATTCGGCATTAAATGACTTGAAAGGGGTTGATATGCCGTAAAACAAAACGTGCAACCAACCAACCAGCTATTACCGAACTTAAGCAGCAATGGACCTTTTCAATACTTAATTGGGTGACTACTTAAGCAACACCAGGTACTATAAGCAACCGGAGTCCTTTGTTAATCAAAATGACTTGATTCGGTATTTAATGGCCTGAAAAGGGTTGAAATGCCGTAAAACAAAACAACCAAAAACAATCAGACATTACGAATAGGTCTGATTGTGAGCCAACATTGAACCCGCTTTGATAATTAGCTCATTGATTGGCCCACATGTAAGGTGACACAAAGGTCAGCCAAAACGAAGCACAATGAAAACTTACCTGAGGCGACAGGTAATTATACGGCATTAACGAGAATAGACATCTTGAAGAGGTCACATTGTTATAGGACAGATCTCTACTTAACAAGTTAACTCCCATTCACTTGAGTTATACATTCATTCTACACTCACATTATCGGCTGGTATAACATTGTGTGTTTAAGTCTAAGAAATATTCAGCTGATTGTAGAGTAGGGCCTCTTAATGTTGGTCCATATAACCCCCAAGGGGATTAAAATATTGGCTGGATGAATAAAATTTTGGCAGGGTGAATAAAAGCACGGGGGTCTACGGGGAGTGAAGTCATTGGTTTGAATTTAGAGATAATGGCATCTCTCTCTCTCTCTCTCTCTCTCTCTCTCTCTCTCTCTCTATATATATATATATATATATATATATATATATATATATATATTAATGTGTATGGTTGGCACTAGTATACTAGAAAAAGTAATAGTAATCCAACGTACAGTGTTATTAGAAGAGTGCTCAATATCTGTGATAGAGCGTTGATAGTTCTCAAAACAAATAAAAGTTTTTGCTTTTATTTATTTAATTACGGGAACGGTATTACAACCAGCGGTTTCTTGCTGAAAGCATTCATCGGGTAAGACGAAAAGTTCCTTTGAAAATGACAGAAATTGTGTAAAAATTTTTTACACAATTTCTGTCATTTTCAAAGGAACTTTTCGTCTTACCCGATGAATGCTTTCTGGTTGTAATACCGTTCCCGTAATTAAATAAATAAAAGCAAAAACTTTTATTTTTTTGATTTCTCATTGAACTATATATATATATATATATATATATATATATATATATATATATATAGATGTAAGCTATCCAAATGACTGGTAATAACGGATGATTCTATTTGGGATCGTCAAAATCTCACTGTATAACCATATTGTATGCTCTTGTAGGTGCAAACATATATTCACAGAAGGATTTATATAATTTTTTTACTTATTATAAAAATATTCATGTACATATCTTATTTTTATTTGTTTTTTGAGGAAGTCAGTTGAACGGGAAACTGGTTATACGTTGTATCTTTTTCTTAGACTTAGAATTTGAACTTTATATTTGCTATGTGACCTAAATTTTGTGAATTTTCTGCTTATATTAACCCTTCTTTAGGTGAATCCCTTTATTTTGTAAAATCTGTCTGAAGAAGCTGGCCTCTTAAGGATTTAAAAAAATTAAATCTTTTTTTTTAAAGCCTTTTCAGTTTCTAGTCGAAATGAATTATTACGGAATGACGGCTTGCTAAGTTTTTCTTTCTTTGAAAGTTATATATATACATATATATATATATATATATATATATATATATAGTCATCCACAGACACCATATTTCGACGTATCAAGTCTCTTTAGTGTGGCTAGACATTCGCAGGCTACGATGGAAATCTGACCAATTTATTATCAGTAAAGGTCGCCAGAGTATCATATATATATATATATATATATATATATATATATATATATATATATATATATACCAACCCAAGGTCAATTTCTTAATCGGAATTCAACAGGTTTGAATTCAAAGTTTTCTCTTCTCTTAGACTGCTTACCTAGCCAGGGTTAAAATTCTGTCGTATTATTTACCCATTGCTGAAGGGAGTGTATTTATATGCATACCTTTCCCAAGGCTATTATCGCTATGTGAATATACAAACAACTTGTCCAGGACTTGAACGTCAAGTGGACGAATCCATTTCCTGCGACTCTACCCATTACACCTCGCACTTGTTTATCTATGTAAAGGATTTTAAAATATCGACTCAAGGATTTTCTAAACCTGCAACTGGAACAATAAGAGATAGAATCCCATAGGAATACTTTATATCATATAACTGTGTACAAATTATTTGTATTAGATAGGAATACTTGAGAAAACTGCTCCCGTCAAAACAGAAAACAATAAAAACTCTTAAACACAAAAAGCAATAAGAAACGAACAAAGAACGGAAGTCCTTAACCTCTAAAGATAAATAACCCTAGACGGATGACATGTCATTAAAACCTGTCAATCAGCAGAATTTTACTATGGCGTGACATCTACAATGATAGAGGTTCAATAAGTAAACTAAAGTTGACAGAGTGGCCTATTGTCGGTATCAGCCAAACAGCGAGGAAGTTTATCCTAGCGCTAGACCTGGGAGATTGTTTTTGCGTCTGATGTGGAGCGCCACACCTAACATCAGCTTCCCACTTTACTGCACAGATTCCTGTGCTACACATACACTGAGTTACCGAGGGTCGTTATTGAACCTGAAACCTCGTGGTTCCTAGTCGGATGCTCTACCAATTGAGCTAAACCGGTCCTATCTGAATCCAAATATCTTGAAAGTTGTTTAGAGTTGAGTTTTTTAGAAAGTGAAATTTGTGATTATTTTAAAACTTTAACAAAGAAATAAAAGATGTTGGTTTGAGGAATTGGAGAAATGTGTTGGGTGTAAAAGAAAGACAAGAAATAATTCCATTACAAGAGTCACAGAAAAGGACAATGTCTAGACAGTCAAAACAGCTGCTGTGTGTGTGTGGGTGGGGGTGATGGTGACTGTGTGTGTGTGTGTGTGTGTGTGTGTGTGTGTGATTTTTTTCTGTTTAGATTTTCTGTGAAAATTTAATCATAACTCCGAATCCAGTCGAATAAGAAGATTACTAGTTTTAATATTCGAACTGTTCTTCAGAATAAAAAAAAGGAGAAATTCATCGCATTTATAAAACTAATCAAATGAAATGTATTAGTGATCAAAAATGAAATGACATTGGAACAGAAATAAAAAAAAGAAAACAAAAATAAAAGAACAATACAAAAACCATAAAAACAAAAAACAAAAACAAAAAACAAGAAACAAAAAAAAAAAAAAAAAAAACCAGCAAACAAATATAAAACCTGTCGGTGGTCTCGAAATTTTTGTTACTGATACATCAAACGTCGACAGAAAAAAATAATTTATTTATATCATAATCCGATTTTAGAAAAAAAACAGCACATTGTTGCGAGTTATTTGCTAGCGTAAATAATAATTGATAAAATATAAGTAAATTATTTGTATTAAGAATACTTACTTGAAGCTATAATTGTTTACTCTGGTTTATTATGATTAGTTACTTGAAACCATATAACTGTGAAATGATTATTGTTTTATATAAATAGTTACTTGAAAGCACATAATTGTGAATTTAATAATTAGTATTAGATGGGAATAGTTGAAACCATAGAATAGTCAGAGAGAGAGAGAGAGAGAGAGAGAGAGAGAGAGAGAGAGAGGAGAGAGAGAGAGAGAGAGAGAGTCGGAAAGTAAGAGTCGGAAATTATTTACACATTTGCATAATTTGTAATTTCAAAACCATTTTCATAAAAGGTATACCTTTTCTTATCCCCCCCCCCAAAAGTAGAAGAATGAAAGAAACAATACATGATGTATATGAAAAACAACAATAAAACAAAAAACAAACCCTGTATATCTTTAGAGATGAATTCATAGATAAACTTAAATGTACCGATAAATATAAAGTGTTTCCTAAAATTAAATCAATAAAACTCAAGTTGAAATATTTTCTATTTCAACTCGTTTTTTTCAAAACTCAAACAATGCATAACAATTCATCCCATCGGCGTTTTAGCAAACTGGGTTTCACCACAGTGACCCCTACTATGCCATCAATACAATGTTTGCGCATTAAAGTCTCCATACCCGTTTATAGGGAGAAAAATTCATCTCGAAGATTTCTTATAATTCGAAACCGCTCTTACTTTTGATAAAATTAAAAAAAATTGCTTTTCAAAATTTGAAAAATTGTATACTTATGTAACATAATAGGGGGGGGGATAGAAGAGCCAGGTTAGTAAGAGACGTGGAGTTTAGTATGGAATATTTTAGGATGAGTCAGCACAACACTACATGTCATTTTTCTACTGGTCGAGAAGTGTCACGTGGTGAAATGTGGAAGAGTAGGAGTGAAAGGTGAGAGTGGAGAGTGAGTTTGGAACGATGCGTTGACGGAGTGAGACGTGGTCTCTCGCTCATTATTCTCCTTCCAGCTATGGGTAAATAATAGGACGAACTTGACTCTTTAACCTTGGTTAGGTAACCAGTCTGGAGAAGGAAGACTTTGAATTCAAACCTGTTAAATTCCGCTTAAAAAATTGACCTTGTATCACATCCTGCTCGTGCCGAGGGTCTTTGCACACACACACACATATATATATATATAGAGAGAGATAGATATCTAATTACGCAAATAGAGGAATGGATTAAATTACCATGACTTGGCAATCACCATGTGCGACACCCGGAGCACTGGACAGCTGTTTCGACCTCCTTAGGTCTCATCAGCAGTGCATACCACAATCTCCGCCCCTAGAGATTGAACCAGCGACCACAGAGTGAAGAGCGGAATCTCTACACCTGGGCCACCAGCCCATGCCACAAACAGAGAATGCCAAATCATCTAGTCAATGGTCATTCACGCGCAGCCACTTAACTTGTATTTGTCTTGAGGCCTATCACAGGTTTACAGAGGACATGGTCACCTCCAGGGTAACGACTTCCCAATTCGGGGCCCGCATCTGCAGCACTCAACCTCATGGGCAAGGAAATACACATTTAATTACGCAAATAGAGGAATGAATTAAATTACTGTTGGATATTGTACAAACGGAAATAGGAATTTCCGGTTGAATTAAAAAGAGGGGGGATGAAGAAGTGTAACAAAAGACTTCATCTGGACAAACGGGAATTTGAACAAAGAGAAAGGACTTCCGGTCAAGGAACAAAAGAATGTGTGGGCGGTCGTCAATACTTAAGCGGTCATCAGGCAGCCCAGAGGCAGACCCAGGAGACGGCGAAGAGAGTACAAGGAGTCTGACGTCGATGCGTCGAGCACTGCCGCGGGCAGTGAAGCTCGCTCACCACCTTCCACCACACCAGCAGTAGTAGTGCCCATTATCAGTGCCCGCCACTCACATCCACCACGTACAACCGAGATGAGAGAAATAAAGTCAATTCTCCTACTACATAGAGCATGCCTTGTGAAGTCATTTAAGCGACCACTAGATACATCGTCTAGGGGCCAGAAACGATCTCCGCTGTATACCAGCAAAGTATACGATCCAGAGTAGCGTATACGAGGCTATGCAACATTACCATGACCAGACAACTCGGCAATCACCATGTGCGACACCCTGAGCACTGGACAGCTGTTTCGACCTCCTTATATATATATATATATATATATATACACAAACATAGCAATCCATCCATGCGATAGCACTAACATTATATACTATTTATACTGCACACAATGTAGAAATAGTGGATATGTGGGAGAAACATCAACACCCTTTAGACTAAGACTAAATAACCACAAATCCACTATAAATCTCAAATCCCGCATAGTACAATAGCACTTCATTTTAACACCTTATCACACAACCTTACACACCTCAAATGCATCTTATTAGAACACGCATTTCCAACAACGCAATCTAGAAAACAATCAGAATCTAAATGGATTCTAAAATTACAAACGCACGTGAAGGGATTAAACGCAGATATCGGAATTCTCCGTTATTACAAATATTTCACAAAAGCTGCCACTGTCGATAACAACAGAGACAAAGAAACCGTTGAACAGTAATAACATTTGACAAAGGGTATCTAACGAACCTGAAAATTTATGAAAAAAATAATTAAAAAAATAAGTGAATCCAATACTCCATAATATCGAGTTCATTCATTTATTTATTTTTAATGCTTCACAATAACGTCTAATTTAAAAAAAAACATTTTAAATTTATATATATATATATATATATATATATATATTATATATATATAATATATAAGGAAATACAAGATGTCGCAACCCAGCACGGGGACTCTCATATCCTTTGTTATTTATGACAATTATAATAGAATTTATTATTTAAAAACACATATTTTTAAAAGACATCTTTCTATAACTAAGAAGTTCTTTTTTCAGTTCCGCGAGCAATAGTAGGACAGACTGGGCTTTTTAACCTTGGCTAGGTAACTAGTCTAGGAGAAGGAAAATCTCTGAATTCAAACCTGTTAAACACCGCTTAAGAAATTCACCTTGTGTCACACACTGCTCGTGCGGAGGGTTGATATATATATATATATATATATATATATAATATATATATATATATAGAGAGAGAGAGAGAGATAGATAGATAGACAGATAGATAGTAGATAGATATGAGGTATCCAAAACTTGGTAGTAAGGGATGATTCTATATGTGATTTCTAAGATACACTGTATTTACTATTGTATACAGTGAATCTTTAAATCACTAAAGAGAGCTCAATGTATGATAATCTTTTTAGGTTATATACAGAGCAATATTTATCTTTGAAAGGAAGGAAAAACTCAACATCGTTATTCCATAATAAATTTATTTCGACCAAAATTGGGGCCTTTATAAATCTAAGTTGATTTAATAAAGCTCCCCAAATCAACTTGTAAAGGCCCCAATTTTGGTTGAAATAAATTTATTATGGAATAACGATGTTGAGTTTTTCCCTCATTCCATATATATATATAATATATATATATATATATATATGACGGACGGTGTGTCATAAAAGTATCGATATTGAAGCTGTATTTACCAAGATTAAAATGAACAATGAATGCAATGTTAATTTCTTAAGAATACTAGGTGTGTCAAAAAGTACAATAATCTCGATACTTTATTTGACACACCTTATACACACACACACACACACACACACACACACACACACATATATATATATATATATATATATATATATATATATATATAAAGTCAGAGATTCTTTTTAGTTAAAACTTATATTTTTGAAAAGACATCATTTCTATATCTATGAAAATTTTCTTTTCTTAGTTCCGGGAGCAAAAGTTTCGAATTGAATTTGATTTTTACGTTCAGTACCATTTATGGTTTCCGTGTAGAAATTCAGGAATTGAATTTTAGTGAATTCGTTCTTTGAAACTTCTTTTTTGAAAATCTTTTTCTGCATCTTTTAAAATTACTTTTTTTTTTTTTTTTATAAAGAGGCACCATTCTCTTGTGAAGAACAAGATCTAATAAATCAGTGTGAAAGGAATTGAAAAAAAAAAAAAGAAAATGTAAAGGGAACGTGATGTCTGTGGTATTACTTAAAGAATCAAAAACTAATTTTCGAAAGTGAGAGTCGTGCGCGCACAACTCACAAGTGAAGAATAGAATTAAAAGTAAAAATTCTCCCGTTTTATTCCGAGTTTAATATATCCATCAGTGCCTTTTGACCACATAAAGTAATAGCGGCGTAGTTTTTAAAAGAACACATCATTTGTACACGTGATTAAATGAATGAAGAAGTGATCTAGTCATGTGATTTAAGTATACGTGACTTTGAGCTTGAAAAAAATATATTAAAAAAATCCAACGAGCTAGTTACAGCATGTAGCTCAGAAGTGATTATATTTCTCTGATTTGGCTTAATTTATGATGGGCATTACAGAGGAAGTCCCTATGGTGTAGTGATTTAGATGATGAGCTCTGATATCATAGTGAGTGAGTTCAAACTCCAGTCGCGCTATTACGTTCAATTTTGGACTAATAACTTTGGGAAAGGTATGAAAATCTTCATCTTCAAGCTATGGGTTAAATAGTACCACTACTATTCTTGTACAAGGATGTTTTTTAGCAATAGATAACCTACGAAGGTTCATGAGCGATTAAATAAAGAAACAAACTTGCTCAAAGACGAAAGAAGAATCGAGAAGAGCATATATATATATATATATATATATATATATATATATATATATATATATATACACTTTGTTGGGGTACTAAATTTCTTGGTACAAGGTGATTCTAGGCTGGTCCTATTCTCTACCAGTAGTTTGTTGTATAATTCCGGTTCCGTATAAGAGCTCAATGCTGAATTTTTATAAACAGAGCAAATTTATTTGTGAATAAAAAGGCCTTAAATACCAGGGGTGTCGTGATTATGGACCATTTCCACTCATGGGTATCTGGGGACCACTGAGCTTTGTCAGACCACGTTTTTATTTTATTCAGACTTGCAAATGGCCAAATTCAGTTTACATTTATACATTTCTCCCCGCCCCCAGGGGCGATATTTGTGTATTTTTTCTTTCAAGCGTCTTTTTGATTGGTGGAATTTAAAAAAAAATGTCATTCCGACTTCTTCCTTTTAGTAATAGAGATGTTTATGCCTGTCTGTTATTGTCTAGTGTTGATTTTTTATATTTATTTATTTACAAATAAATACACACGAGCAGGATGTGACACAAAGGTCAATTTTTTAAGCAGAGTTTAACGTTTTTATTTTATTCAGACTGGCAAATGGCCAAATTCAGTTTATCTTTATACATTTCTCCCCTTTGAGACTGGTTATCTAGCCAAGATTAAAGAGCCCAGTCTGTCCTACTATTTACCCATAACTGAAGGGAGTGTTAGGTAAGTATATACATATATATGTAGGTATTTACTCAACACGTTAACGCAAGGCGAGGATGTGACACAAGCTCGCTAGTATGGGGCGTACAACGAGGATCGAATTCACTATTTAGTAATAATGGATCTGCGTGACAAGCTTACTAACCTAATATCAGAATGTATTATATAGTTTAAATTAATTTGAAAATTAATTCATTAAAAAAAAAATGAAAGAAATAAATACTAATAAACAAAATTTGCCGTCGCCATATTTTTGGCTAGAAGTTGGATGAGGAAGCTGCCGGATCGATTAGCCATGATCTAATCCCAGAAAGATGTGTGTGAAACTATATGTGCACACGTACCACATGTGATACTATGTTGGCCACGGTACCAAATGTGATACGTGTCACATACGCACATTGACATCGCTAATTGGTGTGTGTGAGAGTGAGATTTCTTTTGATAAGAAAGTTCTTCAGAGATAGAGAGATATTGGGGAGAGATAAGAGAGAGAGAGAGAGAGAGAGAGAGAGAGAGAGAGAGAGAGAGAGAGAAGAGAGAGAGATTCTTCTACCATCTAAAACAGCTGCCATATTGTTGTGTAGTTGGTTTAAATTAAATGAATTACAAAGAAATGTTTTTGTTACTTGATCAAGTAGTTTTGTATTTTATTTTTGCCCATGATCACTGCACAGGGTAGACCAGGCCTCGGCCTGTTTTAACCCTTCGCTTGCCAGGCTGATCTCTCAAATATCGCCTCTCACTCTTCTTTTCTCACCTTCGCCACAAATCTTTTTCCCATAAAAAAACAATGCCATGCACCCTCTCTGACATCATCCTTCAAACTTTTTCGTTACCTACACTTAAAATTTTCCCTAACTAATGACTCAAACCACCATCATGGTTCCACGTCATTAGTTATTGTGTCACATGTGTCGAGGAGTGTCTCTTTAAGTGTAGTAATTCTTAAAAATATAAAATCTTTTCATCAAAGAAGTAAAATTGAGCAAAAAGCTATAATTTTGATAGAGAAAGAGGAAGATGAAGAGAGAGAGAGAGAGAGAGAGAGAGAGAGAGAGAGAGAGAGAGAGAGAGAGAGAGAGAGAGAGAGGTAAAATAACCCATAACTGAGGCTGGGGAGAACATGATTTATGGGTTATTTCCTATAACTCCCACCTAAAAAAGGGAAAATACTCTGAATGAATTTTATAAATTATTTATTGATTTACTAGGAAAAAGAAGACGGGGTTAGGGTTAGGGTTTAGGTTAGGGTTAGTTTAATGGGAAAATAATGGGTAGATTAATTAACAGATAAAATTCATTCAGAGTGGTTCACCCTTTTTTAGGGTGGAGTTATAGGAAATAACCGATTTATGACTCTCCCGAGGAAATTGGCGCGAAGTGAAACACAAACAGTTTCATCTACCCTTTCTTTCTTTCTTTCTTATTTCTTATGAGTGTCGTCACCTCAGCTAAATAATTGACCATCCATTTTATGATGAAGAAAGGGAAGAAAAAAGACATGCTACACAGAAAGATATAAGAAGAAAGAATTTTTTCTTTCTTCTTATATCTTTCTGTGTAGCATGTTTTTTTCTTCCCTTTCTTTATCATAAAATGGATGGTCAATTATTTAGCTTAGGTGACGACACTCATAAGAAATAAAAATTCGGCTGATAAGCAACACCAGATACTTTTATTTTGGCATTTATCTTGGACGATTTGAACCGTCTTATCTTTAACCAGAGGGTGTTGCAAGATGATAACGATCGTTCAATTAAGGAACACGAGTATTAATATATTTATATAAAATGTAAAATTTGCTTTTTTACATATTTACCCTTATGCTGTTCGTTGAAAATCAGAAAAAAAAATTTTGGTCAGGAATTAAGGAAATCATTCCCTAAAAACCTAAAATAGGAATTTGCATAATTTTCTTCCATTTTCATAAACCTTGCCGTTTGGCGTTGAGTAGAGAAAACGACACATTCGCCATTCCAGGTAGAGAGACAGAACTCCGGTTGTTGGAGTGTTAAATATTAATTAGTCTCCAGTCGAGCGTATTGCGCGTTGGCATAGATATTTAATAGGCGATTTTATGAAAAGTCTTATTGAGGAAAAAGAAAGAAAAGAAAGAAAGAAAGAAAAAGAAAGAAATCAAAAATGATGTCCTGCTGGGAAGACAGCGTTGACTGTCGTCTTGTTGCGTATGACGTCATTATTTAGGACTGGAGGCATTTCGTCACGCTTTTTAAGAAAGATGATTTCATTTGAAAGAAGAAGTAACCCCCCCCCACCGAAAAAATACCCTCCAGAAAAAAACAAATAAAAATAATAATAAATTGGAATAAACGTTTACATTGAATGAAGTAAAGTAAATCTTTGCTCTCTTTCTAGAGATTACTTCTCTTTTTTTTATTTTTTAAATCAATTCTTTTTTTTCTTTTGTAAAAATGAACATTATTAGTACGAGCAAGAATATCCACCCTCTGGGCATAATTATTTAAATCTTAATGTAATGAAATACATTAAATAAGAAAGAATAACGAAATTAAATAAAAACGCATATAAAAAGATTACATTTATTTTAATTGGTTTCTATATAATATCATTCATAGGTTTGATATTAATACGATAGGGAATAAAACAATAAGATATCAATAACACTAAGTAATTATTTATTAAACTTGGTTTTGTTAAAACCAGTATGCAAATTAACCACATCAGGTATTATGTAAAATTTTATGTCTTAATGATATATAAGACACATAGCAGGATTTTAAATGCACTAATAAAATGGGCTGTTTTGAGGTAAATCTAACTCAGATTTTCATAGACATCTTTAATAAATAAGATTTATTCTATGTATTAATGATTGTGATTATGAATTAAATACTCATTGCTAAAATTATGCAATTCTTGAGGGTATTGTGACGTAAGCCGTGACGTAATTTCGATTAAAGATAGACGCCGAATCTCCATATCTTTTGTTTATTTCTCTGTATTTTTTAAATGAGGCTTGATTTGAATAATTTTGATTTTTCAGACTGTTGTCTTCATCTTTATTGTGGTAGTCATTACTATTCTCGGAAACTTTTGAGGAAGGCTGGAGGATAAGTATCACAATAAAGATGAAGACAACAGTCTGAAAAATCAAAATCATTCACTAGAGATTATTATACAATCTCTGATTGGACTTTTAAAAATTTCAAATAATCTTTCGGCTAATTAAAATGAATATGAAGCCCACCCGGTGAGAAACTTCATCCGAACGAACAGCGTGTTGCTGTGAAAACATTTTACAAAACAGAAATTAGAAATGAGACGCGGAGACATTTTTAGAGAACACTTCAATTTGTCAATGAAATGAAATAGAGTAGCTCGTCTTTTCAATTGTTGAATTATGGAAGACCAGAAAGACCAAAATCAATCACTATTCGAAGGAAACATTTATTTTCATTTTAGTTCTGCCTCATAAATGAGGGTGGCCTGAAAAATTGCACAAGCACTGCACACCGATGGAAGAAGTATGTGGGCCGCCCTGGTCACTAATTTTTTTCTTTCCTTCTTTTCATCTTTTCATTATGTTTTATTGAAACAGATTAGCCTTATCACTTCTATCTTCCCCTTCTTTCTTTCTTTCTTTCTTTCTTTCTTTCTTTCTTTCTTTCTTCTTTTTTTTCTCTATATATGTAACTTGTCTTTTTTCTTCTCAGTCCTTATTTAGCTAAAGTGACGACATTCATTAAGAATAATGACTTACATTTGGATGGTCTCATTTTTAACCAGAGGGTGTTGCAAGATGATAACGGCCTTATTTCTTTTAGGAACACCAATATTAATATATAGACTAACGGGACCTGTGGATATACCACAATATGATAATTTAATTATTACAACGTTTGATACGTTTACTTAAGATATAGCTAAATAGTTCAATAGTAAAAAGTATAATAATCTTGTTTTAACTCTCTCTCTCTCTCTCTCTCTCTCTCTCTCTCTCTCTCTCTCTCTCTCTCTCTCTCAATCCCCACCGAAATTCCCATTGGCCAATGATTTTCTTTCTTTCCTTCTTTTCATTTATTCCTTGGGTTCAATTGAAGAAATAAGAATTCGGCGGTTAATCAACACCAGACAATCAGGATTTACATCTTTGCATTTCATCTTGGACAATTTGGATGATCTCTTTTTTAAATAGAGGGTGTTGCAAGATGATAACGGTCGTATTTTTTAAGGATATCCTGTATTAATATATAGTAATAATATATGGATATTTTCGTATTTGAGAACCTCCGTGAGTCAAGGCGGACTCTTGCCCTGATGAGAGTAAACAAAAGAGATTCCCGAAAGACAAACCCGAAGAGATATTAAACAACTGTCATCATCAAGTTGTTCGCTTTATATGAATCCTATTGAAGATGTTTCGTTTATTTTAAACCTTGGAATAAAGCCTCTGAGAATTTATCTTTTTAGTACGAACCTTATGGAATATTGCAAGGTTATTTTCGATCATGAAATACAAGAACTGGACACGTACGAGTTTTATAATGGCATTATATAGAACGTTCCACCAGTTCTTGTTTGAAGATGTCTCTGACAATTGTCAGAACAGACATTCATGGTAAATTGATATTCTTTAACGTATATATTACTAGCAGAGATACCCGGCGTTGCCTGGGATTTAGAAAGTTGAAATCAACTCTCTTATCTATATTTATATGTAGATTAATAAAAATTCGTTTTCTTTATATTTGTTTTATCATCTTTTATTTTTTTATATACTCTTGTTGGTTATCTATACAAGCAAAAAAAAAAAAAAAAAACACCCTCCGGGCGGTGTAAAAATTAATCTTTAAAAGATATTCCCTAAGGAGATGGGAGTTTGTTTTGTTTTACGACAGACGACAATGTTTTTTTAAGGATACACTCATACAATAATTCTACAAACTTTTTTTTTAAATTGAAAGAATATTTTACTTTTAGTGTAATTTGAAAAAAAAAATGATCTCGATTTTATCGACATCCAAAAGTACGTATAAAGGATTTTTATCCACACTCTTACGTAAAAAAAATGTAAACAGATGTTTGAAATTTATATTTTAATAGACATAAAAATAGTTTTACTGTCAAAATTCTGTCAAATAAAATCAAGTTTCTCACAGTTAAATTCAAATTTAAATTTACAGACAAATAGAAACCGAATCTCCATTATCTATAGATCTGAATTCCTTAAAAATACGACGGTTATCATCTTGCAACACCCGCTGGTTAAGATTGAGACCATCCAAATCGTCCAAGATGAAATACAAAAATTTAAGTCCTGATTATCTGG
This sequence comes from Doryteuthis pealeii, assembly GCA_023376005.1. NCBI lineage: Eukaryota > Metazoa > Mollusca > Cephalopoda > Myopsida > Loliginidae > Doryteuthis > Doryteuthis pealeii. The sequence goes on from CM042147.1 coordinate 13,324,687, forward strand.
TGTCGCCTAATCATAAATTTATTATTTTTAATGAGTGTCGCCACTTCAGCTAATAATGGATCATTCGTTTTTATTATAAAGAAAGAAAGGTAAGAAAAAGGACATACTACACAGAATAAATATAAAAAAAAGAAAAAAAGAGAGGGGTGAGTGCGCAGAAGCGGTTATGCTGATCTGTTTCAATCGAACACAAGAAAAAGAAGGAAAGAAAGGAAAAAAAAAGAGTGAGAGAAAGTTAAATCTTTTTACATATTGAACTATTTGCAATAGCTCTTAAGTAAACATATTAAATGTTGTAATGATTAAATTTTCATACAGTGGTATATCCACAGGTTGTGTTTGTCTATACACAGTACTTGTGTTCCTTAATTGTACAACCGTTACATCTTGTAATACCGTCTAGTTTAAAAAAATGAAATGCAAAAATGTAAATCCTGATTATTTGGTGTTGCTTATCTCCCAATTCTTATTTCACCCCAGCTAAATAATGGACCATTCCATTCTTATTATGAGGATAGAAAGGGAAGAAAAAGGACATACTACAGAGAAAAACATAAGAAACAAATAAATAAACAAATAAATAAATAGAGTAGGGGAAGATAGAGAGATGGGGTGAATGCATGAAAGCGATAACGCTAATCTGTTTAAATCGAATATAATGAAAAGTAGAAAAGAAGGAGAGAGAGAGAGAGAGAGAGAGAGAGAGAGAGAGAGAGAGAGAGAGAGAGAGAGAGAGAGAGAGAGAGAGAGAGATAAATGAATATTTTTTAATAATTTTTACATATTGAAGTATTTGCAAAAATTGTTAAGTAAACTTTTAAACGTTGTAATAATTAATTATCATATAGGGGTATATCCACAGGTTGCTAGTCTTGACTATTAAGGGACAAATGTCTCTGTGTCTTTTGTCATTTGGATTTTAAATCCTTTTCCATAATGGTATTCAATTAATGGCATTAGTAGTTCAACTCCTCGACGAGGATGTTTTCATTTCACATATCGCTAATATTTTGGGAAAGGTATGCATCTAATCTATTCTCCCTACAATTATGGGTAAATAGTAGGACAGACTGGGGTCTTTAACCTTGGCTAGGTAACCAGTCTAGGAGAATGAAAACTCTGAATTCAAAACCTTTTAAAATCCGTTTAAGAAATTGACCTCTTGTCGAATTCTGCTCGTGCGTAGGGGTTAGTTAATATATATATATATATATATATATATATATATATATATATAAAATAAAAAACACCTCCGGGCGATGTAAAAATAGATTTTTGAAACATATTACCTGAGGGTGGGAGTAAAAAATTCACTGTCAGCGAGTTTGTACCCTAAGTAAGTAAAATCATCAAATTCATTAAAGGATTAAAAAAACAAAACAATTTGAAATGTAAACTTTAAATATGTATTAAAATAAAACAAACTACATATAGATATATAATACCAGACTTGTATTTATTAAAACTTGTTTAAAAAAATATGAGGACTGTCTAATGTTGCATGTTCAAATTTTGAGTATTTATTCTATGTTATGACGATTTTGGGTAATGTGACGTAAGCAGTGACGTAATTTTTGTTACTGACAAAAACCGGAAGCGAATCTCCATTATTAATATATATATATATATATATATATATATATATGTGTGTGTGTGTGTGTGTGTGTATTATAAAGATAAAGTTGCTTACCGGTGAAAATGGGCACGATCACTGAATGTGCAAAATTCAGGGGTTAAGTCAGCGATATAACAAATACAAAGTGCTCAATACGGTGTAGAGCAAATTTATTATAAAAAGAAACCTACACGAGTTTCACCATAAGGATTTTCAGGGTTAAATCCACTGAATGAATCGAGGATACCGATTAATTGCAGCCGATTGCACGTGCAAACTCGTATAGGTTTCTTTTATATCCATTTTTTATAATAATAATAATAATAATAATAATATATATATATATATATATATATAATATATATATATATATATATATATATATATATATATATTTGATATCATTGGCATTTGATTCATTTTTCCCCTCCTTCACGTCTGTAGAAAACTGACGCCAAGCAAGAGGACTCTGTCGAGTTTTGAAAATAGTGCGGACCACCCAGCAAAGACCTACATTGACCAGCTATTCGCAGATACGGGATGCTGTGCAGAAGACTTCCCGACAACGATGAATGATAGGGACGGTTGGCGAGAAATTTTCATGGATATCCGTGCTGCTTGCACGACATGATGATAATAATGATATTTAATTCGTTCTTTTGCCTTTCCTTTCTGTCTGCAGAAAACTGACACCAATCGAGAGGACTGTGTCGAGTTTTGAAAATAGTAGTTAAACTTGCAGACGTGACCGCCCTTCTCAGTAATCACCTGCAATTATTTGCATTACTTGCAACATCAACCTAGTGAGCATAAATCTTCATCGAGAAAGATGGCGGCCACTTGAGATTTGGCTCTGACTTACGAAAAGCAACCATTAGTCTGGCTTTTATACAATGCACTTACCTCACCTTTGCGAAGAGTCCAAATATTTAATCCAATTTCTATGTCTCAGAAAGACCCATTTTATATACAACAATTTAGAAAGACTTACCTAATTGTAGAGCAACTGTTTTAGAAAGATTGTGTAGCGCCAATTTAATGTAGGAAGCGCACGTGTAACGGTTATAGTCGTAGAAAGTGGACACTGTTGAGTTAAAAAATGTATCAGGATTTTATATTTCTTTGACTTTGGCATAATCTACTACAAACAAAGGTTAGCCTGTTTGTCTGGCCACATTGGGGAGACGGGATACGTCGAAACACGGTGTATGTGGAAGACTATATATATATATATATATATATATATATATAATTTCCTTGTCCTAGACTGGTTGGATAGCGTAGATACAGCATTAACAGCGCTTGGTAACTATCATGTATGATGATCACGTATATTTTTACCAAACGAGCAGGATGCGACACAAGGTCAGTTACGGAGTGTAACAGGTTTGAATTCAGAGTTTTTCTTCTCCTAGACTGGTTACTAGCCAAGGTTAAATAGCCAGTGTGTCCTACAATTTACCCATACCTGGAGGAAGAGTAGATAGATGCCATCCTTTCTCAAGGGCATTATCGCTATGTGAAATGCAAACAGCCTTGTTCAGGATTTGAACTCGTGTCGACGAGTCCATTTCCTACGATTATAACCACGTGCCTACTGACACTGACACTGACAATGGATCTAACAGGGATAATAAACATTGGGTGTATACTTCTTTTTTTTATTTCTTATCTAATATTTTTCCTTTCATTTGACCCGACGGCATTCAGGGAGTTGGCACCACATAACGTGTAAGGTTAGAACAATATGTGCACCCCATTTCTCGAACATCTGCGTACCTTCACGCCTCGTAACCAATTGATTAAATTGGAACCTCTTTCACTAGCTCTTAGAACCTTTTGGTCACATGACTGATATCTTCCAATCCTAGCAAAGTTCTCAAACTGATCTAGGGAGTGTCTCTGTGGCGTAGTGGGTAACGTGCTGTACTTCGACATATTAGTAAGCGAGTTCGAATTCCAGTCGCGCTATTACGTTCCCTTTCGGACTAATACCTTTGGGAAAGATATGAACCTCTTCATTCCACCAATTCTGGCTTAAATAGTACCACTACTGTTCTTCTACAAGGATGGTTTTGTCAATAAATAACCCACGAAGGTTATTAAACAAATAAACTCAACAAAATCCTCAGCAAGAGGCAGGATGTAACAGATGTCTTTTCGGGGGATTCTTCGTGGCTTTGTGGCTAACGTGCTGAACTACGACATCATAGCAAGCGAGTTCGAACGAAGGTCACGCTATAATGTTAATTTTTCTGACTAACCCTTGGGAAAGGTATGTACCTCCTCATTTCCCAGCTATGGTTAAATAGTACTACAATTGTTCTTCTACAAAGACTGGCTTTGGCATTAAATAACCTACGAGAGTTGATATGTTATTAATCAAAGAAATCAAACCAAAACATTAAATTGATCTCGGGGTCATCACCTGTCAATCAGACCCATTTCACCTTCTGTCTTTGAATACGATTTCTAATTCAGCTATTCAAGTGATCACTGATGCGAATAGTCTGGAATTGCGATTGAAATATCCGTGACATTTAATTATCTCATAATTCCGACCGGAAAGAATCATTTAAAATCAAATTTCTATTTATCTTCATAGCTGAGAAGACCATTACAAAAGGGGAAACTACTATAGAAAGTATCAATAACTTCGCTGTTTAATCAGTATCCGGGCATTTTAACCCAAAAACAAATAGTCATATAGAAGGAGGGGGAGGAGGTCAAAGTTTATGTACTGGACATGTATGCCAAAAAGAGGGGGAGGGTTAAAATGTTGATATGATAAAAAATATCTGGTACCTTTAAAGGAGGCAGCTTCATTCCTAAAATGAGGTAACCAAGCGACTACATGGTACTATTAGTATATTTTTGTAATTTCACCAGTTATTTTTGACAATAATAAAATATTATTCTAATCTAATTTTGTTCTGATAATTCCATTGTAATCTATAAAATTTCCATATGCCACATTAAATTCTAAAATGATTTGATTAGTTAAATTAAATTAAAGTTAATAGAAACAATGATATGATGACATGTACTCAAAAAACTGAAATAGTTTATTATGAATTATTTTGATTTATTATCTAGATATATGAATGAGTTATTTATATTATATCTACATCTAGATGATTATGTTTAAATAATAATTATCAGCTACTTTATACAATATCACATTTTTCATTAAGGTAACTACTCTTTTCAGCATACATGTCCGGTACCTAAACTTTGACCCCCTCCTCGAGCCAGACTGGAATTGGCTTTGAAAATAGAGATTGTAGTTTTGTTCTCTTCATAAAAGAGAAAAATGATAAATATTCACCCCAAAGAAAATAAATTTGTAAGAAGATCAATTCTGACATCAATCAATGGTTTTAGATTCCTCACATTTCTAGTTTCAATCGATTTTCTTATTGATTTCTTCCTTGTATCGAACCCCCCTCAAAAACAAAAAAAAACACCCCCCCCCTTACGCAGTGATTTGTTTCTTGTGTATATTATAGTCCTTTGGGCGTTGTATCGACTAATTTTCTCCCCTTTTCCTTATAAGCTTGTGTATTTCCTTTTGTATAATGCGCATCTTTCATATTCCAAAAAATCACTTCAAAATACGATCGAGCGTTCATTCAAGTCATGGTTTGGAGTAACGACAGATGCGAGATGCTGTTATACTCTTGTTCCCCGGAATATTTTTTCCAGGGACATTACAAAAATAAATAAATAAAAAAAAACTCTACAAAAGGAAATCTTAAAAATAAATGAAAACAAAACCAAAACCTGAATATTGATCGGATTTTTCCGAAACATCCTTTGCCAGATGATACACTGATGTAAAAAAAAAAAATACAGTAACTTAAAAAGCTCCCAATAAAATTTTTTTTATCAGTTTTGATTTTATTACCAACTTGTCGGCGGGGTCTAAAATACGCCGACTGTATCCCCTGCAGAGAGGTAAGATCCTCCACCAAAATGGGGACAGTCTTGTCAACTAGGGCTTTAGAATACACCGACTTCACCTCTGCAGATGGGTAAGACTCCCCCCAATGGGGCCACCTGTTGGCCGTGGGTGGCGACTCGTGATGCTTAGGAATGGAACCCTGGTGTCTGAGAAGTTCATGACATGCAACACTCCACATTGTCCCTAAGGCTAGACGAGCAGTCCGAGAGGTCCCCTTCGATCAATCGGCTAGTCATGTCAATCATTAGCACATATATGATTGTCCCAATCTTATTGCCCTTTTGGCAAACCCTTGCTCTTTTTGTTGTATATGTGCTAGAAGGTGGCTGAGGGTCGTAGTGTCCTGGGTATAATGATAAACTCTATCTGATGGTGAAGTTCCAAATTCTGTGGAGTACCCCTGCATTACCATTACTCCAAGATTCACTCTGACCAGGAGTGATAGTACCTGTTAGGGTCCAATCTATGCATTAACTAGAAAAATTAATTCAAGAAATATATTTAAAAAATTGAGTTTAAAAAAATTGAGAACCCATCAAGAACGAATAAAAGAATAAAATAACCCAAATGGATTGACATGCCGTAAACTCCAACCAACCAACCAACCAACCAAAATGGGGTGTCCTAGGTATGACACTAAACTGCATCTGGTAGCGAGTCTCCAGTTCTGACGTTCTGAGATAATGTAGAGTACCCCTCGATGTGGTAATACTTGTTATGGTTCCATCTACAGATCAAATAGATTTATGAAAATTATCAACATTCGATAGGAATGCAAAAAAACATTTAACTGGGCAAAAAATGATTATCATCAGATATAATTATTAATGTTAGAATTTATTTTCAGTTTTTTATTCATAGTTTTCCTTCTCCGAGATTGGTTGCCAGTCTGCCCTACTATTTTACCCATAACTGGAGGGAGAATAATTGGATTCATGCCTTCCCCAAAATAAATAGCGCTATGTAAAATGCAATCAGCCACGTTCAGAATTTGAACTCGTGTCACCCTGTTCATTTCCTATGACGATAACCATTACATAACAGACGCAGAGCGCACAACCAACAAAACATTTATCAGTACCAATTAATCTTATTATCCATTATTTACGATAAGAAAAGCTAAATAAACATATAATAAGGGTATAGATTAATGATATATATTTTAAGAACTAATTAAAAAAAAATGAATGAAAAATAAAACAATTTAATAAAGGAAAACAATAAAAACAAATAAAAGACAAATAAAAATACAAACACAACAACAACAACACCATCAATTAATAATAATAATAATAATAATAATAATAATAATAATAATAATAATAATAATAATAATAATAATATATACAACAAAATGGTATATGCATAATGGGACTTTGAGATAAAAACAGATCACTTTATCCCAGCAAGAAGACCAGACCTAGTGTTGATTAACAAAAAAGAAAGAACTTGTCAACTGGTGGATTTTGCAGTTCCAGCAGATCACAGGGTGAAGCTGAAGGAAAATGAAAAAAAATGGACAAATACCTGGACCTTGCCAGAGAACTGAAAAAGTTATGGAATATGAAAGTCAAAGTTATACCAATTGTAGTTGGTGCGCTTGGAACAGTCCCCAAAAAGATTGAAAAAATTTTAGAAAATCTGTGAATCAGAGGGAGAATCGAGACCATCCAGAATACTGCACTGCTGCAATCTGCCAGAATACTCAGAAGAGTCCTGGAGAACTGAGGAGACTTGTTGTCACTCAGACTCCAGTGAAAGGCCATCAGCAAACGCTGATGTGAAAAACTCAAAAGGAGTGAATAATAATAATAATAATAATAATAATAATAATAATAATAATAAACTTAAAACAAGAATATAAAAAGACTAGAATATAATAAAACAAATATGTAGAAAAAATCATTACCCTAAATATAAATATAGACAAGAGATTTATTTTTAACTTTTTAAATCCCGGTCAACACCGGGTAACTCTGCTAGTATCTAATAATAATAATCTTACAAGTATCTTTATCATCAAAAATATTTGTATAACTAGTAAATCATGACAGAAATAGTATACTTGTATACTTGGTATGGTTGAAACCAACATCAGGGGAACCAGCAGTTTATTATTTGGACAGATGTAAGTTCTCTTATTTAGATAGTTGAATGCTTATCGTAACCAAGTTTTCTTTTTCATTAGGACCTATCCAGGACCTCCGAGCCCATTTATTTTTTTTACCTGTAATCACACCTTAGGATTATACTCGTGGAAAGTCGAAATAATTTTGCCAGCCCAGTACCAGCCGTCCCACTATCATTCCATTTTTTTCTTCACACATTAAGGGGACATAGGGGGCTGATGGACTTCCTTTCAGTCCTCAAAAACCGGAAGACAGTCACCGGTCCTACATGTAGCAGAGGAAAAGCGAAAATCAAATGGTATAACTTTTGTTCTGTTTCCCTTTTTTGTTGGGGACATTCTGTTCTTTCTCCCAGTCTTCCCGCCTTTTATCTGTTTTTGTTTTTGTGGTTTCACTTTTTAAATAGATTAGCCAACATGGAGTGCCTGAGGCAGCGAAAGACGATGGATAATAATATTCATTGGTTTGAATCTTTCGGGGAATGAAACTAGCTAAGACAGAACAAAGAAACAGAACGGTAAGTTTTGTTTTCTGTCAACCCCCACACCGCAATAAATCTTCAGGCCTTTGTGTTCAGGTTCACCAAATAAATTAAGTTGTGAGTAATTCTATGTCAAATAATCCAGGCCAAATCACCCAATCCCTTCAATAACAAGGAGTAGGGAAGCTCTAGAACTCATTTTAAAAACGAAAATGTCGACATTATTTACGCCCCCTCCAAATTTGGAGAGCTAAAAATCGATATAACTCGGCCAATTTTTGTAATTGGAAGCTCAAATTTTAGGGATTACTTCATTGTAACATAATCCACATCTGAACAAAATTTCAGATGAATTGAAGTAGGTGGGTGACAATTTTACTTTTTTCTGGATGATTTTAGATGGACATTACCCTTGTAGGTAAAAAAGTTTTCTGTTTCTAAAACTGAAATACTCCTTAAAAAGTCGCCGATCTTGGACGATAGAATGATAGAATAAAATGCACCACGAGACCTGTATATTATTCTTCAAAACGACAATTTCAGAATTGGAAAAAATCACTGAAAACGTTTTTCTGACGAAGGAGAGGTCTGTCTAATCAATTTGTAGGTTAAGCAATATTCTTGAAAGAATTGTAAATATCAATCTAAGAAAGAAACGCCACTGTTTTCTCAATAATCTAATATAGTTTCAATGAAATATCTTTTATTGGTAATTCATTAATATAGTTTTGAATCTCTTGGGAGTCTGCCGACTTGAATGTTATCAACATATACAAGTTTGACTAAGAATTATGGTTCGTTGATAGTGAAAGTGAAAGTAGAAATGTGCTATTAATGAAATGATATCCACATTTCTGTCTCCACTTGTTTGTTCACTAACTTTTGCTGAAAAAGAGATTGTATCATTTGCACTATGTAATAGAATACATCTTTTGTTACCACAAGCAAAAATATGTGCCCTCTGGGCACAAGTATTTAAGTTTTAATATAATTAAACATTATATTGAATAAGACTAATGGAATTATATAAGAACACAAAAAGTTACACTTATTTTTACTTTATTCTGATTGATTTCAATATAAAATTATACATAGGATTGCTTTTAATACGTTTGAGAATAAAATATTAATATTAGAAATCAATAACACCAAGTAATTATTTATTAAACACTGTTTTGTTAAAACTGGTATGCAAATTATTTGCACCATATACTATGTAAGTATTTATTTCTTAATGATATATAACACACATTGGAGGATTTTAAACACAATAATATGGGCTGTTTTAAGGCAAATCTATCCAGCTAGACCTTCATAGAGACATTGTTTATAAATAAGATGCAAATGCAAATTAAGATTAAATAATGATTATTTAATAAGTATCAAGAATATTACATCAGTAACTAAGGGAATTGTGACGTTAGCGGTGACGTAGTTTCGATTACAGTCAGACATACAGAATCAGTTATGTCGAAATAGACACTTTTATATATTTGATGTCTTCTATTCAGAAAAATGCTTAACATGTATCCAATATTGCATGCACATGCTATAGCATGTAGAGGCTCGTAGTGTAATGGTTATCATACAAGGAAATGGAGTCAGTGACCCAAGTTCAAATCCTGGACAGGACTGTTTGCATTTAATCTAGCGCTAATACCATTGGGACAGGTATGTATCCAACTATTCTCCCCCGGCTACGGATAAATAGTAGGGCTAACTGTATCTTTAAACTTGGTTTTGCAACCTGTCTAGAAAACGCAACTGTACGGAATTGTTAATTTTTTGATGCAAGGAAATAAAGAATTCAAAATATTTCACTTATGGTTTTTCAGAATGAAACTAATTTGTGTTCTTCAATAGCAATTGTGTGTGCATCATGAGTTATTTGGGCCTTTGTTGACATTTTATTGGAAAAATATATGGGACCATATGATCTTAAGGCACCCCTTTTGCGATCTCGATTCGTGGGGACATTTTTCTATTTACATCGTCAAAATCCGATTTTTAGAGTATTTTTTAGATTATAAAACTAACCCCTAACCCTAACCCCTAACCCCTAACTAACAACCAGATTTTGACGGTGTAAATGAGAAAAGTGTCCTTGTGAGTCGAGATCGCGGAAGGGGTGCCTAAAGGTCATATGGTCCAATATATGACTTGCTCTTTGCGATCAAGGGACCAATCAGTGTCCTATTTGCTTTGTCATTGATTGTTTTATTTTTGTAGTTTCCTCCATACATACATACATGTATATAAAAGCATCAACTGCCCCTTATATATTATATATATATATATATATATATATATATATATTAATACTCGCGCTCCTTAAAAGTACGGCCGTTATCGTCTTGCAACACCCACTTCTTACGACGATAACCATTACACCACGAGCGATTACAATGTAGCAATCACATGACTACGATCCTTGACTGAAATTAATTATTGAAAAAGACAATTGTCTTTCTTATCCGATTTTATGTTTTTCTTCTTTCAGCAATAAGCCTGTCAAAAAGTGATCTATGAAGATTGAATCTATCCACGTGACGATCATTTTGAATATTTAATATACTAGCAAGACCTATGGATATACAACAGTATGATAATCTAATTATTACAACGTTTCATATGTTTACTTAAGAGCTGTTGCAAAATAGTTCAATATGTAAAAAGTATAATATTCTTGATTTAAGTCTCTCCCTATTTTTCTTTCTTTCCTTCTTTTCATCATCGGTTGAAACAGATTAGCGTTATTTTTTTCGCGTGCTCACCCCTTTCCTCTGTTTTTCTCCTACCCCCTTCTTTCTTTTCTTCTTTCTTTCTTTCTTTCTTATTATATTTTTTCTGTGTAGCATGTCCATTCTTTCTTCATTATAAAAATGTATGGTCTATTAACTAGCTGAGGTGACAACACTCATAAGAAATAAGAATTCGATCGATTATCAACTCCAGATAATCAGGATTTACATTTTTGCATTTTCATCTTGGATGATTTTGACGGTCTCACTTTTAACAGAGGGTATTGCAAGATAATAACGTTGTACTTTTTGTAGTGAGATAGCCAATGGCGTGTTATCTCATTTACATATGTGTATTACTGCAGGACATATACAGAGACAGTTTAGGGGACTAGAGGAATTAGCTATGAGAAGCTGAACCCAGTGCTAAGATTAATCACGAATAAATACTGCTGCAACAAGGAACACGAAACCACACCTCACAACACTTTTAAGGAACACGAGTATTTGTATAGAGATAACTAACTTAACAACAAGAATATCTTGCAAGATGATAACGGACGGAAGATTAAAGAACTCTAGCATTAATATATAGATTATTGATTAGTACAGGATAAAATGAATTACTCCTTGGACAAATAAAATAGGCTGGAGTTTATACTTAAACAGAAGGAAAAAAAAAAAAAGACATAACCAGTAAGAAGAAAGAATAAAAAATATATAGAAAAATGACTTCAGTTCGATAAACAACTGAAAATAATCGGCCAATGATAATCAAATGAAAAAAAAACCTCACTCTAAAAACCAAAAACCAAAAACAAAAATACCCTCCCCCCAAAAAACAAAACAAAAAAAAAACAAAAAATTAAAAACAAAAACAAAAAACAATTGAAATCAAACAGAAGAAATGCATTAAAAATACCATTGAAATAAGTAAATGAGAGTTACCTCCCCTTTTTATGATTAAACTACACACGTGATCATTTTGAAAATCCAATATATTATTGCTTAGTACAAGATAAAATGAAGTACTCATTCAGGTTGGGCAAATGAAATAGGCTGAATAATATACTTAAACAGAGGGAAAACAAAAAAGAAAGACAAAAAACCCTAGTAAAAAAAAAAAAAAAAAAAAAAAATAGAAAAAGTTAAAGGTAAATAAAGAAAAAATCAATCGATAAACAACTGAAAATCATTGGGCAATGATAATGAAAAGAGAGGAAAAAAAGAGCCCCCCCAAAAAAAAAAAAAAAATAAAAGCAATTGAAATCAAAACAGAAAACAACAAACAAATTAAAAAAAAACAAAGATCATTTAATCTTTATAAATCATAATTTCAAGAAGAGAAATTCTTTCTTCTTTAGAAGCGATCAACAAAATAAAGTCGACATAAATAAACGATTCTTTTTTTTTTTAAACATAAACACTCCATCATTTGAGTGTAACGTTTTATTTATTTATTTTTTGAATTATAAAAGGCAAAATAGAGAATTTAGTGAAAAACAGTTTATCAGTAAATAAACACTTTAATAGATCTTGCCAAAATAGTTAATGGAAAAGTAAAAAAGAATAAGAAGAATGAAAATAAATACATATATCCATCTGTTTGTAAAAATTTGAAGTCGATGTTAGCATACATATACATATATATATATATATATATATATATAAAGATAAATCTAATGAGTCAGACGAACCTACTAAAAGTTTCGCTTAATGCTCTTCAGGGCTAAGATCTGACTAAAGAGACAAGGAGCAAACGCATTAAATATATATATATATATATATATATATATATATATATATATATGTGTGTGTGTGTGTGTGTGTGTAGTATTATCTATGTTATTTGAACTATTGTCCTCATCTTCATTGTTATTTGTACAACGTTTCGGCCTCTTCAGGTGTTCAATTAGACAATCCAGTGTGAATTATCGGAACTTATAAACCTAATGTCTTGTTTTTGGCTAGAATATCTACCTATTCACTTATGTATGATTTTTTACCTCGACTTTAAAAAAAATATTTTAAATCTAATCTAGCCTTTTTAATTATGGGTTCTAATATTGTGTTCATTTCTATGCTCGTTCTACTTAAGAGACCACTACAGCCTATCATATGAGCTGATTCTTTGAGGCGTCTTCTCTTCTAATGTTCTTCCTCATCTATATCCTAACTTCATCCCATAAGGGCAGATGGTTTCCCTTTTCATTCCATATATGGTCAGCCATACCCGACTTTTCTATTTCTCTTCGAACCACTGCTTTACAATGCTTTTCTAGTCTTACTTTCAGTGGACGGCATGTTTCATCTTTATATACTTTGTCACAGCTGCATGGGATGGAATACACGCAATTCTTGGTCATGTTGTATTCTGTTGGGGGCTATATACATATATTGGTGTTTCACACACACACACACACACAACATACATACATACATATATATATATATATATATATATATATTACGGTGCTCTTGTAGTCTTACTTTCAGTGGACAGCATGTTTCACCTTTGTATACTTTACCACGGCTGCATGGGATGGAATACAACAACACACACACACACACACACACACACACACACACACACACACACACACACACACACACATATATATATATATATAATATATATATATATATATATATATTTCTAGGTAAGTATTGTTGAAAACCACGGAATATATCTTTTTCATGATCTTTATCTGAAGTTTTTCTAGTCGTCTGGTTATTTTTCTTAGTTCGGATCCAGCTGGTATATGGATTCTGCCATTTTCTTTACCCTAGCGCTTTCAACCGTTTCGTCGGTCGTCATCGGGGGATTGTAGGTTGTAGTGTGGTAGGTATTTTTTACGTTCTTTCATATATTGCTTTTTAAAATTTGGTGAATCTATTATTTTTTTTATTGGGTTGCTAAGATTAGTGTCTTAGTTATTGAAGATGTTTAGTATATTGTTATCTATATTAAATGCTATTTTATTAATATTGGGTTTGTGGTTTTTATACAGATCGCCTCAAGAATCTGTACACGTTTCTTGTTGCTATTTTTATAGAGGATTTTTGTATTGCATACACACACATATATATATATATATATATATATGTATGTGTGTGTGAATAGTTTTAGATAAACAGATCAAACGTTGTAATAATTAAATTATCATACTGTGCTATATCCACAGGTCCTGGGAGTAAGTATTATTTGTTCCTAAAGTTGTAATCCATTTAAAAATGTACCTTGTTTTATATTCTACTTGTTGCACGGTAGTATTTGTTAATATCAGATATACTAGCAAGAATATGCGCCCTCCGAACGTAAGTATTTAAGTTTTGATGTAATGAAATATACTAAATTAGAAAGACTAACGAAATTAAACTTTATAAAAAGATTATACTTATTCTAATTATATTTTAATTGGTTTCTATATAAAATTATTCATAGGATTGATTTAATACGTTGGAGAATAAAACAATAATATTAGAGATCAATAATACCAAGTAATCATTTATTAAATTCTATTTTGTTAAAACCAGTATGCAAATTAACCATATATATAAATGTAAACCTTTAATTCTTAGTGATATATAAGACACATTGCAGGATTTTAAATGCACAAATAACACGGGGCTGTCGGGGCCTGTGTGTGCGGTGGCTTCGGCCACTGGACCTATGTTGATGAGCGTGATCCCAGGGGGATATCCCTCCAGTCAACACCTTGATTTTAAGGGGTAATTCCGACGGGATCAACACATTTTTTGCACCCACGAGCTTCGGTCCCACATTAAACGACCTTGTGTCATACCCGCATATGTGAGATGCGAGGTAAATACCTTAATAACATGGGCTGTTTTGAGGTAAATCAAACTCAGATTTTCACAAAGACCTCGTAATTAGATACGATTTATTCTATGTATAAATAATTTTGACTATAAATTAAATATTCATTGATAAACTTACGCAATTCGTGAGGGTATTGCACCGTAAGCAACGACGTAGTTTTGGTTAAAGACAGAGACACTGAATATCCATTATAATAAGATGAATTCTAGCCGAGCACATCTGATTTTTGTTACGTATTTTGATTTCTTTAAACTGCAAGGCACGGATATTTGATAGACTGGAACTTTTCTTCGCGTATCTGCTTTTTTCGTTTTGATCATTGTTCGTTCTTTTCTCGTCTTTTCTCGTTCTTTTCTCGTTCTTTTGTTATCTTGATGGTATGCAGCCGTTGTTCGCGTTCTTCCATTTCCTGAAAGAACTCAATTGCAGGATTTTTGTGTAAAAGACAGAATTTACGCATCATAATGCCGAGGCGATCATCTACAGTGAAACAAGCCATATGAATAATTTGAGACCCAAAATCATTTTTATTGCTTCTTACATCGAACAACATGGACATAAGAAAACACACACCGTTTCAAAAATACTTACATCAATGATTCATTTGTCTGATTTTCTTTTAGATGAGACTTGATGATTTGCATTATTTGGATTTTTTTTATTGCCCTGATCTTTATTGTTATATACACAACGTTTCAGCCGATGTGCCCTCCGATCTCTTCTGGTGTTTCTTGCCAAACTCGGGAACCTTCGACAAGACACATCTTAAGAAGGCCGGAGAGCACATCTTCCGAATCGTTGTGTATATAACAATAAAGATGATGACAATAGTCCTAAACATCTAGATAATACAAATTATCAAGCCTCACCTAAAAATTCAGACAAATCGAGAGGTTATATTTGACTTGAACATCAGCAATGGAAATATAATTCGAGAACCTTCCTGTCCAAATTGTAATCTACATGAAAACACACAAAAACCCACTTGAGTTTTTGTGTTTTTTAAAAAGCAAGGTTAAACAAAGACTTATTCTTATTATTAATATTATTGTCATAAAAGAAACCATTATCATCTTGACAGCCTTAACCCGTGATAATCCAGGATCAAGGGGAGAGCATATTAAAAAAAACAACAACAAAAGGCTTGGAATCATAATTAAAAAAAAGGGGGGGGGAGATTCTCAACAATTATGATCGTTACTATTGTTATAAGGAGAGTTATCATGTTAGCCAATTCAGATTGAAGGAATATTATGAATGAAAAAAGAAAAAGAAAAAAAATCATATTTGAAAAATACAAAATATAAAAAAAAATAATGAAAAAAATAATGAAAAAAAAAATAATACAGAAAAAAATACAGAAAAAAAAAAGAAAAATAAAGAAAAAATAATACAGAAAAAAAATGAAAAATAAAGAAAAAATAATACAGAAAAAAAATGAAAAATAAAGAAAAAATAATACAGAAAAAAAATGAAAAATAAAGTAAAAAAGAAAAAACAATTTAAAAAAATGGTAGTTCCTGTTAGGGTACCATCTATTGGTGAAATGGATCAAAATAAGTTTTAGAAAATGTATTTAAAATTGTTTTGAGAAAAATATGAATACCCAACAAGAATGAAAGGAACAAAGTGTATTCGGCATGGAATAACCCAGCAAGATTTGACATGCCTTAGAATACAACCAACATGCTTGATAAACAAAATACTTAACTGCAAACTATTAGCTTAGAAATCATAAACACCCTCCTCCCCCCAAGAAAGATTTGGCATTAAATAACCCACAAGTATTGATATTCCATAAAACCAACCAACCAACCAACCAACCAACCTAATGTAAAGAATTTCCACATAGTTATATAAGTAAAGAAGTCGTCGGGGTGGCATTGAATCGGTATAAGCCATATAGCGAGGGAGTCTATCCCCTTTTCATTAGCGCTAGACCAAGGATATTGGTTTTTGCGTCTGGGTTGGAGCGCCACACCTACCATCAGCTCCTCCCTTTACTGTAAATATCCCTGTACTACTCATACGCTGTTGGCGAGGGTCGGTACCGAACTAGGAACCTTGTGGTTTCTAGCCGAACGCTCTACCGACTGAGCTAACCCGGCCGGTAACTATTCCCATTTAATAATAATTTGTTTGCATACGGCTATATAGTTTCAGACATTCCTATCCAATAATAATAAATCCTTCTGAGTGAGGCTGTAGAATATGCTGACTGCACCCCCTGTAGTGGGGTAAGACCCCCCCCACCCAATGGGGCCACTTGTTGGTCGTAGGTGGTGACCAGTGATGCTTAAGGATCGAATCCTAATGGCTGAGCAGTCCATGATTTGCAACACCCCCCTTTGGACCTTACTTAGGCTAGATGGGCGGTCGGAGAGCCCCATCCGATCAATCGGCTGTTCACACCGAGTAATAGCACCTATATGATTGTGCCGACCTTATTGCTCTTAGGGTAAACCTTCGACCCTTTTATACTTTTCTGTATTAGAAGGTGACGACTGGAGGCCTTAGTGTCCTGGGTATGACGTTAAACTACATCTAGTGTTGACGTTTCAATTCTGGACCTATGAAGAATGTGGAGTACCGCTTCATTGCTATTACTCCCAGGTCCACTATGATCCA
Source organism: Doryteuthis pealeii (assembly GCA_023376005.1). Classification (NCBI taxonomy): domain Eukaryota; kingdom Metazoa; phylum Mollusca; class Cephalopoda; order Myopsida; family Loliginidae; genus Doryteuthis; species Doryteuthis pealeii. Next base: position 13,342,089 of record CM042147.1, read on the forward strand.
CACTCTCGTCCCCTGGGGAGTCCCCGTGGTGTATTCGCTGACGTGCGGGACTACGACATCGTATTGTGCACAACTGGTTATAAATGGCTAAACCAACGATTTATGAGTAGCACGAGCTGTGGATATACCACAGTATGATAATTTAATTATTACTACGCTGATGTTCGATTGAAACCGGGGTCTGGTAAAACAGAATGGTCCACTATTTAGGATTTATATTTTTGCTTTTTATCTTGGACGATTTGAACAGTTTCTTTTTAACCAGAGGGTGTTGGAAGATAACGATCGTATTTTTAAGGAACACGAGTATTAATATGTAGATACGTTCTCGAAATTGGTAGTCTAAAAGCTTTCTTGAGAGATTATATTATGTCTTGCAACGAACCATCCCAAAATTATGCAAATTAATATATTAAATATTCAAAATGGTCATCACATGTATTACTCTACTCTTCATATATCATTTTTGGACAGGATTATTGCTGAAAGACCCCCCACCATAAAATCAGATAAGAAAGGTAATTGTCCTTTTTGTTATTAATTTCAGGTAAGGATCGTAGTCATGTGATTGCTACATTGTAACCGCTCGTGGCGTGATGGTTATTGGGGTAAGAAATGGAATCAGCGACACGAGTTCAAATCCTGTACAAGGCTGTGTGCATTTCACATAACGCTAATGTAATGTTATTGTATTGAACCCTGAAGAGTTACTTCCCTTGGTCTGGGCACAAAGCTAACGGAGAATAAAGATGGCTTCGTAACCCCTATACTCCATTTAATTCTAATATACCGACATGGTGGCAGCCCTTGGATATGAACAGAAAAAAGGAGTATAACTCGGACGCGTGCTAGAGGTTACGAAGCCATCTTTATTCCGTTAGCTTTGTGCCCAGACCAAGGGAAGTAACTCTTCAAGGTTCAATACAATAACATCACATCTAATACGCTTCATTTAGCACATCTTATTACCATTTGTTGAGTAGTGGATAATTGTTCCTTGTTCATCGTGTATCTCATTAACACATTCAAACACACATATAGTTATTTACTAAGATTAGTTTAGATGTGGTACAAGACCAGAAGTAAGTAAAGTCGTCGGGGTGGCCTAAAGTCGGTATCAGTCAGACAGCGTCTGAGTCTATCCTCATTTCACTAGCGCTAAACCAAGGAGATTTTTTTAGCGTCTGAAGCGGAGCGCCACACCTACCATCAGCTCCTCACTTTACCGCACAGATCCCTGTGCTACTCATACGTTGAGTTGGCGAGGGGTGGTATCGAAGAGGAAACTTGAGGTTCCCAGTCGAACACTCTACCGACTGAGCTAAACCGGAGTGTGCCTAATGAGAACCGAACACACTAACAATGGTCTGCGAATCTAGTTTGGTAACCATTACACCGCGTAAGGTGCCCTAAACACACACATATACACGCTCATACGTACAACCCCCCCCACACATACACACACACACACACACAGGTACGCACATATAGATGCATACATATCCACTTAGACAACCACATGCATGCATACACTCTCAAATCCATGAGTATATTGATAGATAGGTATTTGTAGAAAAATGAATCCTTTTCCTCTTTTAATGAATACTTTACTTCTCTCTCTCTCTCTCTCTCTCTCTCTCTCTCTCTCTCTCTCTCTCACCACCACCACCACACAAATTCCCATTGGCCAATGATTTTCTCTTGGCAATCGGAAGTTCTAATAATAATCACTTCCTCTTGCGCAAGTCACACAAAAAAAGAACAATGTTCGCGCATTCTTTATCTGAAAATACAAATCTGTTCATTACTTATATCCTTACCTGTTCCAAGCAGCTAAGTTAGTGTGCTCGCCGAAATAGCCGTTGGCCGAAGCAATTTCAATAAAACCTGTCCAACAGAGATGAACATTTCTTATCAGCTGTGAATGCAATATGCGATGAGTTCCGTCGTCGCTTTTCTCGGCGTTAGACTCGTAAGCCAAGAAGAAAAAACAAAAAAAAAAAAAACGCCGCTGCATATCATCCAGCCTTTCGATTGTCGTCAACCGGTTATTGCAGACCCAATTTGATTAACACGTAACTAACACTGAGAAAGAAAGAAGAAATAAATAAAAAAAACAACTTATGGTCAGAAAACGTCGATAGTAGTAATAAGCATAATGGTATTTACAAAACTTTATACAGCATTTGGTTTTGGTTTTGGTTTGTTTTGTTTTACGGCATATCAACCTCAGTGGGTAATTTAATGCCGATAAAGTTTTGAAATGAATTCATTCTTAATGGATAATCAACTTTTTGTTAACTAAACACATTTTTGTATTTAACTCATTGATAGGACCCTAACAGGTACTACCACTCCGGGTCAGAGTGGACCAAGGAGCAATGGTGATGAAGGGGTGCTCCACATTCCCCAAACCTTCAGAACTGGAACCTCACCATCAAATAGAGTTTAATGTTATTGCCAGGACATGAAAACCCTCATGCACCACCTTCTAGCGCATATGTGATGGGGCTTGCCATAAGGGCAATAGGGTTGAGGAACTAGGTGTTAAGGCTTGCCATGACCAGCCGATTGATCGGAGGGGGCCACTCCGACCGCCCGTCTTGCCTAAGTAAGGGTCTAAGTGGAGTGTTGCATGTCATGGACTGCTCATCCACCAGGGTTCCGTCCTTTATAGCATCACGGGTCACCATTTACGACCAATAGGTGGCCCCATTGGCGGGAGGGGGTTCTTACCCCTCTGCAGAAGAGCAGTCAGTGTATTCTAAACGCCCTAGCCGTGAGGGCTGTGCAGCATTTGGGCAAAAGTGGTTAAAACTGCAGAACAGATAAACTGCAAACTTAATCCCCACTTTGCGATTTGCTCTTGTGTTTTTAAATCAGATTAAGCTAAACTTTGTAAATAATCTGCTTGATTGGTAGGTAGTGTTACGATTCTGGTCGCCGTTTTAGGCATTTCATCATCATCATCATCATCATCATCATCGGCATTGCAGTCTCGGAACACTATATTGTTCTTGTGCCCCTGAAGTTACAGCACCTGTGAAGTCCAATGTTCGAAAAACATTCTCAACCACAGATGTCGCATGTGAAGGCTGTCCCCGAAGATGTTGATGTGGCGGTGCTTTGCTGTCGCCGCTTTCTTCTTGGGCCTCTTGGCTTCATGGTGTTGCCCCAACATGACTTCAGACATTAACAGTCCGCAACGGAGAGCCTGACGCTACCGAGAGCGGCCCTGAGCCAAATTTTCCCAGCTGGAAGGGGTAATGTCAATGCACCTGAGATCATTCTTGCAAGCATACTTAAAATGCAGCTGGGGACCTATGTGTATCTTATCAGACGAAAGCTCTGCATAGAGGATGTCCTTCTGGATTCGTCCATCACCCATCCGGTGAACATGGCCCAGCCATCGTAGACGATGCTGTCTCAGTAGAGAACACAAGATGAGAAGTTGAGCTCACTCGAGAACTGCGGTGTTAGTGATCCTGTCCCTCTAGGTGATGCCCAATATACGTCTAAGGCAACGAAGGTAGAAGTTATTTAGCCGCCGCTCTTAGTGAGAGTACAGGATCTAGGAGTTTAGGTATTGGTTTAGCTCAATCAGTAGAGCATCCGCATAGACGCCACACAGTCCTTGGTTCGATACCGGCCTTCGCAAACTCAGCGTATGAGTAGCACAGGTATCTGTGCGGTAAAGTAAGAAGCTGATAGTTGGTGTGGCGCTCTACCTCAGACGCAAAAAAACAATCTCCTTGGTCTAACGCTAGTGAAAATTGGATAGACTCCCTCGCTGTCTTGCTGATACTGAATTTATGCCACCCGACGACTTTACTTAGGTCTCATTGGTAAATCCAATGTTAGAAAAGGGTGTAGTTTCAGAAGTAGAAAGTCTGTTGTATTCCTTGAAAACCTGGGTAGAACAAGAGTGTTACTTGTCGCAGAGAATCCAGTTGTCGTCCTTTTGGTATAAAGTCCTATTGGCAACTGGTTTCAGGTCAATTAACAACGACATTAAATCCATCCTATTTAGTTTTTCATTGGTCAATGCCTTCTTCTGATATTGGTAAAGTCCATAAATATAAGTAGCAATTTCTCGTACATCAACCCCCGTTGGGTTATTTTATGCAAAAAACCTTTTGTTTCATACATTTTTGCTGGATATTCAATTTTTTCAAAACTCATTTTTTAAAACAATTTTTTAAAACATATTTTTCTTATATCAAACCCATAGATGGCACCTTAACAGGTATTGCCACTCCGGGTCTGATTGGACCTGAAGTAATGGCAGTGAAGGAGAACACCACACTTCCCAGGGCTTCAGAATTGGAACCTTACCACGTCATACCCTATGCCAGAGTCCCATCTATAGTTAAATAGATCAAAATTGAGTATTAAAATGTGTTAAACATGTTGAATATCCAACAAGAATGATTAAAATAAAATGTCATAAAATAATCCAACAAGGGTTGAAATGCCAGAAGTCTATTTTATGGGGTGCTTCGGTTCTCGTACCTTACTCCAAAAATGTAGCAAGAATTTTCTTTCGTTGTAATAATAATAATAATAATAATAATAATAATAATAATAATAATAATAATAATAATGGGTTGGAAAGGTGATTTACTAGGAATTTTGCAAAAAACTAAATTCTAAGCATACAACAAAATGGTATAATCATAAACCAGAATCGGTTCTTGAGAATGAGAATTATTTTTTTGCATAATTCCCAGTGGGTCACCCTTCCAGCCCAGTCCTACCTAGCTTTGTATTCACGTTCTGCTAGTTTACTACATTCACTTGATACTTGGTATATGGTCTCTTCTCTATCACTACATACTATTATTATTATTATTATTATTATTATTATTATTATTATTATTATTATTATTATTATTTAATCATTTAATTATTTAATTGATTAATTAATTTTGGTTCACTTCTAACTCTGGTGGAAAACACTCCTTTTGATGTAGTTTTGAAGTATAAAATATAAAGTCAAATACTAAAATTAACATTAAAAAAAGAACAGAATCTGTTGAATGAAAGTAATTCATTTGAGTGAAGTTCTTTAATTTTTCATTTTTAGGAAAATGAGAATAAAATATTTTTTTGTTTTTTAAAAGCGAAAAAATTCTTAAGAGGAAAATGAAAAATCAGGTTAATTAAAAATCAATGAAAATTGGAAAATTAGAAATGTAACCTCGTTTTATTTTTGGTGATAATAATCATGAGAATTTGTATTATTACTAGCAGGACCTGTGGATATACCACAGTATGAACATTTAATTATTACAACGTTTGAAAATGTTTACTTAAGACCTATTGCTAAATACTTCAATATGTAAAAAGTATTATAATCGTGATTTAACTCTCTTTACTAGCAGAACCTGTAGATATTGCACAGTATGAAAATTTAATTATTACAACGTTTGATTTGTTTACTTAAGAGCTTTTGCAAAATAATTCAATATGTAAAAAGAATAAGTAGATTAGCGTTATCACTTCCGCGCGCTCAGACATTCTCTGTAACTTTCCCCTACTCACTTTCTTTCCTTCTTTCTTATATTTTTTCTGTGTAGCATTTCCTGTTTCTTCCCTTTCTTCCCTTATTTCTTTATAATAAAAACAGCATGGTCCATTATGTACCTGAGTTAACGACACTCATAAGAAATAAGATTTCGGCGGATAAGTGACACCAGATAATCAGGATTTACATTTTTGAATTTCATCTTGGACGATTTGGACGGTCTCGTGTTTAACCAGAGGGTGTTGCAAGATGATAACGGTCGGAAGATTAAGGAACACGCGTATTGATATATAGATTAATTATAACATCAGCTCTTCAAATAAGAATCTGACTTTATATTGAACTTGATAAATGCCAAAGTTTTGGTTGATTGGTGTATTTTAGTAACCTCCTCCCCCCCTCCTCCTACCACCACCACCGGTGGACCTTTTCCCTTTGCTTACATAAGGGCTTCTTCTAAAGACCCCTAGATGTCAATAAAACTTTGGCAGGTTGAATAAAACCATAGGGATCCACTGGATGGGGGTGGGTTGTTTTGGATCCACCGGGGGTGAATTTAATAGTTTGCATTTAGAAATTGGATACTGGATTACTAGCGTTTCCAACTTGGTTCGTAAATGGTGGAATCTGAGTTTGGACGTATGCATTTAATGAATCATGTGATATTACAGGTTGCAATCGACTGATGGTTATCAATCAAAAACATGTGGGCAAATCTTCTATATATAATAGAAATTCAGTGTCCGTCTGTAACCAAAACTGATTATGTCACCCTCAGGAATTGCATATATTTATCAAAGAGTTTTTAATTCATAGTCAGAATTATTAATACATAGAATAAAGAACAACCCTGTATTATATATACTCAGACATTGAGTATGCAACATTAAACAGTCAAACATTGTTAATTAAAATGTGTTTTAATTGCCCGGTATTATTGATTTATATATAGTTTGTTTTATTCTAAAATATGTATTTAAAGTTATCTAACGTATAGTTTTATGAGAAAATTATTTACCAACAAGAAATTGTCTCATAATCATCTTCTACATTAAATTTCAAGATATAGAGAAAAAAAAAAACCGTTCTGTTTTGATTATCATAAACCGAACAGTTTGGATGCCTCCCAAAAGAAAAACCTTAGATATTTGATTTGTCAGTTACGCCACAGAACGATATGGATTCGAGGAGACTAAAAGTAGCGAAGCAGGTAAAGAAAACCGAAGAGAGGGAAAAATTAAACAGTATAGGAAAGAATTAAAATCTCCTACGAAACAATATAAGAAAGCAAAACCTACAAAATGGTATATAATAGTTAAAATCTAAAAAAAAAAAATTTAAAAAAAAAGTAAAACAAATCAGTAAAATCATTCCTCTCCTAGCATTATTAAAGAAGGGTTGACTTACCTAATCATCTAAGCCTCGTAATCTGTACGGAAAAAAGTGTTCCTGGCTACGTATCCCATTTAAATATGGTGTACCGCGCATCTGATTGGCTGTTACAAACAACCAATCGGATGCGCGGTGCTTTGTATTTGAATGGGTTTAGTTCTACCGTCCAGAAGATTTCTCATAAGTCAAACGTCTTTTAGCGGTGATTGTTGATTGTTGGTGGTTGTACCGGAGTTTGATCACCTCTGATAGGGTCAGCAGGGCGAGGAAAGTATGATGTTGGAAGACCCAAAACTTCCCAATGAACCCTGCGAATTACATCACTGACGACAACCACCAGCGCCCCAAATGTAGGAGCGTATATTTGAAGTATTTAATTTGAATTGAACTGTTAAAAACTTGGTTTTATTGGAAAGAAAACATATTTGAATTTTGACTGCAAATCTATGTAGATTATTGATTAACTGCCAGATAGCGCACACCTAGCAGAATGCATGATTGGCTGTGATGGCCACAAGTGATGTGTCGTTCACATATCATTTATTGAAATGTCTTCAAGCGAAGTCTAGGTAGACGTTTAAAGGAATTGGATATTACTGGATGAACAAAAAAAGTTTCTTATTTTTCTCTTCTTTTTAATTTGAATTCTTTTATTTTATTTCTGCTTTTGAATATAGCAGAAAATGGTATCAGATTTTTTTATCCGAACCCCCTCCCACAAAATAAAGATTAGTACCGTCAAAGATTATTCAGTCAACGATCTTCAGGTGGGGTAAGGTTATGAAAACAAAAAAAAACAAAAAAAAAAAAAAAAACAGTCAAGGAAAACGAGGAATCGAGAAAGAAAATGGAACACAGTTATTTCCTTATTTTTTATTTTTATTTTCTTTTTGTTTAGATTTTATTCATTTTCATTTAAATTAAAATAAATTTTTTGCACATTTTTGTCTCGGTATTTAAATATAACAGAAAATGGTATCAGATTTTTTATCGATCCTTTCCCAGGATTAGTACCGTAAAAGACTATTCAACCAACGATCTTCAGGCGGGGTAAGGTTATGAAAAAAACCAGTCAAGGAAAACGAGGAATGAAGAAAGAAAAGGAAACACAGTTATTTCCTTATTCTATCTTTTTTTCCTTAGACGAATAGACAAATGCATCAAAAATAAAATTTGTTTCAAAAAAGAAAAATATACTTATCAAAATGCGTACAAAATAAACCTGTTTGTATTTACTTGAAACTATTCATTTGAGACTAAAATTACTAATTGAATCTAAACAAAAGGAAAGTCAAAATGACTTTTGTAAATCAAAACAAAAACCTTTTTGTAAGCAGAGTGACATTTTTTTGTTGCCAATTGTAATCAAATAGAGTGACATTTTTTGTTGTGTCAATTGCTCAATGTATGTATTTACTCAAATGGATAAATCTTATGAAATGTGAAGATCTCATAAAAGAAAGAAAGGAAGGAAGAAGAAAGAAAGGAATAACAAGAAAGAAAGAAAGGAAGAAGAAGAAGAAGAAAGAAAGGAAGAAGAAGAAGAAAGAGAAGAAGAAGAAAGGAAGAAGAAGAAGAAAGGAAGAAAAAGGAAGAAGAAAGGAAGAAAAAAAAATTTTTTGTTTTGGTCTTTAAATATAGCAAAAAAACTGTTGAATCAATTTTCTTAGATTTTCCAAGTTCGTATATAATGGAATTTGGGTTTAGCCATGTGCATTTCCTTTTGCTTACTTCAATTTGAATTCAAATTAAGATACACACACTTAGGTTATAAAATTTGACACAATCATAACACCGGTCACATGACATAACAACGAAAACTAGAAAACAAAGATGTGAAGAAAAACAATTATATGGACACTTCAAACGACAAACCGGGGAGGTTGCACAAAAAACGACTTGGATATGGTTAAGAAGAGGAAACATCAAGAGAGAAACTGAATCACTAATAATTGCTGCACAAAATAATGCCATAAGAACAAATTACATCAAAGCAAAAATTGATAAGACGCAACTAAGCAGTAAATGTAGACTGTGCCGTGACAGAGATGAGACTGTAAACCATGTATTAAGTGAATGTAACAAACTAGCACAACGGGAATACAAAACTAGGCACGGCTGAGTTGGAAAGGTGATCCACTGGGAATTATGCAAAAAAAAAAAAAAAAAAAAAATTTGACCATACAAAAAATGGTATATGCATAAACCAGAATATGAGAATGAAACGTATAAAATTCTCTGGGACTTTGAGATTAAGACGGATCACCTAATCCAGGAGACCAGACCTAGTGTTGATTAAAAAAAAGATGTGTCAACTGGTCGATTTTGCAATTCCAGCAGATCAAAGGGTGAAGCTGAAGGAAAATGAAAAGATGGATAAATATTTGGACCTTGCTAGAGAACTGAAAAAGCTGTGGAATATCAGAGTGAAAGTGATACCAATAGTAGTTGGTGCACTTGGAATAGTCCCAATAAACTGGAGGATCTGGAAATCAGAGGAAGAATTGAAACCATCCAGACTACTTCAATGCTGTAATCGGCTAGAATACGAAGAAGAGTCCTGGAGACCTAAGGAGACTTGTTGTCACTCAGACTCCAGTGAAATACCATTAGATAACACTGATGTGAAAAACTCAAAAGGAGTGAATTTAATAATAATACATTACTCGATCATCAAAATTCAACATTTATCTTTCCAAAGAAGAAAACCAATTTTTGCTTGTTCGATTATGTTTGGTATAGGGTAATGCTAATGACCAAGACTTATATTTATAGACTGTTCCAAAACAGTGGTGACTAAATCAGCCAATTAGAAACGCCCAAATATGAATTTAATTTACTATTTAAAGGCGTTGATGAATATTTCTAGAATTACTCGTTGGAGAAGGACAGACCAACAGACGAGGATTATACAACTCACTACTTCAAGACAGGATAAACTCTGATACAACTCGGGACGGATCAGCGGACAAGGTTTAAAACTGATACTACATCTTTCTACTAATTCAAGATTTAAAGGTGCGTTTATATCTATAGTTTACTGATTATATTCTCCAATAAATTGTATTAAAACTAGTAGATTAGTTCGGTTTTGTAACTTGATATCCAGTCAATTTATTTTGGAGAGGAATGGGAATTAAATTTGGTCACAAGTAGTGGAACATCAAGTAAAAAGTTTGAGAAGCCCTGCGTAAGAGAGAGAGAGAGAGAGAGAGAGAGAGAGAGAGAGAGAGAGAGAGAGAGAGACCCTGTCGAATAAAATAGACACCCGGCTCGATCTAAAAAAGAACCCCGACACAAACAGTGGAGAACCCCAGTAGTATATAGAAGAATTTAAGTAGAGGGTCGCGTAACAGTATGTCTTGTTGCTCGATTTTAGTATTGTATACAATATTCAAACAAAAAGCAAGAATTTTGTTCAAAATCATCGTAACAAAAACATTAAAATGTTATGTTAGATTTCGAAAAGGCCTGAGGAGAGTTAGACAGGCGGGCACTTGACACAAGCACGAAATGAAAGCAGCTGAAACTGAAATGTTGCATCTGTTCTTTTGGCGCGAAACACCATTGTGAAAAAGAGAAACTTCCGTTTGAGAGAATGCTCATCTTTCTCTTGTCTGGGTAGAACATGTTCAACACAGACAGGAAAAGGAAAAGTTGTCTTTATTGACTTATATGTTCTCAATATGTGGAGGCACGTTGTGTAATGATTATCGTCATTGATAATGGGACGAGTTCAAATCCTGGACGAGGCTGTTTACTTTTCACATAGCGCTTGGGAAAGGTATGCATTTTTTTCACATAGCCTTGGGAAAGGTATGCATTTTTTCACATAGCCTTGGGAAGGTATGCATTCAACGATTCCTTATTGACTAATATGTTCTAAGTAGAGGCACGTAGTGTAATGGTTATCGTCGTAGGAAATGGACACAATGAGACGAGTTCAAATCCTGGGCGAGACTGTTTACTTTTCACATAGCGCTAATACACTTGGGAAAGGTATGCATTCAACGATTCCTTATTGACTAATATGTTCTAAATAAGTGGATGCACATTGTGTAATGATTATCGTCGTAGGAAATAGACACGAAGAGACAAGTTCAAATCCTGGACAAGGCTGTTTACTTTTCACATAGCGCTAATACCCTTGGTAAAGGTATGCATTCAACTATTCTCCCTACAGATGGGTAAATAGTAGACCAGACTGGGCTCTTTAAGCTTGGTTAGGCAACCAGTCTTGGAGAAGAAAAACTCTTAATTCAAACTTGTTAAACTTCACTTAAGAAATTGTAGTAGAAGAACAGTAGTGGTACTATTTAACATATTACTGAGGGTAGGAGGGGTTCATGCCTTTCTCAAATGTACTAATCCGAAAGTGAACATAATAAGTGGATTTCGAACTTATTATGATGTTGTAGTCCAGCCAATACGCCAAGAAGACAACCCCTTGAGGCAGAGTTGATTGTAACACATGTCCATACATTGGGGGAATGCAATAAATGAACTCTTCCAAGCTGGCAGGCTTTATTGATCGATTTTAACGGCATATCAACCTAATGCTTAGAGGTTACAGAATCGCGTTCATTGTAGATCTATATTTGCATTTAGTCGTTTTTTTTCTTAAATTCTTTTTTTCACACGGTCCTATCAAATACAAATAATTTTCAAACAGATCTATTTGATCTATAGATGGAATCCTTACAGGTACAACCACTCCAGGTCAGAGTGAATCTGAGATTAATAGCAATGAAGGAGTACTCTAAACTTCCAAGAACTTTTGCGCTGTTGACTGAGCTTAGAATACACTGACTGTGTCCCCTGCAGAGGGGTAGGACCACCTTCAAAAGGGGTGTTCTGTGTACGACACTAAACTGCATTTTATGGTGAGGCTCCAGTTCTGGAGATCTAGGGAGTGAGTAGTGCTCCATTACCATTGCTCCTAGGTTAACTGAAATCCAGAGTGGTAGTACCTGTTTTTTGTATCTTTTTTGTATCTTGTTTTTTGTACACGGTCCTATCGAATATAAATAATTTTTAAACAGATCTATTTAATCCATAGATGGGATCCTAACAGGTACTACCAGTCCGGGACAGAGTGGGCCTGGGAGTAATGGCAATGAAGAGGTACCCCAAAGTTTCCGGATATCCAGAACTGAAAACTCACAATCAGATGCAGTTTTGTCCCATTTGGGGCAGGGTCTTACCCCCCGCCCCTGCAGGGTATACAGTAAGCCCTGCTAACAAGGCGGGTATATATCTACTGGATGATTGAAAAGTAACTCCCGATTTTTAAAATCTTACAATTTGACCTCTAGATGTGACCCTAAGAGGTACTACCACTCCGAAAGTACCGGGAGTAATTGCAATTTTTAAGGTTTAGTTTGTTGGATTTACGGCAGGTCAACCCTTGTTGTGTTATTCTATGCCGAAGACATTGTGTCTATTATGCCTGATGGATAATCAATTTTATTTAAATTCAATGTTTTTAGCACATTTTTAAAACTACTTTTAAAAAAATTTAACCCTTAGATGTGAGCCTAACAGGTACTACCACTCCTGGTTAGAGTGGACCTGTGAGGAATGGTGATGAAGGGGTGCTCTACACTTCCCACTGCTCCAGAAGTGGAACTTCACCGCTGCAATTTCTGAATAAAAAGCCAAACAAATTTTTAAGTGGAAGATGAAAAATCAGGTTAATTAAAAATCAATGAAAATTGGAAAATTAGAAATTAACCTTGTTTTATTTTTAGTGATAGCAATCATAAGAATTTGTATTATCGAACTTGAATATGCAGTCGTTGTATTGTCGGAGCTTAGAATATACTGACCCAGCGTGGTAGTACCTGTTAGGATTCTATCTATGTGCCAAATAAATCTGTTTAAAAATTATTTGTATTTGATAGGAATATTTGAAACCATATAAATGTAAATTATTTGTATTGAGAATAATTACTTGAAACTATAATTGCTTTCTATTTACTTGAAACCATATGCAAATAAATGATTATCATTCGATAGAAATTGTTACTTGAAACCATCTAATTATTAGGATTAGATAGGAATACTTGAAACCATACAACTGTGTGCAAATTATTTGTATTAGATAGGAATACTTGAAACCATACATCTGTGTGCAAATTATTCGTATTAGATAGGAATACTTGAAACCATACAACTGTGTGCAAATTATTTATATTAGATAGGAATACTTGAAACCATACAACTGTGTGCAAATTATTTGTATTAGATAGGAATACTTGAAACCATACAACTGTGTGTAAATTATTTGTATTAGATAGGAATACTTGAAACCATACAACTGTGTGCACATTAATTGTATTAGATAGGAATACTTGAAACCATACAACTGTGTGCAAATTATTTGTATTAGATAGGAATACTTGAAACCATACAACTGTGTGCACATTAATTGTATTAGATAGGAATACTTGAAACCATACAACAAATGGGCAAAAAACTCATAAGATACAACTACAGAAATAATGTAAGAATGAATATGCATAAAATAACCCTTGACTGGTTGATATGCCGTTCAAATCAGTCAATCAGTAAACGACTGGTGAGATCTCCTACCTCTTTCTTTCTGGCGCTTTTAAAAGGGGCCGTGTAATTGAATGCCAAAGTCACGCGAATAGGTAACGAGAAAACAGGCAGGATTTCGAAACATAAACGGTGAAGAAAGTGTGGACTAATGAAAATATTACATCTCAGAACTTTAAACTATGTAATGGCCGAAGAATATGTGGTTAAACCAACAAAGGAAGATACATACATTCACACGCGCGTGCGCACGCACACCCACCCACCCACACCCATATATATATATACATATATATATATGTATATATATGTATATATGTATATATCTATGTATGTATATATATATGTATATATGTATATGTGTATATATGTATATATATACGTATGTATATGTATTATGTATGCATGTATACATATGTATGTATATATATATGAATAAATACATGCATATACATATATATATGCATATATATGTACATATACCTACATATATATACATATACATATATACATATATATATACACATATACACATGCATATACATATACACATATATATATACATATATCTACATATACATCTATACATATATATATATATAGTTATATGTACATATATATACACATGCATATATATGCACATATGTACACACACACACACACATATATATATATATATATATATATATACACACACACACACACATATATATATATATATATATATATATACACACACACACACACACACACACACACACACATATATATATATATATATATATATACCCGAAGAACATTGGGTAGAATGATGAAATTACGTTTATCTCGGAACCGGTCCTATTTGCGAGTCGTTGTCACTGACAACGCTCCTTGCCTTTAAACACCAAGTCTTCTTTGACTTTGTAAAGCTTACAGAAATCGTTAACAACCCCCCTCTCTCTCTACCCCCTTTCTCTACCCCTCTTCCCGCCCCTCTCCCCCTCACTCACTCTCTCCCCCTCTCCCCCCCTCCTCTCTCTGTAGCGAAGATAACATCAGTTTCCGAAGAAATAACTTATTTATTTCTTTATTTGTGTCCAACATAAAACATACAAAATTCACTTTGGATATCCGTGAAAGATTATTGATCTAAAATGGCGCTGAAGAGAAAAGTTTCAGCTTAAAGTAGCAAAATACAAGGCTTTCACTCTTTCACTGCAATGCTAACCATTTTACCACATCGCTCTTGCATCCGATGGTGAGGCTCCTGCTCTGGAGCTCTGTGGAGTGTGGAGTATCCCTTTATTCAACTTACTCCCAGGTCTACTAAGGCGAAAGTGGAAGTATCTGTTAGACTCCCATATATAGGGCAAATAAGGAAGCGTGTGGTGTAATGGTTAAAGTCATGGGGAATAGACTCATCGCCCCGAGTTCAAATCCTGGCTGTGGTAATTGCATTTTACTTAGCGCTAATACCCTTGGGAAAGGTACGAATCCTACTCTCCCTCCAGCTATGAATAAATAGTAGGGCAGACTGGGCTCTTTAACCTTGGTTAGGCAACCGGTCTAGGAGAAGGAAAACTCTGAATTCAAACCCGTTAAACTCCGCTTAGAAATAACCTTGTGTCACATCATACTCGTACGGAGGGGTTGGTAAATATATATAGGGCAAATAAGGAGGCGCTTATGTGTAATGGTTATCGTCGTTGGAAATATAAACATTGGTCCAAAAATCCTGTCACCACGACTTTTTAGTTTTCATTATTTTTTGTTTGAGTCTAATCATTATATCCCATAAAAAGGCCTCACACTCAAAAAGCAAGAAGCAGGTGATATGCCACAGAGACTATTACGGATGCGGACTACGCAGATGACCTGACACTTCTTGCAAATACACATGAATAAGCCGTATCCTTGCTACATAGCCTGAAGAAGGCAGCACATAACATCTGCCTCTATGTGAACTCCGATAAAATTGAGTTCATGTGTTTGAAAAAAGTGAAGGAGGTATCTCCACACTTAACAGTAAGATTCTAAACGTGGTGGAACAATTCACATACCTAGGTAGTAATATCACATCCACAGAAAACGACATTAATGCACGTATAGGGAAAGCATGGTCTGCCATGGACAGATTAGACAAGTCCGATTACACTGACAAGTTAAAGCGGCAATTCTTCCAGGACGTAGTTTTATCAGGGCTACTGTATGGTTGCACCACTTGGACTCCAACGAAGCGCCTTCGGGAATAAGCTAAATGGGAGCTGCACGGGAGTGTTACACAGGATATTAAACAAATCGTGGACACAGCACCCCACAAGAAAGCAGCTGTACGGCCACTTGCCCCCTGTCACACAGACCATGTGAGTGAGACGAACAAGACATGCTGGGAACTGCTGAAGAATCAAGGACGAACTCATAAGTAACGTTCTTCTATGGAAATCAGCACATGGGCATGCCAGTGTGGGCCGCCCAGCAAAGACCTACATAGCTCTGCGCGGATACTGGTTGCTGCTCGGAGGACCTCCCGAGAGCAATGATTAATAGGGACGGTTGGCGAGAGATTGTCATGTATATCCGTGCTACTAGCGTGACATGATGATGATAATGAAATCATAAATGGGTGGTCCAAAAGTCTTGTCACCCCTACATGTTGTTTTAACTTTCATTATTTTTTATTATTAAGTATTAAGTAAAACATACTTGATTGATTATTAATAAAACTATTAAGTAAAAGAAAGAATTAAATCTCAGTGGCTTGAGGGTCTAAAGGTTTTAAACAACGCTCTGTATATAGTGTCTTTCCCCGAAAAATACGACAGGGCTTATATTAAGTTTCATTCCAAAATACAATACCAGGTCTTATTTTCGGGGGATATCTAATTTTCATAGATCGAAAAAAATGACATTACGAAGTAGAAAATTACGAAATTTCTCAATTAACAGAAATTATGAAAAACAATGTACATTTATTTAACACTAAAAGCAGCTACCGGGCGTCGCCTGGGTAGAGGGGGAGGGGTAACAAAAGGTAGTCTCACAGATCCATTATTGTTGAATTGCGAGATGGATCCTCACAGGATGCCCCATTAAAATCCATATGTAAAAAAGACAATCTGAAAAGAAAAATTACTGTCTCCTATTTAAAATACTAAATGCAAAGAATTCCATGCTGTTATCATTTAAATTTTATTTTTTAATTATCTTCACGAATATAAATCAAACCATCATTATTTTTGCTCAAAAACCAAGCCCTGATGATATTCAATGTGTATATATATTTACTTTGTCGTTAATTGTTTTATTTTCGAAGTTTCCCCCGGACATACATATACACACAACTGCCCTTTATATATGTATAGATTAACATGTTCTTTTATTCAAAAACTCATTAACAATTAATTAAAAAATAATTCTATCATCATCCTCTGGAATGTTATTGCTCTCAACTAGGGTTTAGTTTAAAGGGAGAGTTTATATCAAAATCTGAAAAATCACGCTGTTTTACGGGTAGGTCTTATCTTTGGGGAAACACGGTATTTACTCTTTTAAATTTGGTTTACGATCTCAGGTCAGAATAGTGGGTATCAAATAAAATTCATCGTTAGTTTCATTCTCTTGTTTTTGTTTTTTGTTTCTTTCTTATGAGCTTGGCATAATCTTTATCACTGGAAATCACTTATCGGCCTGACACTTTACATGATCGATGGATTAATTAAAGCTTTCTTTTTTCTTTTTGTCTTGTGAGATTCGATCGAACGTGTCGGTCGCCATTGAAATCGAATGTACTTCCGGTTAAATTCGTGCGCCATTTTCATTTATTGCATTTCTTGTCAACGTTAATGCCGTGTCATCATTCTTTTCGTCGAAACTTTTGCCTGATTGTAATTTTATCCGTTACGTCGTAATTTATTTTTTTTTGTTAACATTTCCTTCTTTATTGTGCTTCTCCTTCAATAATCGCTAAATCAAGCACGCCAACAGATGGGGACGTCACAGGAAATATTTTTGGGAAAACAGAAATATAAAAATCAATTTAAGTGAAAGCACAAGAAAAGCAATTGCGATAAATGATAGAATAATTTTGGACAAAAGAAACGAAAAATGCCGACCAAGAAAGCGTGAAGATTTGGAATTCTTAAATGACGCTGAGAAAGAATTTACGTTGTATATAATTAAATTTTCTAGTCTAATAATAAATTTATGTTGCTGATCCACTTATATATACAACACAACGTGATGGAGGCGCAAGGTGTAATGGTTAGCGTCGTAGGAAATGGATACAGTGAGACGAGTTCAAATCCTGGACGAGTATGTTTGCATTTCACATACCGCAAATACCCCTCGGAAAGGTAAAAATCATACTACTCTCCTCCAGCTATGGGTAAATAGTAGGACATATATATATATATATATATATATATTATATATATATATATATATATATTTTGATGATTTTACTTACTTAGAGTACAAACTCGCTGACATTGAATTTTTTACTCCCATCCCCATGTAAATCTATTTTATATCGCCCAGAGGGTGTTTTTTATTTTGTACTAGTATATTTCAATAAAGAATATATATATGTATATATTAGTAAAGAATATATATATATATATATATATATATACATATATATATATATATATAATAGTGGTTTATTTATAAATAAACAGTGCTAAATATCATGGATAGAGGCTTTATATAATAAGTTAAGTTAGCAATGATAAGGAGTCAACAACACCGGGTTACTATGACTCCATGTACATGCTACCTTAACTTAACTATAAAATAAAGTGCTCGATTACATGTGTAAGAGCTGTATCTATTTATTCATTATGGTGTACCGTACATTTAAGCTGCGATAGTATATCTACACATACAGGCGCATTGTCTTGATGAAAAGTGGCTAACATGCTGCTTGGAGACCAATGGTAACAATCGCACCTTAAATGTATTGTACACTATAATGAATGAATATATGATCTGAAGAAGTGTCATAGGATTTGGAGATACTGTGTCTTACTTCAACCAAAGAAATTTGATGGTGGTTCCGTTGTTCTATTCGTTGCTTACAGTTATGACGTAAAGATGGCGCTTTTCGTTGGAGAAAATCTCCAAAATGAACTACTTTATCGGGGGGGGGGTGATATAATCATAAACCTTATCGTATCACAGATGAACGCACACCAGACCAGGAAATCTCATTTCTCGTCGATAACACTTCTTCTCTAGACAACACCGGGGTTATTCAGTAGACTCTCTGACATTAATGGGTTGCAAGTTATGGACGAGTCAGCTAACACTCCCGATTTGAGATATTATTGAAATATGTGTCGGGATATGATTGGACGAGCACTCAATAACCGCCAACCACTATGCGTTAGGGAAGAATCAGATATGAGACGGCGAAGGGGGGGAGGGAGGGGGTAGGAAGATTTCCTTGGCCAACCGAGAAAATATGCTGAACATTTTGTCGTAGTTTGTAGTGAACTGTTATTGCAAATCAAGGATTGGTACATTATTAATTTTTCTTTTTTTATTCATACAATTTTCATAGGTTAATATTATTAAATGTCTCTTTAAAATAACCAATACATATTTTCAGTTTATTTTATTTTTAATAATTTATTTGATTATATTTTTCTCTTTGAGATCTGAAATCTATATCTATTACTTGGTAGAAATTATTTGTCTGTCCTCTAAAGGTAACCAAATAGTTCGGTGTAGAGATATCAATGATTGACTGATTGTAACGGCATTTCAACCCGATTGAGGTTATTTTATGCCCAATCATTAAGGAATCCCATTGCATTGTTTATATTTACATTCTATTGTTTGGTTGGCTATTTAGCTTTTACGACATGTCAACACTTATTGGGTTATTTTCTTCCGAAGACATATTTTAATTCATTCTTGATGGGTACTCAATTGTTTTTAAACTCATTTTTTAAATTCATTTTTAAAAAATTCATTTTCTATTTAACCAATTGATGGAACCCTAACAGGCATTACCACTTCGGATCAGAGTGGACCTGGGAGTAATGGTGATCAATTCGATTGAGGAGTAATGGTGAGATTCGATATCTATATCAATAACTAGGAAGAAATTAGGTAATTATGAACTTTAGTTGGCTAAATTCCTAGTATAAAATTGTGCGTGCGCATTATCTTCCTTAACAAATTTGCTTGTATAGTTTTTCTTATGAGATTTTCTTAAACAATTGAATGAATAAAAATACATTTCATTCTTATCAACACAGTTTTGTTTGTTTGTTTGAGAAATAAAATTTTAATTTCTCAAACAAACAAAAATGTGTCGATAAGACAGTTGTTTGACGGGGTTAAGGTTACTGTTAGGGTTAGGGTTTAGGGTTAGGTTAGGGTTAGGGTTTAGGGTTAGTTTAATGGGAAAATAATGGGTAGATTAATTAACAGATACAATTCATTCAGAATAGTTCCCCTTTTTTTAGGTTGGAGTTATAGGAAATAACCACTTCATTTTACTCGGGTGAGTCCAACATCTTAAAAATATTTTGGTGATGTGAGACAGAATTTTGAACCTCTAGATGTTTTTGCCTAGCTCGTGAAGGTAATAAAACACAAGGGAATGTGAGATGCCGAACTCGCCTGATACTCTCTGATTGTTACTCACCAGATGGTATGGAAGCCTCAGTTTTAAGCTTATCTGATTTTTGCTTAATCGAGGAGGTTCTTGGCACTCGAGAGAAATTTGTTGAACCATCAGGTGCGTAAAGCATAATTTCCCGAATTAGACAACGTTTTTCGTCTATCTCTGCGGTTTATAAATCATACACAGCGTGTTGCAACGCACAACGTGCCAGCGCACCAACTAGCAAAACACTACCAGTTAGAGCAGCTACCAATCTACAGCTTGAACTGCTTCAGTCACGTGATATACATACCGAAAATTAGCAAGTACCAAAATAATGCAAAACGTTTGCCCCCCCCCAATAGTAAGTTGTGAAACTGCTTTGTTTATCGTCTTTTTGAGGAACATTAAAAAGAAAGAAAGAAAAAGGAAAGAAGAAGGAAAGAAAGAAAGAAAGAAAGAGAAAAGAAAGAAAGAAAGAAAGAAGAAAAGGAAGAAAGAAAGAAAATCCTTGCTGCATGTGTCATAAGATTTCAATAAGACTTCCTATTTCCTGCCCGGTCACCGTGGGCGTGGTCGACCGGGATTCGTGACTTCCATGTTGCTTGTTCGATGAATTCGTTAAATGAACGCTTGTTCGTCACCCGGTTGATGTTGTTTCTTGTCTGGCAGGCAATAAAATTTCACATAAGAACGAACAGATTTGAATCCCACAAAAAAGATGCCCGTATGTTGTACGCCACATTGTATGGGCATATCAAATACGTAGAAGAACGTGACTTGAAGGTACTGCATATTTTAAGCAATCACATGATAAAGTAAAATTTACTTACTAAAACTACAAATATCACTAATCTTTTCAGGCCCGCGTACGTAGCAGTCAGTTTATTCTAATTTGTTTGTTTTGTTTTGTTTTACGGCATATCAACCTCGGTGGGTTATTTAATGCCCACAAAGATTTTGATATAAATTCATACTTGATGGTTACGCGTTTTTTTTTTATAAATACACTTTTTCTATTTAACCCACAGATGGGACCCTAACAGGTACTACCATTCCGGGTCAGAGTGGACCTGGGAATAATGGTAATGAAGGGGTACTCCTCATTCCCCGAGCTTCAGAACTGGAACTTCACCATCATTAACGTCATAACCAGGACAAGTTTTAATTGGTAACTAGTAACTACAACAAGAATGAAAAAAAAAACCACAACAACAAAAACGTGTTCGGCGTAAAATAACCCAAGGATTAGCATGCCGTAAAATCTAACCAACCAATCAACAAACCAAACAACCAACCTACAAATTAAACCAGCCATTGTAAAAAAAAAAAAAAAAATGAACAAATATACAAAGTCTTCATTATTTAATCATTATGCTTTAAAGATGTCTGCAAGAGAAACATGAAGACATGCCACATGAACACCAGCACATGGGAGGCTTGTGCAGAAGACCATGCGACCTGGCGCCTCCTCGTCAAACAAGGAATGAAAAGGAGCGAAAAAGAGAGGAAAGAAGCCGCCAAGGAAAAGAGAGCCAAAAGGAAGGAGAGACAACAGCAACTCCAGCAAGCATCAGTTTGTTTGTAGTCACTGCACCAGAGACTGCCATTCAAAAATTGGTCTGTTCAGCCACTCACTCAGTTGTAGATAAAAAAATGGACACCACACCATCGTCTTTAGTAGACGGAAGGATGCCAAGACACACATTCACTCACACACACACACACACACACACACACACACACACACACACACACACACACACACACATCTTGGTCGCAATACGTATCTGCAATTCAATAAATTTTTATCCATACAACATTTTCTTTCCATTTATCTTTCAACATAATTGTCGAATTCACTTCCATTTTTTTCTCATATTTGCAGTCCAAAATGTGACATTGAGTAAAGATCTTCAACAAACACCATGGGATCTTGCTCAACAACCTGATGATTGCCCCTTGGCATGAAATCTGGGTCGCTGTTTATAATGAACATTGATCTGTGAAAACTCTGTAAAATAAATAAATATTAGCTCTCACAATTTGTGATTGAGCACTGTATTTTCTTTGTTTCATCACACAAAAAAATTGTTTTTACATATACCTATATATATATATATATATATATATATATATATATATATATATTATCCTATTTCCGCTTTAACTTTTCCGTCGCAGTGGCATCAGTAAATAATCCAAAAGTGCTCAATATATTAAAAATACAGAGCAATAATAATACTACTAATCTTATTATTATTATTAGAGGAAAAATCAAGGGTCTACCATGGTATCAATCAAATTGAAATGATTTCATCAGGATCTTACCTACCCTAAGTTAACTAAGTTGATGTAATTGCTTAGTTAAACTCTAAGTTAATTAAACTAAGGAATTAGATCGACTTAGTTAACGTAGCGTAGGTAGGGTCTTGAGGAAATCATTTCAATTTGATTGAAACCATGGTAGACCCTTGATTTTTCCTCTAATAATAATATTAGTAGTATCATATATATATATATATATATATATATATATATATAATCCAAAAGTCCAGAGAAGAAATCTTCCTTACGACACAATAGTTTTATTTAAAAAAAATCATTCGCAGTTTGAGAGCTCAATGTGTGCTCTTAATGTTAGAGTCACAGAGCAAATATATAAGTAAGAAATAACAAAAGTCTTAGACATTTAGCATTATAGTCTATTTCAGCATTATAGTCAGCTGCCTGAAATAGACTATAAAGCTAAATCTCTAAGTCTTTTGCTATTTCTTTACTTATATATATATATATATATATATATATATATATATATATATATATATATATAGAGAGAGAGAGAGAGAGAGAGATATGTTCGCTGATATTCAATGTAGGCGATTTTGGTCCGGCCATTGTTTTTCTTTTCAGTCTGTTTCGGTTGATTGTCTTGGGAAATCCAAAACTATTTTTCATGTTGCTCGACCGAAGATATCTTCCAAGATATATAGCTTCATTCACTGTTCTGTTAATCATATAAAGTGCTTCAGTACCATTTGAAGAAAATCGTTTCCAAAATTCTATTCCCATCTCGACGCTTTGATGTAAGGAAAAGCTATTTCTTCGTTGATATCGTTGGTTTAACCAAATCTTCTCTATGCATCATATATTGAGTCGTCTTTAAAGTTTCAATTAGATATGCGCAAAGGTTTTTAGTGCATTGTTGAACTCACGTGACTGTATTCATCATCACCATCATCATCAAACAGTTAACATCTTCCTCATCATCATCATCATCATCACCATGTCGCGCAGGCAGCACGGATATCCATGATAATCTCTCGCCAACCTTCCCTATAATTCATTACCCCTGGGAGTTCTTCCGCGCAGCAGCCAGCCTCATTACATAGTTGGTCAATGTATATCCTTGCTGGGCGGCCCACACTAGCATGCCCATGTGTTGGCTTCCACAGGAGAAAGTCGCTTATGAGTTCGTCCTTGCTTCTTCCTAGAAGGCGCCAAACTTACAGTAGTGTTACTATCTAACCCAAATGGTTCTCAACCATTTTTACCTAGTGATTCCTTTTTAATCCTATTTTACTTTGTGGACCCCACTCATAGCCATTCGTTATTTAAAAATCCCATTGTTTTTTTTTTATAGTTAAATACATTTTACTTGCCTGGGTCCCCAAAAATGTTATATGGTCCCCGGGGGTCCATATGGACCCCGGTTGAGAACCACTGATCAAAGTCATAGCTGGGGTAGGGAAGGGTTGGATAAATACTTATGCTTTTTCAGACTAATTTCTCAGCCGAAATATTTGATATTTTATGACCATTTCCAGACGATTTTATGCTCATTATTCGATGATAAAAATATAAAAATTTGAACATTATAATTGTATGATTATCAACATTTCACATCCCATCTTTTAATTCGATTTGTTTTTACAATAATTACGTTTGGCAAGAAGAAAAAAAAGTAAAAAATCATAAATAATTTCTGTCTTTTTATTAGAAAATAAAACGTCGCGTATGAAAATAATAGCGATTCCTTTTTTTTTTCATGCTTCCTTCAATTTTTCTGAAATATAAGTGAAATATATTCTCATATTCGAAACCCTTACAACTGAGCAGTGAAGAATTAGGTTTGTTGGTTGGTTGGGTTTTACGGCATGTCAACCCATTTGGTTATTTTATGCCGAAGACATTTTTATTTTATTCATTCTTGATGGGTACTCAATTTTTTAAAACTCATCTTTTCTATTTAATCCATAGATGGGACCCTAACAGTACTACCACTCCGGATCAGAGTGGACCTGGGAGCAATGGTGATAAGGGGGTGTTCCACATTCCGCAGAGTTCCAGCTCTGAAACCTCACTATCAGATAGAGTTTAACGTCATTCCCAGGATATGAAGACCCTCAGTCACCGCATTCTAGCACATATAGGATAAAAAAGGTCGGGGCTTGTCATAGGGGCAATAGAATCGGGATAATCATATAGGTGCTAGGGCATGACGTCACCAGCCGGTTGATCAGAATGGGCCTCTTCGACCGCCTAAGTAAGGGCCATAACCATCATGGGTCGCCACTCACGACCAAAAAGTGGCCCCATTGGGAGGGGGTAATTAGGCAAATAAGATAATAAAAGGATATTCAAACTACTTTTAAGAATTAATAGTGCCAGTTCCTTTTGGAAGAGACGGTCTTATAAGAAAGACGGACAGCGAGGGAGTCTATCCTCTTTTTTGCTCGCTCTAGACCAGAGGACACTCCAATCCTCAGCTCCCAGAGACTTTACCGTTCAAATAAGATTATCCAAGCTGTGCTAGTCATTCGCTGAGTTGGCGGGTACCAGTATCGAACCTGGAACTGTGCAATTCCTAGGTACGCACTATTGACCGAGTTAAACCTTCATCTATTATCACTTACTTTTTACCTGTTATTTTAAAAACAATCTTTTACCGGGAATCTGGTACCGTTTATCGGGTATGTACATTTTATACATCATTATTTACCTTTACCTATAGCTGATTGGGC
Source organism: Doryteuthis pealeii (assembly GCA_023376005.1). Taxonomy (NCBI): domain Eukaryota; kingdom Metazoa; phylum Mollusca; class Cephalopoda; order Myopsida; family Loliginidae; genus Doryteuthis; species Doryteuthis pealeii. The sequence continues at coordinate 13,367,188 of CM042147.1, forward strand.
CATTAAGAGAAAAACGATTACAATATATATATATATATATATATATATATATATATATATGATGGCAGCAAACTCGTTTTCGAGTATTGCCATGGCTTGATTAAAAAAAAAAAAATGAAAAAATAAACAAAAAAAACATAAAAAAGTTCAAAAAGTTCAACGGTGAGCTGCGCGAATGTGGCAATTTATTCAATCTAAAGTCTTGCACATCTTCCCACATTCACAAGTTATTCATGGAAGCACAGGGCATTTTATTGGTCCATTTCGCCGATGCACAGTTTGGTGACTCATCAGACCAGTTCTGCTCAGACACGGCCTTATATATATATATATATATATATATATATATATATATATATATATATATATATAATCATTATATCTTGTTAGCAGCACGGATATCCATGAAAATCTCTCGCCAACCGTCCTATCATTCATTGCTCCTGGGAGGTCCTCTGTGCAGTATTCAGTATCTGTGCAGAGTTGGTCTATGTATGTCTTTGCTGGTCGTCCTACTCTGTCGTGTCCATGTGATGGCTTCTACAGAAGAACGTCACTAGTGAGTTCATCCTTGCTTCTCCAGCAGTACCCAGTGTGTCTTGCTTGCTTCACACGGATGGTTTGTGTGATATGGGGTAGGTGGCCGTACAGCTTTTTCTCGTGGGGTGTTGCTTCCCCGTCTTGATTGCGCGCAGCATTATTGTGCAGCTACCATTTAGCTTATTCTCTAGGCGCTTTGTTCGGGTTCAAGTAGTACAACAACACTGATACACTACGGCTTGGAAGAATTTTCGCTTTAACCTATATATATATATATATATATATACTAGACAAAACGTGGCCCATTGGGTCACCCATTTAGCTCTGGGTAGATAACTGAGATTAGGGAAAAGGAAGTTAGCAAAGCGAATCATTTTTTTAAAAAATACGGCCGAACGAAACCTTAAAATCATTTTGTTAGCTTTCTAAGAAAGGAAATGTTTGACCTCATTTAAGCTACGGGTTGCTGGTTGTGAAATTTAGGATAGAAATACATTTCAAATTCTCCCGGCTTTCTCTCTCTCTCTGCTTTCCAGAGAAACTAACATTATATAACGAGGAGGTAGTCAAGAGATACATAGAGGGGAAGAAAGAGATAGACACAGAGTAAAGTAAGAGATTGGTCGATTTTTGATTTATTGCAAATTATGACTAATTAGAACCAATTAAAATATAATTTTTTCAAACATAATTCAATCCTTAAAGTAAGGAATAATTTAGTGTAATTTTCGTGTCATTAAGCTAAACAGTAAAAAAGCCTTTAAGAATCAAAAGTTGATTAACTCAGATTTAGTATAATAATAGATAGATATAGAGGTTTCTTAATCCCATTAATTGGATGACGAAAATCCACTAAGTTGTACATACAAACGAGAGAGAGAGAGAGAGAGAGAGAGAGAGAGAGAGAGGAGAGAGAGAGAGAGGGAGAGAGAGAGAGAGAGAGAGAGAGAGATTGAAAAGTAACTCCCAATTATCTGACAAAATTTTCAGAATCGACCCAAGATAATAACTTGATTGTGGGTCCTTTGTCTCCTTCGCAATACTATGAATGCCGAAAGGTATCTCAACATGCTGTAAGATGAAATCTGGGCAGTTGTCAAGAGAATATTGAAGACTGATATATATATTATATATATATATATATATATATAATATATATATATATATTGTTCTGGTTCCAACGGGAGAAAATTCAATATTTTTAAAAAAGAAGGTCCGCAAAATGTATTATGTTTTCAGGAAATTTTTTATTTTTTAAAATCTTAAAATTTATTCTGTTTATCTTACATATGCAACACGTGTTTCAGATCTTCTAGTATCTTCTTCAGGCTTATTATCAATCAAAGCCAGAAGAAGATACCAGAAGATCTGAAACACGTGTTGCATATGTAAGATAAAAAGAATTAACAAAAATTTTTTTTTCTGAAACATAATACATTTTGCGGACCTTTTTTATATATATATATATATATATATATATATATATATATATATATATATATATATATATATATAGAGAGAGAGAGAGAGAGAGAGATTTATATATTCATATATAGATTTTTTATTTGAGTTAGCTAAGTCTGGTACAAGGTTACTTGAATAAGGGATCTAGAAAACGATTAAGCTCATTTCGTAATTGTAGTTGATTATTTCATTAACCCTTGCCTTACGGCGAGGTGTTCACCTATAGGTTATTTTGATAAGATAAAAATGCGGAGTATGATAAAAGTTGATTTTTTGTATATTAGATTTTCTGTTAGAAACTAAAAATACAGAAGAGTTCATTAAGTTTTCACAAAAAAAACGTATTCTTCAATATCTCTGTCAGACGTTTTCTCTAAGGATACGTGTTAAAAATGTCCAATATATCTTATCGTTTTTTTACCGGCGATTTCTGTATAAAAGGCCCCGTATAAATGGCGTCTTCCTTCAAGAAATGAATTTAAAAATTCCTAGTACAGTAGGAACGCTACACTGATTACGTGACTTCAATAGCGATGTTAGAGGCCCATCAGGCCCCGGGGGGAAGAAAAAAATTCAGACAAGGAAACCACAAGATAAAGTCTTGAAATAAATAAATAAATAGAAAAATAATGAAAATTACTCAACATATATATATATATATATATATATATATATGTGTGTGTGTGTGTGTGTGTGTGTGTGTGTGTGTATATGTTGTTTGTGTGTATATATGTATATAAATTTGTATATATGTACACATATTTGTGGATATATATGTACATATGTATATATATGCATTTATTTATGTATATATATATGTGTATATATATATATTCATATATATGTGTGTACATATGTGTATAGATATATTCATATATATATGTGTGTATATATGTGTATATATATACATATACATATATATATATGTATCTGCATATATACATATATATATAATTTAAGTACTTTATTCATGTTGACCCTTGAACGTAAGTGTAAGCTAATCGACATATATATATATATATATATATATATATATATATATATATATATATATATATATATAGATAGATAGATAGATATAGATATATATATACGTGTATATGTATATATATATATACATATATGCATATATATATACAGAGAGAATTCATTAAGTTTTATATTAAGTTTGTATATATATATGTTTATATATATATATATATATATATATATATATATATATACAACACACACACACACACACACACACACACACACACACACACACACACATATATATATATATATATATATATATATATAAAGTAAGTACTTTATTCAATTTGACTCTGGAACGTAAGTGTAAGCTAATCACCATTCTCGTCTAGACACTCGTTGAGTGTATTTGCTCAACTTTGAAAAACATAAGCCAAATATTCTCATCACGGAATCGGCACCGGCCCACCTGAGTAGTTTCGATACTCTTGAACTCTTGAAAGGTAATCATAACACCAAGGTTTCTTAATCCCATTGGATAACGACAATCCAGTAACAAGAGAGAGAGAGAGAGAGAGAGAGAGAGAGAGAGAGAGAGAGAGAGAGAGAGAGAGAGAGAGAGAGAGAGAGAGAGAGATTATTTACCCATAGCTAGAGGGAGAATAGTTGAATTCCATCAGTTATATAGTACCTAAATAATCAAAGTGAAATCTGTTTTTTTCTATACATAATGTCTGACGAAGAGAGACACAAAGAGATATTGTCCCTCTCTGATCAATCATCTGGCCACATCAAGCCTTGATTTTCAAACCTCGTTACCCATATAGTAAATCACCAACCCTCTATCACATATTTGCAAGAAGGCGGTGGTTGAGGGTCTTTGTATCACATTAAACTGCATCTACGGGTGGAGTTTCAATTTTGGAGATCTGTGGAGTGTGGAGTACTTTATCGCCATTAATCCCGGGTCAACTCTGACCCGGAGTGGTAGCACCTTTTAGCGTCTCATTTATGGGTTATCAATTTTTAACAATTTCATTTTTATCAATTTTATAAAGACTAACGGGACCTCTGGATATACCACATTATGATAATTTAATTATTATAGCGTTTCATATGTTTACTTAAGAACTATTGCAAAATAGTTCAATATGTAAAGTAAAGTCGACGGGGCGGCCTAAAGTCGGTATCAGCCATACAGCGAGGGAGTCTAGACCAAGGAGATTGTTTTAGCATATGAGGTGGAGCGCCACACCTACCATCAGCTCCTTACTTTACCGCACAGATCCCTGTGCTACTCATAACGCTGAGTTGGGGAGGACCGGTATCGAACTAGGAACCTTGAAGTTTCTAGCCGAACGCTCTACCGACCGGCCCCTAAATATGTAAAAAGTATAATAATCTTGATTTAACTCTCTCCCTCTCTCATTATTTCCCCCTTCTTTTTTTATTCTTTTCCTTAATGTTCGAATGAAACAGTTTAGCGTTATCGCTTTCGCGCGCTCACCCCTATCTCTATATTTCCCCTCCTTTCTTTCTTTTTTTCTTTTTTCTTTCTTATTATAGTTTTTCTGTGCAGCATATCCTTTTTTCCCTTTCTTTCTTTATAATAAAAACGGAATGGTTCATTATTTAGCTGAGGGACGACACTCATAAGAAATAATGAATTTGGTGGATAAGTAAAATCAGATAATCAGTATATACATTTTTGCATTTCATCTTGGATGGTTTGGACGGTCTCATTTTGAACCAGACGGTGTTGCAAGATGATAACCGTCGTACAATTAAGGACCATGAGTATTAACATATAGATGTATAATAGGTGTGAAAAATAGTCTAAGAAATGGAAGGAAGGTTGGGGATCATGTGATCAGGAAAGGGAGCTAACTTACTTTTTGAATTGATATAAAATTTGGTGAGAGAAAAGAACGAACGATGTATTTTTGGTGACGTTAAATCATTGTGATGGAGCGTAATTCATGCAGAAAAGTAATTTTACTTAAAATGTAGAAAGTTTAGAAAATAGTGAAAAGTTATTTTAATTGAAAGATAATTTCGTGAAAAGTGAAGTAAAAAAAAAATAAAGCCACAAATTATAAAACTAAAGATGAATCGAAATTAAAAAAAATAAAATTTCACAATAAGCAAAGACGCGATGTTAAATTAAAAATGAATAAAAATAGTTGATTTCAATTAGGAAAGAAAATAAAATAAAAACTAACGGAGTTTTTTTCTTTCTTATTTTGCTGTTGTCGTCTGCTTTTATTTGAAAGAAAAGTATTTTGGTAAAAAAATTGAAAGTAAATATGGAGAATAAAGGATAGTCAAGGAGTGCGATAAAAAAAAAATCATTGATTTTATTCAATTTGAAAATAATGTAGGTTCGTAATTCCTGTGAAAAATTAAAAAAAAAATCTTCATGACTGGGAAGGTCGAAAAATATTGGAGAGAATAATTGGACTATCCTTTTGATTGAAGAACGAATGCATGTCTATGTACGGATGTAAGTAAAAACGAATTCTTTCTTTCTGTTCCTCTCTGTCGCTGTCTCTGTTTCTCTCTCCCCCTCTCTCTCTCTCCCACACCCTTCTCTCTCTGAATATAAAAAGAACACACATACCATGGAGTTTTTTTAAATTCTATATTGGCAGCAGTATTCGCCACTAGCCTCTCAAGCCGTTCGGGAATCGCATCAACTGATCTTCCCAAGAATTCTTGTGCAATGGCAGGAATAAATTCTCGTATTCGTCCTTCAAACTATTCCAAAGTCGTTAGTTCCGTAGAGTTGACTTGCTCCTTCAACCATCTCCAACTAAATAAGTCGCAAGGGGTTAAATCAGGGTTTCACCGGATACTCATGCAGACCACGTCTACCCATCCAGCGCACAGGAAAATGATGATTCAGCCATTCACGAACAACAATAGCAAAATATGGAGAAACATATATATATATATATATATATATATATATATATATATATATATATATATATATATTTGGTACAGGCAAATTTATATAATATGTTTAGGGTTATCATAGTGATCAAACACAATGACAATGAATTGTTTATTGATAAAACAAGGGCCCTTTCGTCCGGTGCTTTTCAAGTTTTACACCCGGAATCGATTAAAAGTCATGTTAATTTACAGCTTCACTTTTAATCGATTCCGGGTGTAAAACTTGAAAAGTACCAGACGAAAGGGCCATTGTCATTGTATTTGATCACTGTGATAATCCTAAACATATTATATAAATTTGCTGTACCAAAAATGTATATATATATATATATATATATATATATATATATATATATATATATATAACTTTCCATATTTGAACTGAGTACTGTTCGGAGGTTTCAGCATTACACAGACACACATTGGTAGCCGGTCCAAGTACATAGAGTTTGAAGTGGTTTTCAAAATCAGAAACACGTGTATCACCTTCAAAATATCAGAATTTGTAAACAATTGTCAATAAAAGAGAAAAAAAAAAAAAAAAAAACAAAAAACAAACACCTACAACAATTCCCGTTTTCATTTGTTTAACGACATTATGGGTTATTTAATACCAAAATTTGATCAATTTGTAAATGTTTTATCATAATTATGATAATTTAATTATTATAGCGTTTCATATTTCCAATGTGTTTTTAAAGAATGTGTTTAAAAAACTGAGTTAAAGAATTCTAAATGCCCATCAAGAATGAATAAAACAAAACGTCTTCGGCATAAAATAACCCAACAAGGGTGACATGCCGTAAAATCCATCCAATCAACGAACCAACTTATATTTTCAACGTTCCATTGCATTTTTTTTTTCACCTTGGTTATTTGACCCATAGATGGGATCCTAACAGGTACTACCACTCCGCACAGAGTGGAACTGGGATAAGTGCCAAGAAGGGGTACTCCACGCGACCCAGAACTAGAACCTCACCACTAGATGCAGTTTAGCGTCATACCCCGGAGACTAAGACTCTCAGCTTCTAGCACATATATGATAAAAAAAAGTGTTGGGCTGTGCTATAAGAGCTGGAACCCCACTACCGGACACAGTTTAGTATCATACTAAGGACACCCTTTTTTTTTGGGGGGGGGAACTTACCTCTATTAACATATTCTAAGCCCCACCGATAGGTGAAATAACCAGAGGAAATGAAAAAGCGGGTAAAGTGTCAAGTTGATCGATAGGGTAAAACCGAACATTTGATCGGCCGGTCATGTCAAGCCCTAGTACCTATATGATTGTCCCAACTCTATTGCCATTATGACAAGCCCAAACCCATTTTATCATATACGTGCTAGAAGGCGGTGGCTGAGGGTCTTAGTGTTCTGGGTATGACGTTAAATTCTATATGATGGTAAAGTTCCAATGCTGAAACTCTGGGGAATGTAGAATACACCTTACTCCCCATTACTCACAGGTGCACTCTGACCCGGAGTGGTAGTATCTGTTAGGGTCTCATCTATGAGTTAAATAGACAATTTTAAAAAAAATTAAGTTTTTTGAAAAATTGGGTACCTATCAAAAATGAATAAAACAAAAAAGTCTTCGACATAAAATAACCCAATGCAGATTGACACGTCGTAAAATTCAAGCAATCAATAAATAGAAAAAAATAGAAAAATGAGTTAAAATGTGTTTACAAAAAAGGAATGCCCATCAAATGTGGATAAAACAAAACGTCTTCTGTATAAAATAACCCAACAATGGTTGATATACCGTAGAAAAACAACCACCAACCAACCAACCAACCAACCAAGAATATTTGAATTTGGTGGTCGAACTAAGGAACTATTTCTGTCAACCGACCCTTCCCTCTCCAAAATAGAATTATTGTCTTCGTAGACGCGTCAATGAATAGAAAGGTTCAACCCTGTGTCAACTCGCAAAACCATCAGAGCAGAAAGTCTAGCACTGTCAAAACGAGGCTCACATTGTCAGTCAGATGTGATTACTCAAAATCGATTATCGATTATCAATTATCTAAAAAGTACAAAAATATTTCACTATCCAAACCCAAGATTCATTTTTGTTGTTGCCTTGCATTCATTGTTTTTTATAAAGTGCTCAAAAATGTGGCCTTTTGCCTAACCTGAGCTTGTCCAGCTGGCATGTTCTTAAGAGCCACTACACTGTCTTACATTTTAAACCACGATATGTTTCCTGGGTATGACATTAAACTGCATCTAATGGTGAGGTTCCAATTCTGGAGCTCTAGGGAGTGTGGAGTACCCTTCATTATTCCCGGGTTAACTCTGACCCGGAGTGATAGTACATGTTAAGGTCTTATCAACTGGCCCTATCTATGGGTTAAATAGAAAAAATATGTTTTAAAAATGATGTTAAAAGAAATTGAATTAAAAAAAATGAATACCCATCAAGAATGAATAAAACAAAACGTCATCGGTATAAAATAACCCAACAAGGGTTGACATGCCGTAAAATCTAACCAAGAAACCAGCCACCATTTTAAACAATGATTTGTTGTTGGAACTCTGCGGATCGACTAATCTTTTTGTCGAATGTTTTCAAAGTTTCGAATTGCACATCAATCAAGTGAGATGATCAGTCAAGCGGGGAAGAGATTTTGTTAGGACACAAATCAAATGATTCACCGGTTGTAAATGTCACCCGGTGTCGCAAATCAATCAAAGAATCACGTGACTTTTATAAATCAGAAAGTCTCCCTGCTTTCTGATAAGCCTTTTTCTCTTTTTTTCTTTTTTTTTTTTAAATTTAAAAAAAAGAAAGTTTTCATTTCAAAATGACAGCTGAACTATCGAAAACTGGAGGTGATTGCCAAATATGACCTACTCAACTGAAAAGGTAGAATTTAACACATTAAAAATACAGAGGTCACTTTTGAAAAGTTTACAACAAGTTTTCTTGCAAATAACAAAATAAGAGCTGATCTTTTTCAACTACAGCCCCCAACCCCTCTTCGATGAATTCAAGCAAAGTTTACAAAATGTATTCAGCCACGAAAACGAATCAAAACTGAAAACGTTAAATTGCATCAAATGGTGAAGTTCCAATTCTGGCATTCTAGGGAATGTAGAGTACCCCTTCATTGCATTACTTCCAGGTCCACCCTGGAGTGGTAGAACCTGTCAGGGTCTCATCTATGGGTTAAATAGAAAGAAAATATGTCTGTCATACTATATGACTTATACTGTATTTTATGGAGTATATATATTTACCAACCCCTCCGCACGACCAGGATGTGACACAAGGTCAATTTCTTAAGCGGAGTTTAACAGGTTTGAATTCAGAGTTTTCCTTCTCCTAGACAGGTTGCCTAACCAAGGTTAAAGAGCCCAGTCTGCCCTACTATTTACCCATAGCTGGAGGGAGAGTAGAATTCATACCTTTCCCAAGGGTATTAGCGCTAAGTGAAATGAAATTAGCACGTCCAGGATTTGAACTCGGGGCGACGAGTCCATTTCCTATGACTTTAACCATTACATCACGCGTTTCCTACTGTTTTATGGAGTATAGGATGGTTTTATGTGGGTTTAGGCTTTTGGTTATTTGGTGCGTGTTCGCTGGTTTCTTTTCCTTTAAACCCCATTATATGTGCTTCTTCACCCAGTTGGTTGTCGAATAGAAAATGAATTAAAGTACGGGAAAAGAGGAGACAAAGACAAAAGATACTTTTAGATTTCAGACTTTATTTCTAGGTCCATAGCTATCTCATGGGGGAGGAATTTTTTCCGCGAGCTAGTCAATAACGTGTGTTCCTAATAACCTCTGCTTCTAGAATGTCCGAGGATTCTTTTTTGCGCTAAGCAGGGGAATTTTTTGGCGCATGCCCAGAGGGTACTTCGTATCAGAGGGCTCGTGGGAGATTGCCATTTTAAAATTTTTACTTTTATTCTATCTTAATTTTATTTTAATCGCCTCAAAATTTCCACCAATTACTTATGGTTAAATTCAAAATCCTACACTTCATTACCCAAATTATAGGCTCTGTCTATTCCTTATATAACATACTTCTTTATTTTGAATTATCCCAATTATTCCAATATATGAAGGATAAGTCCACTTATAAACGTAATCACTGAAGTACAGCAATAGAGATGACGATAATAGTAAGAAAAAAATGTGTGCGAATTGTCTGGAGTAATAATCAGAAAATATTGATAAAATTTGCCAATATTTTCGCGGTTGAGTAGAACGTTCTTGAATAATCAGGAAATTTTTGTATTTCTTTAAGCGCAAACAAAGATCGATATAAATAACTGTCAAGTTTGTAACCCCCCACACCCGACCTGATCGATAAACATCAAGACAATATTTCTTCATTTATTCAACATTTAAAAAATAAGGTTAAAATTGCCCTAATTCTCATAGTGATAATTTTCTTCCATCATATTGAATATTCTCTCAAGCAAAGATTTAAAAGTTTGCATATAGTACAAATCCTTCTATTAAAAATATGTTCTTGGATACTTTGCCTTCATTATTATTCATACAAGCCGAATCCTTTCTACACAGCCTAGAAAAGGCAGCACGAAATGTCGGCCTGTATGTGAACTCTGATAAAACTGAGTTCATGTCTTTCAAAAACAAAAGCGACATCTCACCATCGATGGCAAACTCCTAAACTCTGTAGAACAATTCAGATACTTAGGCAGTAACATCTCCTCCACAGAAAACGACGTTAATGCACGCATAGGAAAAGCATGGGCCGCTATAAATAAATTAACGATCATATGGAAATCCAATCTCACAGACAAGTTAAAGAGACAGTTCTTCCAGGCCGTTGTCGTGTCAGTACTGCTGTATGGCTGCACCACCTGGACCCTAACTAAGCGACTAGAGAATAAACTAGACGAGAGCTGCACAAGAATGCTGCGGGTGATCCTGAACAAGATGTGGAAACAGCACCCTACGAGAAAACAGCTGTACGGCCACCTGCCACATATCACCCAAACCATCCGAGTAAGACGGACAAGACACGCGGAACACTACTGGAGAAGCAAGGACGAACTCATAAGCGACGTCCTCCTGTGGAAGCCAGCACACGGGCACGCCAGTGTGGGCCGACCAGCAAAGACGTACATTGATCAGCTCTGTGCGGATACAGGATGCTGCATAGAGGACCTCCCGAGAATGATGAGCGATAGGGACGGATGGAGAGAGATTGTCATGGATATCCGTGCTAACAGCGCGACATGATGATGATTAATCATATATCTAGATTGTTTTATCAGATTTTAGTCAATCAAATTTTTGGTTATCAAATTAAATTATTGGAATTTGGAAAAATAAAATACTTTTTGGCTATAACTTGTATTCGCATTTCATGCACTGTGTCGCTAAGCGAAGTTTTATATCGTTAAATGCACTTATCGATTGGACATGTAGAATACACCGACTACACTTCTACAGAGAGGTAAGACCCTCCCTAAATGAAGCCATATGTTGGCCGTGGGTGGCGACCCATGATACTTAAGGATGGAAACCTGGTGACTGAGCAGTCAATGGCATACAACACTTCACTTTAGCCCATAATTAGGCACTCTCACTCCATTTTAGTCTGTGTGTCTGAACAGGGTATTACCGCTAGTATATATATATATATATATATATATATATATATATATATATATATATATATATATATATATAAGTTAAGATAGCGTGGGCATGGAGTCAATGGTGACTGAAAACATACAGTTACTCACCAATGCGATCTTTGGTCATAGGCGAGAAAACTGTCAGTCACCAGGCGACATTGACTCCCTGTCAACGCTATCTTAATTATATATATATATATATATATATATATATATATATATATACATACTAGCGGTAATACCCTGTTCAGACACACACACACAAACACACACACACACACACATATATATATACATATATATATATATATCCACAAAAGTAGGATATGGCACAAGGTCAATTTCTAAAACCGGATTTAACAGGTTTAAATTCAGAGTTTTCCTTCTCCTAGAAGGGTTGACATATCATTTTCCCCTACTATTTACCCATAGCTGAATGAAGAATAGTTGGATGCATACCTTTTTCATTTCACATGGTGGTAATACCCTTTACCACCATATGAAATGAAAACAGACTCGTCCAGGATTTGAACTCGTCTCGCCGTGGCCATTTCAATAACCATTATAACATGTGCCTCGTATATTTGTTTGTTTGTGTGTGTGTGTGAGTGTAAGAATTTATCAATGTTAACTTATTTAGGAAGGGGGCAGTTCCCCTGTTAAAAGGTAATAAGCTCTACCACCATATTGTTTTTATTAGACGCTCTGCAAAATCAAGCGAACTCGATCAAATTAAACTGTTTTGTTTTGGCGGGAAAGGATCAGCGGCGGCAAAAATCGCCCATTCGTTCATTTCATCCTTGGTCGCCATTTTTCTTTTTTTTTTTTTTGCCAATCGGCTCGCCTTTCACGCCTCAAACTCATCTTGCCCGGCACCGATTTAAGGCTTCACTTGTTTCCCCGCTCGAAACCGACTTGATTTGTGACGTTATGGTCAAAAACGTCTAGAGTCGGGGGGCGGGGGGAGAGGAAGGGAGCGGTCTGTGTGGCGTCACGAAAAACCATCGTTTTTATCAACCCACGCTCGCCCTTTCCCACGGATTTTGGCCGGGACATAATCTCGTTATGCCTTTGCCTCGTGTGTACAACAGGCGAGTTAGTGTAAAGATCAGATATGAACAGGCCGTAAATTCACGCTCAATATTGACAACGATCATATAGCGTTTAGTTTATGGTCATTCTCTCCTACTTTTCAGCATTAAGTGCTTACTTCGTTACCAGGTTACAAGAAATATTTTTTTGTCTTTCTTTTCTCAGCGATTTGAATGATTATACATACACTAAATTATCTATGTGGTTGGTATGCATCAAGTGGGAAATATAAGAACCATATATATTAGAACAAGCATATATATATATATATATATATATATATATATATGGTTTTAATCTATTGAGCACTTTTGGATAATTTACTAATGCTACTGCAACAGAAAAGTTAATGCGAGAATTGGATACACTATATATGTATATATATGTATATATATATGTTGGATACAATTATATATATATATATATATATATATATAATATATATATATATATATATATATATATATACCCATAGTTGGTGGCAGAGTAATTGGATTCCTACCTTTCCCGTACACTAAATTATCTATGTGGTAGCCTGTGTAAATCTTTACTAGGAATCCATTTTCTTTTAGATTGATTTATGGTCAAGAGAGTTTGGGACTTGTGATAGACTACGCTCAACTATCTATCTATCTATCTATCTATCTATCTGAGTACTATCTATTTATCTATACGAGTCTTAATATCAATCTATCTACGTGAGTTGTTTAATATCTAACTACCTACCTATCTATCTGGGTTTTGATATCTATCTATCTATCTATCTATCTATCTATCTATCTATCGATCTATTATGTGAGTCTGTTAATATGTATGTATGTATGTATGTATGCATGTATGTATCTGTCTGTATCTGAGTTTAATATCTATCTATCTATCTATCTATCTATCCGAGTCTTAATATCTATCTATCTATCTATATATCTACTAACGTGAATCTTTTGATATCTATCTATCCATCTATTCTCGTGAGCCTGTTTATATCTATCTATCTATCTATCTATCTATCTATCTATATAATATATATATATATATATATACGCGTGTCTGTCAATATCTACCTATCTATCTACCTATCTGTTTATGTGAATTTGTTAATATCTATCTATCAATATTCAACAAATAAAGAGGAAACATTAATTATAATATATCTTCTATCCTAATGTATTACACATATATGTAGAAAATATCTCCAAATGGTTAGGGAATAATTATAAAAGCTATTAGAACGAATTAAAAGTATCAGTAAATTGTGTATTCCCTTGCAAAAGAACGATACTAGTTTTGATTTGATGAATTTTTCGAGAAGGTCATTCGATAACTTCGACATCTATTGAAACCGGTGAGCAGACAATACACCAAATGACAGAACTGAAAAATGACAGATCTAAAGAGAAAAGTTTTCCATCTCATTTTTCTGATCTTTTGCTGATGGTGGACGGATTATTCTCTGAATTACCTTTTCACCAATGATAACAACTTGGGAAGCTTATATATATATTATATATATATATATATATATATATATATATATATATATATATATATATATATATTGGGAAAGGTATAAATCCAATTCTTACTCCAGCTATGGGTAAATACCAGGGCAGACTGGGCTCTTAACCATGAGTAGGTAACCAGTATAGGAGAAGGAAAACTCTGAATTCAGAGTTTTCCTTCTATACTGGTTACCTACTCATGTCAGCTGTTTTGATACTTTTTGACCAACAGTTTTGTAGAAGTCGCTAATGTGTTCCTTCAAGAGGACATTCAGCTTTATTAATACAGTTATTTCTAGGAAACTCAATTTGCCTGTTTTTATTGAGTTTATTTTTCGGTATTATTTTCATCATTTAAGCTGCCAACTATAAAGTACGGAAGTACAACAGCTTAAACGTCAAGACATGAATTGCAAATAGCCGCTTTCCGTCTTGTTATTTATACTTTTTCTGACAAGGGAAGATCACTCTATTTAGAATAAACACAGGGAAAAATTACTTATATACCAATATTGGGCATACAATTGTAACTTAATTTAATTATATTCTGATTGCAAAGTTTTGTATAGTATATTAGAAGTGGAATTTTTCTTTTAATATCCTAAAGAATTTTCTAATTATTTATTATTAAGGGAAATGTAAACCTATTTAAAAGTTATCAAATCTCGAAAAGTTCTGAAGTATTCTTTCCGATAATTACTCATTCCCGAGAAAGGGAGTCCGGTTTTCAAGGTAATTCAACCGATTTTAGGTTATTCTATCCCCGGGCAAAACTCAGTCATTATCGAAGAAAAACGCCAGTGAATCCTTTCACATCCATTGATATCAGAAAGTTTAAATAGGATCCAAGAATCTTAATGACAGACAAATCTTAATGACACTACTACCATTATCATCTCCAAAAACATCTGTAACTTTTCCATTTCATTTTCATTTCATGCTCTACGATATACAAGATGCCATCGGTGAGTGGCCGGTAGCCATAGAAGAAACAGAAAAGATGTTATATTCTCCTGAATTTGTATTGGGCACACCCATATCACCCATTCTAACCTTGTAAAAACGGTAAGATGCCCCAGTATACTCAACATGCAAAGTACCGCTCACTGCTAAACACATCTTCCTAAACTTCGACAGTCTCAGACAAACCCACACCAAATGGTATAAGACAAACAACTTAAGAGACATCTTCAAAAAGATCAAACCAGAAGATTTCTTGAATTTTCTAAAAAAAAAAAAGAAAAAAAAAAGGAAACTTTTGATCGAGATTTTATCAAATGAACAATTTCACCAAAACTGACCACATAACCAAACACTACAAAAATCTCATATTCTAAAAACCCATATAAAAAAAACAAATTATATTTAACATTTTTTTGGCATTAAATGACTCACACAAAATACCTGATTACAACCAAGAGCTTGGCATCTCTCTCTCTCTCTCTCTCTCTCTCTCTTCTCTCTCTCTCTCTCTCTCTCTATATATATATATATATATATATATATATATATATATTATATATATGTGTGTGTGTGTGTGTGTAAAGAAATAACAAAAGACTTAGAGGATTAGCATTATAGTCTATTTCAGGGAGCTTAGCCTATAATGCTCAATCTCTAAGTCTTTTGTTATTTCTTTACTTATATATTTGCTCTGTGACTCTAACATTAAGAGCACACATTGAGCTCTTAAACTACGACAGGTTTTTAAATAAAACTCTTGTGTCGTAAGGAAGATTTCTTCTCTGGACTTTTGGATTATATATATATATATATATATATATATATATATATATCAGTCATCTACAGACACGCGTTTCGAAGTTTACTACTCATCAGTGCGGCTCGACTTTTAAAAGCTTCCTCTAGCCGGGTGCGAAACCCGACAGAATTTTCGTCCCTCAAGCTCCTTACTCTCTCGGCTATTGGAAACTGTCAGCCAGGGTCGAATAATTAATTGATAAACCTACAGGATGTATGTTTTTACAATCACCAGAGAACTCCAGTCTGTAAACAGGCGAGTATCTGCTTTTACGCCAAACGGTGAAAGGTCTGTGAATGACTGGTATATATATGCTCCCAAATTTTATGGTTGAACACTGTAGGAGAGACAATGTCTCTCCTACAGTGTTCAACCATAAAATTTGGGAGCATATATATACCAGTCATTCACAGACACGTGTTTCGAAGTTTACTTCTTTAAAATAAAAAATAAAAAGATCATTTTGGAGAACTTTTTTTTACTCTTTTCGGTAATCATTTAATTGGCTATTGTTTTATAAAAGAAATTATACATCGATATTTTTTCTGTTTTAAAGGGGTGGGGCTAAATTTTCAATAAAGTTTTTCTACAAAAATATAAGATAACGATAATAAACTAAAGTAGTTATTAGTTAAAATATGTTTTGAGAATCTAAAAATATGAAATTTGAAACTTAAAATTAGACGCTTCATATTTTAAATGAATTTTATATATGAATTCACCATAGCAGAAATACCTAATTAGATTAGTTTTGAAATGGAATAAAATTCATTCATTGATAAATCAACACTGAAAATTTCATTAAAATCGGATACTTCCTTGCTTTTAGGTAATTTATTTTCAAATGAGGGGGGATTTTACGTCATCTTTGGCGGTCATGCTTAAGATATATTTAAGCAAAATTGCCTGAAAAATAGTTTAAAATGTATTAAAAATAAATTACATGTGCAATATTATTTCCCTTATTTTACTGCTGTTCTTTATGTTACAACTTTTAGACAATTTAATTAATCTTAATTGGTTTTTAAATGAATAGCAGACGACATTTTGGCAGAACATACTCTTTTCCCTAATCCCATTTATGTAGCGAGAGCTTAATGGGTGACCCAACGGTTCACGTTTTGTCTAGTATATATATATATAAGTGAGTGTCACAAAATAATGCCGGACACAATATTTTGAGGAAATCTAATCTGAATTTTAAAGTAACAAAGCGAAAAATGTTGTAATCAAAATAATATTATCGAAATATTGTTCTGAAATCATTAAATAATAATAAATGAAGGGATTGTGGGAAACATAAAATGATTTCGGGTCTTTAGGGGGAAAGAAGAAATAATTGTTCGCATGGGACAGGGGAGGGGGGGGCGGCTCTCTTTTACGTAATTTGGCAAAGACACAAGAAGAGGGGATTGTTAGTTTGGTAAAGAAAAAAAAAAGAAATACAAAGAGAAAGAGAAAGAAAGAAAGAAAAGAAACAAAATAATAATAATAATAATAATAATAATAATAATAATAATACAAGAAGAAGAAGAAGAAGAAGAAGAGAGAAGAAGAAGAAGAAGAAGAAGAAGAAGAAGAAGAAGAAGAAGAAGAATTTGAAGAAGTATTAGAAGATTTAAAAGAAGAAGGATTAGAAGAAATAATAATAATAATAATAATAATAATAATAATAATAATAATAATAATAATGAGAAGAAGAAGAAGAAGAAGAAGGAGGAGGAGAATAATAATAATAATAATAATAATAATAATAATAATAATTAGAAGAAGAAGAAGAAGAAGAAGAAGAGGAATTGGAAGAATAATAATAATAAGGTGATAAGGAGGAGGAGGAGGAGGAGGAGAGAAAAAGAAGAAGAAGAAGAAGAAGAAGAATAGGAAGGAAAAGAAGAAGAAGAATTAGAAGAGGAAGAAGAGTTAGAATAATTAAAAGAGAAGAAGAAGAAGAAGAAGAAGAAGAAGAAGAAGAAGAAGAATGAAAGGAGAAGAAAAAGAAGAAGAAGAAGAAGAAGAAGAAGAAGAAGAAGAAGAAGAAGAAGAAGAATTAAAAGAAAAAGAATTAAAAGAAGAAGAATTAAAATTAGTTGGTAATGATAGATTGATATTCCCGCCCCAGAGAAGAGATAATTTGTATCTTTTGTGCTTATTAGAAAAAAGAAAAAGATTGAAGAGTTCCATACAGAAACTGGTTTTGAGCAGAGAAATAATATTGACAACCTGTGCAATTTAAGGAGGATGGTTGCAAAGAATAACAGAAAAACAAAAAGAGAAAAAGATAATCAAATCTAATCCAAAAAGCAATTTGTTAAATTGAAAAATAATACAAGTTAAAGTTTAATAAAATGGCGAATTTGGATCCATCCTAAAATTGTTAAACCTGATTAAAATTATCAAAAAAAAAAAAGAAAAGATAAAACTAAAATGTATAAAAATGGTGACGGCTTCGGGGAAAAATAAAGTAATAACCAGTAATAAGTGCCGATTCCGTTCGAGGAATTAATTTTCTGCCTGAAAAAATGTCCATGTTCCAATTGGCTTAATTAAATAGAACTCTCAAAGACTTAATGAGAGATGAACAGTTGTTCTTATTTGTTTCTGCCAGGGAAGAATTCCTATTTTAAGGACGTCTTTATTGCCTATCTGTTATACTTAAAAAGAAATTAACTACATTGATTTTCAAAATGCGTCAACGTTTTTTGAAATTCAAACATTATTATTACAATCCTCTTCATACGAATGTCTTTATGTTGAGATATATTAAATTTAATAGAGTCTGGCATAAGGCCACGACAGTAAAAAATACAGTAAAGGTCAAACTCACAAAACAGAATTGATATATATATATATATATATATATATATATATAAAGATAATCTACTGAGTCAGACGAACCTACTATTAGTTTCGCATAAAGCTCTTCAGGGCTAAAATCTGACTCCTAGCGGTTATATGAATATATATCTTATATACATATATATACATATAAATTGTTTTTTCTTTTGGCCAAATACTATACCAATAGATTATTTTTTGTTGGTACGAATATCTTGGTCTTTTCTTTTG
>CM042147.1:13391174-13473674 GCA_023376005.1 Doryteuthis pealeii
CCTTTCCGTTTTCTATTATAATAATTATTTCTTTCTTTCTTTCTTTCTTTCTTTCTTTCTTTCTTTCTTTCCGTATTCTATTTGTAAATATCTTTCTTTCTTTCTTTCTTTCTTTCTTTCTTTCTTTTTCCTTTCTTTCCTTTCCTTTCCGTGTTCGATTTGTAATAATTCTTTCTTTCTTTCTTTCTTTCTTTTCCTTTCCGTGTTCTACTGGTTATAATCATTTATTTCTTTCTCTTTTTCTTTCTCTTTCTTTTATTTATATTTCTTTCTTTCTCTCTTTCATTTCTTTGTTCTACTTGTAATAATTCTTTCTTTGTTTCTTTGTTTCTTTGTCTTTTCTTTCAATCCGTGTTTGCTTGTTATAATTCGTTCTTTTTTCTTTCTTTTACTTAAAATTTTCCTTCTTTCTCTCATTTTTTCTACTTGATATATTTCTTTCTTTTTTCTTTTTTTCTTGATATATTTATTTCTTTTTTCTTTTTTTCTTTCCCTTTCTTACTTTTTTCTTTCCATTCCATTCTTTTCTTTTTCTTTCCTTGTTCTATTTGTAATAATTCTTTCTTTGTTTCTTTGTTTCTTTCTTTCTTTGTCTTTTCTTTCATTCCGTGTTTTGCTTGTTATAATTCGTTCTTTTTACTTTCTTTTACTTAAAATTTTCCTTCTTTCTCTCATTTTTTCTTTCTTTGTTCTATTTGTAATAATTCTTTCTTTATTTCTTTCTTTCTTTCTTTTCCTTTCCCTATTATAATATACTATAATATAATAAAATAATTCTTTCTTTCTTTTTTTCTTTTCCTTTCTTTTGCTTTCTTTTGCTTTTCTTTCCTTGTTATATTCGTAATAATTCTCTCTCTCTCTCTCTCTCTCTCTCTCTCTCTCTCTCTCTCTCTCTCTCTCTCTCTCTCTCTCTCAGACAAAGATTGGTGCCGAGATCTTTTGCAAAAGATCAAGCAACAAAATAGGAAATAATTACAATTTCTGGGGTTGGCTGCCATCATTTGGCATTTCTTGTTTTCTTTTTTACCATTTGGCGGCTTTTTTGTGGATTTTTTGTTTCATGTTTTATTGTCGACAAAAATCAAGCGGCCATGTTTCGTTGATTTCCGCTATTTCTGAAAAAGTTTACAAATGCGATAAGACTTTTCTCGGTTTTTGTTTCTCCATCACTTTGGGTTTTTTTTATTTCCCGTTTTTCTTTCCTGGATTTATTTGTTATGCTTTTTTCTTTTTTTTTCTTTCTTCTTTGTTTGTTTGTTTGTTTGTTTCTAAAGGTATTTCCTTTCTTTCTTCCTTTCTTAATTTACCTTCATTCTTTCATGCAATTTTACGTTCTTCTTTCATTTCTTTCTCCAACTCTTTCTTCCTTTTTACATCTTATTTGTCTTTGTTCTATTTCTTTCTTTCTTTCTTTCTTTCTTTCTTTCTTTCTTCTATTTTTAATATTTTTTTCTTTCTTCGTTCTTTCCTTTTTTAATTCATAATCTTTCTTTCTTTCGTTTTATTTGTAATATTTTTGTTTTATTATTTCTTTCTTTTTCTCTTTCTTCTATTTGTAATATTTTTTCTTTCTTTCTTTCTTTCCTCCTTTATATTTGTAATCTCCCTTCCTTTCTTTCTCCCTTCCTTCTTTCTTTTCTTTTCTTTTATTTATTTCTTCCTTCTTTCTTTCTTTCTTTCTTTCTTTCTTTCTTTCTTAATCATTATTATGTAAATCAAATGACGTATATCAGTTGATCAACTACAGTATATCTGAATGCAGAGATATGGATTTATTGATCTCATCACTGAACGTCTGTTTCGATTATTTATTTATTTTTAAACAAAAGAATCGATAACCCACCCACCCCGCAATTTTGATCACCCGTCCATTTTGTTTTAGGTTCATTTAAAAAACATCCTAAGTTTCCTCTTTTCTAACATGTTACAAAAACCGTTTGTGTCAAAAAAACGTCACCAATTCTCACAATTTCCCTAATCAGCAATGGAAATCAGATCAAAAGGCACAAAAAGAATCTTTTTGTTTGTTTGTTTGCCCGCAGAGCTTCAAATTAAATAGTTACGGATGAAGGCTTTTTTTTTTGTCGAAGCATTTGATGGCAAATAATTACCGACTATATCTTCCCCCAATAAACATCAAAGCATTGTTAAGCCTTATGGTGTCGGGGATTGTTTATACAAATAATTTTAAGAGCTATTACAAAATAGTTCAATATAGATAAGTATAATAATCTTGATTTAACTCTCTTTTCTTTCCTTCTTTTCATCTTTTCGTTATATTCGATTGAAACAGATTAGCGTTATCGCTTTTGCGCGCTTCCCCACATCTCTCCATCTTTTTTTTACTCTCTCTTTCTTTCTTTCTTTCTTTCTTTCTTTCTAATTATATTTTGTCTGTGTAGCGTGTGCTTTTTCTTATCTTTCTTTCTTTATAATAAAAACGGAATGGTCCATTATTTAGGTGAGGTGACGACACTCATAAGAAATGAGAATTCGTCGGATAAGCAACACCAGAAAATCAGGATTTACACTTATCCATTTAATTTTATAAGATATGGACGGTCTCATTTTTAACCATAGGGTGTTGCAAAATGATAACGGTCGTATTTTTTTAGGAATACCCGTATTAATATATAGATAAAAATGTATTGGAAATGATTTTATTATAAAAATGCATTGGAGGTATCTTGCTATAAAATTGCACATTGATTCCTTATTAATAATATCTTAAAAATAATGCATCTATTGTGTATATAGTTTCAACTTATCAGTCTGTTTCTTTGGTAAAATAACAAAATAAAACACTTTAAGCTGAATATTATTTTAAATCGCCTTAAATGGGAAATTGAGATTTTGAATTCGATTTCGTAACCATCGTAGCCGAATATTTCTTATTTAATTTCTTATATTAAATTTCTGATCATTAAATTTCTGGAAGGCAAATTTCTACATTTCTTTCTTCATAAAGAAATTCTTTATATTGGAAAAGAGAAACTGGAAGACATTTCCTAAAAGTTTTGGTGTTAGAATTCTGGTCGCCATTTTAGTCGTTTAGTTCTTCTGTTTGTAAATCTAAGCCGGTATTGAATTTGGGTTCAGTTGGTTAATACTTGTAATCCTAGTCTTGTAGTGTTCCTTTGTAGAAAAGAGCAATTCCGTGTCAAATCATCCAGAAAAAAAATCAAATTGTCACCCACCCTCTTCAATTTTTCTGAAATTTTGTACAGATGTAGACTAAGTTAAAGTTAAACAATCCCCCAAATTTGAGCTTCCGATTCAAGAAATTCGCCGAATTATGCTGATTTTAAACTAAAAAATTTGGGGGGAAATGGGAGAGAGATAGAGAGAGAGAGTGGAGACATCAGAGAGAGAGATAGAAAAATACAGATATCGTTTACTTACTTGTTCTCTTCCTCTCTTTCGATTCCGGTCATGATCGTCTACGGCTAAGTTATTCTTTCTTGTATGTATCTGGTCTTCTAACTTGTTGATTCTTTCTAGTCTGACCGGTCTTCTAAGGGCACGTGTAATTAATTAACAAGGCTTATTGCTTTGATCAAAGATTTTATTTGCCTGTTTACTAACCCATCGGGCGGAGTGAGTCCAGCCCACAGTCACACGTCTATGCTGCGTTACATCTCGACTGGAACTGATTACCTAAATAGTTTTCACGCGAATCGCGTTATTCTCACCTCTGAGGTCAGTTGGGGCTAGTAACCGTCACTAGTATTTTTCCATTCCCTCAGAGCTCTCTCTACAGGGCTTGTCAAAAAACCATACGCCACCCATACAATTATGCAACAGTATCAGTAGATCTCCTTCCGCTAGAAAGTCTAATTAGCGAAGACATCTGACTACGATCTTAAATACGTTCTGTATACCTTTTCTCATTGGCTAATTCTTACCGGATGCTGCTGATGTTGGAAAAATTCATAAATAGGGGGCAATTTGTCGTTCATCTTATTCCAACAATAGTCCAACATGTGATATGTAAGTAAGTAAAGTCGTCGAGGTGGCCTAAAGTCGGTATCAGCCAATCAGCCGAGGGAGTCTATCCCCTTTCACTAGCGCTAGACCAAGGAGAATGTTTTTGCGTCTGAGGTGGAGCACCAAACCTACCATCAGCTCCTTACTTTACCACACAGATCCTTGTGCTACTCATACGCTGAGTTGGCGAGGACCGGTATCGAACAAGTAATCTTGCAGTTTCTAGCCGAACGCTCTACCGACAGAGCTAACCCGTCCCTGTCATGTGGTATGTACACTTCCAGATATGAGTGAAATTTACGATGGATTATCATACAGGTGGCGACTGAAATTCAAACCAAAGGTACTCTCTTCTCTTTAGTCAAATTTACTTTGAGTGTCCATCTTCTGCTTCCTTCGTCCTATCAGCTGGGTCTGTAGAAAACACCGACTGCATTTTTGTAAAGGCGTGAATCCTTCTAATGAGGCGACCTTTTGGCCGGGATAGCGACCCGTGATGCTTAGGGACGGAATCTTGCTGGCTGCAGCAGTCCACCTGACACTTACTTAGGCTAGACGGTGGGGATATATATATATATATATATATATATATATATATATATATATATATATATATATTCTGACACCCCAGCGACAGGGCGGTACAGGTTTAATGTATGATTTTAATGGATTTTCCGATTTTTGTCAGAACGACTGAACAACTATTGAAAGTGAGACACGAGTTCAAAAGAAAATCCAATCTTATCTTTTGCAACATGAAATGCTTCCACGAATGACGTGACTAATTTCCATGCATTTCGAGATGCATTTATATTCTTTCATGAATTCTATAAAATTTCACAATCCAGAAAATGAAAATGAAAAGAAATCCAGCCATTTTTATTAAATCCAAAACAAAATGGGAGTAAAATAAGGAATTCAATTTGACAGTATGTGGAGAAATGTAGACACACTCAAGATTTTCCAAAGGATGACAACCCTGTCGGTTGGTGCTTTAGAATACACCAACGTGCAGAGGGGTAAGACTCCCCCAATGGGGCCACCTGTTGGCCGTTGGTGGCGACCCGTGATGCTTAAGGATGGAGTTCAGGTGGCTGAGCAGTCCATGACTTGCAATACTCCACCTTAGCCCTTTCTTGGGCTAGACGGTCGGTCGGAGAGGCCCCCTTCGATCAATCGGCTGGTCACGTCAAGCCCTAGCACCTATATAATTGACCCAACCCTATTGCCCTTATGGCAAGCCCCAACCCGTTTTATCGTATGGGTGCTCGAAGGCGGTGGCTGAGGGTGTACATGTCCTGGGAATGACGGTAAACTCTATCTGGTGATGAGGTTCCAGTTCTGGAGGTTTGGGGAAATATGGATCACCCCTTCATCACCATTGCTCCCTGGTCCACTCTGACCCAGAGTGGTAGTACCTGTTAGGGCCCAGCTATAGTTTAAATAAAAAAATGTATTTATAAAAATTTGAGTATATATTAAGAATGAATTTATTTCAAAACTTTATCGGCATTAAATGACCCACGGAGGTTGATATGCCGTAAAGCAAAGCAAAGCAAAGCAAACCAAAGGATGAATACTTATTCTTAACAGTAATGTCGACGCTATAACGTTTCGGTCTTTATGGCCTTCTTCAGGATGCGAGGTGAGATTTTGTGTCGGAGACTTCACATACAAAGAGAGAGAATTCGAAATCTCTGAAACACACCTAATCTCGGGTCCTGAAGAAGGTCATAAAGACCGAAACGTTATAGCGTCGACACATTTGATACTAATATAATGCTTTTTATACGCAATCTAATGGTATTATTTTTTGCGCGTTATTGTGCATTAGTACCTATATGCTTATATGGAGAAAGAAAACAGTCCTAAAAGATCAGGAATATATTTCATTTCAGAGGTGCAGACAGCACACAATGATTAGTTGGTTAATTAATTCCGAAAGAAAGAATAAAAGAAAATGAATTAAACCTAATTTTTGGAGAAAAATTCGAAAGCAATTATTAATAAGAATTTTTATCAAGTAAACACTTTTTCTGTGCAATTCACAAGTACGTTTGGAAAGAAGAAGAAGAAGAAGAAGAAGAAGAAGAAGCCACGTAGGATTATATCTTCAATAACCTCATTAATATCATTAATTACGTCAATAATTAATTTATAAGCAAGATGAGTGGATTTCCACTCGGGAATTGTCGACTAAAAGAACTCAGATGCACTAATCACTTTGTTTAATTGTCTCTGAAATAAGTTTATATCTTATTATAATGGAGATTCGGGGTCTGTATATACATATATGGTTGTATATACATATATGGAGAAAGCGCGTGGTGTAATGGTTAAAGTCATAGGAAATGGACTCGTCGCCCCGAGTTCAAATCCTGGACGTGGTAATTGCATTTCACTTAGCGCTAATACCCTTGGAAAAGGTATGAATTCTACTCTCCCTCCAGCTATGGGTAAATAGTAGGATAGACTGGGCTCTTTAACCTTGGTTAGGCAACCGGTCTAGGAGAAGGAAAACTCTGAATTCAAACCTGTTAAACTCCGCTTAAGAAATTGACCTTGTGTCACACCCTGCTCGTGCGGAGGGGTCAGTAAAATATATATATGGTTGGCATCCTTCCGTCTACTAAAGACGATGGCGTAGTGTCCAATTTAAAAAAAAATCTGCAACTGTGTGAGTGGCTGAACAGATCAATGTTTGAATGGCAATTTCTGGTGCAGTGACTGCGAACACTTCGGCTGGCCAGGTCGAATGCCTTCGTTAGGTTTATGAATGCGGTGTTTTTAAATTTTTTTTTACCCAAACTGCTTTTAAATACGGACAATGTGCTCATTTCCCCCTCCCTCTTCCCCACCCTCGTGCATATTGTATATCAGAAGGTTGCTTGAACTCACACAAGCAGCATGGGTTTAGAAAAATAGAAGACATGTCCAGCCACAGGATATATATATATATATATATATATATATATATATATATATATATATATAT
The DNA here is from genome assembly GCA_023376005.1 of Doryteuthis pealeii. NCBI lineage: Eukaryota > Metazoa > Mollusca > Cephalopoda > Myopsida > Loliginidae > Doryteuthis > Doryteuthis pealeii. The sequence goes on from CM042147.1 coordinate 13,398,157, forward strand.
ATATTAGTAAAGACAAAAAGCTTAAAACTCCGGTATCAAGTGATTATTGTCCATTTCCACCCAAAGGTATCTGAAACCCTCTGATCAAGTCCATTATTGAAAATGGTATACAAATAAATTCAGCTTTTCTTTATACATTCACGCTTGATCCCAGTGAAAAAAAGTGGACACTACGCCATCGTCTTTAGTAGACGGAATGATGCCAACAAGAGCACACACACACACACACACACGCATATATATATATATATATATATATATATATATATATATTGGTAAAGACAAATAGCGCTAGACCAATGAGATTATCTTTAGCGTCTGAGGTGGAGCGCCACACCTACCGTGTGTGTGTGTGTGTGTGTGTGCGTGCGTGTGAGTGTGCTCCAAACCGGTAGAACTCTCTGAAAAGCAACTTAGTTGACGGGAACCTCTTTACGCCTAAAGCAAGGTTCTCCTATTAAAAGGATATGAGCGCTCTCTCGTGACCTTGACATATATACCCATGTATGTATTTCTCAGTTAAATTCTTATTTGCTTGAATGTGCTGATGGCGAACCATTAGTTAAAACTCTGACTGATGATAAATACGTCAGGTTTCGATCCTGGCTGTGGGTAGCCTGCGAAGTCTAGTAACACTGAGGAGACGTGATACGTCGAAACACGGTGTCTGTGGATGACTATATATATATATATATATATATATATATACATATATATATATAATTTTCTGGTTATGTAATTTTCTGAATGTTCTTGTTATATGAAACCTTCTTTTTGGGGAATCCCTTTATTTTTGTAAAATCCATCTGATGAGGCTGGCCTCTTAAGGATTTTTAAAAAAATTAAAAGAAATTTTTTTTAAAGCCTTTTGAGTTTCTGTTCGAAATAAATTATTACGGAATGATAGTTTGTTAAGTTTTTCTTTCTTTGAAAGTTAAATATTACTCTGTATTTAATCTAATCTATTGATTATTATACATTGAGCTCTTTTTAGGGATTTATAAAAATCCTTGTATGAATTATATGTTTGCACCTACAAGAGCATACAGTATGGTTGTACAGTGAGATTTTGAGGATCCAATATAGAATCATCCCTTACAACCAGTCATTTGGATCCAGGTATATATATATATATATATATATATATATATATATATATATAAGCCGACTGCTGGCTGAAAAGAAATTTAGGAATGCTTATCGGGGTACAGACACTGGCCCGATTCGTGTTACTGACATTTTAAAGGCAAGAAATCAATAATGGTATTTGTGATTTAATGTCAGGTCTCTTTTGTTATTTGAGCTTTTCATTTGGCAGACGGAATAACCTTGGCCATTCTTAATAAGAAATTCGATTTCTCTGGAGAAGTGACTCTTTCTTGGAACCTTTATTGGGTACGCCGAATTAATTAGAAAACAATGATTGATTGATTGATTGATTTGAATGGCATGTCAACCTGTCTAGGGTTATTTTATGCCTGAAGATTAGTGCAGGGTACAATGGTTACCATCGTAGGAAATAGGCACGACGAAACGAGTTCAAATCCTGGACGAGACTGTTGGCATTTCACATAAAGGGCAGTTGGTGTGTATGTATGTATGTATATATGTATGTATTTCCGGAGGAATACGAAAATAAAACGACAAATTAAATATATATACACATTCACTATCACCAGATCTTGGATTTTGAGCAAAGATAATGAAGATTTCATTTATATTCTTGAAGATAATTAAAGAATAAAAATAAAATAGTAACATCATGGATCTTTTTTGCATTTAATATTTTAGATAGGAGACATTCATTTTTCTTTTCAAAGTTCTTTTTACAATATCACAATTTTCCTTTTCAGCATTCATGTCCAGTTGTTAAACTTTGGGCCCCCCTCTACTTGGGTAAACGCCGTCATCAAGTTGGGCATTCAACATGTTGTTATGTGCAAATATTTGAGACCTTTATATTATTTGAGCCAACGCACATATCTGAAATACCTTGAAGACTAAAAATAAATAAAAAAAAAAAAAAATAAATAAATAAATGAATAAAAAAACTACAAAAACACAAAATCAAACAAAATTCCTAGGCCCAGTTCCTGCTAAAAGATCTAAATAATATTGGTTTATAGGACAGAAAACGGTAAATAGAACTCTGTTCCATTAGTGATGGTTCTTTTTTGTTTTGTTCTTTTTTATCATTTCTTTTTTCGAAACATATTCTTCGCATAGAAAAAAAAGAAAACTTTTTTTTATTATCTTTTTCTTATTAGCAAACTCCAAAAGATTTTTAACATAGAATCCCGCGGTAAAAAAAGAAACGATACAATCCCATTCCTTCTGTTTACATCCATTTAGAAGGTTTCGAAGATTCTGTTCTTCGAAATTGAATATTTGGGAAAAAAGAAGATTTACGATTCTTATTACATGCCAAGGCCTCCACAATGTTTTTTCTAGAATCTATGCTGTTACGTTCTTTTCCACATTGTCACGCATGTCGTGAGAACACTATAATAAGTAAAAGAAAGAGAGAAAAAAGATGACAGTAAATAAAAGTCACTGTTCCTGTGTCATATAGTTGTATAAAAACATGAACGTTGATACCTTTGAGGCATTACAGAACTTACAAGGACAACACTATATGGTAAGTTCAAAATAAGAACAACATCTTCGAATCTCACTCATCTTGTTGCAATAAGTGTCTTTGTGACGGGTTGAAAAATTAGTAGAAATGAGCTGCCGGGTTTGCTGGCAACTCTAAAAAAATCAGGCAACACACCGTCAACAATAACAACTGTTTTATTCATATATAATGAATAGGAGTAAAACATGGGTATGTTTTGCACGCTTGTTTTGATAAATAAAGACACGAGGGGCTTTGTTTGGCGTTTTGTTTTATATGAAATCCTGGAATTAATTTAGCAGCAAAAATCAATTTTTCATAGTGTCAACCCTCTTATTTTAGAAATTCCTGTGGCCTGTGACAAGTTTCGTTTTTGCGATCCGAACTCGACTATCCCAGGTGCCGCACTCTCTGTTTTCAAAAACGTCAATTTTATTTTAAAAATAATTCTATCTGTATCTGTCATTACTAGAGACCATAGTGTCCAAAAAATGTGGAACCATGTAGCCTGGGCAGCTTGATGTGGAGTATGAGCTGTCATCCAAGCAGCTTGTCTCCCTATCCACACTGCCGTTGTAGTCTAAAGCAAAGGAAAAAAGCGAAACAAAAAAACAATACAGTTTGGCAGTGTCGCGGGAGTTTCTGGATAGCGCTTAAGTTCAGCATTACAAAACGTTAGGGACACCAACTCCGGATTTGATTTCGGGGTTTACTCACCTAGCCTATCCTTGGATGAGGTATAACCGCTAGGCAGGGGAGGTTTTATAACAGGCTTTTCCTTTTCTAGATGGATTGCCGTCCAAGGCTACCACCTACCCCAGTTGAGATTTATGTGATGCCCCCACAATCATAGTATTTAATTACGCTTAATGTATAGGAGTAAATTAGTCTCACTGTGGGACAGTGGTTAGCAAGATCATTTAAAAATCTGTTGATGATAAAAAGATTGATGATTGGTGCGATGGAGATCAATCACTAGCACCTATATGATTATCACCACCCTATTGCTCTTATGGCGTCTGTGTCTCTTCACATTTTACAACCGTTGTTTCAGCGTTCGCTGTATTTTTTAAACATCCAAGAACGCTCGTCTTTCATTCAAGATTTTTTAAATAAACTGACTGACAAAGCAAGGACTCTCACAGTCTTTTTATTCTCAGTGATAAATTTATTTTTCCTCAAATTAAAAAAAGCCCTGATGAAGATCTATTGAAACAGATCGAAACACTGCAGCGTAGGCGAAATAAACATTACTCGTTTTATGAAATTGTGTTTTTTCAATTTTTCATTATATTACATACTGTCGGATTCACTTCCACTTTCTCTCTATATATATATATATATATATATATATATATATATATATATATATATATATATATTGGTTTGGAGGTTGATTTTGAAGGCTATCACAATGCAGGTGTAAAGAAAAAAATAATAAGGTAACAATGAGTTCCAGTGATCTTCTGAAAAAGAGATTTTATCTCGAAAATTCAAGAATAAATTACAGGTTAACACACAACACCACTGTTACCTTATTTACACCTGCATTGTGATAGCCTTCAAAATCAACCTCCAAACCAATATATACACAATGCTTCAAACAAATTATAAAACTCTCTCTTATATATATATATATATAATATATATATATATATATATATATAAGAGAGAGAGATAGAGAGAGAGAGAGAGAGAGAGGGGAGAGAGACACAGAGAAAGAGTGAGAGAAACAAATAGGCAGAGAGAAAGATAGCGTTTATTTATGTGTGTGTTTTCTGAGTGGGTGAGTGTGCATTTATTTGATTTTGAACTTTGATATTTTTTTATTTCTTGTTCTGTGTTGATTTTTGTTAGAATAAAATCCCGATCGAATAAAATATTTGTATTTTCTTATTTTATTTTATTTTTTTAATAAGGTAAGTTTGTCTCAGAAAGATAATTTCGTATATATTTTTTTAAAGCAAATCCCATTGAGATTGGTAAATATTGACTCATAATTACCTCCCTTGATTCGGAACCATTTTGAAAGGTCGGGTTTGTTTATTTGTGTTTGCCGTATATTTCAACTTCCAAGATATTTTTCAACATTTAATAAAATTTAATTAAACAAAATTGTGATATCAAAGTCACTGGGGAATAATTTTGAAACATAATATCTGTTCAGTTCGGTTTTTCATTTGGTTTAGACTAAAACTGTCTGATTTCAAAACTACACTCAATTTTCATATATCATGTCAAGTTTTTCCTCTTTAGCTTACGCTATGAATAAGTAAAACTGATAAATATATTTTTATAGTCTGAACTGAAATCTGGGGGTCAAGACATGTCCTGGGTTCCTTAAAATCTGGTAATGAAAACAAGTCTTAGGCCGTTAACAGTTAGTTCTACTTCTGTCAAGTTCTTCTTCTTCTTCTTCTTCTTCTTCTTCTTCTTCTTCTTCTTCTCTTTGGTCCTTACTTAGGCTAGGCGGTCGGTCGGAGAGACCCCCTCCGATCAATCGGCTGGTCCCGTCAAGCCCTAGCACCTAAATGATTGCCCAAACCTATTGCATTATTGCATGCCTTAACCCTTTTTATCATATGGGTGCTAGAAGGCGATGGCTGAGGGTCTACATGTCATAGGAATGACGTTAAACTCTATCTGGTGGTGACGTTCCAGTTCTGGAGGTTTGGGGAATGTGGAGCACCCCATTCATCACCATTGCTCCCTGGTCCACTCTGACCCGGAGTGGTAGTACCTGTTAGGGTACCATCTATGGGTTAAATAGAAAAATGTATTTATAAAAAAAATTGAGTATCCATTAAGAATGACTTTATTTCAAATCTTTATTGGCATTAAATGACCCACCGAGGTTGATATGCTGTAATACAAAACAAAACAAACAATCTTCTTCTTCTTCTTCTTCTTCTTCTTCTTCTTCTTCTTCTTCTTCTTCTATTAACCCTGGTAAAGGTATTAATCCAACTATTCCCTTTCCAGCTATAAGTAAATAGTAGGGCAGACTTGGTCTAGAGAAGGAAAACCTGTTAGATTCCACTTAAGAAATTGACCTTATGTGGCATCTTACTCATGTGGAGCGATTGATAAATATGTATATAGTTACAAGTAAGTATTCATATTTAATAATAATCCTTATATATACATAAATATGGAAATGTGTATATTGTGTGTTTATATTTATATTTTTGTTAAATAAAACTTATAAACTGAGCTTATGTCGCATCCTGCCTGTAAGGATGGGTTGCTATATATATATATATATATATATATATATATATATATATATATATATATATATAAGTTAAAAGAAAGGAAATGAATCCGACGGTATGAGTATATATAAAAAGATATGAAAACACCACAAAATGCTGTTAAAGTGAAAACATTTTATAACCTAGCTGATATTGAACAATATTTCGATTTTATGAAAATCATCATCAGAGCTTGTTTATACTCCGTGTTGTTAAGAGCGGAGACAAAAGTCATATGAGTTCAAAACAAAAACCTTGATGCTGCAAAAAAGAAAAAAGTTATACAATAGTTTCGAATGTGAGCACTTTTGCCGCATTTTTCTCGGTCATCAGATTATGTATATCTTATTGTAACAGTTTTTAAAAAAGAAGACATATTAACAATTTTGACACTAGACGAATTCTCTTATTCACACGAGAATTCTTCTAGTGTCAAAATTGTTAATACGTCTTCTTTTTTTAAGATATACATAATCTGATCACCATGGAGAAAAATAAACAAATATAAATATGTCAAATTTATCCCGAACACCATATATATATATATATATATATATATATATATATATATATATATATATATTGAATAAAGATATTTTATGGTATCCAAATTACTTCAACTGTCAATTATTTGATCATTATAGACACCTGGTATTGAGCTTTACATTTTGGAAGATATTTGTCAAGCATGGTCGGGTGTGTTCCAAATATATATATATGTATGTATGTATGTATGTATGTATATGTCTGAAGGGCGTGTTTCATATATATATATATATATATATATATATATATATATATATATATATATATTAAACACACTATTCAAATTCTGGTCGAGGCTTTCTGCATTTCACATAGTGCTATTAGTCTAGGGAAAGATTTTTGTAACTTATTAAAGATCATTTGTATCATTTTCTAAAACAATATCGTTTGTCCGACGACTTTCACAATAAACCGAACGGTTGCAATAATTATTCCAATGATAATAAAAAAAGCTAAACCTTTTATTTATTCATTAATATTATATATATATATATATATATATATATATATATATATATATATATATATATATACGTTTTTTTAAAGAAGTGAGTGTATTAAAATTCCAACTTCAGTTTCATGCCGGAGCAATTCATTAGGGAATAATCCCTGATGAATTGCTCCGGCATGAAACTGAAGTTGGAATTTTAATACACTCGCTTCTTAAAAAAACGTATATCTAGCTCTTTTGATTGAGCACTCTTTAACTCGATTTTATTAACCCAGAAGTGAATTTGTTTACTTCGTGGATTGGCAAAAAGCCGTAATATATATATATATATATATATATATATATATATATATATATATATATATATATATATATATATATATGTGTGCGCGCGCGCGTGTGTGTGTGTGTGTGTGTGTGTGTGTGTATATGTGTGATATATATATATGTATATATATACACTGCTCATTATATATATATATATATATATATATATATATATATATATATGTATATATACATATATTTATATATAATATGAACATATATATATATATATATATATATATATATATATATATATATATATATATATATATATATAATTTTAGATGAGCAATTTTTTGTTGATTTTCCGAAACCTTCAGGGATTCTGGTTTTAATAGCAGTCTTTTTGGCTTAGTCAAGATTTTTTTGAGATAATTTTACATCTACAGAATTTTCCCATTTCTGGTTCTGTTGCAGAAAACTATCTTCTGATTTATTTTTTCTTCTTTCCAGCGTTTCGAATAAGCGATGGGCCGGGTTGGTGAGAATGATAAAACCCCTTCACTTCTTTTTATTTAGTTTGTAAATTTTGAAAGTGTGGACAGTACAGCGTGGAATGACTCGCTATAATTATTTTTCTCAATTTCGATTCGATGCATCACGCAATTCACCTAATATATTTACATTCTGATATTTTCATAAAAATACAAAAACGCACATGGAAGCATAATAATAAACTAGCAGGACCTGTGGATATACCACAGTATGATAATTTAATTAATACCACGTTTTATACCTTTAATTAAGAGCTATTACAAATAGTTCAATATGTAAAAAGTATAGAAATCTTGATTTAACTCTCTCACTCTTTTTTTCTTCTTCAAATATTTCTATTCATCTTTTCATTATGTTACATTTAAACAGATTAGCGTTATCACTTCCGCGCACTCACCTCTCTCTCTGTCTTCCCTATCATTCTTTCTTCTTTCTTTCTTTCTTTCTTTCTTGTTATATTTTTCTGAGTAGCATGTCCTTTTCCTTCCCTATCTTTATTTCTAATAAAAACAGAATTGTCCTCTATTTAGCTGAACTGACGGAATAAGAATTTGGTGAATAAGCAACAGCAAATAATTAGATGTACATTTTTGCATTTCATCTTGGACAATTTGAATGGTCTCACTTTTAATCAGAGGATGCTGCAAGATGACAACTGTCGTAAAATTAAGGAACACCAGTATTAATATATCATCATCATCATCATCATTTCACGCCGACGAAACCGATTCCCATGACTCCCTACCGCCACTCGTCCCTATCGGCATCGCACCTGGCAAGTCCTCCTCGTGGCATCCAGTATCCGTACATAGCTGATTAATATATGTCTCGCTGGTCGGCCGACTCTCGTGTGTCCTTGTATAGGTGTAGATGGGACCCTAACAATGTAGATGGGACCCTCACTCAGTGGTTCTCAACCTTTCTTTAACCTATGGATCCTTTTGATTCCTATTTTACTATGATGGACCCCCTCGTAGTCATTCAATGTTTAAAAATCCTATTGTATTCTCATGACTAAATATTTTTGCTTGCCTGGACCCCCCCCCAAAAAAAAGTCGTATGGTCCGTGGGGAGCCATATGACCACAGTTGAGAAGCAATGCTCTAACAGATACTATTACTCCGGGTCGTGTGGACCTTTGAGTTATGACAATAAAGAGATACTCCACACTTCCAAGATGTCTTGAACATGAGCCTCACCATCAGATGCAGATCTCAACCAATTTTTACCTTTTACTAAATATTTTTTGCACACCTGCATCCCCCGTTATATGGTCGCCGTGGAGCCTCATGTCCCTCGGTTGAGAACCACTGCCTCTAAGAGATATTACCCCTCCGATCTTTGAGTAATGACAATAAATGGGGTATTACATACTCACCAGATGTCTAGAAGTGGAGCCTCACTAACATATGCATTTTTGTCATACTAAGGATACTATTTTATTTTTTTGGCGGTGGGGGTTAGGAGTGAGGTCTTACCCCTCTACAGGGGATACAGTCAGCGTAATCTAGGTCTTGCCGACAGGAGGGAGATGTGATCCCTGAAATGACTTCTAGTTGAATGCTCAAAGTGGCTTGGCTTCCGAAAAGGTTAAAAGGATCCAACTTTTTCTTCGGAGAGAAAGTGGATTCCTGTCTTTTTCATCAAAAGATTCGTGCGGACAGAACGGAAATTACCCCAGTTGGAAGATTCGAACATATTTCCCCTTTCCTTTGTCAAGAGTGATGACACGAACGGGAATTACTTGACACGACACATCAACAACAACAAAAAGAAAGTGATAGATTCTAAGGAAAAGGATATCTATCTATATAATGGAGATTCGGTGTCCGTCTGTAACCGAAACTATGTCACTGTTTACATCACAATGTACTCAGGAATTGCGTAAGATTATCAATGAGTATTTACTTTATAGACAAAATCATTGATACATAAGATTTTAAAAAAATATCTCAGTATTATATATACTCAGAAATTAAGTACGCAACATTGAATGGTCCACATTGTTTGTTAAAACAAGTTTGAATAAATACAAGCACAGTATTATTGATTTAGATATAAACATTTTGATTTTTGTTTTCTTCGTATCTTGTGTTCTATTGAAATATTGAGTGTGTGCGTGTATATATATATATATATATATATATATATATAATATATATAGTGTGAGATGGTCACTGTTTCAGCTTTTGCTGGAATGGTGTACAAAGGCAGTATTATTGGTAGAGTGCTCAATATAAAATAGAGCTGTTATATAATATAATAAGATAAATATATAAAGGTTTTACATATCTAATTATTAGGTGACAATGGAACAATCACAACCATATTGGTTTCATGCGATGCAATCATCAGGTGAAGATGTTTCAAATGTAAGGAAAATCGAAAAAATTACAAAAATTTCAAAAAATTCAGTAGACATGGGATGCGTATGATTGGATAAAATGATGTGTGTATGTATGTGAAGGTGAATTGAATGTGTGAGAGTGTTTATGGGCTGCACAAAGGTTGCGTACGCGTAGTAACTGGTCACACACATAATACGTTGATCTGTGAGTGTGTGGTATATATTATATATATATATATATATATATATATATATTATATATATATATATATATATATATTAACGCTAATACCTTTACTCTCCCTCCAGCTATGAGTAAATAGTAGGGGAAACCAGGCTCTTTAACCTTGGTTAGGCAACCAGTCTAGGAGAAGGAAAACTCTGAATTAAAACCTGTTAAACTCTGCTTAAGAAATTGACCTTGTGCTACATCCTGCTCGTGCGGAGGGGTTGGTAAATATATATTGAGTAGCACAGGGATCTGTGCGGTAAAGTAAGGAGCTGATGGTAGGTGTGGCGCTCCACATCTCCTTGGTCTAGCGCTATTGAAAAGGGGATAGACTCCCTCGCTGATTGGCTGATACCGACATTAAGCCGCCCCGACGACTTTACTTTATATATATATATATATATATATATATATATATATATATATATATAGGGGTATATGACGAACTCTCTCATCAATCTTGATGTATGATGATCCAATATATCAGTAAAATATATGATTGAAATTAAAGTCTAGCCACACTGAAGAGACTTGATAAGTCGAAACACGTGTCTATGGATGACTATTTACTCTGTAGCTGAGACTTGTCTCTACACTTGGCTTTTGATATTTAAGTGATCATATAAAACACATATAGAATCTTAATTACCATTAGTTGGCATTTGTTAAAAAAAAATTTACTTTACTCATTTTTAACTTTAAATTTTCAAATAACAGGTCAGCTCTAATAACTTATTAATTAACAGAGATTATATATATATATATATATATATATATATATATATATATATATATATGGTGAACTCTCCTATCGAGAACGATAGATGAGGGTCAGCGGTGAGTGATTTGTTTCCTCCCATGTTGTGCATGCTGTCAAGAAGACATTTTATGTTTCCTCGAGTGTGACAGCAGCCCAGCCCTGCTGCGAGCCATGAAGCCACACTGACAAACGAAATTCTCCAAGGCAGGAGTTAAATGTTTTTTCTTTAAAGTTAGGCGGGGCCGATCTCTATGCTTCAGTCTATTTTGTTCAAAGCTCTTTAGTTTAGTGAAACAGGTCTTACGCCATTCCTTCCGATCCGATGCTAGATCTTCCCAAGCACTCAGGTCAATATCGAGGCGTTTCAAATTGTCCTTCAATTTGTCCTTGTAGCGTATGAGAGGACGTCCAATAGAACGCTTAGCATTTGGTAGTTGCCCGTATAAAATCTTCTTTGGAAGCCTGTTCTCATTCATTCGGACAACGTGACCAGCCCACCTAAGTTGAATCTTTGCTAGTAGGGTTTCAATGCTAGCATATATATATATATATATATATATATATATATATATATATATATATATATATGCTGGTTGCTCCGCAGAGCACCTCCCAGTTGCAATGAATGTCCAGTGTAACCCAAGATGGGCTGGCCACTTGAACAGACTTGGGGATGACAGATTGCCAAATTAGAATGAACAAGGAATGAGTAAGGAATTCATCTCGAAGGCAATTGTTAGTGAGTTCACATTTGGACAGTATTCTCTCAGCTTTTAACATTTGTTTCATTGAATCGGACGCAATTCCCGATGTAAAAACCGATACAAATTTTTTGCCTTTCCGATTTTGTCGATTCGTATTTAAATAAGATTTGAAATATATCTTCTTTTTTTAATGACTTTCATTTGATTAATATTTCAAAGATCAACATCGTGAAAAATTTGCGAAACTTAGAAAACCAGTGTTAGTGAGTTCGATTCTCACTCGGTAACCCACTCTTCCAGCTTTGCACCACAACTAAACTAAGCTTATGTTGAAAGGGAATATATTTTCTCCTATAAGAAGTTGGACGTCCAACAAAACAGATAAATAATACTAAACAGTTGAGTAGTCGAGGCTCGAGTAGTAACTAGTTGCTACAGAGAATTAATTACTGTTGTGGAAATGCTGCACGTTGGACTCATAATTTCATTATATCTTTTGTACCAAAGGTAATTAACCCATGTTAACATTTTTTGCGGATTTCAATTTTGTTAGATAGAACCCAGGTGTTTGAGCAGTCCATGACTTGCAATATCTCACTTTGAGCGGTTCTTGTACTAGACGCCCCTCCGATCAATCGGCTGGTCACGTCAAGCCCTAGCACCTATATGATTTTCCCAACCTTATTGCCCTTATAGCATGCCCCAACCCTTTTTATCACATGGATGCAAGAAGGCGGAGTCTGAGGGTCTACATATCCTGGGAATGACGTTAAACTCTATCTGATGGCGAAGTTCCAGTGTTGGAGGTTTGGGGAATGTGGAGCACCCCTCATCACCATTGCTCCCCGGTTCACTCTGACCCGGAGTGTACCTGTTAGGGTCCCATCTATGGGTTAAATAGAAAAACATGACTTGATAAACAAAATTTGATTATCCATTAAAAATGAATTTATTTCAAAACTTTGTCGGTATTAAATAACCCACCGTGGTTGATATGCCGTAAAGCAAAACAAACCAAACCAATTTTGTTATTTGATAACTCACACACAACAGTTTAGTAAATAATTAATTATGCACGGTAAATAATCGCCACACTGTGACAAGAAGCAGGGATCGAACTCAACTTGATATTATCACGACTTCACAGATCTACGGTAGTAAATAAAGAGGGAGAAGCGCATTAAAGACATTTCCGTTTTTTAATGTCGTCCAGTTGATTAATTTTTCAAAAATACAGATCGTGAAAATTTTGCAAATCTTTCCTCGTTAGCAAAGCAATGTTAGTGAGATCGATTCTCACTGGGGGGCCTATACTTTCGGTCTTGTACCACGACTGAAATAAACTTAGTAAATAACTAGTTAAACGCGGCACAGAATCACCACAATGTGTCAAGAAACACTGTAATATAATGAGATGGAAAAACCATCAATTGTACATAAGAGTGGAAAGTTACTACAATTTTGGGGATGACGTATGAAAGGCTACATGTCATTCTCTGATTGGTCGATGGATGCCAACAGGCGAGAAAAAGGGAGAGTGATGAGTTGGAGTCTGGCCTGAATGTTTTGAAGAGAACAGATGTAAGATGAGTGTCTGTTCTCCAAGACATTTTTGCCTGAGATAAAATAAAATATGAGCTCAGAAAAAAAACAAGAAAGTCTTGTGTTTGTGATTAAAAACTATCGGCAGCTCAAGACAGGATATCCCAAATAATTCTCAAGTAATTTCCAGACTTGCAAAACTGCGGGAATGTCATCCAGCCCAACAGCAGATCCACCAACGGACACAGACAGACCCAGCCACTCCGATCTAGAATAACAGGGAATAACTCCGATCCAGCCAGGAGAATAGTTGAACAGTAAGAAGATAAGCATAGAATTATTATTATTACGAAAAAAAACCCAGTTAAACTCCGCTTAAAAAAAAACTATCGGCAGCTCAATACAGGATATCCCAAATGATTCCCAAGTAATTTCCAGATTCGCAACAGTAAAAAAAATTGACATTGTAACATTCTTGGTCGCGTAAATCTTGGTAAATGCAAATATATTGATAGGTGCGTCCTGTGTCCCTAGCAAAAATCTAAAAGAACGCAGTAAAATCATATCCATGTATCCCAGTGTTTTTCCTTTTTCTTCTCTCACCATTTCAAGCTAATTGTAAATACAAGAAGATAAGCATAGAATTAATATTATTACAAAAAACCAAAAAAACTCCTTTCAATTGACTCCCGCTATGCAACAGCAGGGATCGAACTCAGCTGGATATTATCACGATCTCCACAGCTCTACGGTAGTAAATAAACAGGAAGATGCAATATTAGAGATATTTCCGTTGTTATTATTAAACTGGTTGTTTTTGCTTCTTTTGGATATTTTGCCTCTAGTCGTGTTCGTATAATCTTTTTTTTTCAACAAGGAAAAATTATCTGTGATTTCTCGTGCATTTTCGCTTTGTTTGCTTTCATCCTCATCGGCGCCTCTGGTAGTTTGGCATTGATTCACAGATAGCGATGCTTTGATGCCTGCAAGCAATATTTACCAAAGATGTGTAAAAGAGATTTTCTATTCAATTAAACATGAAGCAGAAATTCAGTGGAGAGAATTAAAATATAAAGAGTCATTCCAATAGTTGTTAGGAAAAAAGAAGAAGAACAGTGATTGGCTGAGAGCGATCGAATGGAACATTAGACATTCTAGGCTACTGAGTTCGATTCTTACTCCTGGTTCACCAGTCATAGCCCTGGACAAAACTATAGACACGTGGGAGGCTTGTGCAGAAGACCGTGCAACCTGGCGCCTCCTCGTCAAACAAGGAACAAAAAGAAGTGAAGAAGAGAGGAAAAAAGCTTCCACAGAAAAGAGAGCTAAAAGAAAGGAGAAATAGCAGCACCCCAACACCTACAGAAAGCATCACCTTTTGTTTGCAGCCATTGCACCAGAGACTGCCATTCGAGGATCGGTCTGTTCAGCCACTCACGTAGCTGTAAGAGATAGAGAGAGAGAGAGAGAGAGAGAGAGAGAGAGAGAGAGAGAGAAGAAGAAGAAGAAGAAGAAGAAGAAGAAGAAGAAGAAGAAGAGAAAACAAAAAAAACAAAAACAATAAAAGTACGCCATCGTCTAAAATAGACGGAAGGTTGCCAACAACAAAACTATGCTAAAATTATTATTAAAGAATCAAAAGGAAAAATATCTTAAATAAACCTCGTTTAACCCCAACAGTTAATATGCATTTATTCTTTTTTTTATATTAATTGACCAACATTACAGTTAATAGCAGTAAAAATTATTCAATCTATGGGTGTCATTTATACCGTTTAAAACTATCAAAAATAGGTCGTTCGTACGAACATTTTGTCATTTACCACTAAAAACCTTCAGTAAAATATATTTCATGATGTAATTGATTTTCAAAGACTGTATAAGTCATATAAGCTATGAATAAAGTATCACTACAGACACTTGTGTTTGAACACTTATCGCCAGAGAATAAAAATTTGATATAAATAGAAGTGCCGTGCTGCTTGGAGGAAGGACTTATAATCATACATCGGCTCAGCGCGAAATGTGTGTGTTTAAGTGACTCCGTAGTCTTCATTCTTCGTGTTGCTTTTGATGTTTTATAACCGACTTAGAAAATAAGTCATCACTCTTTCCATTCAGTGTGTGTTGCATAATTCTATGGTAGCATAGATTATTGACAACACTGTATAGTGAAAATGGAAAGTTACAGACGGTTGGGGAACCTTTTGATCCCAGAGGCGGGAAAGCCGCAAATCACGTGAAGTCACGTGAGAGCTAGTTAGCTCTTGAGTTCCAAGCATGATATCGGTGAAGAGAGATGTCTCTTGCTTAACTGGAACTCATCACTTGCAGTTGTGTTGTGTTAGTTAGTTAAGATTAAGAATAAAAGTTTTGTTGGCCATTAATGTCTTAGCTAGAAAATGAATCAACAACAAGATCGGCCAAGAAGAAGAAGAAGATAGAATTCAACATGGCGACTAGATGATCACATGAATGGCCAGAGAAGAAGAAAGTAAATAATACAATTATGCATCTCATCTCTCTGATACCCTGTCTACCTCTCCCCCTCTCTCTGACACAAAAGAACACTGGTGTATATAACCAACATGTGTGTATATAACATGTGAAGTTTGGAGAATGGATCGGTTGAAATGTTCAAGCAACTTAAAAAAACAAATTAAATAATAAATCTTGCGTAACCTATTTTGATATCTTATTCGGGATTTTTCTTGTTCTTCCATTTGTTGGTTGGTTGGTTGGTTGGTCAGATTTTATGGCATGTCAATCCTTGGATTATTTTATGCCAAAGATGTTCTTTTTTATTCATTCTTGTTGGCTATTCAATTTTTTTTTCCAAACTCGATTTTTAACACACTTTTTGTAAACTCATTTCTTGATATATTTAATCCATAGATGGAACCCTAACAGGTTCTACCACTCCGGGTCTAGGTGGACCTGGGAGATAAAGTTTAACGTCATACTCAGGACGTGAAGACCTCAGCCACCACCTTCTAGCACATATATATGATAAAAAGGGCTGGAAGCTTGCCGCCAAGGCAATAGGGTTGAGACAATCATATAGATGCTAGGGCTTTACTTGATCAGCCAATTGATCGGAGAAGGCCTCTCTGACCGCCCGTGTAGCTTACATAAAGGCCAATGTGGTGTATTGCATCTCATGAACTGCTCAGAATAGAGTGTAGTATCTGTCTAATTCTCTTTAGAAAAAAACCCTGATCTTCTAGTGACTTCCTTCAAGTCATAATTATTGCAGTTTTTAATATGTATAAATGGAGGAGTGATTTAATATAAATCAAGGGGTAGCAATTTAATATATATCAATTCTGGAGCTTTGGGGAATGTGGAGTAGCCGTTTCATTACCATTACTTCCAGGTCCACTTTGATCCGTAGTAGTAATACCTGATACGGTCATATCTAAGGGTTAAATCGAACATGTGTCTAAAACGCGTCTAAAAATGAGATTAAAAGGAAAAATTGAGTACCCATCAAGAATGAATAAAACAAAACTTATTCGACATAAAATAACCCAAAAAGTTTGACATGCCCCTAAAATCCAACAAACCAAGAAAGAATAAAACAAAACGTCTTTGGCATAAAATAACCCAACAAGGCTTGACATACCATAACATCCAACCAACCAACACTCTAATACCTTTTCGAACCTGCTTAATAACTGAGATAATTAAGTATTAACCATTTATTTGACGCAACACAATCTTCCTAAATCCATTCTCTTTCTAGACTCTTGATTTGTAATTATATCTATTAGATTTTGTAAATATTCCTAATTTTGAAACTGCGTTGTATTTTCTTCTTTCAAAGAGAAACTTTTGAAACCTCCATTTTCGCAGACAAATTGCAGAGAAGACTTTTGATAGGCCTGCAGCATTTCGCGGTGTTTTCATTGATTATATATATATATATATATATATATATATATATATATATATATATGAATGTGTATATATACACAAACACACAGACACACACACACATATATATATATATATATATATATATACACAGATATGTACACACACACACACACACACACACACACACACACACATATATATATATATATATAAACACAGATATGTACATATATAAACACTTATACACACACACACACATATATATATACATACGAGCACTTATATATAGATGTATATGTATGTATTTACACACACATACACACACACACACACATATATATATACAATCACACATGTATATATATATATATATATATATATATATATATATATATATATATATATATATACACATGCATACATATTTACACACATATATATATACATATGTATGTGTGAGTATATGTGCGTATATATATGTATGATTGCATATCTGTGTGTGTAAATACATATATGTACATATATGTGTGTTTGTATATATATGTATATATGTATATAGATGTGTGTTTATGTATAAATAAGTGTGTATATGTGTACATATTTGTATATATATGTATATATATGTGTATATGTATATATGTGTATGTATACATATGTGTATATATGTATGTGTATATATGTGTATATATATGTGTGTATTTATATATGTATATATATGTGTATATATATGTATATATATGTGTATATATGTGAGTATATATACATATATATGTGTGTTTATATATGTATACATATATGTACATATATGTTAGGTTATATATATGTCTATCTTTCTGTATATATGTATATGTATATATATTTGTATACATGTATATCAATGTGTATATATATATATATATATATATATATATATATATATATATATACTTATGTACGTGCATATATATATATATATATATATATATATATATATATATATATATATATATAAGTATGTGTCTGTGAGTACATGTCTTGAGGTTTATCGAATAGCGCAGTTATCAGTCTTTTTCAAATTTGCTTAAACCATTGAGGGCATTAACAGAGAATGTCACTGCACTTAGATACTGAGTACAAATATTCTTCATTGTTTGTGTTTCATTACAGTCCTCCTCATCATCTGCACACCGCGTGCAAAGATGAACATTACACTCATTAAAGTATTTGTCTTGCAATGAATGTAATATTAGTTTCTGATCCACCTTCAGATATACTCAGTGCTTTCTTTGTAGCATATCAATTCTCTAAACCCTTTTCAAAAAATTCCAGATGATGACCTACGTTCTCGACTTATTGAGAACAACTAAAAGTAATTATAAAGAAACTAGCATGGCCTGTGGATATACCCCAGTGTGATAGTTTACTCATTACAACGTTTGATATGTTTATATAAGCGCTATTGCCAAATAGTTCATTATGTAAAGAGTATAAATTAAATATAAGTCCATATAATTCATTATTCATATAGTACATAGTCCATAAGTCCATACCTTTAATTAAAAGTAATTATAAAGAAACTGTTGACTTTTCTGGATATAAGGTGTGTCCTAGATGCCTACTCTTATTTATAGACCCGGCGATAATCATGTGACCATATTCTTGGCCAATCACTGGCAGTTCTCTGCTGCTGATATTGTTATTTATTCCGGCTGTTCTGGTCATACCTACATATATTGCTTTGAACCTTTGTGGATGACAGAACATAGGATTATATCACTGGACCTTTGACACTACGTAGGATTCAATAACCCAGGACTTATTCACTTACCAAAGGATTCTATAGCGCAGGACTTACTTACTTACTTTAAGTCCTTTACAACTGGCCAAGGATGGCGGTCAGAAACTTAACAAAAACTAGCATGACCTGTTGATATATCACAGTATGATAATTTAATCATTACAACGTTTGATATGTTTACTTAAGAGCTATTGTAAAATAGTTCAATATGTAAAATGTATAATAATCTTGATTTAACTCACACTGTTTTTCTTACTTTCCTTCTTTTCATATAACCCTCTTAAAAATAGTGGAGGTGGTGGAGGTGGTGGTTAAATACACACAACGGGGTTAAATCTAACTTAACGGACCTAAATTCCACCATCGAAAGAAAAAAAAAGTGAATTAACAAAATTTAATGAAATTTTCAGTGTTGATATATTAATGAATAAAATATATAATGCACCAGTTTTATTTAAAAACGTTTTCATTTTTTCAGGTCAGCTAATTTTGAATCACGTGTCTTTGAGAATCTGTGTTACGCCTCAAAGATTTAACCCACAACAATGAGATACTCAGTGCACTTCAAGCACATCAGTTTGCAAGACGAACTTGCAATTCATCACGCCACGGGAGGTGCCCAAATACTATTTTAGTTTCACCGTGTGGACTAAACAAAAAAGGGAAAAAAGAAAAAAAAAGAGAAAGAAAAGATGAATATCTATTCGAGAGATCGATCCACCAAATGACCAGATTTATTTATTGATTGGTCAAGGCAATTTTGTATTTCCAATTCCGTTTGCGTCTTTGGTTCGATCTCCTCAAATTCTCAAGTGCGCAGGCGCAGACATCTTCACCAATTACGAAATCAATAGACAGGCCAAGTTTTTCTCTTTGACGGAATTCTTAGTAGAGGCCAAACTTCATAAAGATGACTTTAACTTTTCGGCTAATTCAAGCGATGTTGCGACACTTGGGACATTGTAGAGCATTGGACTGACGTGCTTGAGGTCTGAAGAGTCTTATTAAGAAATCGGTTTTGTTTAAGAACCTTAGCACAACTTTTCAAGTGATTTCTTTCCTAGAAAATCGGTATTACAAATCGTAGATTTTGTTATTGTCACCACTTTGTTCTAAAGATTATATCTTCCCACAAGCTATACACTCCTGAAGTCTCATTCTGAGGTTCTGTATATGAGCTATCATCAAAATCAACAACTTTATATAGACTAGCAAAAATATGCGCCCTCCTGGCGTAAGTATTTAAGTTTTAATGTAATGAAATATAGTAAATGTTGTGATGTTAGTCCCAACAGTAAAAAGAAGTCAAGTCGAGATGGGGTAAAATAAGACAAGTGTATTTACAATTAATGGTACATGTACGACTAGCTTGTCGCTAACGGGAACAGTCCTCCTTTCCACTCGGTGTCTCACTATTTATAGTGAGAACCGGTGCATGTTCTCCACTGTAGGAACGGCCGGTACAACAGTAAATTAGAAAGACGAACGAAATTTAATAAGAAAAAGATATATTACTCTTATTTTAATTATATTTTAATTGGTTTCATTGTAAAATCATTCATAGAATTGAATTTTATCCATTGGAGAATAAAACAATGATATTAGAGATCAATAACATCAAGTAATTATTTATCAAACCCGGTTTTGTCAAAACCAGTATGCAAATTAACTACACCATATATTATGTAAACATTTATTTCTTAGTGATATATAAGACACTTTGCAGAATTTTAAAAGCACAAATAACATAGGCTGTTATTATATTAGTGTTATCGCTTTCAAGCACCCACCTCTCTCTATATATTTCCCTACTCCCTTCTTCTTTCTTTCTTTCTTTCTTTCTTATTATATATTTTTGTGTATCATGTCATTCTTCTTCTCTTTCTTTATAATAAAACGGATTGGTTCATTATTGAGCTGAGGTAACGACACTCCTAGGAAATTAGAATTAGACAATTTGGACGTTCTCATTTTTAACCAGAGGGTGCTGCAAGATGATAACGATCGGAAGATCAAGAAACATACGTATAAATATACCAATGTGCAAGCATTACATTAATATTTTTGTTATTTATATGGCCAAATAAAATCAGAAAATAAATCATCCTAAAAGTTTGAAGCCTAAAATAACGAGAAAAACCAACAACAATTTCTTATCTGCAATTGTAAATATTTATAAACATGGCCGACAACAATGGATTAACATCTTTAGGCGAACAGAATCCAGCCATTTTGGCCATAATTCTTGGAGGAGGAAAAAGAATCAGCGAGATCTTAAATTCTTGCTGGGATTCCATATTCGAAATGTCCATTCCTCGCATTTAATCCATTAAGTTTACTTTTCTATGTTAAGAACACATAGTATCAAATGGTAAGGTTAAATGATTTAGATGTTACAATTCCAATGCGTTGAATTTTTAGGTTTTAGATTTTTTTTATGTCTTTTCATTGGCTGATCCACTTGGCGGGAAAATAGCAATAAATAAAAGATGAATTTTGAGAAAAAACATTATTAATAATAACATATCTTTTCATAATGGAGATTATGTGTCTTTCTGTCTGTAACAGTAACTACTTTTTTTTACGTTATATTCTGCGATGTGTGTTATATATCATTAAGAAAAAACAAAAAACAAATAATATTATAGTCAATAATAATATCATCAGGATATATGAAAAATATTCTTTTTTTTGTAGAGCCCAAAGATTATTCCATTAAAAAGCTATGACTCACTTATGAAATCATTATTATTATTATTATTATTATTATTATTATTATTATTATTATTACTTTTTCACACTAGTGTTAGCTGATGGTCTTTCACTGGAGTTTGAGTGACAATACTTTTCTGGGTATTCTAGCTGACTTAAGCAACGCTGTTGTCTGGATGGTCTCAATTCTTCCTCTGATTTCCAGATTCTCCAGTCCTTTTTCAAAGTTTTTGGGACCGTTCCCAGTGCACCAACTACAATTAGTATCACTTTCACCCTCATATGCCACAGCCTTTTCAATTCTCTGGCAAGTTCCAGGTATTTGGCTATCTTTTCGTTTTCCTTCATCTTCACTATTATTATTATTATTATTATTATTATTATTATTATTATTATCTCCTTTTGAGTTTTCACATCAGCATTAGCTGATGGTCTTTCACTGGAGTCTGAGTGACAGAAAGTCTCCTCAGGTCTCCAGGACTCTTCTGAGTATTCTGGCAGATTGCAGCAGTCCAGTGTTCTGAATCGTTTCAATCCTTCCTCTTATTTCCAAACTTTTCAAACCCTTTTCTAATCCTTTTGGGATTGTTCCAAGTGCACCAACTACAATCGGTATCACTTTCACTTTCATATTCCATAACTTTTTCAGTTCTCTGGCAAGGTCCAGATATTTGTCCATTTTTTCATTTTCCTTTAGCTTCACCCTGTGATCTGCTGGCACTGCAAAATCCACCAGTTGACAAGTTCTTTCTTTTTTTTAAAAACACTAGGTCTGGTCTTCTTGTTGGGATAAGGTGATCCGTTTTTATTTCAAAGTCCCAGAGAATTTTATGCGTTTCGTTCTCAAGAACAGATTCTGGTTTAATTTTTTTGCATAATTCCCAGTGGATCACCTTCCCAACCCAGTCGTGTCTAGTTTTGCATTTTCGTTGTGCTAGTTTGCTACATTCGCAGAGTATATGGTTTACAGTCTCATCTCTATCACCGCAAAATCTACATTTACTATTTTGTTGGATCTTATCAATTTTCGCTTTTATATAGTTTGTCCTTATGGCATTATTTTGTGCAGCAATTATTAATGATTCTGTTTCTCTTTTGAGGTTTCCTTTTCTTAACCATGTCCAAGTCTTTCCATGTGCAACCTCTTCGATTTGTCGTTTGAAGTGTCCATATAATTGTTTTTCTTCCCATTTTTTCTAGTCTTTGTTGTTTTTCTGTTTGTCCATCTGTCACTTCTACTATTGTTGGCCGCCATAAGTAATTTGTCTTTGCTCTTTCTTGTGTAATCCTCAAGTTGTTGGATAGTGGTTTCTACGCAGTCCTCTATGTTGGCATGACCTCTTCCCCCTTCCTTTCTTGACACATATAATCTATCTCTGTCGTCATTATTATTATTATTATTATTATTATTATTATTATTATTATTATTTCACTCCATTCACGTTTTTCACACCCGCCTTAGCCGGTGGTTCACTGGAGGCTGAGTGGCAGCCAGTTTCCTCGGGTCTCCAGGACTCTTCTGAGTATTCTAGTTATTCTAGTATTCTACTGAGTATTCTAGCCGATCTTAACAATGCCGTTATTATTATTATTATTATTATTATTATTATTATTATTATTATTATTATTATTATTATTATTATTATTTACTCCTTTTGAGTTTTCACATCAGCATTAGCTGATGGTCTTTGACTGGAGTCTGAGTGACAGAAAGTCTCCTCAGGTCTCCAGACTCCTCTGAGTATTCTGGCAGATTGCAGCAGTCCAGTGTTTGAATGGTATCAATACTTCCTCTTATTTCCAAACTTTCCAAACCCTTTTCCAATCCTTTTGGGACCGTTCCAAGTGCAAAAAACTATGGTATCACTTTGACTTTCATATTCCATAACTTTTTCAGTTCTCTGGCAAGGTCCAGATATTTGTCCATTTTTTCATTTTCCTTCAGCTTCACCCTGTGATCTGCTGGAACTGCAAAATCCACCAGTTGACAAGTTCTTTCTTTTTTGTTAATCAACACTAGGTCTGGTCTTGCTGGGATAAGGTGATCCGTTTTTATTTCAAAGTCCCAGAGAATTTTATGCGTTTCGTTCTCAAGAACAGATTCTGGTTTATGCATATACCATTTTGTTGTATCGTCAAAATTTAATTTTTTGCATAATTCCCATAATACTCGTTGCGAAAACATTGTCAGAAAGCTCTCCCAGAAGACCATTACTGTTATAGTTCCTTACATCCTGATAATGAACCTATTTTCATGTCCTTATGCCAGACTAATGCAAGATTTAGTATTAGTGGATGTAAATAAATAAGTACTGTTATGTACCAGCACAGATCCAGACACTTTTGTTTTTGCTTGAACGTAAAAGCGTTTTATCTTTGAATATAAAACGTGTGGTGTCCATGACCGAATAGATTAATGTTTACAGGCAGA
Source organism: Doryteuthis pealeii (assembly GCA_023376005.1). Taxonomy (NCBI): domain Eukaryota; kingdom Metazoa; phylum Mollusca; class Cephalopoda; order Myopsida; family Loliginidae; genus Doryteuthis; species Doryteuthis pealeii. The sequence goes on from CM042147.1 coordinate 13,422,228, forward strand.
TTTACGACATTCTCTTAATGAGTTTTGTTAATGTCACGAACTAACATATTAAGAATCCCCATAGGATTATTACGGACATGGAATATCACAAGAGAATAATAATAATGAAAGAGGCTTTCGTTTTGTCCTTTGTTTTTTTCCCCCGCTTTTTTCCGAATATTGTCATTAATCTTTCTGGAAGTTTCCGGGTCGCCAAAAGACCGGCGTTTCGTTCGAGTAAGGAATATTTATGCAAGCATCTGCCATTTGACATTGAGATCCGAATTTCTCAGAGGAAATCTGATCTACAATTGTGAATAGATCCTTGTTATGCATTGTCTTCTTTATGGGCTTAAAGTCACAGGACAAAAACAAACAAACAAACAAAAAAAAAACTAGTCTCAACAAGTCTCTAGAGACCATACAAATTCTAACCATACAATTAGATAAACATACTGTTTAAATCTAACCACAAAAAATTAAGGGTCAAATCCTACTTAACAGACATAAATTCCTCCATCGTATGTCACCCCGCCGAAAGAAAAAATACTAAAAATCAAAGAATTAACTGAATTTAATGAAATTTTCACTGTTGATATATTAATGAATAGACAATATAATATACCAGTTATTTTATTTGAAAAAAAATTTCAGGTCAGCTAACTTTGAACTTTGAAGCGTAACTCAGTTTCACAAACATACGTGGTTCAAAGTTAATCGACCCGAAAAATGTAAAAGTTTTTAAATAAAATAACTAGTACATTATATCTTTTATTCATTAATGTATAAACACTGAAAATTTGATTAAATTCGGTTTATTCCTTGATTTTTAGTTTTTTCTTCTTTTGGCGGGGTGACATACAATGGTGGAATTTATGTCCGTTAAGTAGGATTTAACCAAATTAAGTCTCTCTCTTTCTTTCTTTCTTTCTTTCTTCTCTCTCTCTCTCTCTCTCTCTCTCTCTCTATGTGCTAATGGCTAGCCACACTGAAGTGACGTTATACGTCAAAATACGGTATTTGTGGATGACTATACATACACCCCACCCCTGGTGGGTTGAGCACTTTGAGGGGATTTTTGCTGACGACCGCCGACTAAGCTTAAAGACACCCCTCTCCTATAAAACGGATGGAGCACTTTTTGGCGGCCCTTGCGTATATATATATGTATTTATTAGTTAAAATACTTTATTCAACAATGCTTCTAAAAAACAAACATCTAAGAATCATCTGAGAAAACACAAGAATACAGTGTCAAATGCTACTGACACTCAATGATGTTTAATATGTAGTAGATATTTCCGGAGTCTCAGTTGATTAAAGAGTCATCTTGCCCGGACCCTGTGCACGAGTTGACAGCCAACACCCCCCATATATATATATATATATATATATATATATATATATATATATATTAATGTTATGGTTGGCACTAGTATACTAGAAAAAGTAGTAGTAATCCAACGTACAGTGTTATTAGAAGAATTAAAAGACAATTATATCATCACAGCCTTCATACATTCCCACGCGCACACGCACGACATCACATACATACGCACAAACAAAAATACGCACACACGCACGTGGACACAATCATATCATCACAGCCTTCACGCATTTCCATGCGCACGCGCATGTCATCATACACATACGCACAAACAAAAATACGCACACGTAGAAGCAAAAAAAAACATTCCGCATCACGTAAACACGCAAACACGAGAATACAGTTAAAAAAACGCAACATTTGCCCATTTACACAATTTCTGTCATTTTCAAAGGAACCGTTTCGTCTTACCCGATGAATGCTTTCAGCAAGAAACCGCTGGCTGTAATACCGTTCCCGTAATTAAATAAATAAAAGCAAAAACTTTTATTTGTTTTGATTTCTCATTGAACTATATATATATATATATATATATATATATATATACTAAAAAAAATCCACCTCTTCCAATCGTTAGATTGAATCATATCATGACAATGACCATTGGAGCTATTCGATCTCCGTTCCAATTCTTCAAAAAGCTGCTACAATGCCATGTAAGCCAGTTGGAAACCGGATGTTTGACAGTTGCATGTCGGGAAATCATTTGAGTGGAAATTTAAGAATTCGGTCGATTGTTTTTTAATTTTAAAATTTTATTTCTATTTTGATTTTTTAAAGACCATATAACTGTTTTCTTAATAAATGATTTACGGGGAATTGATCTCATTTTTTCTCCCTTTTTATGGTTACACGCTAAACATTGACATGATATAAAAAATGACGTTGTTATTTCATATGAAAATCAATTCTGGCTCAAAGAAGACACAAAATCCGACATCTTTATTTGTTTATTTAAAATAAAATATTACAAAGCTCGGCATCTTTTGTTTCGCGCCAAACAAAATTTATTAAAATCGTGGCGTAATGAAAGAAAGAAAGAAAGAAAGAAAGAAAGAAAGAAATCGAAATGGTATTAAATAAAACAATCTGAAAAAGGGACACAAATCGTAAACCTTGTTTTACAACGCGGGATATTATACAAGATTTATTCCCATTTTCTGTCAGCTCCCAAAGCGGGAAAGATTAAACAGACTCCCTGGAATTTAGCATCAGAGATTTATCAGCTGTCGGCCTTTGTGGATAATAATATAAAGTTGTCTGTTTATTTATGAAGAAAGTAAGAACACCTTTTGAGCAGAAGCGTTGGACGTTTTATGACATCAGCGAAAACGGCTGTTTGATTCGTGGCGGTGTTGTGCGCGCGGGGTGGGGAGTGGGTGTTGTATAACTCATAGGATGGGGGTTGGGAGATACGTTGCCTCGAGTTACCAAGGAAAATAAACAATTATAAAACAGAAACATTAACGCTCAACTTGAAATGAAATGAAAAGCAATCTATCACATAAAACTAAGTATCGGCCATTTTGAAACGGAAATATCAAACATCATAACTTTGCCCAAACACGGTTTTATAAGTCAGAGTAAATAGCATTCAAATCACCACAGTGGTTTTTAAACGAAACGATACAATAGTCATTTCTGTTTCCATTTACGTAGAAAAACTTATTATGTGTGGAGACACGTGGTTAATGGTTATCTTCGTAGGAAATGCACACAGCGAGACGAGTTCAAATTAATCTAATAATGTATATATGTGTGTGTAACTGTAACCTAGCAAAAACGGTACATCATAGCGTGATTTTTATTAGACCAATACACTTGTTCTAGATGTTTTAGTTAAAGAATACAACTTATCCACTAATTTTCCGTTATGATGTGCCATTTTTGCTTGATTAGCAGTTACACAGATGCATACATTATTAGATTAGTTTACACACACACATCTATCAATCGATCTATCTATATATATATGATTGAGCTAAGCCGGCCCCTAAATTAATCTAATAATGTGTGTGTATATATATATATATATATATATATATATATATTGATAGATATATATTGATAGATATATGTGTGTAAATTAATCTAATAATGTACAAACACACACACACATCCACGTTATATATTTTATTATAAATTATTAGATTAATTTACACACACATCTATCTATCTATCTATCTATCTATTATCTATCTATATATATATTATATATATATATATATATATATATATATATATATATATATATATATATATATATATATATATATATATATATATATATATATATATATATATATATATATATATATATATATATATATATATATATATATATATATATATATATATATATACACATTATTAGATTAATTTAGGGGCCGGGTTAGCTCAGTCGGTAGAGCGTTCGGCTAGAAACCACCAAGTTCCTAGATCGATACTGGTCCTCGCCAACTCAGCGTATGAGTAACACAGGGATCTGTGCATTAAAGTAAGGAGTTGATGCTAGGTGTGGCGTACCACCCCAGACCCCAAAACAACCTCCTTGGTCTAGTGCTCGAGAAAAGGGGATAGACTCCCTCGCTGATTAGCTGATACCGACTTTAGGCTACCCCGACGACTTTACTTTTTTATACACACATTATCTATCTATCGACCCTCTCTCTCTTCTTATATATATTTAACTATGTGGATAGTATGTTTACTGCTCACTTATCATTGCGTTATTCGGTAATGTCACATTTCATAACATAACTTTAAATACCTCGTACTTTTCTTTTACTTTGTTTTATTGTATTGTGTTGTATTTATTATTTATTTAAGTTTCTGTAATTTTATATATATTGTGAAATATCTGGAATTCGGTTTTTCTTTTTAAATTACGCAACGATAACAGAATACGTAATTATAGTATATATATATATATATATATATATATATATATATATATATAGAGAGAGAGAGAGAGAGAGAGAGTCTCGCGATGTCAAAAGAGCAGAAAAAGGAATTCTTTGGATTAACTGAAGTGTTTTGGATTATTTTAGCGAACGTGAAGGAAACGCTAATACAATATATATATATATATATATATATATATATATATATATATATATATGTGTGTGTGTGTGTGTGTGTGTGTGTGTGTGTGTACGTACACACACAGAAAAAGGTGGCATATATTTAGTTAATATTTATGGAAGTATGGGATATATCTGGCGACAATCTATTAAAGTACAGGCTATATCTTGCTGGTTATTTTGTTGAATGGCATCTTCGTGAGTTATTTAATGCGAAATATTGGGTTTTGTATATAAGATTTGTAAGCGAATAATCTGTAAGAAAATTTTTTTGTTTTGTTTTACAAAATGACACCTGTTTGACGTGGATGGTGACCAGTAATACCCGAGGAGAAGATCGTGGTAGCTGAGCGGTATGATTCGTATAGTTAGTAGTCCCGTGACATGCAATAACCCATCTCGGCCTTTACTTGAACTAGACGGGCGGTCGGAGAGGCCCAATCTATATCCTCCAAGTTATTCTCATGGCTAACTCCTCTTTTTATCGTATAGGTGCTAAAAGGTGGTGAATGGGGATCAATCCCCAGTCTATTAATATAAAGTAAAGTCGTCGGGGTGGCCTAAATTCGGTATCAGCCAATCAGCGAGGGAGTCTATTCCCTTTTCACTAGCGTTAGACCAAGGATATTGTTTTTGCGTTTGAGGTTGAGCGCCACACCTACCATCAGCTCCTTACTATACCGCACAGATCCCTGTGCTACTCATACGCTGAGTTGACGAGGGTCGGTATCGAACTAGGAACCTTGTGGTTTCCAGCCGCACGCTCTACCGGCCCCATGAGGCTATTTTCTAATTTATTAATTTATTCAGGAAAATGAAAATTATTTCTACCAATTTATTAATACACATGAAGGGTACGTGGGCAGTTTTACTTTGGAGTAAAATAAATTGAGCGCTGAAAACAAAACAAGAACGTCTTGTGTTCGTTATTAAAAAATAAGCAACGACACAAGACAAGACATTCTCAAGAGATTCCCAAGTAGTTCCAGACTGTTTATTTCTTATAACTCCAACCTAAAAAAGGGGAACCACTCTGATTGACTGATAAATTATTCATTTATTGAACTACTAGGGAAAAAGAAGACAGGGTTAGGGATAGGGTTTAGGGTTAGGGTTTAAGGTTAGTTTAATGGGAAAATAATGGGTAGATTAATTAACAGATAAAATTCATTCAGAGTGGTTCCCCTGTTTAGGTTGGAGTTATAGGAAATAACCTCCAGACTCCTCGAAGAACAGCGAGAATGCCATCCAACCAACCAGCAGGTCTAACACAGACAGACAGAGTTTCTCCGATCGAGGATAGCAGACCCAACAATATCCAGCCAAGAGGATAGTTGAACAGTTATAATATAAGTATATAATTATTAATATTAAAGCCAAGACTCCTTTAAATTGGCCCTGAACGTTACAGTAAGTAGGGTAGCCTGGAAGTAATTATATAGGCACATTCTATCGAAGAGCCAAGGAAATGTTTGTAGAATCTGACCATGCAAAAGACAACATTAAAAGCTTTACTTACTCAAGCACTTCATTCAAAATCATCCTTTTTGGATATGGGCACATAGATCTAACAGTGGCAGAAATATCCTTACTTCATACGGTTTGCGCTCTTTTCAAATTATCTGAACATTTTGATAACACTTAGTTATTTAGCACACACGGACACACACAGATAGACACACACATAGACACACAGAGACACACGGACAGATGCACGCACTCACAGATGGACCTCTACTTTTTATGTGGTTATGTGTTCCGATATGTTCATTATATAGCGAAAATGGCGAAAATGACACTTGCGTCGCTGAGACTATCATAAAATCCTTGCAATTTTATAATATAAAATGCGTATTTATCTTGCTCACATTGTTCATATCTATCTATCTATCTATCTATTCATCTATCTTAGTCTGATGATTTCTATCTATCTATCTATCTATCTATCTATCTATCTATCTATCATAAAGTCGTTGCCATTTTATTATATAAAATGCGTGGAGTATCTATCTATCTATCTATCTATCTATCAATCTATCTATCTATCTCACATTGTTCATATCCATCAATCACAGTTTGATAATATATATCTATCAATCTCAGTCTTGACATACCTATCTGTCGATCTCATTCTGAACATATCTATCTATCTATCTTTTCAGTCTGGTCATATCTATCTATCTATCTCAGTCTGATCATATCTATCTATCTAGCTATCCATCTAGCTATCTATTTCAGTCTGATAATATCTATCTATCTATCTATCTATCTATCTCAATCGATACTCCAAAGTTCAGAAAATACTTTGAAGAATACTTAACCATCAGACAGTTTATACCGTCTTTTCCGAAATTTTCCCCTTGTGATTCACAAAGTGTAATGCTCGCTCGAAAGGGTTAACTGAAAAGTCACTATTACATTAGTTGGGGTATGCGTTGTTCAAATTATCTGATCTTTGAGGCGACAATTTTCTTTCTTTCTTTCTTTCTTTCTTTCTTTCTTTCTTTCTTTAAACATATATATATATATATATAAAACACACACACACACACACACACACACACACACACACACACACACACACACACAGATATATATATATATATGTTGAAAGAATGAATAAAGGAAAGAAACTATAGAATGGATAATATAGGATATTTTAATCAATATTACTTACACGTGTTTCGGTCAGGAGTTTATCGATGTGTACATTATTCAACCTATTATTATCTTTAAATAATCAAAAGAAATGAAATAATAATAATAATAATAGAAAAAATGTAGAAATGTTCCGCACACAAAGAAAATTCGACCTTCATTTTAGTGGTATATAATACACTAATAACATGGGCGGTTTTGTGGCAAATTTAGCCCAGATTTTCATAGAGACCTCGTTAATAAATAAGATTTATTCTAAGTATTAATGATTTTGGACTATACATTAAAATACTAATTGATAAATATACACAATTCCTTAGGGTATTTTTATGTAAACAGTGCCGTAGTTTCGGTTACAGACAGACACCGAATCTCTATACTACTACTACTACTACTACTAATGATAATAATAATAATATATATATATAGTTCTTGAATTGCCACATCTACCCAATCCCCAATGCTGGTGAGACTTTTTTACTTCTTTTCTTGTCACATATTGTCTGTCTCTGCAATCTGTTGCGTGTAATACCTTGTGCATAGTAATCAATTCCCTTGTCTTTGGTCCATCTGTCGTAGTTCCTCCCTTGTCCTTTTTAAGAATGGCCGAAATTATCTTACAAGGCAGACAACTCAGATATTTGTCTGAGTGATAAAAGTCTTCTCAGGTCTCCATAACTTTTCTGAGTGTTCTAGCCGATTTCAACAATGCTGTTGTCGGGCTGGTCTCAATTCTTCCTCTGATTTCCAGATCCTCTTGTCTTTTTCTTAGCTTTTTGGAACCGTTCCAAGTGCACCAACTACAATTGGTATCACTTTCCCTCTCATATTTCACAGCTTGTTCAATTTTCTAGCAAGGAACAGGTATTTGTCAATCTTTTCGTTTTCTTTTATCTTCACCCTGTGATCTGCAAAATCTACTAGTGGACAAATTCTCTTTTTTCTTGTTAAACAATACTGGCTCTGGTCTTCTGGCTGGAATAAGATTATTATTATTAGTATTTTTCTTCTTTTTATAGGTATTTTTCTATCTTTTCGATTTCTTTTATCTTTACTCGGTGATCGGACGGAACGGTAAAATCCACCAGACGACAAGTTCTCTTTTTCTTGTTAATTAACACTAGGTAAGGTTATTATCATTATTATTATTATTTTCACTTCTTTTGAGTTTTTCCCATCAGCGTTAGCTGGTGATATTTCACTGTAGTCTGAGTGGCAACAAGTCTCCTCAGGTCTCCAGGACTCTTCTGAGTATTCTAGCCGATTGCAGCAGTGCAGTATTCTGGATGGTCTCAATTCTTCCTCAGATTTCTAGATCCTCCAGTCTTTTTTATAAGTTTATTGGGCCCGTTCCAAGTGCACCAACTACAATTGGTATTACTTTCACTTTCATGTTCCACAGATTTTTCAATTCTCTGGCAAGGTCCAGATATTTATCTATCTTTTCATTTTCCTTCAGTTTCACCCTGTGATCTGCTGAGACCGCAAAGTCCACCAGTTGACACTTCTATTTTTTTGTTAATCAGCACTAGGTTTGGTCTCCTGGCTGGAATAGAGTGATCCGTCTTTATCTCGAAGTCCCAGAGAATTTTATGCGTTTCGTTCTCAAGAACAGATTCTGGTTTATGAATGTACCATTTTGTTGTATGGTCAAAGTTTAATTTTTTGTCCAATTCCCAGTGGATCACCTTCCAACACAGTCGTGCCTATCTTTGTATTCCCGTTGTGCTAGTTTGCTACATTCACTTAATACATGGTTTACAGTCTCATCTCTGTCACCGCGCAGTCTACATTTACTGTTTGTTGCGTCTTATCAATTTTTGCTTTGATATAATTTGTTCTTAAGACATTATTTTTGTGCAGCAATTATTAGTGATTCAGTTTCTCTCTTGAGGTTTTCTCTTTTTAACCATGTCCAGGTCTTTTTATGTGGAACCTCTCTGATTTGTCGTTTGAAGCTTCCATATAATTGTTTTTCTTCCCATCTTTGTTTTCTAGTTTTTCTGTTTGTCCATACATTACATTTGCTGTTGTTGGCTGCTATAAGTAATCTTTCTTTGCTCTTTTTTTTGTGTACTCTTCGAGTCCTTGGATTGTGGCCTCTATACAATCCTCTATGTTGGCAAGAACTCTTCCACCTTCTTTTTTTGAAACATATAATCTATCTTTATCCTCTATAGGGTGTAGAGCCTTGTGCATCGTCATTAATTTCCTAGTCATTTGATCAATCTGTCTGAGTTCTTCTTTTGTCCATTTTAAGAATGGCCCAGAGTATCTTATAACGGGGACGGCCCAGGAATTTATTCTTTTGATGAGATTTCTGCTGTTGAGCTTGGTTTCTAAGAGCTTTCTTGTCCTTCTAAGGTATACTTTTTAAACTTTTTCTTTCATCTCAGTTTGTTTGATATTGTCGGCTTCTAAGATTCTGGAGTCTGAGTGGCAACAAGTCTCTCCTCATGTCTCCAGGACTCTTCTGAGTATTCTGGCAGATTGCAGCAGTGCAGTATTCTGGATGGTCTCAATTCTTCCTCTGATTTCCAGATTTTCCAAACTTTTTTCCAATCTTTTTGGGACCGTTCCAAGTTCACCAACTACAATTGGTATAACTTTGACTTTCATAATCCATAACTTTTTCAGTTCTCTGGCAAGGTCCAGGTATTTGTCCATTTTTTTTGTTTTCCTTCAGCTTCACCCGGTGATCTGCTGGAACTGCAAAATCCACCAGTTGACAAGTTCTTTCTTTTTTGTTAATCAACACTAGGTCTGGTCTTCTTGCTGGGATAAGATGATCCGTTTTTATCTCAAAGTCCCAGAGAATTTTATGCGTTTCGTTCTCAAGAACAGATTCTGGTTTATGCATATGCCATTTTGTTGTATGGTCAAAATTATTATTATTATTATTATTATTATTATTATTATTATTTTGAGTTTTCACATCAGCATTAGCTGATGGTCTTTCACTGGAGTCTGAGTGACAGCAAGTCTCCTCAGGTCTCCAGGATTATTATTATTATTATTATTATTATTATTATTATTTCTCAATGAGAGTTTTTCACACTCAACTTAGCCGGTATTTCGCTGGAAGCTGAGTGACAGCAAGTCTCTTCAGATCTCCAGGACTCTTCTGAGTATTCTAGCCGATCTTAAAAATGCTGTTGCTTGGATGGTCTCGATTATTCGTCTGATTTCCAGTTCAATATTATTTAGATGCTTTTATTGACAATCGTATTTCTTTATTCGTGTGGATGGAAAGATGTTGTTAAAAAAGGAAGATTGCCATTGACAAACATTTTACTTTCTATTTTCTTCTATCGAATATTGAATGTAAACGTTTGAGGAAAATGTTTTCCTGTTGAATGAAAAAATCGTTAACGTACCAAGTCCACAGCAGCGCCTAATGATGTGTTCGTCTAACCATTAATCTATGATTTGCACCGTCCAAATAAGCAGATAAATAAAGTCGTATTTTTCTCACAGTACACAACCGTTAAAGTCACTTCTTTCTATCCAGGTTGGATATTTCTATTACACCCTAACCACTGAATACACTGGCATCTATATATTAATTCGCGTGTTCCTTAATTGTACGACCGTTATCATCTTGCAACACCCTCTGGTGAAAAATGAGGCCGTCCAAGATGAAATGAAACATGTAAATAATCCCAAATAAGACATTTCATACTTTTCTCATCTATATATTAACACTCGTGTTCCTTAATTGTACGACCGTTATCATCTTGCAACACCCTCTGGTGAAAAATGAGACCGTCCAAGATGAAATGAAACATGTAAATAATCCCAAATAAGACATTTCATACTTTTCTCATCTATATATTAACACTCGTGTTCCTTAATTGTACGACCGTTATCATCTTGCAACACCCTCTGGTTAAAAATGAAACCGTCCAAGATAAAATGAAAAAATATAAATCCTGATTAAATCTTGATTATCTGGTGTTGCTTATCTGACGGTTTCTTATTTATTTTGAGTGCCATTGTCTCAGCTAGATAATGGACCATACCGCTTATATTATAAAGAAGGAAACAAAAGAAAAAGGATATGCTACATAGAAAAATATAATAAAAAGAAATAAAAAAGAAAATAGGGGAAAGATAGAGAGAGGTGGTGAGTGTATGGCACACGAACATACTCAAACCAGTAATATGTCCTGAGTATGACGTTAAACTCTATCTGATGGTTAAGTTTCAATTCTGGAGCTCTGGGGAATGTGGAGTACTCCTTTATCACTATTACTCCCAGGTTCACTCCGACCTGGAGTGGTAGTACCTGTTAGGGTCCCATCTATGGGTTAAATAGAAAAATGTGTTTATAAAAAAATTTAGTATCCATTAAGAATGACTTTATTTGAAAATTTTATCGGCATTAAATGACCCACTGAGGTTGATATGCCGTAAAACAAACCAAACCAAACTATTATGTATTAGCTTTCTTGTATCTGTTTTATCAAGTTTGCTCAGTAAATAAAGATTATTCTTTTTATTTCGTCGAGAATTGTTTTATATCGAGGTTGTCCATAAAGTCCGTGTGCACTTTAAAGAATTTTAAATTTCAAAATAGATACGGCCTTTATCATCGGGGCTTGTTCAGGTGTTACCTATTTTCCTTAGACTAAAATTCCTGTTTACCTTAGGCTAAAGTCAACATCTGGTAACACAGGGAACACCTGAACAAGTCCCAAGGATACAACGGCCTGAACGTTGTGTTTATACACGCGACAATAAAGATGAGGACAAAAGTCCGAAAAATCAAAATTATTCGTACTGAAATTGATGATCTTTGAATTGTCTTTTGCGACTAGTGTAGAGAAGAAACACTAGTCGCTTTTTTTGAGTGGCGACGTAGTTGTATGTTTGTGTTTGATTTCAATATAAAAAAAAATTGTCCACACACACACACACACACACACACACACACCACACACACACACACACGAAGCTAGCAGAGTACCAGACGCACAGAGTTATCCTCCCACATATATTTAGATCTATTCACACACACACACATACACCACACACACACACACACACACACACACATTAAACCACATATACACCAACACAAACACACATACATACACAAACATACACAGTTATCCTCCCACACATATTTAGAGTTATTCACACACACATACACCACACACACACACTCAAACACATTACACCACATATACACCAACACAAACACATACATGCACACACAAACACACATAAGCACACCAGGAAACACGTACATACACACACACACATAAACACACAGATACACACAAACACAGAAGTTTTTTTCGAATCCAGCAGAGTTAGAGTAGCAGAAGGAAAAAAATGATTAAACTTGACCTTTGAAGAGGTCAGTTCTTTTTTTAAAACTTGATTTGCATATTTTATTCCAACTGAATTTAGAAAAGGAGAAATTTATTCAAATTACTTTGGTCGTTTCTTTTAAGAGTGAATGGTTTTAAAATCTTGTAAAATTTCAATCATTTCTTCTGTGTTTACTAAAACTGGATCACCCGGAGATAAAAAGTGAAGTCACCTCGCCGACCAATGTTCAAAACTTCACTTATTAAACTATATACAAACAAAAGTAAAAGCTCTTTACATCCCTAAGGATTGTAGGAGAATAAATACAATTACAAGTGGAAGTAGAGAGAAGCTGGGCGCAGTTTCTGAAGACAACCTTTGGTATTACGAAAAGCATTTAATGTACAAAACATAAAAATGTACAAATGGTAGACAAGTATAAAAGGGAAAAGTAGAATTCACAGAATTCACTGAGTTCAATATCCAAGATTTCCTTTAGTTAGGTCGTATTTAGGTCCGTGGGTGTTAAGAAGGGTTTCAGAAAAATATACCAATGTGAAAATGTAACTGAATGAAGATTTCCTGGAATATTGGCCCTGACGAATTCGTAGTAGTTCCAGGTTGAAAGCTCTCAGTCCAATGTGTAGTGGGAAAAAGAGACTGCTTGATTTACATTCATGGGCTTATAGCAATACGAAGCGGATGCCTTACCTTGTATCATAGATTCCACCGCGTGGAATGGCCAAAGAAAGGGAAAGTGGTTGAAGTTTTGCATTTATAAGGGTCATCACGGATCTCAGTAGCGCAGTGCTTGGTCAATATGAACACAAGCCAGTGTGTCCCCTAATAAATTTCCTACACCTAAGATCACCGGAATATTCTGTTCGAACACAAGAAACTGTTTCAAATCTTGATGCAATTTTGGTTTAGTTTCAGTTTGGCTGCTGTGTTTAATGCCATATAAACCTGTGTGGGTTATTTAATCCCGAATTCATCCTTGTAGAACATTATTGGTACTACTTAACCCATAGTTGCTGCGATGAAGGGGTTCATAGTTCTCCAAAGGGTATTAGTCCGAAAGTGAATATAATAGCACGACCGATTGAAACAGATTAGCGTTATTGCTTCCGTGCTCTCACTCACTCTCTCTATCTTCCCCCTAATCTTTCTTTCTTTCTTCTTATTTTGTCTGTGTTGCATGTTGTTTTATTCCCTTTCTTTATTTATAATAAATGCGGAAGATAGATAGATAGATAGATGGATAGGTATCAATAGACAATATTGCTGAAATAAATTTATATCTCTCTCTCTATATATAATACGTTCAACATCGCAGTCTTTTTTTGTCTGCAAATCTTGTCCTTTTTAGTTGCCGGATAGATCTAATTATATCCAGCGAAAATTGGCTGATATATTTGCCATAGTTTATTTTCCGAGTACTTTTTGCCCTATCGTGGGCCATCTTCAGGGGTAGTTCATAAACCGCACAACAACGTACCCCTGAAGATGGCCCACGATAGTGCGGAAAATACTCGGGAAATAAACTATGGCAAATATATCAGCCAATTTTCGCCGGATATAATTAGATAATCTGGCAACTAAAAAGGACACAGAACAAGATTTGCAGACAGTTCAACGAAATATGCCTGAGAGAAGAAATGCTGCCTATATAATATAATATATATATATATATATATATATATATATATATAGATAGATAGATAAATAGATATAAATAGATAGATAGATAGATAGATAGATTTACCAACCCCTCCGCACGGGCAGGATGTGACACAAGGTCAATTTCAACAGGTTTGAATTCAGAGTTTTCCTTCTCCTAGACCAGTTGCCTATCCAAGGTTAAAGAGCCCAGTCTGCCCTACTATTTATCCATAGCTGGAGAGAGAGTAGGATTCATACCTTTCCCAAGGGTATTTGCGCGAAGTGAAATGCAATTACCACGTCCAGGATTTGAACTCGGGGCGACGAGTCCATTTCCCATGACATTAACCATTACACCAGTTATTATTATACAGATAGATAGAAATAAACATGTCACATCCTGATCGTGTCTAAGTGGTTTGGGTAACTAGATAGATAGAATTTAATAAACCCGTTATTCTAACTATTTTTTCTTTCTCGAGAATTATATGATTCAATTCCGGAGAAAGCAAACCTGGAAGAATTAAAAAAAACATTTCTTCCTTCTCTTTAATGTTTTTGAGTCGAACATAAAATGATGGTGGGTTAACGACAAGAATGAAAAAAGTCTTTTGTCTGATTGACCCTCCATTATTGACTTGATGTTCGTAGAATAAAACCTGAAAATCGTTCTATTTATATTTCTTAATGTTTTATTATTCTAAACTCTTTTCAATGAAAAACAAAAAAAGAGAAAAGAACGTAATGGAAAACATTACCTCGTAAAACGGATATAAAAACCTTTTGACTTCATTTTTCAGTTTTTTTTTGTATTGATTTCTTTTCTTTTGTTAAACGGTAACAAACTAGAAGTCAGCGAAAAGTTAATAACAGCCATTTTTATGCAAAAACGGCCATTGGATCGGCCAAAGAAAACACATATCTACTTACTTATCTATGTGAGAATGGGAAATGAATCCGACAATATGAGGAAAAAATGAGTAAAGAAAAGAAATGTAGATGGATAAAAATGAATTTTATCGATATCACTTTTAATCGATTTAATTTTAATCGATTAAAAGTGATATCGATAAAATTCATTTTTATCCATCTACATTACTTATCTATATATGAAAGTACGCAAACAGTTTGTTTGATATGGCTATGCCGACAATTTTGGGGAGAATATGTGCTTAATTGAAGTCATACCTAATTTGAAAATTAATTAGTTGATAATGAATTAGGCGAATATATCTGTTCAAATGTAAGAGCGTAAACAAATCGAGAAAAAGTCATTCTCTGTATGTACATTTCGGCCTATTATGCCTCATCAGCAGAGTTATAGACTGGAAGCCGCTTTGTGTATGATTCGAACCCTAACTGCCTAGCTGACAGGCGGGGATTCTAACCGTTACACAAGCTGGCCTTCCCAGATTTCTTGCTTTGTTTACAAACTGATATATCCTACATTATCTATATATCAATATTCGTGTTCCTTAATTGTACAACCGTTATCATCTTTCAACACTCTCTGGTAAAAAATGACACTGTCCAAATCCTACAAGAAAAATGCAAAAATGTAAATCCTGATTATCTGGTGTTGCTTATCTGCTGAATTCTTATTTCTTATGAGAGTCATCACCACGGCTAGATAATGGGACATTCCATGCTTATTATAAAGAAAGAGAAGAAAGAAAAACAACATGCTACACAGAAAATAAAATAAGAAAGAAAGAAAGAAAGAGAACAAGGGGAAAGACAGAGAGAGGGCGTGAGCACGCGGAAGCTATAACGCTAATCTGTTTCAATCGAACAGTATGAAAGATGAAAAGGCGGAAAAAAAGAAGAGAGAGAGAGAGAGAGAGAGAGAGAGAGAGAGAGAGAGAGAGAGAGAGAGAGAGAGAGAGAGAGAGAGAGAGAGAGAGTTAAATCAAGATAAAATATACTTTTTATATATTGAACTATTTTACAATAGCTTTTGAGTAAACATATCAAACGTTCTAATAATTGAATTATTATCATACTGTGATATTTCCACAGGTCTAACTAGTAAGGATATAATATAATATATATGTAGATTGTGCTGGTATTAAAGAGACAGTATTTTAAAAGTTTGTGCCGACCTTCCATAACCTTACTATCTATCGAAGTCTATAAGCAACACAGATAATCAAGATTTACATTTTTGCATTTCATCTTGGATGATTTAGACGGTCGCCTTTTTTAACCAGAGGGGGGTTGCAAGATGATAACGGTCGTACTTTTAAGGAACACGAGTATTAATACATAGATTGTGCTGGTATTAAAGAGACGTCATTTTAAAAGTTGTTCCCGACTTTCCACAACCTTACTTCCATCGCAATTTGCTGATATAACATTTGTATAAAGGCAAATTTATTGATAAAAAAAACTTTCATCTTTCTTAATAAAATTATTTTATTTTATTGATCAAATCTTGTCTTTTTTCTTTTTCTTTTTTGGTTCTTTTAAATCTCGA
This sequence comes from Doryteuthis pealeii, assembly GCA_023376005.1. NCBI lineage: Eukaryota > Metazoa > Mollusca > Cephalopoda > Myopsida > Loliginidae > Doryteuthis > Doryteuthis pealeii. Next base: position 13,438,792 of record CM042147.1, read on the forward strand.
ATTATTTGCAAATAGATAAAGAGTGATTTACAGAAAGCGATAAAAATATTAGCGTCCGCCAATAAAATTATTAATTGGTTTAAATCCATCGTTTTTTTTCTTCTTTTCTTTCTTTTTAATTGTGTTTGCTTCTTTCTTTCTCCTTGAAAGAAATGAGTCACTTAATCACGTACCGGTCTTATTTTAATTGTCAATCAGTGCGACTGATCCGGACAAAGAAATTAAATCAATCTTTTCGTTTAGATTCAGTGCGAAACATAAGATAAGTGCTAATGATAGGTTTATCAAAGAGGTTTTCTAGGAGTTTGGAATATATATGAATTGTTTGTGTTAAACCAGCTACAGAGGCAGTCCTCTGTAGATGTTGTAGGAATATATAGCAGTCCAAAAATATGAATATATATAATTTCTCTGAATGTTTGAGATGAGGCTTGATGATTAATATTATCCGTCCTCATCATTGTTATCTGTACAACGTTTTGGCCGATATGCCTTCTTCAGGTATTTCTTGTCGGATTCGGGAACCTTCCAATTAGACACATGGCCTAGTGGATAAAGGAGTTAGGTTAAGACAGTTCTAAGTGACAGTTATCTCTAGACTGCAGGTTCAATCCTGGTCAAGGACAACAGTAACATAGAATAATGATTAATACAACTTAACGCCTCTATCCCAGCTATGGTTAGCGGAATGAGAACAGGATACCCCCGTGGACTGAATAAAGGGTTAGGTTCAAAGTTCTGTGATGGCTCTCGATTACGACAAGAAGGTTCCCGAATCCGACAAGAAGGTTCCCGAGTCCGAAAAGAAGGTTCCCGAGTCCGACAAGAAATACCTGAAGAAGGCCGGAGAAGTGCTAATGATATCAACGAGGTTTTCTCTTGGTTTGGCGATGTTCACCACTTGATTAAGCATTTAGAAATAGGAATACATAGCAGTAAAAAAATATGAATATACAATGTGTGTCAAAAAAGTATCGAGATTTTCGGTACTTTTAGACACACATTGTATTCTGAAAAATTAACGTTCCACTCATTCTTCATTTCTATTTAAAATCTGTACTTTTTGACACACCTTTGTATTCTGAAAAAAATTAACGTTACATTTATAGTTCATTCCTATCTTGATAAATACAGCTTCAAACACGATACTTTTTGACACACCTTGTATATCAATCCCAAAATCTAACACACAAAAACACAACTATATCTTATAATGAAGATTGTATGTTTGTCTGTCTTTAATCGAAACAATATCACTACTCAAGTCACAAGTCTCTTAGTTATTTACGTCACACTCTCTATCATTTTAATTTTATTTAATCCTCAGTTATCAATAAAATTGTTTCACATTGTTAATATTGTTGGACACATCTACATACTAAGTAAGTAAAGTCGTCGGGGCGGCCTAAAGTCGGTATCAGCCAGTCAGCGAGGGAATCTATTCTCTTTTCAATAGCACTAGACCAAGGAGATTGTTTTGGCGTCTGAGATGGAGCGCCACACCTACCATCATCTCCTTACTTTACCGCACATATCCCTGTGCAACTCATACGGTGAGTTGGCGAGGACCGGTATCGAACTAGGAACCTTGTGGTTTCTACCCGAACGCTGTACCAACTGAGCTAACCCGATACTAATAACATGCAATTGTATTCATATGCAACAAAATATCGGTTTACTGTGTGAACAGGAATACTAATTTGCATATTGATATTAAAAATTTGATTTTAATAAATATGTGCTTAGTATCATTTATCTCTAATTGTTTGGTTTTATCTAAATGAATATGAGTAAAAATCTCGGGGATAAAATATTAAAAGAAATCAATTAACAAGAAGAAATAATTGTAATTTTATTCTTTATTTCCTAATTTAACTATCTAGTTAAATTAGGAAGTAAAGAATAAAATTACTGTTATTTCTTCTTTTTAATTGATTATAACCATTCATGGTACTTGTCTGGATGTTGTTGAATCTTTCACATACTTGGGAAGTACACTGACTTGTGATGGATTTTTAGATGCTGAGATTATCCTGCGCATCCAGAAGGCATCTGTGGCATATGGAAGGCTTGAAAAACGGTTATAGTCTAATACCAGCATTGCCCATGAAAGAAAATTGAAGGTTTATAGGTCCTGCGTGTTGAGTGTTTTATTGTACTCCTCGGAAACATGGACTTTATTTCGAAGACATTTGAAAATTCTTGAATACTTTCACCAGAAATGTTTGAGACGCATTCTAAACATCAAGTGGAATTCCAACACACCTAACACATAAATCATTTTAAGGCCAGGATGCACAAGTATTGAAACTCTTATCATAATGGCCCAAATGCAAGTCTAGTCGTATGCCAGAAATATCTATCTATCTATCTATCTATCTATCTATCTATCTATCTATGTCAGTTTGCTCCTATGTATGTATATATCTATCTATCTATTAATATAGAATGCGATATTTATCCCAAATGCGATGGGAAGGTCATGTTGTGTGTATGAGTGATGTTAGAACGCCAAAGCAACTCCTTTACGGTCAGCTGCATGATAGCAAAAGGCCACAGCATAAGCCTTGGAAGAGGTATAAGGATTAGTTAAAAAGCAACCTTGTAAAAATTAAAAATAGATCCTGGCAACTGGGAAAAGCTGGCATTGAAAAGAATTGACTGGAGAATTCATGTAGATGATGGCTGTACCAGTTTTCAGAGTGAAAGAATTGAGCATGAAAACCTCAAGCGTCAACTTCGAAAGGGATACACCTGTCATAATGGAGAGAACATGGAGGAATGGAAATATCAGACATGTGGTCAAATTCTGATTTCTAAGGCTGGATATGTCAATCATAGGAAATCTCATCGAGGAAAATTCATGCACAGTCCAGGAACAAATAATGTGTCTTATGCAATCTGTAACAAAGTCTGTAAGTCAGCTTCTGGTCTTAAGAGACATATAGTGGTGCATAAGCATCAAATTTTATCATCTGATCCATCTGATACAACGGGAAGGACGTCCTTCCTATGTCATATTTGCACCAAACTTTGCAACGGATTTGATGAGTCATTTGAAGGCTCATGAGAGGTTGTGGGGTTATAAGATTATGAGGAACGGCAGGGATCTGTAAAGATTATGCTATAATGCTGTAATGCATTGGGGATATACAGAGGATATAGATAATTACAATTAGAATAATCTCCAAACTCCCCTGTCGATTGGATAATTATATATATATATATATATATATATAATATATATTATAAATGGGTACAAGAGATAACCTACTCGAGTTCACCATAAGGATCTTCAGGGTTAAATCCACTGAATTAATCGAGACACCGATTAATAGCAGTCAATCTCACGTGTGTGGTCATTGCATTCCACAATGCAATGACCACACACGTGAGATTGACTGCTATTAATCGGTGTCTCGATTAATTCAGTGGATTTAACCCTGAAGATCCTTATGGTGAACTCGAGTAGGTTATCTCTTGTACCCATTTTATAATAAATTTGTTCTACTTAGTATTGAGCACTTTGTATTTGTTATATCGCTGACTTACCCCCCACCCCTGAATTCCACACTTACTAACCAAATTCACCGGTAAGTCATCTTTTCCTTTATATATATATATATATATATATATATATATATATATATATATATCCTTTCTGAAACTGGTGCCAACAAAGAAATTTACAGAAACCACTAGGCATAGACGTTTTCACGATAAACATCTTTTACACACCGTGTTTTGTAGCTGGTTCAACACAAACAATTCAGTTTTTTTAATTCACAATGAAATAAGTGTGTACAAGACGAAACGAGTACAGACTGATCGAAAAGACACCTTCTTATTTCATTTCGAAATTAAACTGAGAAATGTATTAATAATCATTAATAATATAACGTAAATAACTAAGGGAAATAGACGGATAGACACACAATATCCATTATAATAAGATATATATATATTTTTCCCAGCTGGAAGGGGCAATACCAAAGCACGAAATAATGATCTCAGGTGCTTTGGCATTGCCCCTTCCAGCTGGGAAAATTTGGCTCAGGACCGTCCTCGGTGGCGGTAGAATCTCAGTAGAGGACTGTTCATGCCAGAAGTCAACACCATGAAGCTAAAAGGTCTAGAAGAAAGCAGCGGTAACAAAGCACTGAAACATCCTCTTCAGGGACAGCCTTCAAATGCAAAATCTGTGGTCGAGAATGTTTTTAAACATCGGACTTCACAGTCACAGGAGGCGCTGTAACTTCAGGGGCACAAAAACTTTATGATAGTCTTCCGAGACTATTGATGTCAATACAATATATATATATATATATATATTATATATATATATATATGTGTGTGTGTGTGTGTGTGTTGTGTGTGTCAATATAAGATATATTTGCTAAATTTTACTCTGAAAATTTTTTTACGGTATAATTTTCGGTTGATATGCAACATTGAATTAACAGTTTTGAAAAGGTAACAGAATACATTGAAATATTTCTTGTGTAAATAAAGGCTTTTTTGTTTCTTAGACGATACACATGCGTGTGTGTGTGTGGGGGGGGGCGGATGAGAGAGAGAGAGAGAGAGAGAGAGAGAGAGAGAGAGAGAGGGGGGGGAGAGGGTATGAAATAGCTAAATTTGAATATTTATGTATTTGTATATACGTATATGAGAAATAATAGGCGTATATATGAATATACGCGTGTGTGAGGGCGTATGATATTGACAGATAGAGATAGATAGATAGATAGATAGAGAGAGAGAGAGAGAGAGAGAGAGAGAGAGAGAGGGAGGAGGGAGGGAGGGAAGGAGGGGGAGGGGGAAGGGCATGAAATAGCCGAATTTGATTATTTGTGTTTCCGTATACGAGATGATAAATGTACGTATATGTGGATATATTGGACTATGTTCTAAGTCTGCGTATATTTGAGTTTTGTCTATGTAAGTCTGTGTGTTGATAGACATACGTAAAATATGATTCTATGTGTTCATCTTTTTGGGGCGCGACTGTCTAGTTCTCTTCATCGTTATGTTAATTGCAGCATCAATTAAAGAACTTTTCCTGCAATTTTATCGTAGAGACTTTTTCTTTGCAGTTTGACGTCTACACTAATAGAAGAAGAAAAAAGTATAAAAATTGGGTACCACCCATTTATTTTCCATTGTGCTTCGTCTGGACATAAAGACCATGACTAATTGAGTTCAGTAAGTGATGGTCTCATCTGGAACATTGGTTGATAAAATGTGTGTGTTAGTATGTATGTGTGTGAGTGTGTATGTGTGTGTGTGTGTGAGTGTGTATGTAGGTGTATTTAACCCCAGTGTGTGTATATGTGTGTATGTGTGTGTGTGTGTGAGTGTGTATGTAGGTGTATTTAACCCCAGTGTGTGTATATGTCTGTGTGTGTGTGTGTGTGTGTGTGAGTGTATATGTAGATGTATTTAGCCCCAGTGTGTGTATGTGTCTGTGTGTGTGTGTGTGTGTGTGAGTGTATATGTAGATGTATTTAGCCCCAGTGTGTGTATGTGTGTGTGTGTATGTGTATTTAGCCCCAGCGTCAGCAGTTTATATTTGAGCCAATTAAAAGCAATAGTTTCGAATTTGGCTATTCAAGACAGACAGGAACGTCAATATCTTATTATAATGGAGATTCGGTTTTGTCTGTCTGTAACCGAAACTATGTCACTGCTTATGTCCCAGTACCCTCAGGAATTGCATAAGTTTATCAATGAGTATTTAATTTATAGTCAAAATTGTTAAGTATAAAATTGTGTTAGTGTATGTGTGTGATTGTGTATGTGTCTGTGTGTGAGTGCATATGTGTGTGTATTTAGCCCCAGTGTATGTATGTGTATGTTTGTATGTGTATTTACTCCCAGCGTCAGCAGTTTATATTTGAGCTAATTAAAAGTCATAGTTTCGAATTCGGATGTTCAAGGCAGACAGGAACATTGTCTCAGCAGGAATATCTTATTATAATGAAGATTCGGTGTCAGTCTGTCTGTAATCAAAACTATATCACGGCTTGTGTCACAATACCCCAGGAATTGCGTAAGTTTATCTATGGATATTTAATTTATAGCCAAAATCGTTGATACATAGAATAAATCTTATTTATTAATGTTATTTTATGAAAATCTGAGTTCACATTTGCCTCAAAACGGTTGAAATCTTTTGACTTATAAGGATAATTATGCTGGGTCACAACTAATTAAAATAGAACATTTCGTGGCGAAACGTGGAAATAATCAATTTGTTTTCTAATTACATTAAAATTTAAATACCCACGCCCTGACAGCTTATATTCTTGTCAATATTAGCAATACTATATATATATATATATAGTATCCAATTCCCGTTTTAACGATATCCTTGCCTTGGCGTCAGTAAATAATCCAAAAGTGCTCAATATATTATAATATATTTAATATTTAATAGAATTACAATATCAAATCTAACTAAATAGATTAGAATTTTTTTCTTAAATATTAATTTCAAATAGGATAAATACAAAAAAGATCAATGAAAAACTATAAATTAGTAATAAAGTAAGTAAAGTCGTCGGGACGGCCTAATGTCGGTATCAGCCAGACAGTCTGTCCCTTTTTCACTAGCGCTACACCAAGGAGACTGTTTTAGCGTCTGAGGTGGAGCGCCACACCTACAATCAGCTCCTCACTTTACCGCACAGATCTCTGTGATACTTATACGCTGAGTTGGCGAAGGCCGGTATCGAACCAGGAACCTTGTGGTTTCTAGCCGAACACTCTACCGACTGAGCTAAACCGGCAATCCCTAAAATATAATTAGAAGTTAATTTAACTTTTATTACTAGATATTATTCATAATTAGAATGAAATCAATAACAATACAGAAATGAGAACTAAGGAATAAATTAATAAACAAGCCGCACGCGAAAATTGAGTTAAAAATATTACTAACGTAGCGTTCAACCGTTTTTATCCGAAAAGAAATGTATCTGAGTTGAACGAAGGAACTGCATCGACTTAGTTAATCGTGGAGTAGAAATCATTTGGATTGGAACCATGGTAGACCCTTAACTTTTCCCTCTACAATTATATATATATATATATATATATATATATATATAATCAATTGTAATATTATGGATTTGGACTCATAACTTAAAGTTTCATGGTTATGCAATCATCAGATGAGTCAAATGATTGAGATCTTAAAAACCAGTAGTCAAATGGTTGAGATTTTTTAAAGAATTTACAGAATTTAAGAAAATTGATTATAAATATGCTCTGCTTTATTAGCATTGAGCACCTTTTCACGCTAATACTTTTCTCATTTTCTCATTCATTCTCTATTCATTATATATATATATATATATATATATATATATATATATATATATGAGAACAGACTTCCAAAGAAGATATTATACGGACAATTACCAAATGTTAAGCGTTCTATTGGATGTCCATTCTTACGCTGTAAAAACAAATTGAAGGATAATTTGAAACGCCTTAATATCAACCTGAGTGCTTGGGAAAATCTAGCATCAAATCGGAAAGAATGGCGTAAGACATGTTTCGCTAGATTAAAGAGCGTTGAAGAAAATAGACTGAAGCATAGAGATCAGCTCCCCTTAACTTTAAAACAAAAACATCTGACTCCCACTTTAGGAAATTCCATATGTCAGTGTAGCTTCATAGCTCGCAGCGAGGCTGGGCAGCTATCACACTCAAGGAAACACAAAATGCCTTCTTGATAGCATGCACAATATGAGAGGAAACAAATCACTCAGTGCTGACCCTCATCTATCTATCACGATTGGAGAGTCCACCATATATATATATATATATATATATATATATATATATATATATATATATATGTGTGTGTGTGTGTGTGTGTGTAATGATTTATACTGATAAAATATTCATTTTCAACATAATCTCTATCCTTGTTAGTGTCTTTATATTATTTTTACACTAGCGTCATTCCCTGCTTTTTTCTCTCTCCCGAATTCATCAGAAAAATGGCGAAGTTTTCTTTATTTGCAGATTTCGTCGATAAATGATTCTATTAAGACAGTTTTTATCGGGAAATGTGTCTGCTGTGTTCGTTGGTAAACATTTCCCTCCCACGTGACGCCATTCTTGTGAGCGTCTGATTGGGTGCCAGAATAAAAGTGAAGCCTGTTGAGAAATTGTTATCAATAATGAAGTCGCGATGCAAAAATGGATGGGATTACGTCACACACACAAAAAAAGCACCTGAGGTCAAGACATGTCAGTGCAAAGGTCATAAAGTAAATATAAAGTTTGGAACGAATAAAGTAAATATAAGTAAAAAGTAAAGTCGTCGGGGTGGCCTAATGTCGGTATCAGCCAGTCAGCGAATCCCCTTTTCACTAGCGCTAGAACAAGGAGGTAGTTTTTGCTTCTGAGGTGGAGCGCCATACCTAGCTCCTTACTTTACCACACAGATCCCTGTGCTACTCATACGCTGAGTTGGTAAGGGCCGGTATCGAACTAGGAACCTTGTGGTTTCTAGCCGACTGAGCTAACCCGGCCCCTATAAAGTTTGAAACTAATAATTTGATATTTTGTTAAATAGTTTGGTTTGGTTTGGTTTGTTTTACGGCATATCAACCTCAGTGGGTCATTTAATGCCGATAAAGTTTTGAAATTAATTAATTCTTAATGGATACTCAACTTTGTTTTTATAAATACATTTTTATATTTAAACCATAGATGGGACCCTAACAGGTACTACCACTCCGGGCCAGAGTGGACCAGGCAGCAATGGTGATGAAGGGGTGCTCTACATTCCCCAAACCTCCAAAACTGGAACCTCACCATCAGATAGAGTTTAACATCATTCCCAGGGCATGTAGACCCTCTAGCACCCATATGATAAAAAGGGTTGGGACTTGCCATAAGGGCAATAGGGTTGGGGCAATCATATAGGTACTAGGGCTTGACGTGACCAGCCGATTGATCGGAGGGAGTCTCTCCGACCGACCGTCTAGCCTAAGTAAGGGTCTAAGTGGAGTGTTGCAGGTCATGAACTGCTCATCCACCAAGACTCCGTCCTTAAGCATCACGGGTCGCCACCCACGGCAGACAGCTGGTCCCATTGGGGTAGTCTCACCCATCTGCAGAGGTGCAGTTGGTACATTCTAAGGCCTCAGCGAACAGGGCGGATTAGTTAAATACCTTCGTATAATTGAAACAGTATATATATATATATATATATATATATATATATATATGAATAAGATATAATGAAAAAACAAACGATGTTTACAACTGAAATAGGCTCATCAGAAGAGAAAGTGTGCAAACCGTTTCGGGGCCAATTCTCTTGACGGTTTAAAAAGCAACACCCGGCCCATCCTCAACTAATATGAGGACCCTATTGCATTATAATGTATCAACCGCACATGGGTCGGTCATCAACAAAAATAAGACGGGAAAAAAGACCGGTAGTAAAAACAGAACGCTGCTAGTCAAACGTTGGAATTAATAAAAAAAAATTGTGCTGTCTGTATTAAAAATAATATGAATTTTATTTAAAATAAAATGAATTTTATTTAAAAATAATGATGAGCCTATTTCAGTTGTAAACATCGTTTGTTTTTTCATTATATCTTATTCATACTGTCGGATTAATTTCCATTTTATTTTCATATATATATATATATAGTGTACTATACAATTAAAAGGTGATTGTTACCATTGGTTTCACAGCTGCGTATTATCTACTTATCCTCAGGGCAACGCAAAGAGAGGCGGGTGGGTATACTGGAGGTTTTTACAATTCGCGCCAAGTATCAATTTCCATATAGAATTTACTAACAAATAACTCTTAAGCAGTAGTTTCCCTACACAATCCAATAAGCTTGGTAGTATATTGAACACTACTGGGGGGCACCTTGGGTTGTGGTAATGATGCTAAGGCCCTGAAACCACATTTGACCCCTCGGTCGTCATCTGATGAAGGCTCTATTGGAACCATCCTCACACCATACACTAGATCTAATTTTTATATATCACTTAAACTTTGAATTCGGAAAATATCGGTAAGTCTACAATATTTCTTAAACATTAGTTTATTCTAACTGGGACATCAACCATCTTTTCATACTTCAAAAAACTCAACACTTTTACTTTAGTTTTCATAATACAAATAGGCGAAGCATACGCGACACACTTACAATAAAAACACACACACACAAACACACACACACATACACAAACATACACATACACATACACACACACACACACATATATCTGTATATATATATATATATATAAAATGTGATAAATATATATACATATATGTATATATAAAATGTGATATATATATATATACATATATATATATAAAATGTGATATATATATATACATATATATATATAAAATGTGATATATATATATATATATGTGATATATATATACATATATATATATATATATTAAAGTGATATATATATATATATATATATATATATATATATATATAATGTGATATATATGTATATATATATGTATAACATGTGATATATATATATATATATATATATATATATATATATATAAATGTGGCATATATATATATATATATATATATATATATATATATATATATATAATATAATATAATATAATATAAAGAGTCAGCTATTATAAGAAACCTATAGAAAAACAAATGAGAAAAAAAGTCAGACTGTACAAATTGCCAGGGTATTTCTCTGCTTTCATTTGCAGACAAAATTCTCGCGAGAATTCGACTGAATAGATTACCATCACGTGATGCTGCCTATCAAGTCTCCCGAGAGTTACAGAATAGTTTCAGAGCTAATCGTGCCACAACCAACATGGTCTCTTTTCTTTTCTCTCTCTCTCTCTGAATACAAATTCTGCAAAACTGAAGATAGCAAAACAACAAAGAGTTGTATGTCAACCTTTTTTGATCTGACAAAAGCAGATTGAGTCTCGGAAAAATGGTCGACAAGCCTCGTTGATTTACTCAAGTTTTTTCCCGCCATATTTATCTAACTCGAGGATACGCAACTTTTCAAATCGCAAACGGCGGGAAGCAGGATTCTATTCCTAAGTGATTTTCAATATCCTTTGGCATGATGTTAAAAAAGGCTATAATAAGATGATAAAGATAGTGTGTACATTTATGTTGGTTGGCATCCGTCCGTCTACTAAAGACGATGGCGTTGTGTCCACTTTTTTTCTTTTTTTTTATCTGCAACTGCGTGAGTGGCCGAACAGACCAATTTTTGAATGGCAATCTCTGGTGCAGTGACTACAAACAAACTGATGCTTGCTGGAGTTGCTGTTGTCTCTCCTTCCTTATGGCTCTCTTTTCTGTGGCGGCTTCCTTCCTCTCTTTTTCACTCCTTTTCGTTTCTTGTTTGACGAGAAGGCGTCAGGTCGCACGGTCTTCTGCACAAGCCTCCCATGTGTTGGTGTTGATGTGGCATGTCTTTATGTCCCTCTTGCAGATATCTTTAAAGCACAGGCGTGGTCTACCTACCGGTCGGCTGCCTTCTACTAATTCACCATACAGTAGGACTTTGAGGATGCGGCCTTTGTCCATCCTCCTGACGTGACCAAGCCAACGCAGGCGTCTCTCGCAGATAATGGCGAGCATGCTGTTTATGTTTGCTCTTTTAAAACATTGGTCAACCTGAAATGCTTTTAGGCCCATACTAAGAATGCAATTTATTTATTTCGTTTACATTTGACGTAGCTGAATCTGTTGATACTTTGTCGGCTCTTTAGCAGATAACCAAATATTCATCTGAATTCAGTGGCTTTATGGCCTTTACTTTTTATTTTCAAGAATTCTGTGACATTTTTTCTGAATTTTCGAGATGAGGCTTGATAATTTGTATTATTTGGACTAGCAAATATATGCACCCTTCGGGTGCAAGAATTTAGGTTTTGATGTTATAAAATAAACTGAGGGGGTATAATCGAAAAATAGAACAGCTTTAGATTTAACTCTTCTATAATTTTCTTTCACTCCCGTCTTTCATTTTTCCTAATTTATCTATTTAGTTAGATTGTGAAGTATTTAATAAAATTACAGTTCTTTCGTCTTGTTTATGGATTTCTTTTAAGATTTATCCCCGAGATTTTTGCTCAGATTCGTCAAGAGAAAACCAAACAATTAGAAATCAATAATACTAAGCATATATTTATTAAAATCAAATTTTAAATATCAATATTCAAATTAGCCTTCTCGTTCACACTGTAAACCGCTATTTTGTTGTATATATAAATACAATTACATGCTATTAGTAGGTATATATGGTCAACAGTGGCTTCGGCCTCTGGACCATTGATATAATTAACGGCGTCGATCCCAGGGGGCCATCCCCCCAGGCAACACCTGCCCCCTCGATTTAAAGGGGCAGGGCTGGGTTTATTGCCCAGCGCCTGAGGCGCCCCCTTGAGGGGGAATGCCGACGGGATCGACGCAATTTTTTCACCTGCCACTCCATGAGCTTCGGCTTGTGGGTGGTCCCACGTTAATAGGGACTTTGTGCCTGACCCGTACAAGTGGGGTACGCGGTAAATATCAGGTATATATGGTCAACAGTATTAATAAGGTATAACAATTTTATCAATAATTGAGGTTTAAATAAAAATAAATTCATGGTAAATGTGACGTCAATGACTAAGGGAATTATGACTTGAATAGTGATTTAGTTTCGGTTACAGACAGACAAACACACAATCTCCATTATAATAAGATTATTCGGACTATTGTCCTCATCTTTATTTTTTATCTTTACAACGTTTCGGCCGATGTGCCCTCCGGCCTTCTTCAGGTATTTCTTGTCCGACTCAGGAACCTAATCTTCGAATTTTGAAACCTTCTCTTCTTTATTGTCTTTACCTTCTATTTTCTAGAATTCTGTGACTTTATTCCCTTTACTTTTTATTTTCCAGAATTTTGTGACTTTATTGTCTTAACATATAATTTTCCAGAATTCTGTGACTGCCGTTTTATGCATAGGTGTTAGAGAATCGCATTCATTGTACATTTATATAAATAAATAGTAATCTCTCCAAAATTTGTGCCCTGTCATCTGCAGCAGTAGAATACACAAACAGCACCACTGCAGAGGGGTAAATTCCCTCTTTAATGGGACCACCTATTGGTGACCCGTGATGCGTAAGGATATGCAACAATTTTTGACAAAATTTTGTTAGAAACTATTTCACTTAATTGTTTAAATTACTTGAAAGTGATTAAACAATGTTCGTAAGATGAATTAAAAGAGTAAACCACCCTATCAGCTGGGCGTTAGAATGCATCGACTGCACCTCTGCCGAGGGGTAAGACTCCCTCAGATGAGGTCACCTGTTGGCCGTGGGTGGAAACCCGTAATACTTAAGGACGGAGTCTTGGTGGATGAGCAGTCCATGACTTGCAACACTCCACTTAGACCATTACTTAGGCTAGACGAGCAGTCGGAGAGGACCCCTCCAATCAATCGGCTGGTCACGTCAATCCCTAGCACCTATATGATTGCCCCAACCCTATTGCCCTTATGGCAAGCCCCAACCCCTTTTTATCATATAGGTGCTAGAAGGTGGTGGCTGAGGTCTACATGTCCTTGGAATGACGTTAAACTCTATCTGATGGTGAGGTTCCAGATTTGGAGCTTTAGGGAATGTGGAGCACCCCTTCATCACCATTGCTCCCTGGTCCACTCTGACCCGGAGTGGTAGTACCTGTTAAGGTCCCAACTATGGGTAAAATATAAAAATGTATTTATTAAGAATTGATTTTATTTCAAAACTTAATCGGCATTAAATGACCCACTGAGGTTTATATGCCGTAAAACAAAACAAACCAAAAACAAATGAATAAAATTAATTAGAAGGTAAAATAAGTTTTGAAAGTTTTTATGTTTATTTTTGTTTATTTTGCTATTTAAAAAAATTAATAAATTCAATAAATGAAATTCTAAAATCATCAGAACGATATAATCTCAATTTTAATCGAACACGTATCAGCCTTTTTTGTTAGGATTTAACAAACACAGGATTCTTACATATTTATTTATTTTCCTATTAAACTAACCCTAAGCCCTAACCTTAACCCTAAACCCCCTAGTTAAAATTAAGTTTTATTACAAAATTTGTGGGTTCTGTTTTTTCTGGGTCATCTTAATTTTCCGACCGATTTGCTAGTCTAGCCCCCAATATATTTCTATTTAAAAACACTCGACTCCAAATTTAAGTTAAATTATTTAGTTGCCATCACCGATGGAAGTAACTTGAAGGTGAAGGCCATTTTGATTTTGTAAGCAGCTTTTAAATTAAAACCTTTTTAACGAATCTTGTTTTACTGCCACATTTAAATTTAATTTAGAGAAAGAAATACTATAGGATACAAGGTGAGTCTCACATTGTTTAACGAATAGTGAACTAGGCTAACAGGCCAGCTGTGGATTCTATTCTCCCTGGGAACCCCATACTGCTGGCCTTGGACCACAACTAAAATTAATTTAAAAAAGAACAACTATGGGATAGAGGTGGGGAAGGGTGTCTCATGTGATGTAAACGAAGGGTTAGCGAGCTCGGCTGCAAGACCAGCAGTGAATTCTATTCTCACTTCTTACTCCATATCACTGTCCTTGTGCCACAACTAAAGCTTAGAAAAATAACTACTATGGGACAGAAGTAGTAGATCTCACGTTGTGTGATGAATGCTTAGCGATACGGCTAACTGGTGAATTCTGGTTACACTTGGTGCTCTATACTACTGGCCTTGTGCCACAACAAGAATTAGTTTAGAAAAAAACTACTAAATAAATAAAATCAAAATAACACAACTATTAAAATAAAATTCAAATAAGTTTGTATTTAAAAATACTCGATTCATTTTAGTGTCATTTTAGTAGTTCTAAGGTGAAGGTCATTTGCTATCTGGAGGCAAAACATGTTTAAAAATGATTTTCTGTCCATTTTTTAAAATGTTTATCCTTATATTTTATCCACGAATCTTGTTATAATAAATGATATTTTGAGATCACGGCAATGTTATATTAAAAAATGCATATAGATAATTAATAATAGTTATAAAAGCTACGAACTAGCCGTGCGCGTTGGTTACTCTCATCGTGTATATAAGGCAGGGAACATAAGATTTTTTCACCGAATCTCATGTTTCCGGTCATTACTAGCGGATAAATCTCTCGCCTTTTACTAAAGAATTCCGTGGCCGGGAACAATTCAATGAGTCTATCGACTTATTTTTGAAGCCCTACTTTATTGTAGGGTAATAATAAATACAAAACAGACTAAAAATTACTAATAATTCTCTACCTGTCTCGTAACAAGTCAGACCCTAACACAATTTAGGGTTTGTGCGTTAGGAATCACGAAGTTGACTCAAATGAATGAACATATATCTTTTTAAAATATTTTTTTAATATAAAAATTTAAAAATCTATCGATACATAAAAATCTAATAGATTACTAATAATCGATTAACTAATTTTTTTTATACTTTTCTACTGAACGAATCAATTAGGAAATTAGGAAACACGTGGGTATTTTTCTATTTCCAGATTTGTGAAACACATACGTCTTTTTTCTAGAGCTGACTGTGATAATAGCAAAAAAAAAAAAAAACAAACAAAAAAAACAAAAAAAACACTAATCGTTTTGCTTCTTTCAGGAAACTATTCCACCGGAAAATAATATTAAATCTTAATTTGCAGAAATTCCTTGTGGATTTTTTGTATTTTCTTCTATAGGTAAACAATTATATTCTTATCTACATTTTATCTACTAGGCTGTAGGAACCGATTTGTTTGGTGTTTGTGTGGTTAAAGAAGATCCGAGTTTTGATCCCCACAATTTAAATGTATATTACTACAGAAATGCAGGCTCCGCAAAAAACAAAAGAAGAAGACAAAATTGATACAATAAACAATTTTATATACATAAATACAAGTGATATAGTTTTGTTCTTTCAACGAGATGACAGACGATATGTGTCTGTAGTTAGTAGTGCATGCTGAGTGCGTCCGTATTGTTTATATTGTATTTATGAATGAGAAAAGACTTACATTGATTTCAAACCAAAACAAAGTAAGTAAAGAATGTTTTTGCTTATGCACTGTCATGTCGGAAAGAGAGAAAAGGTGTGAGACTGATGAGTTGTTGTGACTTTTGAGCGAAGCCTTTGTTTGACGTGTCTCAACTCTATATGTGATTTTGGCGATGTTCCGATGCTGTCTGGTCATTTCACACCCTAAACTCCTTTTTTTATAATTTTAATTATTCATCAAAAATCAGCTGATCTTTGTGCATTCATTGAATATCGTCAGTTTTCCAATGACGTAGATATTGCCATCTGAATGTTCAAATATCAGCTGATTCTGTTACTTGTGGCATTCCAATGACCGTTCAGTTTTCTATTAATATAAATATTATCATTGGAATTTTCAACTATTATTTCTCGTTTGTAAACAATCCTTTGTCCTTAGATTATCTACATTGTAAACAATTATCTGTTGTTTCTAAAATATTTCCAAACTAATTTTTAATTAATTAAAAAAATCTAAATCCTAAATTATGTCTACTAAAACAATTGTTTTAAGATCTCTAATTATTTGTAAAAAATATAGAAGTCATTCCTATAAGGCTTATCTAAGTTTTGTTTTTGTATAACTAGGTACGGTTTTTTAATCTAAGCCTGTTCAATATTTAGATGGGTGACCATTTAAGCAATAGCAGGTACGATAAGCAACCTGATATCAAAATGACTTGGTTCGGTATTAAATAACCCGAAAAGGGTTGAAATGCCGTAAAACAAAACACCCACCCAACGGTTTTTATGTGTCCACTGAAACTTGGGTATGGATATCGTTGTTCGTTTTTCTAAGAAAATATTTGGGTGAAAAACTTTATAATTATTTGAATGGGGACTTTTATCTTTAGATTTGGGGACACACGTGGAATTAAAGAACCGTTATATACTTAAAAAAAAAGATTATTAAGAAATTATTTTTACTTTTTCGAAATAATTCTGCTTTTGATATGTAATTAATTTCAATTTACTTTATGTTGAAAAACAAGACAGAAATTTTAATTTTAATTTTCATCATCATCATCATCATCATCCTCATCATCATCGTCGTCGTCGTTGTCGTCGTTTACGGGAAAAATATATAACAGAATCTAAATAATGTTTCATTTAAGTAGGAACAGCTTTCTTTAAAAGTACGTGTAATTATTGTAAATAGATAAATTTAGAAATAAAAATAATTGTCAAAACAATACGCTTAAATTTTGAAATCCCCAAATCAAAATCTAAAATTAATCTATTCATTTTTTTTTTCGGGGAAATTAATGCGAAGGTGAAGGTCATTTGTCGTTTTTAGGCAATTCAATAGAAAAACTCGCTTTTATGGGAATTGTTTTAAATATTTTTATTACAGCCTTTTGACGAACCATGTTATAATATGTAATACAATTGAAATAACATATTTTTATAGAAAAAATGCATATAGATAATTAATAATAGTTATAAAGGCTACGAACTATCCGTGCGCGTTGGTTACTCTCATAGTGTATATAAAGCAGGGAACCTGCGAATTTTTCATCTAATCTCATATTTCCGGTCAACCATTGCGGATAAATCTTTCGCCTTTTACTAAAGATTTCCGTGGCCGGGAGTAATTCAATGAGTCTATAGACTTATTTTTGAAGCCCCACTTAATTGTGGGGTAATAATAAATACAAAAACAGATTGTTAAAAATTTGGTTAATATTTAATTAGTATTTCTTTTTTTTATATAAATGTTTTCTCTGTCTAAAAACTTGCAACTTATTATTACGTCATAATGTGAATATTTCTGTTTTCACTTTAAGTACATAAATCTTTTTTTTTTTAATTCGGAATTTTTTCTCGTCTTACAAAAACTAAAAAATATTTCAACAATAAATTTTAATTTTCTAAAAGTTTCGTAAAAAGAAACGAACAAAAATATTTTGGTTTGTCGCTTTTTCAATTGAAGACTTTTATATACTTTCCCCTTTTTTGATAAGTAATTATTTTTTATTTTAGAAAGAAAATAATTATGATTCTAAAATTTATTTAATTGCGATTAAACTTAATCGCAATTAAATAAATTTTAGAATCATTATTATATATATAATATAATATAATATATAATTATATAGATAAATTCACGCACCTGCGAAAGTATCTTTTTTTTTTTTTTTTTTTTTTTTATAAAATTCGCTTAAGAATTGGTTAATTATCGGATTTAGATAAAATTATCAAAAGTAAAAAAAAAGATGAGTTTTCTTTTAAGACATTTTTCTTCAAAATTCTGATGACATGTTTTTTTCTGTCTTTGTCATGCACCCCCACCCCCGCCCAATCATTTGGTTAATGTGACTCCCGTAATAAAGGGGTGGGTAAGTCATTATTACATGGGTACTAATGCAGAATAGCGCGCAAGAGATAATATCATTAGATTAGGGCCGGGTTAGCTCAGTCGGTAGAGCGTTTGGCTAGAAAGCCACAAGGTTCCTAGTTCGATACCGGCCCACGCCGACTCAGCATATGAGTAGCACAGGGATCTGTGCGGTAAAGTAAGGAGCTGATGGTAGGTGTTGCCGCTCCACCTCAGACGCTAAAATAATCTCCTTTGTCTAGCGCTATTGAAAAGGGGATAGACTCCCTCGCTGTCAGGCTGGTACCGACATTAGGCCGCCCCGACGACTTTACTTACTTACATATAAAAAGCATTACATTTCACGGAAATACCCGAAACCTTTGAGATGCTGGAGTCAGTTTTAGGGTTAGTGTTATGGTTAAGCTTAGGATTAAGTTTAGGCTACTTCGTTAGTTTTGTAATCTATTGCTATGCATACGTAAAATGCGATTCTAATAATATAATTTCTATCGTTACATGTTTTAAAGACAACTCCATTTTCTTTTATAACGGTTTATCTATTTTGTTTGTACGGATGCTTTGGTTTTAAAGTTCGAAAAACGGTAAAATAAAGTAAACTGAAAATTTGATTAAATTCAGTTAATTCCTTGATTTTTAGTAATTTTTTCTTTCGGCGAGGTGACATACGATTGTGGAATTTATGTCTGTTAAGTAGGATTTAACCCAAATTTCTTTTTAAAGTAATTTCATTTAAACTCCTTTTTTTCTTTTAAACCATAGATTGAACCCTAACAGGTACTACCACTCCGGTTCAGAGTGGAGCAGGGAGTAATGGTAATGAAGGGGACCTCCACACTCCCCAGAGCTCAAGAATTGGAACTTCACCATTAGATGCAGCTTAATGTCATACCAAGGACACTAAGACCCTCAGCCACCGCCTTCAAGCAAATGCATGATAAAAGGGATTGGGGTTTTGTCGTAAAGGTAATAGGATTGGGGCAATCATATAAGTCCTAGAGCTTGATGTGATCAGCCGATTAATCAGAGTCGGCTTCTCCAACCGTCTGTCTAGCCTGAGGAAGGGCCAAAGTGGAGTGTTACATGTTAATGACTTCTCAGCTACCAGGATACCGTCCTTAAGCATCACAGGTGGCTCCATTGGGGGTTCATACCCTCCTATAGAGGTACAGTCGGTGTGTTATACAGCCCCAGCTGACTGGGCAGTCAAGATGAAGGTAAAAATGCAGCACAGCACATATTACATTAATCTTTCTTGTGGACGGTTTAGTTTCTTTGTTTAATGGCATATCAACCTTCATGGGTTATTTAATGCCAAAGCCATCCTTGTAGAAGAACAATAGCCATCAGGATTAAGCATCAGGGGTCACCACCTATGGCTAAATGGTGACTACATTGGGGGAGATTTTGTCCCTCTGCAGAGGTGTAATCGGTGCATTCTCTTGCTCGAGTTGACAGGACAGGATGAAGGTTGGAGAATGTTGCGGTCGAAATGTCATAGGAACAATAGAAAAAAAATGGCGTTTGTCTTAATAATCGTTCTTAATACTAGTAAAAAAGATGAGGACTACAGACCGAAAAGTACAAACTATACGTACTATAAAAAAAACGCGCCTCTCCGGGCACAAATATTTCAGGTTTAATAAAATGAAGTATTATATTGAATTAGAATGCAAATGAAATTAGATACGAACACAAAAAAGATTACTTATTTTTACATTATTCTAATTGATTTCAATATAAAATTATACATAGGATTGATATTAATACGTTTGAGAATAAAACAATATTAATTATTAAACACGGTTTTATTAAAAACCGGTGTGCAAATTATTCAGACCATATACTATCTCTACTAGACCTTTATAGAGACATTGTAAATAAACATTATGTTAATTAAGATTAGATAATGATTATTTAATAACTATTGAGAATATAACGTAAATAACTAAGATAATTGTGACGTTGGTGGTGACGTAGTTTCGGTCACCGACAAACAGACACACAATCTCCATTATATCAAGATTATAGACAGTCATTGTTTCGTTTCTTAAGTAAAAATAAGACGTTTATTTTAAAAAATATCTATATATTAATACTCATGTTCCTTATATGTACGACCGTTATCATTTTGCAACACACCCTTGCTAAAAAATAAGACCATCCAAGATGAAATACAAAAATGTAAATCCTGATTATCTGTGGTTGCTTATCCGCCGAATTCTTATTTATTATGAATGTGGTTACCTCAGCTAAATAATGGACTATTCCGTTTTTATTATAAAGAAAGAAAAAGAAGAAAAAGGACATGCTATACAGAAAAAAATATAAGAATTAAAGAAAGAGAGTAAAGGAAAGCTAGAGAGAGGGGGTGAGTGCACGAAAGCGATAACGCTAATCTGTTTCAATCGAACATAATGAAAAGATTAAAAGAAGGAATGAAAACAAAAAAAGAATGAGAGGGAGTTAAATCAAGAGTATTATACTTTTTACATATTGAACTATTTAGCAATAGCTCTTAAGTAAACGTACCAAATGTTGTAATAATTAAATTATTATACTGTGGTATATCCACAGGTCCCGCAAATCTTTCTCAATACTATAGACACACACTGTATGTGTTTTTCGCATTCTGAGTTACTCGTTTAGCCGGAAGGTTTCTTCTGTTTCTTAAGTCAAAAACAAGACGTTTTATCTCCCTTTGTTTTTTCTTTTTAAATATTATCCTTATTAAATAACGTATTTATCGTTTCATTCTTGTTATCTTTTCGGCAACTTTATAATTTCATTCTGCTTGAATTTCTCTTTCTTTCAATAAGAATAATCAGTTAAGCTCTTCATAGTCCTTTAAAGAATTGGATCTTTTTTTTTCATTTTGTGAATTGTTCAAAGAGTCGAAATAAATAGAAGTCTTAAGGTGCAATAAGTGAAAAAGGTGTCAGAATTAATTTACCTTACGAGTTGTTGTGCTCAGAGTTTATTTTTTGTATCCAATTTTCATCACCGTTCCAATTCGTTTCAGAAGAACAATATTTACCGGCTGTAAACTACAGGAAAATGTTCAGTTGACAATAGCACACAAAAATTCAATCCATTTTTTTTCGTTTAAATTTTGGGTACTAATGCACAATAGCATATCTTATTATAATGGATATGTGCCCCCTTGATTTAAAGGGGCAGGGTTAAGTTTATTGCCCAGTGCCTGGAGCGTGCCTTGAAGGGGAATGCCGACGGGATCAACGCATTTTTTGTGACTACCATCCATGAGTTTCGGCTCGTGGGTGGGCCCACATAAAAATGTCCTTGTGTCACTCCCTCATAAGTGGGATGAGAGGCAAATACCCAAATAACATGGGCTGTTTTGAGGAAAAATCTAACTCAAATTTTTATTGAGGCATTATTAGTAAATAAGATTTAT
The DNA here is from genome assembly GCA_023376005.1 of Doryteuthis pealeii. NCBI lineage: Eukaryota > Metazoa > Mollusca > Cephalopoda > Myopsida > Loliginidae > Doryteuthis > Doryteuthis pealeii. The sequence continues at coordinate 13,460,663 of CM042147.1, forward strand.
TCTATATATTAATTATTTTGACTATAAATTAAGTACGCATTGATAAACTCACGCCATTTCGGAGGGTATTTTGACGTAATCAGTTTCGTAATTTCAGTTACAGATAGACAGACATCGAATCTCCATTATATATATATATATATATACACACACAAACACACACACACACACACACATATATATATATATATATATATATATATATATATATAATATATATCCGTAGATGGGTTACCAGATAAGTTGGTATTAGGATGATTCTAAATTGGCCCTTTCTTCTAACGGCGGAATTTTAGAGTAGCTCAGGTTTAAGTTGAGAACTCGATGTTCAATACAATTGAACAGACCAATATAATTGGTAAATAAAAATGCTTAAAAATCAGCCATTTAGCAGTTATAGATCTATTTCTGTGAAAATGGTATATATATATATATATATATATATATATATATATATATATATATATATATATATGGTAGCATAATTATTATGGTCTACGGATACTTTGGGTATTGACAAGGAAAGAGAGAAAGAAGAAATAAGAACAAACAAAGGTTAAAATTTGGAAGAGTAAACACAACGGGGTGCCAGTAGTGTGACCGACGAATGACCCCCGAGATAGACTTAAAAATAAAAACGCAAGTTCCGGGCTTTGACCGGAACGAGAAACGGGGAAAAGAAAAGCTGCCTCTTTTTCGACTGGGCTCTGGTGAGAACAGACGTGCCTGTCGGTCCCTCATATTGTGTTTGGAACAGAAGGAGTGAACTTGATGTACGACTGAGTAATTTGACCGCACCCTCTCTCTCTCTTTCTTTCAATCTTTCCTTCTCTCTGAGAAAGAAGCCACGAGCCTAGAAATAAATACCCCCCCCCCCTTGGGACTATACAACTTGCGTGTATGTTGTTTCTGAACTAACGACTCTTACTACTACTAACGGCGTCTACTACTACAACTTCAGTTGGCCTATGCGACAAACACCGTTCTTGTACCGTCGTTATGCTACAATATATATATATATATATATATATATATATATATATATATATATATATATATATTATATATCTGGGGCATGCCAGTTAGCTTAGCTAGTTTACAGTAGACATTTCCTGGTATCCTTCAAATAAGTCTTCTTACCTTGAAAGCTGCTGCTGCTGCTGCTGTTGCTACTTCTATTTTGCATATCACACAGGTGCATGCAGTGGAGTATGAAATCATTTCCACCATCGATCGATTCACCTGACATGCGAATGTGCAAGGCGAGAAGGGAAATTAAAATTGAGCCCCTCGCCCCCCCTCTTGGCTGATAAAAACGGCAAAAGGTGACGCCTTTCGCCATGTACTCGTCAAATTTTATACACTCGCACGCCAACTTATTTAATAAGTTTATGTTTATTATTTTCTTTCTTTCTTTCTTTCTTTCTTTCTTTCTTTTTCTTTTAGTCAGCGTAGGTTTCCCGCGCATGTTTAAATTATATTTCTTTCTATTCCCGCCATATTCCAGTTATAGCGTTCTGCTTCGCCATTTTATTTAAGCTTTTCTTTATTTCTTATGTTATATCGAAGCTATATCCCCCCTCACCTGTTGTCGTCGTATTTAAAACATTTCTTTCTTTTCCAATATATCTTGGCTATATTCTTCTTTTTCCAAACACTTGAGATTTTCTAATTTTTTTCCTCCATATAAAAGATTTTCTTATATTCTGTCATATCTTTAAGATATTCTTCGTTTAATACCGCCATATTTATTTATTTATTTATTCCATTATACCTATGTATCATATTTCTATACCATTATTAACATACCGTATATACTTGCGGGTAAGTCACACCAGAGATAGATAGAAAGATAGATAGTAATAGACTGAGATAGATAGATAGATAGATAGATAGAAAGGCATAGACTGAGATAGATTGATAGGAATAGACTGAGATAGATAGATATCAACAGATTGACATACATAAGTAGATAGATAGATAGATAGGAATAGACTGAGATAAATAGATAGATAGAAATGAATAAACTGAGATAGATAGATAGGAATAGACTGAGATAGATAGATATTAACAGATTGACATAGATAAATAAATAGATAGATAGATAAATAGATAGGAATAGACTGTGACAAATAGATAGATAGATATGAACAGACAGATATAGATAGAAAGATATTAATAGATCGACAAATAGATAGGAATAGACTAATATATATATATATATATATATATATATATATATATATATATATATATATATTAATAGAGAGAGAGAGAGAGAGAGAGAGATGTGAACTGGCTAAGGTGCATACATTAAGACAGACTTTTCAAGCCAGACAAAAATTGGCAGACCTTACAGCAAATAAGGTAAGTGATATCTCCTTGCCTCAGCGGAATAGTGTTCCCATATCCCAAGAGACTTCATGTGATTGACGTATCCAGCTTTAGAACCCGGTCACAAACATTACGCCTTCAAGAAAACTGCTGAACCTGAGAGTTTCACATTGTTCCCTTTCCCGTTGCTTTAACCTTTCATGACTTCTCAATGCTATATCTTCCCAACGCAGAGTATCAATTTTACACCCCCTTCACATAGACATGCATATATATATATATATATATATATATATATATATATATATATATATATAATATAATAAGATAATATATAAAAGGTTTTACATATCTATTTATTAGGTGACAAAGGAATAATACTGCCTTTGGTACACTATTCCATCATCAAAGCTGAAACAGTGTCCATCTCACACTATATATATATATATATATATATATATATATATGCATATATATATGCATATATATATGTGTGTGGGTGCATATATATATGCATATATATATGCATATATATACATATATGTATATATATATATATATATATATATATATATATATATATATATGCATATATATATGCATATATACATATACGGTGATTGTAAAATAACTCCCTTCCCTATTTTAAAAATCTTATAATATTTTCCTGAATCATTACTTTACAAAAAATGAATATGAGAAGTGCACATATTACAATGTGTTTTATTTACCATTCTATATGGGCACCTGCATTCACCTCCAGCCTCTCAAGCTGCTCAGGAATTGTATCAACTGATCTTCCCATGATCTTTTGTGGAATGACAGAAATAAATTCTCGTATTCGTCCTTCAAGTTCTTCCTAAGTCGTTGGTTTTCGTAGAGTAGACTTGCTCCGCCAACCAACCCCAATTAAAAGAAGTCGCAGGGTGTTAAACCAGGGCTTCTGGCCGGCCACTGATGCGGACCACGTCTGTCCATCCATCTCTCGGGAAAATTGTGATTCAGCCATTCACGAACAACCATAGCAAAATGTAGAGGATCACCACCAACAACAACACAAATTTAATTTCCATATATTACGGAAAATATCGAAGAAGAATTGAGAAAAATGTAACTGCATATAAAAATATGAATAGTTTATACTGTATAAAACTGAAAATTTGAATGTATAAATTCCTCCCGTTTTAAAGACTGAAAAAAATCTTTAAATGAATAATTTTGATATTTCTGTCTGTTGTCCTCATCTTTATTGTATATCAACACAACGTTCTAGCCACAATAACCGCGGCTCTGAGTTTCAGATGATTACCCATGAATGTGGTTTCGGAGCTTTAAATTCATGAGTAATCGTCTGAAGATGACTTAATTCAAGGTAATTAAAAAAAACAAAAACTAAACAGATCCTGAGGTTACAGATGTTTGAACGTTGGTTTATACACAACTAGAAGTGGCTAACCGGCGTCGCCTGGGTAGAGGGAGGATTTTTAAGAAGTTAGTCTCGCAGATCCATTATTACTTATCACAAGTTAGATCCTCACTGTATGCCCCATAAAATCCCCACGTAAATGTATATACCGGTATAGTAAGACATTTTAATTCAATAATTTACAATTTAAAAAAATACAATATAAATGAGGCGATTAATTCAATCAATCAACATCATATTTCAATTACCTTCTGTTACTATACACATTTTAAGTTTTAAATATCTTACCAAATATAAATTAAATCTTCAATATTTTTGCTCAAAAACCAAGCCCTGGTGATATATATATATATATATATATATATATATATATATATATATATATATATATATTTGTCGTTAATTGTTTTATTTTTGAAGTTTCCTCCGGACATACACATATACACAACTGCCTTTTATATATGTATAGATAGATAAAGATGAAGTCAACAGTACGATATATCAAAATTATTCATATCAAGCCCCATCTTATAAGTACATACAAGTTTAAGCATATTATATTTACGTGTGAATTTTAAAATCCTTCCTCTTAAGTAAAAGATATGTTAACTTTAGTTCATCTTTTCCAAGTTTTGCTTAATTTCAATTCATACTAGGAGTGGCTACCCGGCATCGCCTGGGTAGAGGGGGGATTTTTTAAAAGTTAGTCTCGCAGATCCATTATTACTGAATTGTGAGTTGGATCCCCGCTGGATGCCCCATTAAAATCCCTACGTAAAATAAGACGTTGCGTTGATCCAGTCACTTTCAAAATAGAAATTGATGTCTACAATATTAAATGGAAAAAATTCTATGTTGTTATCATTTAAATTTTATTTTTTTAAGATATATTCATGAATTTAAATCGAATCTTCATTATCTTTTCTCAAAAACCAAGCCCTGGTGATATTTAATGTGTGTATATATATATATATATATTTACTTTATCGTTAATTGTTTTATTTTCGAAGTTTCCTCCGGACATACAGATTCACACAACTACCCTTTATGTATAGATGGGATTAAAAATACGTGATATTTTGTCCATATCTACATTCAATTGTTTATGAACCTCTAAAAATTAAAAAAGGCAAGAAGCAGGCGATACCCCGCACAAACTGTCACAGATGTAGACTATGCTGATGACCTAGCACTTCTTGCAGATACACCGGCACAGGCTGAGACACTCCTACACAGTCTAGAGGAGGCAGCAAAGAACGTCGGCCTTAATGTGAACTCTGACAAAACTGAGTTCATGAGCTTCAAAAAGCAAGGAGACATCTCCACACTTGATGACAAGCCTCTTAAGTCAGTAGAAAAATTCACATACTTAGGTAGTAGTGTCTTATCCACAGAAAGCGATGTTAACACTCGAATAAGAAAGGCATGTTTGGCCACCAACAGATTATCAGTCATATGGAAATCCAATCTCCCCGACAGGTTAAAGAGACGATTCTTCCAGGCTGTGGTTGTGACGGTACTGCTGTATGGCTGTACCACCTGGACCCTAACGAAGCGCCTTGAGAATAAGCTAGATGGGAGCTGCACGAGAATGCTGCGAGCGGTCCTGAATAAGTCGTGGAAGCAGCACCCCACAAAAAAGCAACTGTACGTTCACATGCCCCCCATCTCACAAACCATACGAGTAAGACGGGCTAGACACTGCTGGAGAAGCAAGGACGAGATAGTAAGAGACGTACTACTGTGGAAGCCAGCACTTGGGCACGCTAATGAGGGCCGCTCAGCCAGGGACCTACATTGACCAACTATGTAGGGATGCTGGTTGCTGCGCTGAGAAGCTATCAGAGTCGATGAATGATAGGGAAGGTTGGCGAGAGATTGTCATGGATATCCGTGCAAATTGCGCGACATGATGATGATGATGATGAAACATATTATTAGGTACACCAACCATTGTAATATATTGTATAAGCAGAAGATAGTTGAAAACTCTTCATAAGTTTGTCGTTTTTTTATCACTTAAATTTTCTGTCAGTTTTTTTAAAAGAGTTATTTTAGCTTTTTCGAGTGCAGATCGCCCTAATGACTTTCAAATATCTTTTATAACATCTTCACTCTCTCACAGATCTGATGATTGTTCTTTTTTTTAGTTTTATCAAACAATTTTATTCTTATTATTTCCTTTTCAATATATCTACATCTTCTTACCTCTTATCTATTCCTTTTATCTTTTTTTCTTATCAATTTCTCTCGTCTTCTCTTCGTGATGTTTTGTTTTTTGTTTTTGTTTTTTTTTATTCTTTCTGCCAATTTTTTTTTGGTTTATCTTTTTCTCATTTCTTATTCATCTTCTCTTACTTTCATCGTTTGAATTTCTTTAAAGCCATTTTTTTCTTCTTTTTTCTTTTTTCTTCTTCTTTTTTTTCTTTTTCTTCTTTCTTTCTTTCTTTTTTTTCTTCTAATTCCTTTTTTTCTTTTCCTTTTTTCCTTTTTTTCTTTTGTTCATTTTTCTTTATCTGTTTTTTCTTTTTCCTTCATTTTACTTCAGTTTCTTTTTCACTTCTTTTTTCATGTTTTTCTTTTCCGTTTTTTACCTTCTTTTACTTTTCTTCCTTCCTTTTTTAATTTTTAAAATTTTGCTTCTTTTTTTCCTTATTTCATATTCATTTTCTTTTACTTTCACCGCTTGAATTTCTTTAAAGTCATTTTTTCTTTTCTTCTTCTCCCAACTTTTTCTCATGTTTCTTCTTTTCCCTTCTTTTTCTTTATTTTTTCCTTCATTCTATTTCAGTTGCTATTTCTTTCTTTTTTCATCTTTTTCTTTTTCTTTATTACCTTCTTTGTCCTATATTTTTTCCTTTTTTTTTCCTTCCTTTTAATTTTTCTTTATTTTTTTCCTATCTTTTATTCATTTTCTCTTATTCACCGCTTGAATTACTTTAAAGCCATTTCCCCCTTTTCTCTTTCTTTCTTTCTTTCTTTCTTCTTTCTGTTTTCCTTTTTCCTTCATTTTCTTTCCCTTTCTTTTATCCCATTCTCCTTTTACTTTTTCGTTTCTTTTTTGTTTCTTTTTGTTTTTTATTTGTTTTTCTTTCATGTCACTTTTGTATTTTTCATTTTTCTTCTTCCTTCTTTTCCCTTCCTTTTTATTTCTTTTTTTATTCTTTCTTTTTTCTTTCATTTTACTCTTTATCTTTTTCTTTCTACTTTTTCTTCTTTTTCCTTTATCATTTTCAAATTTTTCTTTTTTTCCTTCCCTCATTTTCTTCTCTTTTATTTTCCTTCCTTTTCTTTCTTTTTTCCCCTTCTGCTTCATTTCATTTCGCACTTTTTCTTCATTTCGCACTTTTTCAATTTTTCTTTTTCGTTCGTTTTTCTTTTTCTTTTCTTTTTCCTTTCTTTACTTCCCTTTTCTCATTTTTTTCTTTTTTCCTTTTTTGCCTTCTTTTTAGCCACTTTTCGGTATTTTTCCTATTTTATTGCTATTTTTCCTTTTCATTTTAGGTATCGGCCACTCTCTCTTCTGGATTCCTTCCTTTCTACAATCCCTCTCTCTCTTTATAATTATTCTTTCTCGTTTCCTGATATTTTTGTCTTAAACACCCCCCACCTCACTCTCTCTCTAGTATTTGTAGTAGTAGTAGCAGCAGCAGCAGTAGTAGTAGTAGTGTTTTAAGATCTTAATAATATAAGTTTAAGTTCAAATTGTTAGTCATTTTTTTCCAGAATAGATCTTCATCTAAAAAGTCTTCAAACTGCTCGAGTACAAAATTTGAATCATTTATTTTTTCATTGACAACTCACTGAGGTCGCTGTTATTTGTGGATGATATTTAAGTTGCTGAATATCTTATAAGTCAACTTGTATTGACAATAACACTTCTTTATCTTGTTTACAAAAGAATATTTCGTCAACAAAAGAAAATATTCGAAGTATTTAACATATTCTGATAAACAACATAATAATCGTTTACTAAAATTATTTCTCCAATGTCATAAGACAGCTGACGTCATTTTAGATAGATAGATAGATATACGTATAGAGAGATAGATGTACAAACACGAGGATGGATAAATGGGAGGAGAGATAGATAGATGGATATAAATGTTGTTTTTGGTTACGAGGATGGGAGGTAGAGCTTGTAGCGGCTGCCCCGGTCTGGGTAAATGTGAAGGCATGACAATTCTTACTGATGTAATTAATTTTATTCAATTAACACCGTGAAACTGTAAGAAAACAAATAGCATTTAATAACAGCGAATACAACAAGGAAGAACAATTTAAAAGAATCTCAAAATACAGAAACTTCAACAAATAGACATATCAAGAGATAGAAACTCACAGCTTGTTGCCTCATTCTGACCAGCCTGGCAGCGCTTATCTAACTAAAGGTCCCCTTTCCACTTTTTGGTTAGGGTTCCTAGACCGCAGAAACTAGTGCTCTGCACCAAATGATGTTAACTCTTAAACTACCCTAAATTTAATACTCTTGGTGGTAGTTAATTTATACAAACAAAAATATTTATACAAAAATAAAACATAATTAAACTGGTCAGTTTTTAGCGGCAGCTACAGAGCTCTCAAAATAGTTTTAACTAACGAGAAAAGAACACCTTGGTTAGAATTCAGTTTTCCTTCTCCTAGATCGGTTGCCATACCAAAGTTAAAGAACCCAGCCAGCCCTACTATTTATCTATAACTGGAGGGAGAATAGTTGGATTAGTACCTTTCTCAAGGGTTTTTAATATTATATGAAACGCAAACAGCCGTGTTCAGTATTCTAACTCATCTCGCCGTGTCTATTTCTTACGACTCTAACCTTTCACATTACGAACCAATCCAAACAAGATAGATAGATAGATAGATAGTGTGACCGAGACATGTCATAGATGACCTGATCAAAAGTCTCGTTTTAGAAACATGTCATGAATAACAGAATGCTATCTGTCCAACTAAAGAAGGTGTGTGGTGTAATGGTTGAGTAATAGAAAATGGACACGATGATACGAGTTCAAATCTGGACGAGGCTGTTTGCATTTCCATAGCACTAATACCCTCTATTCTTCCTCTAGATATAGGTAAATATTAGGGAAGACTGGTCTCTTTAACCTTAGAGAGAAAAAACATGAAGAAGGAAAACTCTGAATTCAAACCTATTAAACTCCGATTAAGAAATGGATCTTATGTCACACCCTGCTCGTGTGGAGGGGTTGGATATTATATATATATATATATATATATATATATATATATATATAACTTTCAAAGAAAGAAAAACTTAACAAACCGCCATTCCGTAATAATTTATTTCGACCAGAAACTCAAGAGATTTTAAAAAATCTTTAAAAAAATGTTTTTTTAAAAAATCGTCCAAAATTCTTAAGAGCCCAGCCTCATCAGACGGATTTTATAAAAATCTACAAGAGCATACAGTATGGTTATACAGTGAGATTTCGAAGATCCCAAATAGAATCATCCCTTACAACCAGTCATTTGGATTACCTTACACACACAGACACAGACACAGACACACACACACACACACACACACACCACACACATATATATATATATATATATATATATATATATATATATATATATATAAGTAAAGACATGTCACCACACGATGCCAATTCTAATCTATTTTACCACTAAATAAAAAAGACCCCAACGAATAATATGGAAATCTGAAATTAATAAGTAACTCGTAACGAACAAAATTGTTAGTTTTTATTTTTCCGATAATGATTTGAGAATCAACAGAAACAACAGACAATTCATTTTATAAACTAACTACTACTACTACTACTACTACTACTACTCGTTGTTGTCCATCGTATACGATGATGACTCCATGTGAATCTGTTTTCTCTATTTGACTCTGTGTCTGGTTGCGTCTTGCCAACTGTCTATGGGGATATTCAAGTCGTCCAAGTTTCTCTTGATGTTGTCTTTGTACCTGAGCTTTGGTCTACCGATTCCACGTGATTCCTCTTTCAGTTGAGAGTACAGAATTTGCTTTGGTAGTCTGTCATCTCCAAGTCTGTTTAAGTGGCCAGCCCATCTCTGAAACAACAGAAGCAGAAACAACAGACAATTCTTTCAAAATATTGCTATTACAAATTAGAAACAATAAAAAAGCACGAAGTCTTTTTTTGCAAAAAAAAAAAAAAAAAAAAGAAAAAAGAAAAGATTACATAGCATATTTGTGTTTTGACTTTCAATATTTATTAAAGGATAATTTTAATTTTCTGCCAATAAACAAAGCAGCTTGGGGGACACCAGAAGAAAAATGTTATCAAAAAAAGAAGTAACGTAATTTACATAAGGAAGAAATTTAATTAAAAACCGAATAATTTATTTTAACCGTGTCGACATTTATCTATCGATTTTCCATTGTTTTGTCATTGAAGACGACAAATGAGTTTTTTCTTTGAAATTATGTAACAATTTCAATATTCATTCAATTATCAGACCACCGTTAGACGAGTCATATTGTAATCGATGTGAAAAATGGGGTGTAGATATTTTATTATATTTCATCAAATTCAAAATCAATTTCGTGGAAATAAAATATAGATTACATTGGCTTGCGATGTTTTCAAGGTCGAATATATAATTACTTATTTTAATGCAGTTTTAACGCTGAATCCAGAGATTATACTCGTATTTTTCAAATCAGATAGATTTTTTAAGTTACAAGCTCTTATTTGAAATGTGTGGCATCTGTCCGTCTACTAAAGACAATGGCGTAGTGTCCACATTTTTTATCTTTTTATCTGCAACTGCGTGAATGGCTGAACAGACCAACTTTTGAATGGCAATCTCTGGTGCAGTGACTGCAAACAAACAGTGATGCTTGCTGGAGTTGCTGGCATCTCTCCTTCATTATTGTCTCTCCTTCCTTATGTCTCTCTTTTCTGTGGCAGCTACTTTCCTCTCTTTTTTTACTCCTTAACGAGGAGTCGCCAGGTCGCACGGTCTTTTGCACTAGCCTCCTATGTGTTGGTGTTTATGTGGCATGTCTTCTTGTCCTTCTTGCAGACATCTTTAAAGCCCAGGCGTGGCCTCCCTACCGGTCGGGTGCCCTCTACTAATTCACCATACAGTAAGTCTTTGGGGATGCGGCCTTTGGGGATGCAGCCTTTGGGGATGCAGCATCCCCAAAGACCGCATTTGAAATGTATAGAACAGTATTATAACTCTATTTGTGACAGACTTTTCAATAATTGTTATTATCATGTATAATTTGTGAAGTATTCAAGCACATGTTAAAAACCAGACCTAACCATACAATAACTGATGTTAAGGTAGTTTTTTTACGCTAAATCCAAAGATTATACTATTTTTTTTTAATCAGATAATTTTTTAAAGATACAAGTCTTACTTGAAATATATCGAACAGTATTATAGCTATGACAAGTAGAGTCCATAGGCTTTTGAATAAGTGTTATTATCATATACAAATTGTTGTAAAATATTCAAGCACATTTTAAAAACCAGACCTGATTAAACACGATAAATGGTATTTTTGAATTTAGCATAAAATGGCGATCATATATCATTTAAAAAAACTTTGACCCATGGAAATTTTTTTTAACGCAGGCCAGTGTTATCTTCGTTTTCGTTCATTTCCCGCACTTTTAAATTTCTTTAATTTTCATTTACACATATAAAATGCAGTGGAGGATAGACAATTTTATATATTGATGGATACATATATATTGATGGATATTGATAGATAATTTTTATATATTGATGATTTTTAGACCGTTAGTGTAGAAACAGATTTTGAATACAGATATTGTTGTGCCGTTGTGTGATTGATGTTTCCGTGAATTCGATCTGACCCGATTTCCCCCGGTTACAAAAACGGTGGGTGCTGGAAAATCTTTTTATATAAGGTGTGCTCCAGTTCCCCACCTGGATTTATAGACTAGCCTAAGTCACGTGGTTTATTATTCCGGCCAATCAGCAACCAGACTGCGTGGCCAATACACTACTTACCCCGCCATAATTCTAATTGCGCTCATTAAGGAGGGACACAGGATTACCAATACTCAGGACTCATTACCAAGGATTACCAGACGATTATCAATGCTCAGGAATCTTTACCAAAGGACCAAACTTAACTTAATCGATCTGCCCTCGATTCCTCACGGTTACAAAAAAGGCGGGAACAGAAGGTTTACCTAGTTTAGAAGCTGTCAAGCCGTTACACATTCTAAGGTAGGCATGAATCCGGCTTCACCCCCACGTGGTTGAAAAAGTTCTAGTTCTGAAGTTAATAAAAATGTGATCACATAAAGATATATGTCCTGCGTTGTCTCTAAGAACTAATGACAACCTTGGAACAACCAGACCAGTCAACAACAGACAAGCACCATAAGGACCAGAACAAGAAGTTAAAAGAAATCGAAGAATCCAGCCATGAAGCCAGATACTCCAGGCACCAATGTACCATACTTAACCATCAAGTGGCTCCATTGGGGAGGTTTTACCCCTTGCAGAGGTGCAGTCGGTGTATTCTAAAGCCACAGCTGACACAGCCGACAGGGCTGGGAATATAAGTTTATAAAAGCACATATTCATCTTTCTGAACACTACTACTACTACTACTACTACTACTACTACTACTACTACTACTACTATTAATATTTATTGATGTTGATTTGAACAAAAGCCAGTTTTTCCTTTTCATAAAAGGATGTAGCCATGTAGTAATAAAATGTTCGCTTTAAAAGTTATTAAACGACTTACTTGACCAGGTCAACATTCTGAACCGCTATTTAAGATCTTCGATTAAGAGAAATGTCTTGTAATTCTAAAAAGAAAAATTTTGAATCGTCTTTTCGATGCTGCCTGGTTGGATATTTCAGAAGAGAGGTGATATAAATTCGATACCTGAAAGGCTAAAATTTCAAATATCCAAAGGAACGAGACTGAAATGATAAATCGTTTAATAAAATGCTTTGTTCTCGAAAGAGGCGGGTATTTGCTTGTATCTATATATCTACTCAAATTCTTATCATGTATTCATATATGTGTATGTACTGTAAAGTATGAAAATTGCACATCTTATTATAATGACGTTTATGCAACTGTCTGTCTATAACCGAAACTACGTCACCAATGACGTCACGATTTCTTTAGCTATTTAAGTTATATTCTCAGCGATTATGAAATAGTCATTAATTAACATCTTATTTATTATCTCTATTAATGTCTAGCTGATTTAGATTTGCTGCA